>JAHFWL010000004.1:3338464-3938464 GCA_021292165.1 Shinisaurus crocodilurus | reverse complement strand
AAGACAGCCATAACCGAGGAAGCTGCCCAGCCTCTGAGCCATGCAGTTCCCAAGCAAGCCTTGGGCCAGGTCTGCACCTCCAGGCTAGGCGGCTGCGGGACTCCGAATCGCAGTGCTGGGGAGCAGCAGCAGGAGAGTGCCGTTGTCCTCATGTCCTGCTCGTGGCCTTCCCAGAAGCATCTGCACGACACGGAATAATGGGCTCAAGTTACGGGAACCCAGATTCCACCTAAACATCAGGAAAAATTTCCTGACTGCCAGAGCAATAGGACAATGGAACCAACTGGGAGCTATCATCAGGAGGTTTGGGGTGCAGTGTCATCAGTATGCGGATGACACGCAGCTCTACCTCTGTTTTAAGTCCTCACCGAGGTTGGCCGTTGAGACCCTGTCCAAGTGCCTGGAGTCAGTGGCTGGCTGGATGGGAAGGAACATGCTGAAACTGAACCCCGACAAGACCAAGGTACTTCTGGTGGGGGACAAGGGAAGGTTAGGGGATGTTGACCTGGTGCTGAATGGGGTACATCTACCCCTGAAGGACCAGGTCCGCAGCTTGGGGGTCATTCTAGACTCCCAGCTGTCCATGGAGGCTCAGGTGGCAGCTGTGAGCCGGGCGGCGCTATATCAACTCCATCTGATACGGCAGCTGCGCCCCTACCTTCCTAATCATCTGCTCCCTTCAGTGGTTCATGCCTTGGTCTCCTCTCGCCTAGACTACTGTAATGCGCTCTACGTGGGGTTACCCTTGAAGACGGTTCGGAAGCTTCAGCTGGTACAGAACGCGGCGGCTCGCCTGATTAAGGGCAGCCGCCGGCGTGATCACATCACGCCAGTGCTTAATGAGTTGCACTGGCTACCAGTTGCTTGCCGAGCCAAATTCAAGGTGTTGGTTTTGACCT
Source organism: Shinisaurus crocodilurus (assembly GCA_021292165.1). Classification (NCBI taxonomy): domain Eukaryota; kingdom Metazoa; phylum Chordata; class Lepidosauria; order Squamata; family Shinisauridae; genus Shinisaurus; species Shinisaurus crocodilurus. Next base: position 3,937,565 of record JAHFWL010000004.1, on the reverse strand, counting down.
TTAAAACCCTACACGGCTCCGGCCCAGTTTATCTCAAGGAGCGCCTCCGGCAACATCAAGTAGGCCGCTCAACAAGGTCTGCCACGGACGGCCTTCTCCTTATCCCATCAGCCAGAGCAGCCAGGCTGGTGGGGACTAGGAAGAGGGCCTTCTCTGTGGCGGCTCCCACATTATGGAATTCCCTCCCTAGTGACCTTCGCCATGCCCCCTCCGTGATGAGCTTCCGCCGTGCATTAAAAACATGGCTGTTCAGGCGGGAATATGGGGTGGGTTAGGTTTTTAAAAGAACTTTTTATATTGTTTTAATTATTATATTTTATTGTATTGTTTTATTGTATTTTAATTGTACATCGCCCAGGGTGGCCGGGTGGCTGGCCAGATGGGCGAATTAATAAATGTAAGAAATAAATAAATAAATAAACTACCTAGGGAGGTGGTGGGCTCTCCCACTCTGGAGGCATTCAAGGTGCGGCTGGACAGACATCTGTCAGGGGATGCTTTGACCTGGATTCCTGCATTGAGCAGGGGGCTGGACTCGATGGCCTAGTAGGCCCCTTCCAACTCTACTTTTCTATGATTCTCTGATCTGGCTGGCCATGATGGAGAACAGAAGGATGGGCAAGTGAACCTTTGGTCTCTTTTTATGGTGCAGCCTTCGGGTCCCTGAGAAGCCCCCCATTCCCGCCTGCCTTTGCAGTGCCAGAGTTTACGGAGCTCCTGGCTGGGGATGCCTTAGCTGCTTTAGGGCTTGCAAGTTGCACGCTCGGCCCCGCTTTGGCGGAAGGAAGCCTGCTTTGGGCTTGTGCGTAGGCCTCCTGTGGTGGTCTGCCATCCATGGCTGGTGCGCAGGCTTATCCTAAGGGGGGTTCCCATGAAACAACGCAAATGTCGAAATCCACAGAAAATCTACCTCACACCTTGCCTGCAGAAAGGTTTATGTGAGAAATTGGCAAAGGTCTAGAGGAGCCCCACAACTCCATGGCGGCCTGGAAAAAGAGGAGGATTTGTAGGCTGTTGACGCGGCCATCCTGTGCTAGCAATGAAGACTTCAGGGTTTTTTCCACTGAAGAGCAGACATCTCCAGCAGGCGCTTTCACTAACAGATTTATTTTTGCTTATGGGAGGGGGAGGGACCCACGTAGAAACCTGCAAGCCAAGCACAAGAGGGGGGGGGGAAGACACAGGGCACTCCGAAACAGACGGGAATTTCCTGAAAGGAAGGAACGGCAGAGAATGAAAAGATTAATAAACACTTCCTAGTAGCCTTCTGCTTCAGCTGCCCTCTAGCCCTTTTCAAGACGCTCGATAGATTTTTAATTGCTGGAAACCTTCATTTTCTTAACAGTTATGGTTGCCGAACAAATTATTTTTCAAAGCGTTAACCACCCAAATGTAAGCAACACCAGTAAATAATGCATTGTTACAGACATGCTGTCATGCAAACGGCTTGTTTAGTAGGCTTGGTGTGGCTTGACGGCTCACGCGGAGCAGGATGGCTCATTAGGCCGGCCGTCAGTTATTCCAGGATCTGGTGTGTCTTGCACACCCCTGCCAGGGTGACAGTTAAAATCAGCGTGGCAGGAAGGCCAGCAAGAGACAGACTTTGCAGCTACAATTGGGTCAGAGTGCTGGGTTTTAGGACTAGCACCGCCGGCTGAGTGCCTGCTTTTCGACCCCCTTCTAAGACCTGTCCTGATTGCACAGAAGCACCATTCGGTGCCAGCTCCAAGTTTTTGAGGGTGCTTGGGCAAGACACCTGCAACAGGTCCCTGCCTTCCGACCGCTCCTGTTTCCTCCTCCTCCATTTATTATCTATTTATACCGCAAGGCTTCGGCCAAAAAAAAAAAAAAGATTCCCAGAGTGGCTTACAAAGATTAATAATAAGACAGTCTCTGCCCTCAGCTCAGGCTTACAATTTATTTTATTTATTTATTAATCATATTTATACTCCGCCTTTTTTCCTGCAAGGAACCCAAGGCGGCTTACATAATCCTCCTCCTCCTCCTCCTCCTCCTCCTCCTCCTCCTCCTCCTCCTCTCCATTTTATCCTCGCAACAACCCTGTGAGGTAGGTTAGGCTGAGAGTCAGTGACTGGCCCAAAGTCACCCAGTGAGTTTCATGGCCGAGCGGGGAATAGAACCCGGATCTCCCGAGTCCCAGTCCAACACTCTCACCACAAAAGGAAAAGGGATTGGGCACCAGTTCTCCACTTCAAAGTTCTCATAGGTGTTCTTTCTGGCTGGGAAGGTTAAAACAAGCGCCCTGCAGCTGTTCCTTCTCTGGCCAGTGTGTTGAGCTAGGCTGGTCTCCCCCCCCTTGCCATGATATTTATCCTGGGAGGCAGCGGAGTGCAGCTTATCACCGCTACCACGTGCAGAGAGCCAGTGCGCAGAAAGGCAATGGCACCAACTGCTCAACCTTCTCACCATCACCTTTGTCTTGGGCAGAATGAGAGGCAGGTGAACAAGCAGGTTGCCATGTTGAAGAGGAGGAGCAAGTCCAAGGCGCTCTTCTCAGCGGGGCCCTGCTGGAGTGTTCCCCGTTGGCAAGAGCCCAACCAGGCCCACCCCAGCCAGCATTACTTTTAACTTCTAGGAAAACTGACTCCAAAATTCTCTTTTAGAAAGTTGAATCAACCAGGAAGCTTGCAACCATTTTCTTTCCATGCTCATCCTTGTGTATCACAGTCAGACGCCAGTGTTAATTAGGCATTAATTCTTGTTGATCTTGGAATTCCCAGGACAGAGAGGTTTAGGATCTTCTCTCCCTTGTCCACGAAACCCCTCCCCCTTTATTTGTCATCTTTAATTAATTAATTAATTAATACATTTATATCCCACCTTTTTCCTGCAAGGAATCCAAGACAGTTTACATAATCCTCTTCCTCTCCACTTTATCCTCACAACTCACACATTCATTCCAAGCATGCAGATTGGACATTTTTGGCTTTGAGTCAACAAGTTCCACCATGAATCGAATTTTCAAAATAATAATAATAATAATAATAATAATAATAATAATAATAATTGTTTGTTAGAATTAAAATATAGAAAGTTAAACAGTTTATTTAAATCAGTTAAATGATAATCAACACTTACAGAGTTAAAAATACCATAGATGCTAATGATCCAAGCAATTATAGGCAAAAGTGGCTTAGTAAACAGAAACAAACATTTGTTGTGGTGTGTAATATGGGAAAGAGGAAGGCAGAGGGGAAGTGCCCACTAGTGGAATCCAATTAGAGGGATTCAAGGTAGTGATTTTGTAAATGGTTGGGGGTCTCCAGGGTGATATAGATAAGGAGGTTTAGAGTGGGTTTTAGGGGCAACTCCATAAGTTGCTGCCAGGAGGGGAGAGATTTGGGAGCAGAGCTGGTGTGGGTCAGTGTGGCAAAGAAAGACTCACTAGCACTTTGGGTGGAGTTCAGAATTAACAGTGCCTGTCCCAGGGGCTCAGACTTTGGCAAGGGCCATCACTCTCTAATACTGGAGGAGGAGGCAGTAGAGAGAGACTCAGCTACATAACACATTATTGAACAGCCCAAAAAGGGACTTAAACATTGCTTTCTATCTGAGTGTTTGAGAATGCAGACAAGTGAGGGAGGGTCAGTGTAACCAAAATCTCCCTGGAGCCAACAAAACTTCGTTCAAAGACAGAAAAAAACAAAGCAAATATTAGGGAGAGGAAAAGACACTTCAGCAGCTGGCTAATGGACCAGCTGGAGACGGGTGGGGTTAGTAAAGGGTGAGAGCAGAGCGCAAATGGCCTCTCAGACCTCTGAGCTGTGTGCAAATGCCCTCTTGAAATTCTCCGTCCTATTTGTGGGCAGAGAAACTGGAGGAACCATTTCACCAAATCTCTCCAGGGGAAAGAGAAATATTCCAACAGTTTCTCACAGGTAAGGCTCACCGCTGGCAGAAGTTCATAAAATCATAGAAAAGTAGAGTTGGAAGGGGCCTACAAGGCCATCGAGTCCAACCCCCTGCTCAATGCAGGAATCCAGGTCAAAGAATCCCCGACAGATGGCTGTCCAGCCGCACCTTGAATGCCTCCAGATTGGGAGAGCCCACCACCTCCCTAGGTAGTTGATTCCATTGTCTTATTGCTCTGACAGTCAGGAATTTTGTCCTGATGGTTAGGTGGAATCTGGGTTCCTGTAACTTGAGCCCATTATTCCGTGTCCTGCAAACTGGGATGATCGAGAAGAGATCCTGGCCCTCCTCTGTGTGACATCCCTTCAAGTACTGGAAGAGTGTGATCATATCTCCCCTCAGTCTCCTCTTCTGAAGGCTAAACATGCCCAGTTCTTTCAGTCTCTCCTCATAGGGCCTTGTTTCCAGTCCCTTTATCATCATTGTTGCCCTTCTCTGAACCTTCTCCAGTTTGTCTATGTCCTTCTTAAAGTGTGGTGCCCAGAACTGGACGCAGTACTCAAGATGAGGCCTAACCAGTGCCGAGTAAAGGGGAATTATCACTTCCCGCGATTTGGAAGATATACTTCTATTAATACAGCCCAACATAGCATTTGCCTTCTTTGCAGCCACATCGCATTGCTGGCTCATATTCAGTTTGTGATCTACCACAATTCCAAGATCCTTCTCCCTTGTAGTATTGTTGAGCCAAGTGTCCCCCATTCTGTAACTCTGCATTTGGTTTCCTCTCCCTAGGTGTAGCACTTGGCATTTATCCCTATTAAATGTCATTCTGTTGTTTTCGGCCCAGCGCTCCAGCCTATCGAGGTTGCTTTGAATTTTGTTTCTGTCTTCCAGAGTATTAGCTATTCCACCCAACTTTGTGTCATCTGCAAATTTGATAAGCATTCCCTGCACCTCCTCATCTAAGTCATTAATAAAAATGTTGAAGAGCACTGGGCCCAGGACCGAGCCCTGTGGTACCCCACTCATTACCTCTCCCCAGTTTGAGAAGGAACCATTGATAAGCACTCTTTGAGTCCGATTCTGTAGCCAGTTGTGGATCCACCTGATAGTTGTTCCATCCAGCCCACTTTTAGCTAGCTTGCTAACCAGGATATGATGAGGCACTTTGTCAAAAGCTTTGCTGAAGTCCAGATATATTATGTCCACAGCATTCCCATAGTCCACAAGGGAGGTTACTCGATCAAAAAATGAGATCAGATTAGTCTGGCAGGATTTGTTCTTGACAAATCCATGCTGGCTTCTAGTAATCACTGCATTGTTTTCAAGGTGCTTGCAGACTGACTTCTTTATAATCTGCTCAAGAATTTTCCCAGGGATTGATGTCAGACTGACTGGCCTATAGTTCCCAGGTTCCTCCTTCTTGCCCTTTTTGAAGATGGGAACATCATTTGCCCTCCTCCAGTCGTCTGGCACTTCACCTGTCCTCCATGATTTCTCAAAGACAGTAGACAGTGTTCTGAGAGTTCTTCTGCCAGTTCCTTTATTACTCTACGATGCAGCTCGTCAGGCCCTGGAAATTTAAACTCGTTCCGAGTAATCAGATGCTCCTTGACCATTTGCCCATCAATCTCAAGCTGCAATCCTGCCCCTACAGTCTGCACTTCAGGTTTGCCAGGGGGGACATAGACCCTCTTTTGGGTGAAGAGCGAGCCGAAGTAGGAATTGAACACTTCTGCCTTTTCCTTGTCTTCTGTTATCAATTTGCCATCCTCATTGCGTAGTTGAACCACCATTTCTTTCCTCTCCTCTGTCTTTTACTGTGCATGTATCTGAAGAAAGCCTTTTTGTTGCTTTTAGCATCCCTCGCTAACCTTAGCTCATTCTCAGCTTTAGCCTTCCTGACACTATTCCTGCAGTTCTGTGCTACCTGCCTGTACTCTTCCCCTGTAGCCTGTCCTTCCTTCCACTTCCTATACGTGTCCTTTTTTGTTTTCAGGTCATCTTTGAGTTTATTTGTGAAGCCACATTGGCTTCTTCTGTTGCCCTCTGCCTTTTTTCCTTGTGGGAATTGTTTGCAATTGTGCCTTTGAAATTTCCTTTTTTAAAAAAGTTGTAGCACAACAGCTTCCTTTTTTCCCCCTCAGGGTTTTTGTTCTTTGTGCTGCCATTGCAAGTGGCAGCAGCATCGGCTGTGTTGGCAGCCACGGTGATTTAGCTCCACATGGTTTTGACCGTAATCCCTGTGTGGTGGCCAAGGGTGCTGCGTGCGTTTCTCTTTTTCTCTCCATGGCTCTGCAGCCTCTAGGCTGCCTGCACTTCCTGATCTGAAAAAGCCTCCCCCCCCCCCGTGGGAGGAATGACCTCATGACATCATTGCCTGGGTTGTAATTGAAGTGTGGGAAGCCGAGGAGGCTGCGGGAAAGATGATTGTACGGGGCCACTCCCTTGCACACGCTCCTCAGTTGCTTGTTGCCTCACAGGTAAGGTACGCCCTAGAACCCCAAACTCAACCCATGAGAATGTCTCCAAAATGTTCTTCTGCTTTGAATTTCTTTTTTTGGAAGCAATTTCTTTTTCATCAGATTGAATGAGAATGGTTGGGGGAAATGTTGGAAAAATTTTCAGTTCAGCACTCAATACTGCCCTAATATACTATATATTATATATACTGTCCATGCAGCTTGAGACAGAAGCATAGTGGCGGCACTAAAGAAAAACGGAGAGGGGTGAAAATCAGAGTTTCACAACACCTCAGTGAGAATTCCTTGGAGGAAAGATTCCTAAAATTCAGTAGCCTCTAGCCGACCACCGCTTGAGTCCATGGAGCTGCACAAGCCAGCGGAGCACCAGCCCACAAACAACAACTGACGTGACGGACAACAGCCGCCCCCCTCCCTGCATCGCGCTGGCCGGCCCGCCCACAGCCACGCGTTCTCCAAGCTGCTGGCTGCGTGCTGGGCCGGCATCGGCCCTGAACTTGTCTCCCTTGCACGGTGCAATATATCAGGCACGTGGTCAGGGGTAGCCCCAGGTTCGCTGCAGACAACGTTTCTCAGAAGACATTTTTTTCCTGAGAAGAATTCTGAGATTTTTCTTTTTCTCATCACCCTAGAAAAATGAGGCCACTTCGCAGGACTTTCTCTGAATATTCTCCACCCCACCTTCGCCCAGGCCCTGGACATACTGGAGGAGGGTGCAAAATGGGAGCCAGGCTGAGTTGCTGCTGTTGCTGAGGCAGCAGGAAACCCTTAAGCAAGCAAGCAAGCAAGCAAGCAAGCACGCAAGGTTGCTACTGCTATCGCTAGCTTTTCGAAACTCTTGGAAAATGTATCCTCTCCCTGGAGAAATCTGGGGAAATGACCCTCCTACTCCATATTTCTTTACCCACAAATAAGGTGGAGAATTTTGAGAGCATGCACAACTTTATGGGGGGGGGATGCCCCCAGATGCCCTCTGGTGGGCTCCCCGTTAGGTGTCATTGCTGCTGCAGACAACAGCAGTAGCTCCTGGTTCCTCCCCCCCCCCCCAATCTTCCTCAAAATGGAGTGGGCACACTGTGGTGGCCATCCTCTTGCCACCCTCACTGCGCACTTGCCCATCTGATGGGTGGGTGAGGTACTGGCAGCAGCAGCAGATGGGGCTCGTTCGCCTTTGCCCAGGTGGCTGCACCTTCCGCCTCCACTGACCACCTGCCCACCTGCCAGAGTGGGCAGGGGAATGGTAGGGCAGCAAGGAGCGGCCAGCCACCTCCCAGGAGAGAGCAGGCGAGATGCTGCTCCCAGTTACCATTGCCCTGGTCAGTGGCTGATCGATTCAGTACCAGCAACAACAGGAGGAGCAGGGGCTTCCACCCCTGCCTGCCTGCCCACTCTGTACAGGCAGCTGATGGGAAGGAGAAGGACACACACACACACACACACACACACACAGACTCTCTTTTGTGTCAGCAGCTGCATTAGAATGAGAATACCTAATGCTGAACCTTTAGGTTTTTTGATGAACAAGGCAAACATCTTGAGGGTATAATGGTCTCTTCATGCCCATCTCCAGCGAATTGCTCAGAACGAGCGAGCAGGAAATATCAAACCCATAATCAAATCCTCTTGCAATACAGGAACCTCCTTCTCCTTCTCAAAGTCCTGATTCAAACTCCCCCATCTCTTTCCAGCCTCTTCTCAGCATGCGCTGGCCGATCTGACCCCATCAGTCCAAATCAATGTCAACATCTTTGCACCATCACCGGAGCCTGCCAGAATCTCTGGCTCGCATGTGTCATTTCATCTAATGCAGAGTGAGTAACCTGACATGGTTCAATGCCACGGGGTCTGCTGGGGTCACTCAGACCCCAGGAAGTCGTAGTTACTCATCATTGTTCTTGTTGTTGCCCCCTTCCCCATGTGCGCGCACACACACACACACAACACGCACGCATGCATGCATGCGCGTGCGCACACACACCCACACCCATGATGGATTTTAGTGCCAATGCCTTGATACACTGAAACAGTTTGTAATGAAGCCAAACATCAAGCTAAGCTTGGTCAGCTGATTTAACACATCTGAGGATTTCTTTACTTCTTGCTTTTCTGTCCCAATGTCAGTCCAGAAAAGGCCTGCAGAACTTGTGAGCCTTCCAGCCCAGCCAAATAATATGGTGGCCCACCCCTGGGGGCAGGCAGGGTTTTTTGCCCAGTTGGAACTTCAGAAATGAGGAGGGGCTGTCACACAGCACCTGACAGGCCGCCATTTATGGCAGGTGGGCTGACTTTGGCTGGGTGGGTCACCAGATCTGCAGGCCTGGGTCCCTCGTCCCTCCCTCCCACATGGAGCAATCCCTACCCCAGACCTAAATCAAACCCCTCCCACACCCCACCTCCAGCTCTTGCCAGGGGCCACCGTGCCATTTCCGCACCGCAGGCAACCCTTGCCAAGGGGCTCCGGTCTTTCTCATGTCCCAGGACACAGCAAGGGAGACAGATGCACGTTTGCCAGGAGGAGAGAGGTGTGCATTTATGTATCTGATTTTCTATCCCAATTTTCAACCCAGAAGGCTCCCCAAGGCAACTGACATGAAATATAAGTCACACCTGGCTATCTGAGGGACCACCTGTCTCGCGATGAAGCTGCCTGGGTATTAAGAGTTTGGGGAAGGGCCTTTGAAAGGAAGGTTTGGTAACGTTTGTTGGCTTGTTGATAAATGCTTATTAGTGTCATGACAAATTTCTTTATGTTTAGAACAAAATATGAAACTGTATGCAGTCCAGGACATCGGAAGAATTAATTTTGTTTAAAGTAGCCTTGAGGAAGATAACGAAACGGGAATACAAACCGGTTTCCTGTTGGACTACAAGTGAAAATAACAGTATTAAGTTGAAAATAACTACATATAATTTGGTTGGTCATTCTGTTAACCATCTGAAAGAAAAAACAACGGTGGATGCAGAAAGGACTACAGTATCAAGTTGATAACAACTACATATAATTTGGTGGTCTGTTAACCATCTGAAAGAAAAAACAATGGTGGATACAGGAAGGACTTTGTCCTGGGTGTCTAGTCTATCTCAGCTCATGTGTCCTGGGTTGGAAGGAGCTGATAGGGCTGAAGGGCAGCCATCCGGGAATGTGGCTCTGTTGAGCAGGTTGAAGTCCAAGCTGCTAGTCCTCATTAGAAGCATGCATTCATTTAATCTGAAAGAAAAAATAAATAGCAAAGAGCCCCATCCATATTTCATTCAGATTTAATAAATGTGAACCTATTCATGTCTTACCTAGGGACACTTCTGTGACACATGCATGCCATCTTCATAAAATTGCCAGAAAACCCATGGAAGGGTAAGGAGAAGTGGATCACTTATTACCACCACCCAGATTTGAACACTTCTCTTCCAAAAAAGCTCTGCATCTATCCTTCTGAAATTGTGCAGGGACACCTCTATGTGGTATGTCATTTTCATAACAATTGCTCATAAAAAAGCATCTGAAAAACATAGGGACATCCTTTTTTGTAAACTGTACAAAATGTACAAACTGTAAATGCTGCTCTTGCACAAAGCTCCCTGCACCTATTCATCTAAAACTTTGTAGGCATGAACCCCTCAGAAGGGGAAACAATCCCTACAAATTTCATCAGATTCCGCCAAGAAATGAAAACATTATTGGTCATTACCTAAAAATATGTACAAAGTTCTGTGTGGGTAAAAAAAAAAAAATCTGCATGGAACTGGGATGGAATGAACCTAACTGTGGAAAACTGAGAACCTGAATAAGATAGAGTCACTCACCTCTAGTTAAATAGCATGGAACTTGGTGGGATCCCAAAATACAGGTGCCAAGGGTCCAAACAGTTGTCCCCCAAGGCTGGTACTGGCCATGCATGTGGAAGCATAGAATCATAGAATAGTAGAGTTGGAAGGGGCCTCTAAGGCCATTAAATCCAACCCCCTGCTCAGTGCAGGAATCCAAGTTAAAGCATCCCTGTTTGGCTAAGCAAAATTGATTGATTGATTGATTGATTGATTGATTCGGGAGAGCCCACAACCTCCCTAGGTAATTGGTTCCACTGTCATATTGCTCTAACAGTCAGGAATCGGACTTCCTGTAACGAGCCCATTACTCCGTGTCCTGCACCCTGGGATGGTCGAGAAGAGATCCTCTGAGTGACCACCTTTCAAAGAGGAGAAGGCCATTGGTGCCTACTAGTCCTGATCGGCTATATGCTTCCACCAGGATCAGAGGCAGTATGCTTATGTACACCAATTCTGGGGGAACATGGAAGCTGCGGTTGCACTCATGTCCTGTTTGTGGGCAGCCACTGTATGAATAGAATTAGAATGATGGGCTAGATGGAGCCTTAGTCTGATCCAGCATGGCTCTACTTATGTTCTTATGTACTTGAAGAGCGCTATCATATCACCCCATAGTCTTCTCTTCTGAATGCTAAACATGTCTAGTTCTTTCAGTCTCTCCTCACAAGACTTTGTTTCCAGTCCCCTGATCACTTTGTTGCCCTCCTCTGAACTTTTTCCAGTTTGTCAGCATCCGTCTTAAAGTGTGGTGCCCAGAACTGGATGCAGTACTCAGTGCTGGGAACTAGTACTGGGAACTAGTACTTCATGCAATTTGGAAGCTATACTTCTATTAATGCAGCCCAAAATAGTGTTTGCCTTTTTTGCAGCCACATCACATTGCTGGCTCATATTCAGCTTGTGATCTACAACAATTCCAAGATCCTTCTTGCTTGTAGTATTGTTGAGCCAAGTTTCCTCCATCATGTAACTGTATCTTTGGTTTCTTTTTCCTAGGTGTAGCACTTGGCATTTATCCCTATTCAATTTCATTCTGCTGTTTTCAGCCCAGCACTCCAACCTATAAAGATCACTTTGGATTTCCCCCCCCCCCTGTCTTCTAGGGTATTAGCTATTCCACCCAATTTTGTGACATCTGCAAATTTGATAATTTGTAGCAGAACCACTGTAATACCATGCCCCTAATCCCCAAGTTACACAACCCAGAGGTCCACAAGAATCAAAAGGGTTGAGCTCCCACTGCCTCTCACAGCACAGATCATCCATCAGGACAACCAAGGACATTTCCATGCCAAAACTAGGCCTGAAACCCCATTGAAATGGGTCTGGAAAATCAGTTTCATCGAAAATCCACAGCTGCTGGGCAATACCTTTATTAGGACCAAGCAAAATGCTACAAAAGATTGTGCAAGCTTTCCAGTTCTCCAGAGCTCTTCATCAGGCTAGGTGGAGGCGGGAAGCTGCAGGGGGTGGGGGAAGAAATGGAACAGTCCAAACATTAGGCCAGATGTTGAGGCCGTCAGGTCTGCAGTGTAGGCTCAGTCTCAAAAGAGAGCTTTCAGACTGACTGACTGACTGACTGAGTGAGTCTCTGGTAGGTGTTGCAGGTACCAGATTATCACACCTAGCATTTTGGGACAAAAAAGCAATGAGATCCCGGAGCTGCTCAGTCTGTTGCCCAAGTGGGGAATATTTGAGGCTGGCTGATACTTGTTATAATTGTTAGGGTCCAGGGAGGGGTTTATTTTAAAAAAAGAAGTGGTTGTATGACCACCTCCATCAAGGCATTTGGGACCACTTCTTCTCGTAAGAAGGCATTAATCCACTCCTGCATCCAGCCAGTCAAACCCCTCTTTCTAACTGGCATTAGCCAAAGAGGATAAGGATCCAGCATACAAGTGACTGGTCATTCTCCACCAAGAACTTTGTCTACAGCCTCAGGCCACAACAACTGAAAATCATCTCATGAAACCTGACCGGACACATTCACTGACCAAACTGGACACAATCTCTGACCAAACTGTTCCAACTGCACTAGTGGATATGAGTGATTTTAGTCTCAAAGTGTTTTGCAAGACATGCCGTGGTGGCGGGGCTTTGAGGATTCCTGTAAAGGCCTGTGGCTCACGCTGGCTCAGCTCGTCTGAGCGTGGAAAGCTAAGCAGGGTCAGGCCTGGTTATTACTTGGATGGGAGACCCCTCCTCTAGTTTCCTGCATTGAGCAAGGGGTTGGACTCGATGGCCTTGTAGGCCCCTCCCAACTCTATGATCTATGAAATCTATGAATCATGTGGGCCACAGTCCATGCGTCACTCAAAAAAGTTCAGCCTCTGAGGATACAATGGTGGCAAAGAAGTCCAGTTTCTTCACCACCCTCACCACCACCGAGTAAATGCTGAGCTCAGAGAGAGAGAGAGAGAGGCACTGGTTCACTAGGCTGTGTGGCTCATTCATTCCAGCTCTCTCCACATACCTTGAAAGTGTTTATATGACTCATATTCCTGCAGCCCCATTCTGAGGAGGAGGTCAGTATTATAGGTATAATATAGAGCTAAAGTGGGTGTTTCATACTCTGTCGGAGCATTCGTCCATCTAGCCCTGTTGAGCTGAACACTTCTCTCTAAGTTCGTTGTGGCAGGTTTCCAGGGTCCCACCAGGGCTGGATGGGATCAAATCAAATCAAATCAAATCTTTATTACGGTCCAAGACCAGCATAGGCTGGATGGGATGGCAGCAGCCATATGGCAGGGCACGGGCTGTGTGTGATTTCAGCATTAAAGAGGGGTGCATGAGTGGAGGGAGCAGAACTTTCCCCCTTTCCCTCCTTGGTGGCCTGAACTTTCTCCAGCCGCCTGCCTGAGATCTTGTTAGTCAGAGCTCATGGCAACTTTATTGGCACATTTTCATATTACATGTTTAATTCTAGAGCTTCTTCAGCATCTCCAACAAGGAACCCTCAGTGCCTAAACAAAGCTATAATTCATCACTTGGGATAAAAGGAATGATGATTAAACCAGTATGGTACCTGCTTAAATTTGTAGCGTAGACAGACTGTACATACACGCAAAACCGCCTGCTGGGTTACACCCCACCGCCAAAATGATCAGTTACCTGAGTTCAGCCATGGGGGGTGGGGGGGCTGCGCCCACAGGGGCATGTGGATACTGTACATGTATCCAGTGTTCACTATAGTGCTGTGCTGAAAATTTCTCCCACATATTTTTCAACCATTCTCATTCAATTTGATAGAAAAGAAATAGCTTTCGATAAGAAATTCAAAGGAGAAGAAATTTCGGAGAAATTCTCATGGGTTTGGTTCAGGGTTCTTATGCTTAGCTTAGTTGAGGTGGCTGAGGCGTGTGTGCGAGGGTCCCGTCTTTCATTGTACAGTCATCTCTCTGGCAGCCTGTGGCCTCCCTGGCTTCCCACCCTCCCTGCCCAGGAGAAGGCATCATGAGGTAGTTCCTCCCACAGGGCTTTTACAGGTCAGGAAGTGCAGGCAGCCTGGGAGGCTGCAGGAGCCTGGGGAGACGTGTAATAGAAAGGAGAAGAGCACACACACAGCACCCTCAGCCACCTCACAGTGATTAGGTAAGGTCAAAAACACCACCCCAAATCAAAATGGTACATACACAGATGGCATTATACTCTGGTCAAGCTGCACCGTATGGCCCCCTCTCCAACCCCGCAGTGCTGGAGAGGTTGTGTGGAGATGTAGGAACACTGTTCCATATTTGGTTGGGTTGCCCGGTTGCCCCCAACTTCAAGCCTTCTGGGCTTTGGGAATTATATTGGATATGTTAGCTTCTTGTCAGGAACATATGGCTGTATATGTCCCTGACAAAAAAACACCCATTGCCCTGTCAAAAAACCCTTTTAAAGGGGACCCAGAGCTTGCTGTCAAAACTCCTTTTCCCCCAGAAAAAGGGGGTGGGGTGCACTTTCACAGCTTCCCAGCAGCTGGAGTCTCAGGGGGGAAGTGCCAAATGTGCATCCCCCTGAGAACTACTAGAGCAAAAAAGAAAATCATGAAGCTCTCACCACGAAGGGGGTGTAAATCCCACTACCTCCTTTTCATGAGGAAAGATCACTCATGCCTTTGCTTTCCCTTGACAGCTCACCTTTTGACAGCTGTCAGGCAAAGGAAAGGGGGGGGGGAAACCCTATTTGGACCCACTATGGGACAGTGTCCAGGGTTGGTACCTGTTGCATTTTGACAGCAGGTACCCCCCAGGACATTGCCCAGGCAAGGCTTCCCTTTTTCGGACCCGTGCAAGTGTCACCTCCACACTTGTGGAGGTCTGACTATAAAAATAATTTTAAAAAATATTTACCAAAAAAAATTGTGCACATTTGAGGCACAATTTTTTTTAAAAAAAAAAGGAGGGGTGGCCAACCAGTGACAGCCCCTCCAATGTGCCACTTGGGCACTTCGGAGTGGCTGTCACTGGCTGTCAAATCGGAGATTGTGAAAGGCAATCTCTTGGGGGGGAGGTTGAAAAAGGAAAAAGCCACGGCGAGCCAAAAATGGCTCACAATCACGGCAGGGAGGGGAAGACAAGTTGGTCCTGCCACAATGTCCCCTGGGATACCAGCTAGAGGACCAAAGGGCCAGGGGAGGGAGGGGAAGAACAACCCCTGGTGAGCCCGATCGTCTGTCACTTGCACCATGGGTTGTTCTCGAAACAACTAACCCACTGTGGCTTATTGCCAGGGAGAGTTAGCTTGACATGCAAACCCGCCCAGTGTGGATGGCAAGGTGAACAAACTGGATCCAAAAATCCAAACAAGCTGAATCCTTGGGAAAGAACGGTCAAGGCTCTGTTTTCCAGAGGGTGGGGGTCCCCAGGACAAGGGAGCCTCAAGAGCCTTCCATGATTGGCTGGGGGATCTTAGTTCACAATGGGGACTGCAAAGCTGAGTTAGGGCCAGTTGCTTTAACCTTAGTGCTTGTCAATGACTGCTAGGGGCTTTTCTGGAGGTAGGGACGCTTCAGGATTGGTGCCTATTTCCAACCAAGGCTTTAGACCGGCCAATGTAAGTTACCCTTTGAGTGATGTACTCAGCTGTTAGGAAAGCATCTACATATATCCAGAGTTCCCATGCTTTGCATACTTGCATGAGGGCTACTCCCGTTAATCCAATTATAGTAGAGGACATGTGGGTTATAAACGTTAGTTACATTAGGTACAATAGGTTCTGCTCTGGGCTGCTTCCAAGCTTTTTGCTTATGCTTAGGCAGCCTCCCAGAACACCTCGGCACTTTCAATAAGATGCTTGGGTGATACCCCAGAATAACACGTGGACGCCAGTGTGGCTGAGCTTCTCAGTAAAACTTTAGCACAAGGAGATCAGGACAGGGGTTGGGTGGCTTGAAACATTATGAGTGACAGCAGTGATAGCAGAGTCCGTGACCAGGTTACTGCACCCTTCCCTGAGCAACCCCCCAGGACTAGGAATAATATGCAGAAGAATTGGAAATATATACAAATCTATGCACATTCCCACAATTCATTCAGTTAGCAGAGTCTGAGTCACACCGGTGCAGAATTTGCATATTTTAAACCACAGAGGGCAGTATCCAACACTACTGGTCCACTTCTGCTGTTGATGTACTGCTCGTGTGAGCAATCGTGTACGCTGGCACAAGGAGTTTCCCGGGGAAACCCGTCGCACCAGCACAGACTACTAGTGGTGTACCACTATTTACTGGTGTACAGTAAATATTTCTGTGCAATTCTTTTCAGCATCCCGGGACGTTTTACCCAGGTAAAGACCCCAACCACGGAATGCCACTGTATTATCTAGGAGCAACAGCAATCAGCACTTGTGGCTCTGCTGAGCCTTAAGCACACCCCCAACGGAATTCTGTAGCTCATGACATGATTTGGTTTTTTCACTCATTGCGCTCCACTGAACAAAATGGTACGGTGCTGCATAAGTACATGGCCAGCTTGGAAAAAGAAATCATATGCATCTGTGGATGTTGTGCACAATCAAACAGAAGCAAACACCCCTGTTCGATTCCTCTTGAGTAGGGTTGGGCCAAGCAGGGCCCTGCTCCAAGCCTGCTCCAAGGAGCTCTGCTCCAACCTCAAGCACCTCTCACCTCCGCCACAGCTATCATTGTGGAGGATGTGGCAGTGGCACAGACATTCAGAGTGTTCATCTCCCGCATGAGGGAGGGACTGGTGCAACGACACAGCCCTTACACTTTAGCACCCGCCGCATAAACCCTTCCCAGGCTAAGCAGCAACACTTAAAAACCTGTGAGGGGAGGGTCAAAAGAAACCTTTCCCCTACCAATGAGGTTACTGGTTATTAAGGGTCTATTTTAAATCTATGATACTGTGGGTACAAAGGGGTGTGTGTAGATTTAACAGTAACGCAGGTGAATAACGCCAAGCTGACACGCAGGATTTGGGTAGCAAACAAAATAAAAATAAGTTTATTTTAATTCTCAAAATCTTAGTTCCAGAAAATAACTTTAAACCTGCCTACACCAAACGCTTTGTAATTAACCTAAGTCCCTATAATACTTTCTAAATACTTTCACTCTCCAGACAAGCACTGATTTCTCTCAAAACTCCTGACAGACAAGAGACACGAATAACCCAACTAACCTAACTCCCAACACTCCACCACTCTAACCCACTCAACAACACACTCTACTACCTCTGACATCACTCAAACACCCCTTATATACTCCTCCCCCCACCCTTTCCAAGACATCACAGACCACACCCACTCAGTTCAACATTCTAGACACACTAAACATACTAATGCAGACATACACCCGGGAACTGAATTGTGGGGTTACGCCACATATTCCCCCCCTTTCTTTTAAAAACCCGAGTAGGGAACTGGTTAAATACTTAGTCCTTAACGCAGGGTTTTAGGAAGATAACAGGGTAAACAAACATTTATAACAACAATAATTACAACTTACATGCAAATACAAACCACCTGAAAAGTAAAAACAAGTTAATGGGTAATGTCCCAAAGTCAAAATTACTGGCTCCAATTTTAGCCCAGGAGCACAATATAAAGCTCCAAGATAAAAGTCTCACTTTCTGGCAGCCGCGCTCGAAGACTCCCTGTGGGATAGTCCATCAGCAACAATGTCCTCTCGACCAGCCACATGCTGGATCTCCGCATGAAATTCCTGTAATCGCCACGACCACCACTGCAAAAGTTGGTTGTAGTTTTGCATTGTCTGCAGCCACAACAGTGCTTTATGATCCATCTGTAGAATGAATCGTTGTCTCCACACATATGGCCTGATCCCGTCCAAGGCCCATACGATCGCCAGGCACCAACGAGCAGCTTCGCTCATGATCCGACAACCTCCGACCGAAGTAGGCCACCAGATGCTTGACACCGTCTCTGGTTTGCATTAGGGTTAGGGTTAGGGTTTGCACTGCGACACATCTTTGCATGTGATTTGTAGTTAAACCGTTAGTCGGTAAGAGATCAAAGATCTTATTGCCATCAGAAATATCCATCTAGCCACATTGTTTTCACCAAGGGTGCCACAAAGCATGATGCAGAAGATTTGTAATTCTTTTAACTTTTAAACAAGTTAATAGTGGCCATGGGGGTGGGATAGACCTGATCATGAATCTCCCAGCACAGCCAACCATCCTGCCCAGTTCCGACAGAGTTCTTCAACCCAGAGGCTCCCTAGAGCACTGCTCAGCATACTAATACTCTTCATTAACCTTGAGCCGGAACTTGGTCTTGGATTCCCTAGAATATGTTTTGGCCCACAATTCCCATCAGCCCTAGCTAGCATAGCCAGTGACAAGGGATCATGGGAGATGTAGGCCAAGACATCTGGAGTTGCCCACCGCTGCGGCCTCGATGAATACGGACGGCTGTTTGCCAAGCCGCTACTCATAATGCTCTGCATGCAGTCAGCCGTGTGGTAAGCTGGTCCTCTGTGCACCAGGAGAATTTCTCCAAACATCTGCATCTGGCCAGGAATTCAAGGGCACAAGGGACGAGCAAAATGTTCCACGGCACTTGGCTGAATACTACAGACTTACCAAGAGCCTGCTCATGTGCACTCCAGGATAATTGCCACAGTGTGTTCACGCATGATGCGCCCCTTGTGTTCTGCTAAAAGACCTGCCCACCACGTTCTGAGCTGCTGGAAATTTTGGAGAAGCACAGGGCCAGAAGCACCAGTGGCAGTGCTGGGTACTGAAAAGATCCGGGACTCAGGCCCACAGGACAAAAAAAAATGCACACTGGTGCATTTACATATGCTAATTTACATATGTTCTAAAGCAGGGCTCTCCAACCTTGGGTCCCCAGATGTTGCTGGACTACAGCTCCCAGAATCCCTTGCCATTAGCCATGCTGGCTGGGTATGCTGGGAGGAGCTGTGGGCCAGCAACATCTGGGGACCCAAGGCTGGAGAGCCCTGCTCTAAAGTCTGTCTGTGTGTGTGTGTGTGTGTGTGTGTGTGTCTTTAAAGGACCCCATCTCCGAAGGACACCCCCATTTGTAAAAAGGGAAGTATGGACAGGGGAGAGGAAGGCATTTGAGTTCAGGAAAAAACCCAGGCGGAAAGATTTGGGGGGAAGGCAGCAGGAGGTGAGGCCCATGCGGGCCAAAAGCCAGCTCATCCAGGGGGCTCAGATGCAAGAGAGATGTTTCCAGCTGATGTTTAGGCAGGTCTGTCGTCACTGCCCTATTGCAAAGCTGAGACAAATGGATCGATCAACAGAGCGGTGCGTACGAGGAGAACTGCGAGCAGTGCCCGTGCAAGCCATGCCAGGGAAATCATATGATTTGCTCACTTCACGGCACTCCAGACTCTGCATGGATTCGCTCAATGTTTCGATTTGGTCATGTGAGAAGCCTGTAAGTGTCAGGCAGTGGGGGCGAAGGAAAGTCCCCGGTTCTGAGTCAACTCAGCATGGAGAAAGGGGGCCAACGGAGCCCAGGAAGATGCTGAGATGAGCCCAACAGCAGGCACAATCCCCGTCCCCAAGGGGCCGGCGCGTGGGGTAAAGCAACGGTGGTGAAATTAAAAATGAAACATATTTGTTATTTTGAGCAGAGCTCTGACCTTATAATAAAAGGATTAGACAGAGTTTCCAAGCGGAAATGAGCACTGGGACGTTTGGTCTGTGTGTGTGCCTGTGTGCTTGTGTGCTCAGCAGAAGAGGCTTAATGAAACCGCAAGTTCAGTGGGCGGCTCGAACGGGCATGGGAGCCGGAGAACCTCCCCTTGCCATTTGCAAGGTGCTACTGCCCCCAAGTGGGCCTCTCCTGCAATCGCGCCAAATGAAGGTGAAAAAAACCGCTGCTGAATCCTCCAGTTCTTCTGCCTGTTCCTTCAGGGGGTGGGTGCAAAATAGAAGCCGCCTCCTCTCTCGGATGCCCAAAGACTTCAGGGCTGGCAAATCTGAAAGCCCTCGATCTACAACACAAATACGGCCAACGGCCGGGCCAACAGAAATTGGCTTGTGCGGGTATTTATGCTCCAGTGCCTCCATTTTACGAGTGGAGAAATCTAGTAGGGACAGACACAGGGTAATAGATATTTATGGATATTTCCCATGTTATTTATTTAATTTTAATATTTACATCACAGCTTTCCACTAAAGTGCGGACTATGTGAACCATACGATGACACTGAAATCAATACAAGAGAGTCTAAATACGAAGAAGCAAACAGCTCCCTAAAGCCACTTGTACCTGCCTGCTCCTGAAGCAGAAGGAGAATTGCTTCCACTTGCCCTCTGAATGAGTCACAGGGGAGCCAGGCGGGCCTCTCTCGGGAGAAGAACGAGGAACTCAAACACAGAAGGGGCCACCCCCTGCATTGCTCCCCAGCTCACTTCGGAGGGGGAGCGCATTGAGCATGGTCTTACTTGATTATCTCAGCACATGGACAGGCTCTCATGGGAATATGTGGTCCTTCAGGTATCCTGGTCTCAGGCTACACAGGGGTTTTGAAACTCTACACAAGCAGTTTGAATTGCACCCAGAAACCAGCTGGAAGCCAGTGATGTACTTTAATAATTGCGGTAATCTGCTTTCTATGACAACTCACAGTTAATAGAACTTTGGACTGGCTGTAGTCCCTGAATACTTGCAAAGAGGGTCCCAGCAGGTACAGGGCGCTAAGCTGTCTAGTTTGGAAGTTCCAAGGGCAAGATCTTCCCATCTCAAGAGAGGCTGCAGCTGATGATCAACCATAGCTAATGAAGGGCACACTTGATCACAGAGGCCACCTGGGCACCCAAGAGCAAAGCCAGGTAAAGTAGCAGGGCTCGGTCCTGGGCCCAGTGCTCTTCAACATTTTAATTAATGGCTTGGATGAGGAGGTGCAGGGAATGCTTATCAAATTTGCAGATGACACAAAGTTGGGTGGAACAGCTAATACTCTGGAAGACAGAAACAAAATTCAAAGTGATCTCGATAGGCTGTAGCGCTGGGCCGAAAAGAACAGAATGAAATTTAATAGGGATAAATGCCAAGTGCTGCACCTAGGGAGAGGAAACCAAATGCAGAGTTACAGAATGGGGGACACTTGGCTCAACAATACTACAAGGGAGAAGGATCTTGGAATTGTGGTAGATCACAAACTGAATATGAGCCAGCAATGTGATGTGGCTGCAAAGAAGGCAAATGCTATTTGGGGCTGCATTAATAGAAGTATAGCTTCCAAATCGCGTGAAGTGATAATCCCCTTTACTCACCACTGGTTAGGCCTCATCTTGAGTACTGCGTCCAGTTCTGGGCACCACACTTTCAGAAGGACGTAGACAAACTGGAGAGGGTTCAGAGGAGGTCAACAAGGATGATAAAGGGACTGGAAACAAGGCCCTATGAGGAGAGACTGAAAGAGCTGGGCATGTTTAGCCTTCAGAAGAGGAGACTGAGGGGAGATTTGATAGCACTCTTCCAGTACTTGAAGGGTTGTCACACAGAGGAGGGCAAAGATCTCTTCTCGTTCATCCCAGTTTGCAGGACACGGAATAATGGGCTCAAGTTACAGGAACCTAGATTCCACCTAAACATCAGGAAAAATTTCCTGACTATCAGAGCAATAAAACAATGGAATCAACTACTTAGGGAGGTGGTGGACTCTCCCACTCTGGAGGCATTCAAGGTGCAGCTGGACAGCCATCTGTCAGGGATGCTTTGACCTGGATTCCTGCATTGAGCAGGGGGTTGGACTCGATTAGGCATGGCTCCAAGGCCAGGTCATACCCCTGACCCGATCTTCCGCGGGGGCGCTGACCCGACTCCATTTTCTGACCTGCGCAGAGAGGTTCTCCGCGCCGCTCAATCGGGCTTCTCTGGCCCCGTTCAACACTTCCGAGACCGGAAATGACACGACGAGACCCTGTGCAGGCGCAGAACGCACCACAGGGGTCCAGCGCGCCTGCGCAGGGTTCCGTCGCGTCATTTCCGGTCCCGGAAGTGACGCGATGGGATGGAATGGGCAGCGTGGGCGGCTCACCACGGAGAGGGCGAGCCGCCCCAAAGAAAAAGGTAAGGCTTTGCTGGGCGTGAGCGGGGCCAATTTCAGCCTCGTTCTGCCCGGCGAGGCTTGATTATACAAGCCTAGACTCGATGGCCTTGTAGGCCCCTTCCAACTCTACTTTTCTATGATTCTATGATTCCCACATGTCTCTGGCATGTGCATCTTCTGCTCTGCTCTCTTTGACTGGCTATCATGTTTTACTATATGCTCCTGGCCTATTCCCTCCCTATCCCCATTTGGGCAATCAGAAACATTTTCATCTTCATCCCCTAGGGATGATTCAACCTGAACTGAATGCTTCCCAGATCCTGTCAGCTTTCCCCAAGGCTTCAGTTTAAAAGCTGCTCTGCCACCATTTTTATGTTAAGTGCCAGCAGTCTGGTTCCATTCTGGTTCAAGTGGAGCCTGCCCCTCTTGTACAGCACCAGCTTGTCCCAAAAAGTTCCCCAGTGCCTAACAAATCTGAATCTCTCCTCTCTATACCACCATCTCCTCAGCTCTGCCTGTCTCCCAGTGTGTGGAACAGGTAGCTTTTCAGAGAAAGCCACCTTGGTGGTCCTTGGTTGCCTAGCAACCTAAATTTGGCTTCCAGGACCTCACAACTACATTTCCCCATGTCATTGGTACCAACATGGACCAGAACCACTGACTCCACCCCAGCACTGGTTATCTAGAGAATGCACCAAATAAGAAATAACACTCTCCATTTTGTGGGGCCATTTGTCTCTTATGAACATTGAAGTGGGGGGTATTCCATGACGTTCAGGAGTTGGAGGCAAGCTGTTGAAAAAATAAAAATGGCTGTTTCTTCCCTCAAAATCCCCCTTTGGGAACAGCCCGGTGACAAGATGTAGCATAGTTCCCACTGGGGTGTTTTGGAAGCAGAAAGGAAAGCTGCGGGAAAGCTCAGGAAACTCTCTGCCAAGGCTTCAAGCAGCGGCAAAATGTTGGAGTGGGGGGGTTGAAAGAGAGAAAGCTGCTCCCTCTGAAAATGGTTAGAATTCACTCCCACCCCTGAAGATTCTTAGTCTTTGGGGTATTTTTGCCTCCACCCTTCAAAACCAACAACAAAAAGTCTGGGCCGAATATTTCAGCCTCCCATCAATGAAGACTGGACTGAATGGACCAATTAGGAAATGACTGCACATCCCTACGGTTAAACATTAAGTGAATATTCAAAATTCACAAAGGAGAATTTTCAGGAACAAATCCATTTCCGCTCTAGGCGATCAGTCACCAAGTGGTAATTCACCATAGTCAGCATCCAACCACAAGGCAACCCTGTTGTTGCCCCATATCCTGTCAGGAATTTGACCCGTTCCTGGCTGCTTCCTCAGACCTCTGGCCTGTACATGAGTGTGGTACAGGGCCGGCGCTACCGCTAGGCCAACTAGGCGGTTGCCTAGGGCGCGCGGCTGAAGAGGGCGCGCGGCTGAAGAGGGCGCGGAAACGCTGCGCTCCTCTTCGCTGCCGCTGCGCCGCCACCGGCAGGCCTCCGCCGCCGCTGCGCCGTCCCCGCCAGGCCTCCGCCTCCCCGCCAGGCCTCCGCCTCCCCACCCTCCTGCCTGCCGCGCCGCGCCGCCGCGCCTCGCCCACCCGCTCGCTCGCTCGCTCGCCCGCTCGCCCTCTGCCCTCCGCTGCGCCTCCCCCGCCCTCCCGCTCGCTGCGCTGCGCCTGCAGCCCCACCGCCATCGCCACCCCCCCAACCCCTCGTCACCCCCCGTCACCTACTTCGTCGCAGCAGCCGCAGCAGCAGCCCGCCGCAGCCAGGGCGGGGGGGGAAGGTAGGTTGGTGGTGGCGCAGGGTTTTTTTTTTTGCTTGGAGAGGGGGGGGGCGCTAATATTTTTTCGCCTGGGGCGCCAAACTGCCCTGCACGGTCCTGGTGTGGTACAATTCTGCTCACAGCAGAATGTGACCTAGAACCAGCTTCCCAAGTGAATTGTTGCACGGCATTGCTGCTGGGCTCATGGGTACCTGGCATTTGTGTTTGTTTTTGCGGTGGCGTGGAGAAAATTGTCTGATCCGGTGTGGCAAATCGCATCGCAGAAACAGCTTAGTAAACTGGTTCAGCTGCCAAGCTAGTAGTGAGCCACAGCGGATGCTCAACAGTGGCCACACACGATGCTTTAGCATGGCCTCCATGTGGCAACTGTGACCCCGTCCCTTATTAAGACTCCATGAGGAGAGATAAAAGGCATTTGATATTGCTGCAGCATAGAGCTGGTTCCTGTACTACAAGCAGGTGGAAGTGGATTAATTAACATGGAGTACAAGTGGGTGGACTGTTTAATATGGCATAATTTTATCTAGTGGTATCGTGATTGCAATAGAAAGTTTCTGTCTTTGGTATTTAAACGTTTTTGCATTTTCAGGAACGCCACTGTCTGAGAAAAGGGTTTTACTGTATTTAATTTATTTTAAATGATTTTAGGCCACCTTTTAGGGTAGAATCCTCCCAAGGTGGTTTTTCCTGAATTCTGTCTTAATTACCAGTCCATTCCTCTTACTGCTACTTTAAAAACTGGAAAAAAATATTTTCAAATAATTATTCAAGACAAGAAAGAGAGAGAGAAAGAGAGAGAGAGAGAGAGAAGCACAAAACGGAGAAAGAGGGGGCGAGAGAGGACCCCCCGAATGTGTAAGAAATTCTCAATGTGCTATGTAATAGGCTTGGATCCAAGTCATAACCCTGGGGACCACCCAGACAATGTTTCCGTTCTTCCTTGATGTTTCTAACCTTCATATGCTTATGCAAACCTTTCCAATATGTATAAAAACCTTCATATGCTCATGTGGTGTTGTGCCGGGTATGTGGCACTCCTTGTTAGGCTTATATTAAAAAGTGAGACATTCCATACTGAGCCATTCAGGGTCACAGATTTTGTGTTTCCAAATGTTTATAGTAGCTTTTATTAAAAACGCAGATAGGCTAAATCTGGCATAGCAGGTACTGCCGAATAGGGTCACAGACTTCCAGATCGGAGGGTTCAGACAGAGTGAATCCACGCAAACAGGGTTGTGAATGGAAATTTCCGTTGATTAATCACATGCCTTTTATCTTACTGCTCAGTGAATGAATCATTCTATATAAATGCAGATCAACACAATAACATCGGGGGGGGGGGTTCCTTTGCCTTTTTAAAGATATTGATGGGACCAATATAATCCTTCAAAACTTTATCTTCTTCAGGCAATACACTGGCACGCCTTCAACACTTTATCAGTATAATGCCAGAAGAAGACGCTTCACATTCAAATTAATTTTACTATAGGTATAATTTGGTGGCAACTTGGATTTGTGTGAAGCATCTCTAAGAAATTCTGATAATTGTAGTAAGGTGCCTTGAGCTTTCCCTGCAACTCCTTCAAACGTTTCTTCTGAGCACGGCCTCCTAAATTCACTTTCAATTGTATATTAGGTGCAATTTTGTGGTGATTCAGAAATAGCCAGGGATGGTGAAGAGTCCTTGGTTTTGAGTCATGAGTCTAGTCACGAGTCTTTAGATCCGAGTCTCGAGTCCGAGTCCGAGTCCTTGGTCCAAAATGGTGACTCACAAGTCACGAGTCACTCCCAAAGCTGACTCCACGAGTCCCTATTAAAATCAATGGGGTTTTTTCCCAACAAAATAAGGCTATTTCAGATGTGTGGCTTAAATAAATTCTAGGCACAAGTGTGCCTTTTTATTTCAAAACTCTGCAACTGATTTTGACAAGAACAGACCAGGCAGACAAACCCAAAATAACCAGACAGGCAGAGGAGGCAGGGAACCCCAAAGCAGGCAGGCAGAGGACTTTGTCTTGGACAATTCAAACTGTGGAACTGGTTAAGAAGAGACCAGGCAGGCAGAGGAGGCAGGGAACCCCAAACAGGCAGGCAGAGGCAGCCAAACCCAAAATGTCTGAAAGGTTGCATTTTAGGAAAATGATTTTAAAAAATAAACTTTTTGTACTTCCTAAAACCTATCCATGTTGCATTTGAGGAACACGATTTTGGAACACGAGTCCTTGGTCCCGAGTCGAGTCTCGAGTCCCATTAAAAATATTGGGACTCGAGTCAGAGGGGGGGACTCAGTCTGACTCACGAGTCGAGTCCTGGAGTCCGAGTCCCCATCCCTGGAAATAGCCTAGAAAAATTCCCAGAAATCCTATTAAAATACTTATAGTTATTTTATCTGACATATTCAGCTCAAATTTTGCTTAAACGTGAGGGGCAACTAGTTTAAACCAATGGCTCTCAAGGTTTGTTTGATCAAGAGAACCACTCTCCCGCTCGTTACTCCTCGCACTACTGAAGAGGCAAGCTGCTTTCCAATTCCAATGTTAAAATGTAACCCAAGAAGTTGGTTGCCTCCTCAGCATTTGATGGGAACTTCAGAGAAACCTCAGCAGTTTTCTCTTATTCTCATTGAGGCCTGGGGATCACCAAGCGTACATCAGGGAATACTGTTGTGTCTCAGACCATAGCTTAAGCACCACTGATTTAAACTGTGACAGGTCTGTGAGCTGCTCAACTGGGTGGAAATGAATGATCCCCTTGAAAAAATATAGTGACCTGTGAATGAACCAAGTTCATCAGAAAGGGCTGCGTGGCTGATACGCCTTGGATGTGCAGGCAGGCGCCTGTCATTTCAGGATAACAGGCCTCAGATAACAATTCTTCATGTATTTATTCGATATAGTGATATTTTTAGGCTGCTTTTCCAACACAGGCCTTCAAAATGATACGCAACATAAAATTAAAAAAAACCAATGCAATAAAATTATCAGTCAAAAATATTAAAATATCATTCAATATACCGGTACATAAAAAGAAAGTAGTATACAAATCTGAGCAGGAAAAATAAAAATAAAAAATTCCTTGGCAAAGAGAGGAAGTTCCAAAGCTGAGATGCCACTACCAAAAAGGCCCTGCCTAGTGCCAACAGTAGTGTATGAGGGGGGAATAATCCAGAGGTGGTAGAGTGTATTCTAGGTTGCCGGGACAGGGTGCCTTTTTTCAATGCTCTCTCATGCCAAAAAGCAACTCCCCGCAAGTAAAAATTGAATACATCAGGGAGAAAGGGTTTACCAAACTACTTTCTGCTTTGCTAGTTTTCTACCTACACTGATAGGGTTCTTATTTTTATTTTAATGTGGAGGAGCATTCAAAGCAGTGATTCATCTCACCTGGAGTCTGCAATGGTCCGTCCATTCTGCTCAGCCCTTGCTCGCCCTCACATCACTCTGCCGCATGTGCAGACTGGCCTCCACAGGGGAACCATCCGGCCAGCCCGCCCCTCCGGCCGGAGCTTGCTCAGCCTCGGGCGTGCCCTTCCTCTCGCACTGTGGCGGCCTGCTGAGGATGCTTTTGGGAAGTCGGCCCTCTAGTTCAGCAGGATTAGGGGAGAGTCTCTCAAAATAACTTTGCACCTCTCAAGGAACGCGGCACAAGCATGGAAGCAGCAAATGCAAGTCAGCACAAAATGTCGTCGTCTAACTAAAGCAGCGGGCAGAAGCTCAGGCCCGGAGGCCAAGTGCATGGGCCCCAATCCGGCCTCCAGGGGTCCACAGAAGGCCCCCCTTCCCCCCCAGCCACTGGGCCTTTGCAGGTTTCCCGGCTTCTGTGCAGCTCTTCCCCCCGTTCCAGGA
Organism: Shinisaurus crocodilurus; assembly: GCA_021292165.1. Taxonomy (NCBI): domain Eukaryota; kingdom Metazoa; phylum Chordata; class Lepidosauria; order Squamata; family Shinisauridae; genus Shinisaurus; species Shinisaurus crocodilurus. The sequence goes on along the minus strand of JAHFWL010000004.1, from coordinate 3,910,243 downwards.
GGCTGAGATGCCTCTCCTGAGCCAGAGGCTGGCGGGAAGAGAAGAGCGTCAGGCCAAAGGAGGGCGGCACTGCGGGCATTTGGGGGCCTGCCTCTTTTGCCTCCGGCCGCACCCCTCTTGCCTCCAGCCCCGCCCACCACTGAAGTGTGGTCCCCGAAAGCTCCTCTGGGGTGGAACTGGGCCCGCAGGCTCTGCACCCCTGAACTAAAATTTAAATACGTTTTTAGGTCATTCCTGCCCCCACCATCTCTCTCTCTCTCTCTCAAATGCTCGTATCCATCCAGCAAGATTAGATAGCTATATAGATATAGATATATACACAGAGAGAAAGAGAGAGCGCAGTGTACTCGCTACTAAGTATCTCCTGTTTTCTCTGAGCCAATTTGGTATTTAAGGCACTTAGAATTGGTGTGGCACAAACTGGGTTTCACTGCATTTAAAAAACGATGTGGGAAATCCACGACCAGGATTTCTTTCAGGTCATTAAAAACAAAACAAAGAACACAAGCAAAGAACATAAGCAGAGCCGTGATGGATCAGAGCAAAGGCCCACCTAAACCAGCCTCTTGATCCCACAGTAGCCAAGCAGAGGCCCGTGGGAAGCCCACAAGCCGGCCATGGGGACAACACCACCTTCCCACTCGCGTTCCCCAGCGACTGGTCTGGCACGCAGGGGCATCCTGGCTGGCCCTCATACCGGAGGTAACATATGTAGCCATCACGACTAGGAGCCATTGGCAGCCTCATCCTCCAAAGGTGGCAAGGAGCTCCTACGTTGATCAGGAAAGCCGTGTTGGGGCACTGGCCTTCGGCTACGCTGGCAGGTGGGGGCAGCCCGACATTCCCGCTGGCCGTCCTTCGTGAGGAATGCCACCCGACGGCGGCTCCTCCTCGCACGCCCACTGCTGCTTGAAGCGGAGGCAAAGCTGTTTCCCCCCAGTAAAAGACAGACTGCAGCCCTCTGCCACCTTGACGGATGTGCCTACCTGCGATCGGTGAGGTCGTTGTGCAATGCCAGAAATCGTGCTTCCTTGCAACGCACCCTCCACGCACCCACACTTTTCCTCGGTCTTCCAGTCCCAAGTCCAGATGGGGAGACTGGAGTGTTTGCTGGGACCAGCAAAGGTGCCCCACAGGGTCCTGGTCCCGTATTGCCTTATGAGGCATCTGAGACTTGCTCTATCGCTAGAGCAGTGTTCTCCAACCTTGGGTCCCCGGATGCTTTTGGCCTACAACTCCCAGCATGCCCCAGCCAGCTACGCTGGCTGGGGCATGCTGGGAGTTGTAGGCCAAAAGCATCCGGGGACCCAAGGTTGGAGAACACTGTGCTAGAGGAATCCTCCTGTGAGTTGACCCAGGCCTGTTCGCAGCTTGTAAGCAAGCACAATTTGTGACACTGCACAGCAACCTGAATGACCGTGGGGCATTTCTGTCTGTGGAGACAGACATCAGCCTAAGTGTCTGACTTTCTGGTTTTGTGAACCAGCACGAGATACGATAGACTTAACTCTGGTCTTAAACCAGCAGGTTGTTTGATAATTGAATTTCCCTTGTTTTTAAAAAATGAAATTTATTATTTATTATTACAGCGTTCTGGAAAAAAAACCTAAAACTAAAAAACCAAACACAAACAAGTCATTCACTGAGTAGATGTGTACAAATGAACAGATCTGCCCCTGTATGTTCAGAATAGCTTACTTCTGAGTAAGCCAGCTGCATTTCCTCCGCATCGGTGAGGGCGATTCCCTTGGCCTTCGGAATTAGCTCACCCTTATCTCAGTCGAGGAGGGTTCCCTGCTGCCCCGCCCCACTGCCAGAGTGCTGCTGACAGGAACAGCGGAATCTGAAACACTGGCAGTGTCCTAGCTTCGGCGTGAAACTGAGCCCAACGTAACTTTGCCAGCAGGTGCTTAGTTACCTAGGCTTTCATGGGGCAGAAAAACCTTGATAATTTTTAAACTTCTGCTCAGAGGTTCACCAAACCAATGACAGGCACACCTCCTCAACAAGCCTGAAGAAAGTGTGAGAGCCAGTGTGGCGTAGTGGTGAGAGTGTTGGACGGACTGGGGACTTGGGAGATCCGGGTTCTAGTCCCCGCTCAGCCATGAAACTCACTGGGTGACTTTGGGCCAGTCACTGACTCTAAGCCTAACCTACCTCACAGGGTCGTTGTGAGGATAAAATGGAGTGGAGGAGGAGGATTATGTAAGCCGCCTTGGGTTCCTTGCAGGAAAAAAGGCGGGGTATAAATATAATAAATAAATAAATAAATAAATAAAGTACATCAATAGTTTTCCCCAGAATTTGAAAGAAATATATGGTAGGCTTGAGAAAAAGATACAAATGTGTCTATTTCCAGCAACGTTTAACTTGCTGTATCTGTGGCAATTTGTATAGGATCGATTTGGAATTAGGCACGATTGTAGATCTCATCGGGTAGATTATGGCTGCCAAGCTAGCGATGTACCACAACACCAAAGTGTTCTTTGCTGCCTTCAGCAACTTTCCAACCTTGCCGCTCGCTCGTTATTCAGCCAATCAGAAAACACAGCTGAGACAGACAGTCTTCCCACGAGCCCTCCCATTTCGGAGTGCAGCTGATGGGTGGCATGTGCCCATCATCCTGCCAGGGCGGGTGGGGGGGGGGGGCTCTGTCCTAAGGATCATCTGGCTATGCTAAAGTTCATGTTTAGTGGACTTCTAATGCGGGGCAGCATTGAAATATTTGATGTCCTGAAATGGAACCCTGCCTGAAAGTCTGGACTGGCGCATACAGAAAAAACATCTTCTCCTGTCTGTTGTGGATATATATATATATATATATATATATATGGAGAGAGAGAGACAGAGAGAGAGAGAGAGAGAGATCTTCCCTCTGAAGAATGGGGTGAATGATTTCATTTCACTGCAGTTGAACGTGACACCTTTTTGCAACGGAGTGTCAGTCAAGTGAGTGCTGTAATAACGGAGAGAAGAGTGAGAATGCCGAGAGGTTAATTATGTCCCTGTCAGTGGGGGAAATACCTTCTGGAGAGGCCAGAAATCAGGCAGGATATGAAAGTATTGCAGCCCCTGTGTGATGTGGCCACATTGGGTGCTGCACTCAAGAAGAGAAGTTCAGCTGGAGCGGTCCTTTAAAAACCTCTCTGTTTCAAAATGGATTTATACATAGTCATAAAATTTTTGCCTGGGGCTGGACTGGCAAATGAGGCCTCGGCCCGGAAGCCAAACCCTTTTCATTTTTTAATAACATCTCATGAAAATCCATTTGGCCTCTTCGTAACTCTTCAGACAGGTGGGGAAACAATAGTGTGCTCTATTCTCTGCGCCTCTCTGAGGGTTTCTCTTGTCACGTTGGATGTGGGGATCTTTCTGCCACATCAGCTGCGCACTGCTTTGCGTGGTGTAAAGATGGCGCTGCCGCCAAGGCTGTTGCTGCCCAGCATACTTAAAAAGAGGGTGAGAATAACGGTTACTCATTGAGTACTGCGTCCAGTTTGGGCACTCACTTAAGAAGGCGCAAAGGACTGGAGAGGGTTCAGAGAGGGCAACAAGGATATAAGACTGGAAACAGGCCCATGAGAGAGACGAAAGAACTGGCTGTTTGCCTTCAGAAAGACTGGGGGAGATATATCGCACTCTCGTATTGAAGGATGTCACAGAGGGGGCAAAGATCCTTCTCGTATCCCAGTTTGCAGACACGGATATGGGCTCAATTACGGAACCTAGATCCCTAAATCAGGAAAATTCCTGACTGTCAGAGCAATAAGACAATGGAATAACTACCTAGGGAGGTGTGGGCTCTCCCACTCTGGAGGCATTCAAGGTGCAGCTGGACAGACATCTGTCAGAGATGCTTTGACCTAGATTCCTGCATTGAGCAGGGGGTTGGACTCGATGGCCTTGTGGGCCCCTTCCAACTCTACTTTTCTATGATTCTATGAACTGCCAAGGCTCAGAGCCCAGAAGTAGCTTTGTGCGTGATTCTCCCCTGGTCCCTGCGATGATGCCTGTGTTGCCGATGTGACCCCATTGGGAAGAGTCCAGAGCAGAAGAATCTCCAGAAGGCTTATCTGAGCTCCACTCCAAAACTCTGAATCCCAGGGCTCAACTGGGTCGCCCTGGGACTGGAGTGGAAAGCAGAAGGGAAGCACACGCGCTGGCCTCTGCCACCCCCAGCCAGGGACCAAGGGCCACTGGGAAGTCGCAAGCCCCGCGTCTGTGACGGGAAGCGTGCTCTGGCCCTCGCCACCAGCCAGTGGGCCAAGGCCTGCTGGGTTGTGTGTGCATGTGGGGTTTCACTTGTTGCTTGTTGTAAGCCGCCCTGAGAATCATTTGATTGAATCTTGAAAATAAACACATGGATCATATGTGATGCAATAACACAGCAGATCACAGTTCAGAGCATGGAGCAATTTGTCACATAAAGCATAGGTCCACTTTGTTTCTGCATAGTCCCTTTGGGGATTTCGGACACCATGGCATATAGGGCACAAATGGCTCCCAATTTTTGTGGCTCCATCCACATTCAATTAGCCACCGTGGTTGGTGTCCTCCTTTTACTATTTTATTTACTGTGGCGGAGGTGGCAGCAAAAGCAGCACTTTGTTTCTTCTTTCATTTCGTTGTGCCCAACTGGGGCAGTCTTGGGGGAAGAAAATGGTGGCCGGGCCGCCCAGCTGTGTTCATGCGGCTGAAAAGAGAAAAAAAAAGAAGACCCACCGCTGTCGCTATTTGCCTGCCGCCACTGAATTGCACCAGCCCCGCCCTGATTGGGGCCCAGTTTTACTCTCCCTGCCACAAGAGGAATCACCCCCCCCCCAAATAATGTTGTTGATTTCCATCTTAGCCCCAGTATGAATCCATATCAAACACACATGTCAGGGTTCTATACAAATCTGGATCCTAAACAGTCCAGTATACAGAAATATTGATGTGACATGTGCTCACGATTAGATGGCATGCCCCTTCCTCTTCTGGTACTAGCTGGGTTTCTAGCAGGTATCAAATCTGGCATGCCCTGAAAATGGACCTCTCTTGTTGATGGGATATGAGCTGCAGAGATAGTGTCCCTGCCTGTAAGGGTTGACCATTTATGTAAATGGAATGGAGGGAGGAGACCCACATGAGCATGCAAAGAGCATCCATAGGGAGGAGCACAGCTTTCCCCTGGTCCAGAGGAGCCATCAGTGCCTTTGTGACATCAGCTGTCGCAGTCCTCACCTCAAACCTATTTGCTTGCCTACCAACCAACATACCTCACATGGCAGAAATGAGCAAAAGCTGTCAGTCTTAGCCAGCCTGGAGCTGGAAGTAAAGGGTCAAAAATGGACGTTGGCATACAAAGGATCCATTCCTTGGTGGGCATTTCAGTGATATTTATATACGTTCTAATTCAAGGCCGTCCATTGACACATAAAAAATGCCTTAGTCACCTGCAGGATTAAACCACGTTGGGGAAGGAACCGGGAGACAGACAGACGTGCAGCTGCCAAGTGTCTCACATTAAGTTCAAAGGCATGCTAGATGGCTCTCTTGGCACAGAGCTGTATTTTTACAGCTTGACATTAATGCTAACAGAGTTTAAACAATTGCAATGGAACCAGAAATGAAATAAAAACTCTGAAGAAGAAGAAGAAGAACATGCCAAGTTTCTGTTTCGTGAGCATGCTCAGAGCTCCGCTCGGGTGGATTTCCTGAAAGCCTCTACACAAGAGGAGATTAGCGGCACAGGCAGAAAGATTCAGATGTGGAGCCAGATGCTTTCTAAGCAAGAGCTTCCACAGGAAAGGCTCTTATAAGCACTTTGACACTGGGGAGAAAAGAGCGCAGGCCTTGGTGCCGAGGACGGACGGTGCCCCATCTCGGTGTGCCCCATCTCGGTGTGCAATGTCGTGCTTCAGGAGTTAGTGTTTCTTATGTTCAGAAGTAATAAAGAAGCCACAGTCTCTTGTGTGTTGCCCAGGCCCCAGAAAGCAGAGCCAAGGGGTGGACTGCAACCTGGGCAAGTATATAATATACCCCCAATATCATCCATGCCCCGACGTTCAGTACCCACCTTGTGCTTCTGGGTTCTGCCAGCAGCAGCAGCAGCCTTAATGCCAGCCTCTCCTCTTGGGTGCCATTTTCTTCAATGCCTCCCCCTAGAGCAGTGTTCTCCAACCTTGGGTCCCCAAATGTTTTTGGCCTACAACTCCCAGCATGCCCCAGCCAGCTACGCTGGCTGGGGCATGCCGGGAGTTGTAGGCCAAAAACATCTGGGGACCCAAGGTTGGAGAACACTGCCCTAGAAGATGCTAGAGTGTGTGCAGGCAGCTCCGACCTCCACCCTGGCTGGCATCTTCTGGGCAGGAAGAGGGTGAATTTGCAATGAAGAAAAATGGTGTCTAGCAGCAGTGGGGAGCATGAGGACCACCACCACCACCAACTTTTCCTCTGTTAGAGCCCCTGTTGCAGCCTGCAAATGGGGTACCGGTGCTGGTGGGAGTGGGTTGCAAACAGGCACCCACACTTTTCCGCGGTCAGCACTTGTAAAACTGTATTCCATAAGTAGCGCTGCCATCTGAAAAGCCAGGGAACGCTCGCTTTTGGCCCTCAATTCAGCCAGCTTTGCCCCCAAGAGCCACAAGATCCGCTCCACCCATCAGCTGGCCAGTCCTGTCCCTGCTCTGAGCCTGAGCCGTCAGATTCCATCCATGCTCACCTCTGAATCTGCCTTGGTTCTATCTCCTGACTTTGACCAGGGAAACATTTGTGTCCATTGGTGGGTTTTAATAACTGCAAATACACACATTTATGTGCACAATTACATAGCTGGATTTTTCCAATATGAAAATGTTCCAAGGAGCAGGTTTTTGTAAAAAAAAGTCAAGTTCCTTGTAACTTGCCACATGAAGGAGCAGTGGCCACGTTCCTAAATATAGGGGAAAGTTTGCATACTGGTAACATGGGGAGCATGACACAAGCAAAATACATGTCTGCACTGCAAGTTAGGGGGTGTCCAGGAGCACCGAAGGATGAGGCAAAGCTGGGTTTGTTGGTGTGCACCTGTCATACGGACGGGCAAAACCATTTCTGTGGATATTTCTGCCTTCCCACCTACTGGAATCGGATGCTTGGGACACACCTGCAAAAACACAGACCGTTACTGCACATCTTGGGCGTATTGTTCTTATTCTCTTCTTCACACAGCACATACTTAAACATTAGGATTTGCTTCCACAAGTTGTAGTGCTAGCCACTGGCTTGGATGGCTTTAAACAGGAATGGACAAATTCATGGAGGAGAAGGCTATCAATGGGTACTAGTCACAGTGACTATATATTACAGTGTTCTCCAATCTTGGGTCCCCAGATGTTTTTGGCCTACAACTCCCAGCATGCCCCAGCCAGCTACTGGGGCATGCTAGGAGATGTAGGCCAAAAACATTTGGGGACCCAAGGTTGGAGAACACTGATACATTACCTCCAGTATTGCCTCTTCATGCCAGTTGCTGAAGAACATGAGTGGGTTGAAGCATTTATGTCCTACTTGTGAGTTTCCCACAGGCCACTGGTGACCAGAGTGCTGGACTAGAGAGGCCTTTGGTCTGATCCAGCACAGTTCTTCTTATGTTCACTATTGCACATTATGGCAAAGGCGCAGATAACCGCACAACTCTGAATCAACACTGCCCAGTACACAAGCAATGAGCTTAACCAGTCATGCAACTCTGCCATCACTTTTTTCATTATTGCTTGCTTGTTTGTTTTGTGGCTCTGACAGTTATATTCCCAACCTTGCTCCCTGATCAGTCAGAACATTTATCTCCCACAGGAAACATTTACGTTTGCTTTGGGAGTGAGAAAATCATGGATACTTGTGGCATCCTACCCAACTCTTTATATTTGCAGAAAAAAGGAACATTAATTGATCAGCATTGTGGCCCCTGGCATTGTGTCCTCAGGAGGACAGTACAAACAACAAATATGTGGGGTGGGATATTAGGGCTCTATAGTTTCTTTTGTACCTAGAAGAACTACACAGACAATATGAAAAGTGGTGTTTTTTGTTCTGATTGTTAGAGACTTCGTAAGCAGAACGGGAAGTGATTTGATCAGCTTGTAAACTACAGAAGTCACTGACGGTTCCCAGGATAGTGTTCAGCTTTGAACAGAATCAGGCTATAAAACAAAAGACTTCAATTCTGGAGCAGGAAGGTCAAAGAAGAACAGCCGTGATGACAGTCAGGGATGTACCAGCTGCCAATTTACGTGTTGCTGCTGATTCTTCCTGGGTACCGAAAAGCCAGGGTGACCCTTCATGTCAGGCAAACAAAATGGTTTAAGCAGGATTTTCCTACTCAGCGTAGTCTCATCAGCATTCAGAGCCATGCCGCCATGCCAGGAAGGAGAGCAAACATGCACAGGAAGCAGGGCAAATGGAAAGAAAGCAGCAGCACTGCAGCTACTGATTCAACCACAGTGTGTACAACAGCATTTCTGAACGCCTGGCCTGTGCATCACAGGGATATCCTGTTGACAGCTGAAGACAGGCATAACATTTCAAGTGCAGTGGAGGTGGTTTGAAAGAGCCTTCACTACCTTGAAAAAGTACACGTGTGTGTTTCTGTCCTGGAGTAAGCGCTGGAAAAAAAAGTTCTGCAAATTTTCAGTGCTAGAGAAAAGTCAGCTGTGATCAACACGTAGTGACTAGCACCCAGAGCACCATCAATGTAACATCCCCCCTCCCCGATCCCTGGAACAGTAAGTGATGCATGTTGTGATGTGTGTTCTGATGTTCACAATGCAGGTGAAGTTCTTGCTGTGGCCTTCTCAACGGACCCTACATCTGGCTTCACCTTAACCTCCTGTCTGCTGCATGGGGAAAACTTATGGGAGATCCTATTAATTCTGCAGGCTGTATTGGATCCTTTTCTATCTTGAGCTGCTAGTGGACTCAGAGAAGAATGTCAGGGGCTCAGAAAGCCCACCTCACAGGGAGAGGCAAGATTTACAAGCTCTCAACTTCTTCTTGGACCAAAATCTGAACGCTCAGAGAGGAAGTGAATCCCAGCTTCCTTCCTTCCTTCCTTCTTCTCTCCATCTCTGGTGCGCTCCCCACCCATGAAGCACTTGGGCTTCTTCAAAGTCCATGGAACCTTTGTGAAAGGCCAACCTCCATTTAGCTCCACCACCCTCCAAATACAGTTCCCTTCCCCTACCTTGTTGTTGCATTTCTGGTGGTGGTAACAAGAAAGAATTCTCTCCCCCCCCGCCTCCGCCTCTTCCTTCCTTCCCACCTTCACCCAGACAGAGTGATGGGGTCGCTGTAGTTCTTAAGGGCTGATGAAATTGCAACTCAAAGGGCGGTGGCGGCGGAGTTGAGGTGAGGGCGGCGGCGGCAGCGGCGGAGTCCTTGGGCTCGAGTCCCGAGTCGAGTCTCGAGTCCCACATAAATTATTGGGACTCGAGTGGGACTCGAGTCAGAGGGGGGACTCAGTCGGACTCACGAGTCGAGTCCCCGAGTCCGAGTCCCCATCCCTGGATGAGGGAGAGGTGCAAGGGGGGGGAAGGGCCCCTCTCTCTGCTGCCTCTCCTTCTGTCACCGCTGCCACCATTGATTCCATGCCACCAAAGCAACAATGGGGTAAAGGGATGTCTTTGAGGAGGGCGGGCGGGCGGGCAGCAGTAGACCTGGCAGTGGGGAGGCCGGGCCTTCATTTCCTCTCTGAGCTCTAGGATTGGTTCAGGATTTTTCTGAGACCATAAACATGAGGACAGGTCTGATTCAGCAGACATTGTTTACTTGGACTTCCGAAAGGGATCTGAGAGTGGACATAAAAATGGCAAATGCAGTTCAGTGTAAGCAAGTGTAAAGTGATGCACATGGGGGGGGGGGGATCCCAACTTCACTTTTGGAGCTTTTCTACACAACGCTGTTAGTAGTAGTGGTAGTAGGCAATCACTCGTGACCGAGTAAGATTGTCTTCCAGGATAAAATTACAAAAAGAAAATTATAAAAGGAGGAAATTCTAAAAAAATGTGTAGATTCTAGCGATGGGTCCGTAAGTGACTGTGGAGGCCAATTCTAGATCCATGCAGCTTCCCACAGTGAGGACACAGGTTACCAGATGGAAGATGGTAAAAAGATTCGTTTGACCTGCTTTTCACTTACACGTTTCTCCCTTTCACCTTGCACTTGGGCTTCTTCAAAGTCCATGGAACCTTTGTGAAAGGCCAACCTCCATTTAGATCATTCCCAGAGCTTCCCAGTTCTCAATGTTTATATTGCATTTTTTTAGATTAGTCTTAATAACATATTTAAACCTCTCATACTGACCACCAATATTCCGCTTTCCATCCTTGAGTTGGGAATAAAGCAACTGCTTTGGGAGATGGCCGTCAGACATTCAAACAACATGACTGGTCCATTGAAGTTGGCGTTGAAGGATCATTTTTACAACGCTAGTAGTCTTTGCTTCTTCCAGTACACTGACATTTGTTCGCCTATCTTCCCAAGTAATTCGCAGTATTTTCCGGAGGCAACATTGATGAAATATTTCAAGGAGGTGGACCGTGGAAATGACATTTATAGATAGTCCATGTTTCGCAGGCATACAATAAAGTTGTAATACAATGGCTTCATAAACCAGTGTTTTGGTCTCCTTACAGATATCCCGATCCTCGAACACTCTATGTTTCATTCGAGAAAACGCGGCACTTGCAGAGCTCAAACGATGCTGGATTTCACTGTGAATGTTAGCTGTAACAGCGTTGTTAATTGGCTGTTAATCCACTGTATCTACTTTTAGTTTTGTCACAGGATTGAGATCGAAGCACTACATGACATTGACAAGTGTTTCCCTTCCTGCTTTTCTGCTACATAATCTGTAGGTGGCACTGTATAGCTGAGTAGTGCAAATACACAAGTAAAAAATGTGTTTTCTTTCAGTTTTACAATTAAATACTGCACTTTGCCTGCTCTAAAAAAAACCTTGCCAAATGTGCTCTTTAGACACAGAAGTGAAGCTGGAGGGTCACGATGTCATCTAAAGAACCCATAAACAACCATGACTAGGGAATAACAAAAACACAATAAATGCCTCATGTAGAAAAGCCCATAAGCTGATAGGAGCTAAGCTAGCAGTGACTGACCAAGAGATCTTGGGGTTGTGATGGACAGCTTGATGAAAATGTCAACCAAGAGTGTGGCTGCTGTGAAAAAGGCAAATTCCATGTTAGGTATAATTAGGAAAGGAATCAAAATTAAAACTGCCAAGATCATACTCCCCTTATACAAATCTATGGTACGACCAAACTTGGAATACTGTGTTCTGGTCACCACACCTAAAATAGGGTATTGTAGAGTTGGAAAAAGTGCAGAAAAGGTCAACTAAAATGATCAAGGTGCTGGAGCAACTCCCCTATGAGGAAAGGTTACAACAACATGGACATCTGGGACTGTTTACCTTAGAAAAAAGGCGGGTAAGGGGAGACATGATAGAGGTGTACAAAATTATGCATGGTGTGGAGAAAGTGGATAGGGAGACATTTTTCTTCCCCTCACATAACACTAGAACCCAAAGGGGTCATCCCATTATTTTTATTTTTTATTTATTTATTATATTTATACCCCACCTTTTTTCCTGCAAGGAACCCAAGGCGGCTTACATAATCCTCCTCCTCCTCCTCTCCATTTTATCCTCACAACAACCCTGTGAGGTAGGTTAGGCTGAGAGTCAGTGACTGGCCCAAAGTCACCCAGTGAGCTCCATGGCTGAGCGGGGACTAGAACCCGGATCTCCCAAGTCCCAGTCCAACACTCTCACCACTACGCTACACTGGCTCTCAAAAGTAACCCTGCAAGTTGAAAATTAGCATGGCAGAAAGCAGCTAAAATGACTTTCCCTACTTCTTTTTTTTTTTTTTTGCTTTGAGAGGGCTTCCTGAACTCCTTACTTATTTATTTTTATTCTATTATTGCATTTATATCCCGCCATTTTTCCTCCAAGGAACCCAAGGCAGTTACATAATCCTCCACCTCTCCGTTTTATCCTCACAACAACCCTGCAAGGTAGGTTAGGCTGAGAGTCAGTGACTGGCCCAAAGTCACCCAGTGAGCTTCGTGGCTGAGCGGGGACTAGAACCCGGATCTTCCGAGTCCCAGTCCAACACTAACTGCTACACCACACTTGTTATCACAGCTGCACCTGTGGAGCCATCCGGTCATGGCCCTGGAAGGGTCCTGGGATACCCTTCACAGCACAACCTTCGATCCAAGGCAAAGTGCGGCATCTGTATGGGGGTGTGTGTGTGAATCTATATTTATTAAGAGGCACCGCTATTTCTTTTCAGAATTGAGGGCTGGGAACTGTAATTAGGGCAGCAAGTCTGAATATTTGCCCGTCGAGCTCAGTGTTCTCCAACCCGGGCTGATTGGTGGGAGAATCAGGACAGATAAAAGGAAGGACTTCTTCACACAGCACATAGTTAAACTGTGGGATTCTCTATCCTAAGATGTAGAGATGGTCAACAGTTTGGATGGCTTTGAAAAGGGAGTGGACACATGCATGGAGCAGAAGGCTATCAATGGCTACTCCTGATGGCTATATATTACTTGCAGATTCAGAGGCAAAATTTATTTATTTATTTCATTTTTATACCGCCTGTGAAGAGAAAGCCAGCCAGGGCAGGTACACACAGACCACACAGACCCCCACCTTTCACCTGATACCGCACTTGCTCACAATAGAACACACATGCATACCCCCAGGCCACTTCCCCTCCCTGGGCAGCCAAATGAGCTGTGAAACATTCCAAACAGGAGAGGGGCGCCAAGATGCCTAGTGGCCACAAAGAAGTGGCAAGTACTCCTAAGCACCCTAAAGTACCCGGAGAAACAGGTACTCCTGAGCCGTTCGACCGGTCAGGAGGGGAGGGGGGCACAGGAGGGAGGAGGGAGCCAAGAAGAAGGGATAAAAGAAGGGGCTTGTGGCGGGAAAAGGTTGTTGGTCATGGGCAGCAAGCTGCGCGGAGGTCTAGGGCTTCGGTCTGACCTCAGGATCCAGCCCCGGGCAGCTCCCGGTGAAATTAGCTGAATTCGCCTAGTCGCTGAGCTACGTGGCTGTCTAGGAATCAGGGTCAATCCAGGTAAGCCTTGTTTGCACTGTTGCTACGACTCACTCTATACCCATGTCCATTGCAGGCGCGTGCTTTGCGTGCTGCTTTTGTGTATGTTTTTGTTGGGACTTGAAAAAGATACTAGGAGATGATATATTGTGGAGTAATATCCTTCCTATCTCATGTTAGTGAGATCAGCAGAGTAGAGTCCCTTTCCAGCTTAAAAGAAGCTTAGATTTGGCTAGTGTTAGCCAGTTAGCATTTGGTAATCCAGGATGCTTTAAGGCAGACTGGATTTCCCTGGTTTTGCCCCCTTTTTCCTCCCTCAGAACAATAATCAGAGACAGAGTCTTGTAAAAGTTAAAAGTAACATTTACTCACTCAGATTATGCAGTTTCATTCAGGCAGGCTTAAAAGCGTTTCTTACAGTTGGTTACAAGTTCATTTGGAAATACTTGGGGTCTGAACTTGTGGAGTTCAGACCAGCAACTCTGGCTACATGCTGCTACAAGGATCACATGGAGACAACAACCTGGTGGTGCCACACTCACTAAGAGTCTGAACAGGAAGGAGGAAGAAGCTGGGAGCAACGCCCACTTCCTGTTCAGGCTGTTAATAATTCAATGAGTACCTTCTAGGAAAACCATCCTAGAAGGTATCAGTGATCTTAACCATTTCACCCAATTACCTGGTGAAACATTAGCCATAGGTTTTGACTGCAATTTTAGTTATCGAACAGTTTTGATACGCTCAATTAAACTCTGTTTACCTATAAACATTGTAGTGGCTCCTGTTGTAAAAATTCAGTAACTAATGAGTTAAAAGTAATGAAATGCTTCTCTCTGTAACTTTCTGCTGTAGTTTTTAGGCTGATATGAGACAGAGTCAGGAATGCTACTGTCTTATCTTCTTTCCTTGAGCTAGCTAAGGACAGGGGGTGGGTAGAGGGTTGGAGAAGGCAGCCTGCCCTGGCTAACCTTTGTTCCAGTTGCTTAGAATGCATGTTTAAGGTTTTGTTTATCATACTGTATTTTTCCATTCACAGCTAGAAGTTTCTGTTAGTACGGCGCATGCGTGGGATTGCGTCAGAAGATACTGTATAAATTGATAAGAGTTCAGCATCCATGTTGAATCATAGAATCATAGAAAAGTAGAGTTGGAAGGGGCCTACAAGGCCATCGAGTCCAACCCCCTGCTCAATGCAGGAATCCAGGTCAAAGCATCTCTGACAGATGTCTGTCCAGCTGCACCTTGAATGCCTCCAGACTGGGAGAGCCCACCACCTCCCTAGGTAGTTGATTCCATTGTCTTATTGCTCTGACAGTCAGGAAATTTTTCCTGATGTTTAGGTGGAATCTAGGTTCCTGTAACTTGAGCCCATTATTCCGTGTCCTGCAAACTGGGATGAACGAGAAGAGATCTTTGCCCTCCTCTGTGTGACATCCCTTCAAATACTGGAAGAGTGCGATCATATCTCCCCTCAGTCTCCTCTTCTGAAGGCTAAACATGCCCAGTTCTTTCAGTCTCTCCTCATAGGGCCTTGTTTCCAGTCCCTTTATCATCCTTGTTGCCCTCCTCTGAACCCTCTCCAGTTTGTCTATGTCCTTGTTAAAATGAGGTGCCCAGAACTGGACACAGTACTCAAGATGAGGCCTAACCAGTGCCGAGTAAAGGGGAATTATCACTTCCCGCGATTTGGAAGCTATACTTCTATTAATACAGCCCAAAATTGCATTTGCCTTCTTTGCAGCCACGTCGCATTGCTGGCTCATATTCAGTTTGTGATCTACCACAATTCCAAGATCCTTCTCACTTGTAGTATTGTTGAGCCAAGTGTCCCCCATTCTGTAACTCTGCATTTGGTTTCCTCTCCCTAGGTGCAGCACTTGGCATTTATCCCTGTTAAATTTCATTCTGTTGTTTTCGGCCCAGCGCTCCAGCCTATCGAGGTCACTTTGAATTTTGTTTCTGTCTTCCAGAGTATTAGCTGTTCCACCCAACTTTGTGTCATCTGCAAATTTGATAAGCATTCCCTGTACCTCCTCATCCAAGTCATTAATAAAAATGTTGAAGAGCACCGGGCCCAGGACCGAGCCCTGTGGTACCCCGCTCGTTACCTCTCCCCAGTTTGAGAAGGAACCATTGATAAGCACTCTTTGAGTCCGATTCTGTAGCCAATTGTGGATCCACCTGATAGTTGTTCCATCTAGCCCACTCTTAGCTAGCTTACTAATCAGGATATCATGAGGCACTTTGTCGAAAGCTTTGCTGAAGTCCAGGTATATAATGTCCACAGCATTCCCACAGTCCACAAGGGAGGTTACCCGATCAAAAAATGAGATCAGATTAGTCTGACAGGATTTGTTCTTGACAAATCCATGCTGGCTTCTAGTAATCACTGCATTGTTTTCAAGGTGCTTGCAGACTGACTTCTTTATAATCTGCTCAAAAATCTTCCCGGGGATTGATGTCAGACTGACTGGCCTATAGTTCCCAGGTTCCTCCTTCTTGCCCTTTTTGAAGATGGGAACAACATTTGCCCTCCTCCAGTCGTCTGGCACTTCACCTGTCCTCCATGATTTCTCAAAGATAATAGACAGTGGTTCTGAGAGTTCTTCTGCCAGTTCCTTTATTACTCTAGGATGCAGCTCATCAGGCCCTGGAGATTTAAACTCGTTCAGAGTAATCAGGTGCTCCTTGACCATTTGCCTATCAATCTCAAGCTGCAATTCTGCCCCTTCAGTCTGCATTTCAGGTTTGCCAGGGGGGTCATAGACCCTCTTTTGGGAGAAGACCGAGCCGAAGTAGGAATTGAACACTTCTGCCTTTTCTTTGTCTTCTGTTATCAATTTGCCATCCTCATTGCGTAGTTGAACCACCAGTTCTTTCTTCTGTCTTTTACTGTGCATGTATCTGAAGAAAGCTTTTTTGTTGCTTTTAGCATTCCTCGCTAACCTTAGCTCATTCTCAGCTTTAGCCTTCCTGACACTATTCCTGCAGTTCTGTGCTACCTGCCTGTACTCTTCCCCTGTAGCCTGTCCTTCCTTCCACTTCCTATACGTGTCCTTTTTTGTTTTCAGGTCATCTTTGAGTTTATTGTGAAGCCACATGCTGCTGTGTCCAAACACATTCTTCCCAGTCCTTGTGAGGTGCAACCCATCCTTTGCCAGCAGTCCATCTTCCAGGAAGTGTAGCCCGTGGTCCCAGAATCCAAATCCCTCACGTCGGCTCCACCTTCGTAGCCAGTCATTCACTCTGAGTATTTTTCTTTCCCTTTCTATGCCTCTTCCAAGTACTGGAAGGATGGATGAGAAAACTATCTGGGCCCCGAAGTTCTTGAGTTCCCTTCCCAGCTCTTCAAAGTCTGCCGTGATTTCTTTGTAACTCCGCTTGGCAGTATCATTTGTACCCACGTGGAAGAGAAGAAAGGGGTATGTGTCGGTGGGCTGCATGAGCCTCGGCAGCTGCTCTGTCACATCCTTAATCCGTGCCCCAGGGAGACAGCACACCTGGCGAGTCCATGGGTCTTCGCGACATACTTTGGCTTCGATCCCCCGCAGGAGGGAGTCTCCCACTACGAGTACTCTTCTCTTCCTCTTGCTGTAGGCCTTGGTTTGATTGCCTCCACTTGACTGACCCTCAGCCTCTTGCTCGCTGTCACGTTGGGTGCCCGGTAATCCGTCCTCTGCAGGCTGTCCTCTGCTCTCATCCTCAAGTACATGGAAGCGGTTCCATAGCTCCACTGCTTCCACAGGCGCAGAGTGTCTTGTAGTTCTTCTGCTCCTAACAGTCACCCTTTTCCAGGGAGTTCCCCCTGCGTTATTTTCCCTTGCCTCTGCAGTCTCCGGCTCCGCCTCATCCTGCCGTTGCCCTTCTGGCTCCTGTACTGTGCTTTGGTGCTGTAGATCCACCGTTCTGTCTAAGAACTCCTCGCTTTCTCTTATGCTCCTGAGGGTTGACACTTGCTGCTCCAGTCCTCTGACCTTTTCTTCCAACAGCGTGACCAGCTTGCACTTGTTGCACGTGTAGGCCATGTTGATCTCCGGCAGGAAAACAAACATTGCACACCCCATGCAGGTCACCACCACTGCTGAGTCCTTTCCTTCCATAGTGCTCTGTTTCTGTCTTCCTAGAATATATATATATATATATATGGGTTTTTTTTTGTTTGTTTTTTGTTTTTTTTGTTTTTTTAGGGACCTCCCCCTTGACCTCCCCCGCCGAACTCCGCTGCCAAACTCCTGTTTGCTCTCCCTGTTCACTCACTCTGTTCGCTCGCTCTCTGGGAGCCTGCTTGCCTTTTCACAGTCCCAAAAACAGCTGGAGCCTCTCTCCTGTTGTGCTCCTGCTCAGCTGCTCAGTTGAGATGCGGCTTTGCAGTGCTATACTCCCACATCTCACTATTCTTGAGAATAAACAATGTTGGACCACTGACAGACTTTTTCTCCTGCCTAATGTGCATGATTTGAACTGGGTACATTAGGATCTAGCATGTATTTGCAACAGCTCCCATTCATAAAACTGCTTCCTTCACTGTCCTAGCATTAAAATTGGCTGCAGCTTTTGTCTAAGTGCCACGGACCTGCACGTAAAGGGCTAACCTTGCTCCAGTTAACCCTTTGGGACCCGGACCCGCGCAAAGGACCGGCTCTGGTCCTTTTTCACACTGCCCAATAGCTGAAGCTCAATATGCCTCTGTACCAGTTGCTGAGGAACATGAGCAGGAAGGTGCAATTGGGCCCATGTCCTATCTGTGAGTTTCCCATAGGCAGCTGGTTGGCCACTGTGTAACAGAATCCCGGACGAGATGGACCCTTGGCCTGATCCAACATGGCTCTTAGGAGCTTTTCACAATTTTTTTTTCTTGAAAGCCCAACAAATCCTGCATGAGAAGAGTCTTGGAAGTTTCCTCCCAGAGAAAAAACTTCATAAACTTGCAAAGCCAGCACAGTGATTCTGCAGGAATCAAGGTGACAATCATTAGCCATGGTGGAAAGCATTTTACATTGAAGCTGGCTGCATTTCTCAGCAAACATGAGCACCTATAATGCTTGCATTTTGTTAAGGGAAAACCATTCCTGTGGATTAGTGGTAGAACATTGTTGTCTCTTCTTAGCTTGTGGAGGATAAAAGCTAGAATCCTGCAAGGGGGCTGAGAACACAGCAGGGACCTTGTTGCCTGCTGGAGGTCTCACTTCAGCCTGATGGCAGGAAATGGAGCCTCTCACTCTTCAACTCTGCATGAAATCACAGAGGGGGGGGGGGAGAGATTAGGGAATAAATCAATCAGCCATTGCTAAATGGAAAAGGTCAAAGCAGGAGGGAAACATTCATTTTAAGCTTCTAATGGAGACTGTACAAACTACACCAAGTAAAAAATAAACATCCAAAGTCCGTTCCTGAGGAATGCTGAGCCCATCTGTGAGATTTCCAGGGAAATCAAGCGCCAAGCTTTCTGCATTGCTTTGTGGCTTCATAAGTAGATGGACCAGGGATGAATGATCATCAGGACCCCCTCACTCCGCACCTCATGTGGGTGCATGCTCCTCGTTTAGAAAGAAGCAACAACCCGCTTTTCAACCACCAACAGAGCATTAGTGGTTTCTGAAAATATGGCACATCAGCTCAACATTTCTAATGGCCTTGCAAATACTGCATTTAAAAAATAAATAAATCTCTACATAACATATAAATGGCATCAAAGTCTAGAAAGGGGTTGATGGAGAAACCCTTTAAATTATAGATCCATATGCAACTGTCAACTAATTTTAGACAAGTGAAGAAGAGAAACTGTTACAGAGGAGAATGTGAATAGTGTGGGAAGACAATTTGTTGTATATGCCACACAGTTATTCCTAAAATATTTTTGATGACTTGAAACTGATGACTTGAAATATTGTGACTGAAACTGTTTTAGATATAGTTATTGTAATGTGATATGTGGAGTTCAATGTTTCATCTATTCAGCTTATTACATTTATTTACCTGAAGGTATAATATAAAACCTGAAAAATAGAGAGTGATGAAAAATCATCTAGCAGTTCCCTTGGTTGCATTATTCTGGTTCTTGTGTTGGATTCTATTCCCAGGGTCAGTTCAGAGAATGGCACCCGTATGAAAAGGCATCGCTAACGTCCAGACGCTTCAGCCTGTGCACATGTGCTACAATGTGCTGAGTTTGGAAGGCAACTCCAAACTGTCTTAAGGTTAGTAGTGGCAACAACACAGCAAAACATGAATTCGTTTCAGGGCAGCACTTTCGCATGACCATCTCAGCTTGAGCTAAAGCCCCTGGGAATCATCCTGGACTAGACATTTCCCAGTGTGCGCACACAGATTGACCAGGTTTGCATGATCAGCAGGAAAAGAAGCCACAGTGGCTTCTTTTCCCCGCACCAGGTGTGCCAGTCACGTGCCGCGTGATTTGCCTAAGTACCCTCGCAGCACGTGGCTTCCCACGTCATCCAGACCTGGCGAGATGCATGCCGGGGGTGGCTTCAAAACCACTCCAGAACCCTTGGCTTGTTGTAGAGTTCTGGAGTGGCTTTGAAGTCACCTCCTGCTGTGCACCTCACCGGATTCAGATGACATGGGAAGCAGCAAGGGTAATCATGCAAATCGTGCAGCATGCGATCTGTAGGCACGGGGCTGGAAGAAAAAGCCACAGTGGCCCGGCCAGTGTGAGAAGGTGACGATAATGACAAAGAAAATGGCCTGGGGTGCATTTTCAGGGGATAATTGGTTGGAAGGGAAAGGGCAAGACACACTCTTCCCATCAGGCAGTGCTCCCCTAGCAAGCAAGCCCTTCCCACACCTGCATTTGCCTTATGAGGAAAATGGGGCAGGGAATCCTGTGCTTCCCTTGGGATGTGGATCAGTTGTGTGAAATGGCTTTCAGTACTGACAACAACCAGTAGCCTTCCTGCTACTACGAATTTTGTCTCGCAGTAAGGAGTTAAAAATAAAAATGTAAAGTTGCTTTTGTAAGCAAAACAAGTTAAATCCTCTCTTCTCTCCACCCCACCCCAATTTTCTGTCATGCAAAAGCACATCTCCGTATTTGGTCCATAAACTGGTGGGTGAGCTACAGGCTGCTGTCTGTTCGTAACCAACGGAGGAAATGCCAGATCTGGTCCTGCGTTGTGTTGGTGCTCTTATTCAGACTTTGCATTCTGCTGACATGGTTCGTTACCCCACACCCTCCGGGATTTTAAGAGAGCCAACTGCAAATCCACAGACTCATCCCTGGGCACAATGCAGAGAGAGTAAGGAGCACTTTGCATGCAATGTGAGTTGCGTGGCTCCTGCCAAAACCTGGTGTTGCATCATCGGAGATTCCAGGGGGGCGGACTGTAGCTCTGCGTGGGAGAGGGGTTGGCACAGCTGCACGGGAGCAGGGCTGGCAGCAGACTTCCGGGGGGGGGGGCTTGGGCGTGGTGCCTCCCGTGCCCCTGCCTCCCCCCGCCCCACCCACGGGCCTTCTGCTCCTTGCATGCAGCCACCACCTCCACCCCCATTTCCCCCACAGTGGGGCTTCTGAATGGGAGTGGAGCCGGCACATGGCTCCACTCTGCACTCACCATTTGCCACCTTAGACAACCCCAAATGCAGTGCCCAACAAGTCAATGCCAGGCTTTGCATCCGAGATAACCCAAGATGTCGGGCAGCAAGTGCAGAGCGGAGCTACGCACTGGCTCTGCTCCCATTCAGAAACGCCACCCTCCCCTGGGGAAGCATCACGGGGGTGAAGGGGTGGGCGGCTTGAACGGGAGCTGAGTTGGCGCTTGGCGCCACTTCACGCCTGCCGCCTGCCCTCTTAGGGGTTGGCAAGGTTGGGTATGCACGCCTGTCTGATCCCACGGGCCTCGGCAGCCACCCTACCGTGCCAACTCCTGATGGGAAGCCTGTGCATTTTTATGAACTGCTGACGCTGCCCAGGTGATTTCCCATGTGGTCGCTTCAATGCTTGTACTGACCCTGTACGAATGGCTCAGCCCTCACCTGGAGACCTTGACATGCGATGTCGGATATACCATCCATTTTATGGACAAAGCAGACCTTAGCCTGGTGGAAATCCAACTGAAATCAATAGGAATGGTTTGGGGTGTATGAAATCCGCTGAGAAATGCTTACCTAAACTCTTTTGACACCTTGTGAAATTTCTCAGATGGTCTGCTCAAGCAAGAACCTCCACATCCACATCGAAATACTTCTATAGGTGGAACTTGGTGGCAATCAAATAATGCACAAGGTAAAGATGTAAAATTTCTGGAAATTTTGAAGCCTAAGGGGAAATATATGCAGTGCTCACTTTCTTATCAAACCTAAATTTATTTTACTGGTTTAACAACATAGAACACATCATTTATAATTTAGTTAGCTTATAAGATTGTACTACTTCGGGTATTTATACATTTTACAGAGCAATCCTAGGCTTGTTTACCCAGATATAAGGCCCACTCTGTTTACTGTTTAGATTAAGTGGAGAGGGTGGGTGATGTTGTTCTACATAGAATCTATGATTCTCTGAAGTCATGAGAGGTGTGGAAAGGTCAGAGGGAGCGTTCTCCCTTTCTCATAGAATCATAGAAAAGTAGAGTTGAAGGGGGCCTACAAGGCCATCGAGTCCAACCCCCTGCTCAATGCAGGAATCCAGGTCAAAGCATCCCTGACAGGTGGCTGTCCAGCTGCACCTTGAATGCCTCCAGATTGGGAGAGCCCACCACCTCCCTAGGTAGTTGGTTCCATTGTCTTATTGCTCTGACAGTCAGGAAATTTTTCCTGATGTTTAGGTGGAATCTGGGTTCCTGTAACTTGAGCCCATTATTCCGTGTCCTGCAAACTGGGGTGATGTAGAAGAGATCCTGGTCCTCCTCTGTGTGACAACCCTTCAAGTCCTGGAAGAGTGCGATCATATCTCCCCTCAGTCTCCTCTTCTGAAGGCTAAACATGCCCAGTTCTTTCAGTCTCTCCTCATAGGGCCTTGTTTCCAGTCCCTTTATCATCCTTGTTGCCCTCCTCTGAACCCTCTCCAGTTTGTCTACGTCCTTCTTAAAGTGATGGTGCCCAGAACTGGATGCAGTACTCCAGATGAGGCCTAACCAGTGCCGAGTAAAGGGGCTTCCTGGGAGCTGCACCCTGTATTAACTGGACCTACCCATGTAGCCGGTCATGCACTGGACTTGGTTTTTGTTTCTGGAGAGGGGGGAAATGATCTGGAAATCAGGGGTATATCCACCACCCCCTTGTCATGGTCAGATCACTATCTGGTGGGGTTGGATTTCTCGGTGCCACAACCCCTCTGCGGGGGTGAGGGACCTATTAGGATGGTCCGCCCCAGGCGTCTTATGGATCCGGATGGATTCCTGAACGTGCTTGGAGAATTGGAGCACACAAACAGTAGCTCGGTCGAGACCCTGGTGGATGACTGGAATGCTGCAATCACCAGGGCATTAGACCGAGTTGCCCCGAAGCGCCCTCTTCGCCTAAACATGGTTCACTCTGTCGCTGCGAGCTCTGAAACAAGAGGTGAGAAGGCTAGAGCGCCGATGGCGAAATTCCTGCTCCGAAGACGATAGAACACGGGTTAGAGCTGCATCTTCAGCCTACTGGGTGGCGGTGAAGGCAGCAAAAAAGAATTTCTATGCTGCCTCCATTGCGTCTGCGGAGTGCTGCCCCAGGAGGCTGTTCCAAGTGGTTCGGAGTCTGGTCGGTCCAGTCGCTCCGGACCCACTGGAACAGTCGAAAGCCTCCTGTGAGGCTTTAGCGAAGCACTTCGCAGATAAAATCGATCAGATTAGGAGTGGGATATCGTGCGTCGTGGACACAGGGAGTGAGCGGGAGGAGGCCAATGGCAGACCGGTTTTGTGGGATCGGTTTCGGCTTCTTCCTTCTGATGAAGTGGACAAGGTGCTTTCATCTGTGAGGCCGACCACCTGCTTGCTTGATCCTTGCCCATCCTGGCTCATAATGAGCTGCAGGGAGAGACTGGGTGAGGGGATCAAGGTGGTGGTGAATGCCTCCCTCAAGGAGGCAGTGATGCCATCAGCACTCGAGGAGGCAGTAATAAGACCGCTTCTAAAGAAACCCTCCTTGGATCCCCAGGATTTAAACAACTTTCGCCCAGTCTCCAATTTACCATTTCTGGGCAAGGTGATGGAGCGGGTGGTGGGTGCTCAGTTGAAGGCACACTTGGATGAAGCCGATTATTTAGATCCGTGCCAGTCGGGCTTCAGGTCTGGACATGGGACGGAGACGGCCTTGGTTGCCTTAGTGGATGATATGAGGAGGGCCTTGGATAGGGGCGAATGCTCCTTTCTAGTCCTCCTCGATCTCTCGGCGGCTTTTGATACCGTTGACCACGATATCCTCCTGGACCGTCTGGAGGGGTTGGGCTTAGGAGGCACTGTATTGCAGTGGTTCCGGTCCTTCCTCTCTGGAAGGTATCAGAGAGTAGTTCTCGGGGAGGAGGCTTCGGACCCTCGGCTGCTCACCTGTGGAGTGCCGCAGGGTTCCATCCTCTCCCTGATGTTATTCAACATCTACCTCAAGCCGCTGGGAGCTATCATCAGGTTTGGGGTGCAGTGTTATCAGTATGCGGATGACACACAGCTCTACCTCTGTTTTAAGTCCTCACCGACCGAGGTTGGCCGTTGAGACCCTGTCCAAGTGCCTGGAGTCAGTGGCTGGCTGGATGGGAAGGAACATGCTGAAACTGAACCCCGACAAGACCAAGGTACTTCTGGTGGGGGACAAGGGAAGGTTAGGGGATGTTGACCTGGTGCTGAATGGGGTGCATCTACCCCTGAAGGACCAGGTCCGCAGCTTGGGGGTCATTATAGACTTCCAGCTGTCCATGGAGGCTCAGGTGGCAGCTGTGAGCTGGGCGGCGCTATATCAACTCCATCTGATACGGCAGCTGTGCCCCTACCTTCCTAATCACCTGTTCCCATCAGTGGTTCATGCCTTGGTCTCCTCTCGCCTATACTACTGTAATGCGCTCTACGTGGGGTTACCCTTGAAGACGGTTCAGAAGCTTCAGCTGGTACAGAACGCGGCGGCTCGCCTGATTAAGGACGGGCGCCGGCGTGATCATATCACGCCAGTGCTTAATGAGTTGCACTGGCTACCAGTTGCTTGCCGAGCCGAATTCAAGGTGTTGGTTTTGACCTTTAAAACCCTACACGGCTCCGGCCCAGTTTATTTCAAGGAGCGCCTCCAGCAACATCAAGTAGGCCGCTCAACAAGGTCTGCCACGGACGGCCTTCTCCTTATCCCATCAGCCAGAGCAGCCAGGCTGGTGGGGACTAGGAAGAGGGCCTTCTCTGTGGCGGCCCCCACATTATGGAACTCCCTCCCTAGTGACCTTCGCCATGCCCCCTCCGTGATGAGCTTCCGCCGTGCATTAAAAACATGGCTGTTCAGGCGGGAATATGGGGTGGGTTAGGTTTTTAAAAGAACTTTTTATATTGTTTTAATTATTATTATATTTTATTGTATTGTTTTATTGTATTTTAATTGTACATTGCCCAGGGCGGCCGGGTGGCCGGCCAGATGGGCGATTAATAAATATAAGAAATAAATAAATAATAAATTATCACTTCCCGCGATTTGGAAGCTATACTTCTATTAATGCAGCCCAAAATAGCATTTGCCTTCTTTGCAGCCACATTGCATTTAGGCTTGTAAAATCGAGCCTCGCCGGGCAGAACGAGGCCGAAATTGGCCCCGCTCATGCCCGGCGAGGCCTTACCTTTTTCTTCGGGGCGGCTCGCTCTCTCTGCAGCGAGCCGCCCGTGCAGCCCGTTCCATCCCGTCGCGTCACTTCTGGGACCGGAAATGACACGATGGAACCCTGCGCGGAAGTGACAGATGGGGCCAGAGAAGCCCGATCGAGCGGCGCGGAGAACCTCTCCACGCTGCTCAGAAAATCGAATCGGGTTGGCGCCCCCGCGGAAGATCGGGTTGGGGGCACGACCCGGCCTTGGATCCACCGCTAATCGCATTGCTGGCTCATATTCAGTTTGTGATCTACCACAATTCCAAGATCCTTCTCACTTGTGGTATTGTTGAGCCAAGTGTCCCCCATTCTGTAACTCTGCATTTGGTTTCCTTTCCCTAGGTGCAGCACTTGGCATTTATCCCTATTAAATTTCATTCTATTGTTTTTGGCCCAGCGCTCCAGCCTATCGAGATCGCTTTGAATTTTGTTTCTGTCTTCCAGAGTATTAGCTATTTCACCCAACTTTGTGTCATCTGCAAATTTGATAAGTATTCCCTGCACCCCCTCATCTAAGTCATTAATAAAAATGTTGAAGAGCACTGGGCCCAGGACCGAGCCCTGTGGTACCCCGCTTGTTACCTCTCCCCAGTTTGAGAAGGAACCATTGATAAGCACTCTTTGAGTCCGATTCTGTAGCCAATTGTGGATCCACCTGATAGTTGTTTCATCTAGCCCACTTTTAGCTAGCTTGCTAACCAGGATATCATGAGGCACTTTGTCGAAAGCTTTGCTGAAGTCCAGATATATGATGTCCATAGGATTACATCCTCAAAAGTATAAGTGCCTTAGTTTTGATGTTTGAGGGGAGAAGTGAAAAGGTCAAGCACAAGGGAAAGGCCATAGCAAAAGGCCTGCAGATACAGGATATGTGCTTCTAGTACTCCAAATGAGATGAAGGGTCACCGGAAGAAGGCAAGCAGAAATAAATGAAATAAATAAATAAATAAAATTTCCAAGCAAGGAAGACCCTGGAAGAAGATGGCAGCAGCACTCTCTACAGGTCCTTGGACTGGAGTTTTGTAGGTGTCTACTGTCTACAGAGGAATTATAATTCTCTAATGCTGTGGTGGTTTTGCACAACAATCTTCATATTACTGTGAGAAAAACCTTCTTTTTAAATACATGTCACTCATTCCAAAAGAGAAAATGTTTCACAGGAGATTTTTCAGTATTCCCCAAAATTTCTATTTTCCGCCCATTGGAAATTTTTTTTAAAAAAGTATTCAGGGACACCCGCCCCCCAACTTCATCCAGTTTATTTTTTTCCAGGCCTTCACATATCTGGCATGAACTACTCTACCCAAATTCCAGGTATTTTGCTAATATTATATAACTCTTTTTTTCTTTCTCTGAAGTATCTTAGACGTTTTGCCCAAATAGGAACCTCCAATTTCACTACAAGTGAAATTTAGCAGCAACTTCAGCCTTGGCTGCTAAATAATGTACAAAAGTCCCTATTGACTTCAAAGAGGGCCAGGATCTCTTCTCCATCATCCCAGTTTGCAAGACATGGAATAATGGGCTCAAGTTACAGGAACCCAGATTCCACCTAAACATCAGGAAAAATTTCCTGACTGTCATGTCAGAGCAATAAGACAATGGAACCAACTACCTAGGGAGGTGGTGGGCTCTCCCACTCTGGAGGCATCCAAGGTGCAGCTGGACAGCCATCTGTCAGGGATGCTTTGACCTGGATTCCTGCATTGAGCAGGGGGTTGGACTCGATGGCCTTGTAGGCCCCTTCCAACTCTACTTTTCTACGATTCTATGAAACCTCAAACATAGATCATCAGGGCCCATTCACACAAGTGAGTGTGTGTCTTGAGCACTTGGAGAATAAGCACATGGATGCATCAATCAGTATCTACTTCTGAAGTAGATGTGTGGATGGTAGATTTTGAAAGTGCCCAACTTGCAACTCTACCTGCATTTTCCAGCCTTCTTTTGGGAGATCTGTTGTGTGACCTATGACATTTCTGAAAATTGGCTGCATGCTTGAGCCATATCCCCAAAGATGATTCAGCCGGTGCCAAATTTCGCATGGATCCACTTGACTCTCATTCACAACATGCCAACTGCATTTCAACCTTTACCCCCTTTTCTTTCTTGGCCTTCACCTTGCTTCCTTGTTTTCTCTCAGCCAAATTTCCTCCCATGCAATATTTAAGAAGGCTTATTCTTTCTGCTTCTGTTTCATTTTGTTTATAAAACCTTGTTTTCACATGCAAAGCTCATTGCCGTTGCTCAAACGTTTGGCAGAAACACACAGCAGATGCTTGAAAACAACAATCAATAAAGTGATTGTACATGAAAAGCACCCAAAGGCACACTGAGCTGAATACAAACACAATGAGACTTTTCTTCCAGAGCCTCATGTTAGGGGCAGAAAAGTAGAATCAGAGAATCATAGAAGAGCAGAGTTGGAAGGGGCCTACAAGGCCATCGAGTCCAACCCCCTGCTCAATGCAGGAATCCAGGTCAAAGCATCCCTGACAGATAGCCATCCAACTGCACCTTGAATGCCTGCAGAGTGGGAGAGCCCGCCACCTCCCTAGGTAGTTGGTTCCATTGGCATATCGCTCTAACAGTCAGGAAAATTTTCCTGATGTTCAGTCGGACTCTGGCTTCCTGTAACTTGAGCCCATTATTCCGTGTCCTGCAAACTGGGATGATCGAGAAGAGATCCTGGCCCTCCTCTGTGTGACAACCCTTCAAGTACTGGAAGAGTACAATCATATCTCCCCTCAGTCTCCTCTTCTGAAGGCTAAACATGCCCAGTTCTTTCACTCTCTCCTCATAGGGCCTTGTTTCCAGTCCCTTTATCTACATCCTTCTTAAAGTGTGGTGCCCAGAACTGGACGCAGTACTCAAGATGAGGCCTAACCAGTGCAGAGTAAAGGGGAATTATCACTTCATGCGATTTGGAAGTTATACTTCTATTAATGCAGCCCAAAATAGCATTTGCCTTCTTTGCAGCCGCATCGCATTGCTGGCTCATATTCTGTTTGTGATCTACCACAATTCCAAGATCCTTCTCACTTGCGGTATTGTTGAGCCAAGTGTCCCCCATTCTGTAACTCTGCATTTGGTTTCCTTTCCCTAGGTGCAGCACTTGGCATTTCTACCTATTAAATTTCATTCTGTTGTTTTCAGCCCAGCGCTCCAGCCTATCGAGATCACTTTGAATTTTGTTTCTGTCTTCCAGAGTATTAGCTGTAGTAAGTGAACTGAAATGATCTCTAAAAGATGGGGTAGGATGCATTGTGTGTGTGTGTGTGTGTGTGTGTGAGAGAGAGAGAGAGAGAGAGGACCAGGCCGCAGACACCACGATGAAAATGTGTGTTGCAGAGCAGTATATATTGGCAATTACAGCCTATAATACCCAATGGTTCTGTCACTATGTAGATCTACAGGACCCCGAATCTTGTCTTGTGTTGATCCACTGTGGTTGCATGGCACCAGTGCTTTCTGAATTACTTCATAGGAACATGGGAAACTGCTTCATACCATGTCAATCTCAGGCAAAGAGAGGGGTCTCTTCCCATCACCAGCACCCTGGTCCATTTATCTTGGGACAGAACCTGGAGCTTTCCGCATGCCAGCCACCATGTACTCCACCACTGAGCTAATACGTCCCACCTCCATGTTCTTTCTTCTTCATGAACAACATGGGAGACTAAAGAATGGGCTTCCGCAATCAAAATGTGGAGCAGTCAGTATGATTTCACACATTCACAGTGCCATCCTCTGCATATCTGCTCAGATATAAGCTGAACTGAGTTCAGCTGGGCTGAGTCCCAGATAAGGTGTGCCTGGGATTACAGCCCCAGGCGTCTAGCATCACTTACCACAAGAGGACTCTCCATGGGTCATTTAGGAATGCTTGAGGAATTTGACCTGAGTCCTATCTGAAATTACCTGATCTGTACCTCTTGGACTAATGTCAAGATGGGAACTTAGCTATCCAGCAGATTTTGGACTTCAAGAATGTTGTGTCTCAGCTCTCAGTAGTTTAAACATATCAAAACACAGATTTCAATGCATACTTTGAGAGAAAATGCACAAATGTATTATTTTTTTTAGAGAAATAAACATTTAAATATTATTTATAGAAAGAGATACATATTTTAATAAGTATTTTAAAACATATTTTGATTTTTTTTTAAAAAAAATGCAGATAAATGCAGAAGAATGAAATGGAACATGCCAAAGTGACATGGAACAGAAACAGACAAATTTGTCCATCCCGAGGGTCACTTTGTCTTATCATATCACTCCTATTAGCTTCGATTTTGAGATATCTGCTAGGGGCAATAAGGTGGTATGCCAGAATTACTCACCATGCTGAGTAAGGGCATGTCAAAAGTGATAGGCTTCATGTGAAAGCTCCCAAAAATGCTTTCATGTGGTGTTCCATGCAGGGGACATAGCATTTGGGTCAGTTCACAAATACCCTGCTAGGATGGTGTCCAGCTAGCAGATTCTGATTCTGAATACACACACCCTGGAAGCAATGACCAGAAGTTGGGGAAACCATAAACTAGATGGTCGGACAGAAAACGTTCCAGCTGCAAAGTCTGGAAACAATTCAAGGAAAGCCAACCTGAATCCAGCCACTTCCATTCACCTCATGCCTGCATCACCACATTCAGTTTGTTTTTTGCCATGTCAGCGACAAGTCAAACTGAGTTTCTTGTCTTGGTTTATTCCAAGAATAAAACTTCACAAAGAGAGAGAGAGAGAATAAATTGGATGCAACTTTTCTGAAGACTTCATCATCAGTGGGCCCTGGCATCTGTCCTGAGCAGATGTGGGGAGCCTCTGGTCCTCCAGATGTTGAGCTACACTATTGTCCCTGATGGTTGGCCATGCTGGTTAGAGCTGATGGGAGTTGATCCAACCATCTCTGGAGGGCCACAGGTTCCCCCTACACACACTGCTCTAGAGGCTTGAAAATGGCTGAACATGGGATATTAATGGTTTGGACATGCAGGCCTCCTGCCAACTTTTGTGTACCAGAAGCTAAAACACTCAGAAGAACATAGTCATGGAATCCATTATTCATCGGTGTCCCAGCTTAGTATAACTAATCAAAGGAACTTATGGTGAGTATTCCACAAGTAACCACACTGCCCTTTCAGGGCAAGGAAGGGCAACAGCTGACTGGATTAAGAACTGCTCCTTTAGGTTGAGGAATTAATTTGTGACCAGGGGATGTTGGTAAGGAGATAAGCAAGAGGTACCCTCAGTCATCAGCTATTCTGTCTTAGGCCCTTGGCTTTATTGGGATAGCTTTCCCTCAGTTGCAAGAACCAGTTCTGTGCTAGGGTGGCGCCAAATCGCGGTGCCTCTCAGATGCTCTTGTCCTCTCCCCTCACCTAGTCAAGCTAGGGGGAGACCAGCCTGGCCCCATACGTCGACCAAAGAAGGAACAGCTGCAGGGAGCTTGCTTTGCCCTTCCCTGCCAGAAAAAGAAAGAAAAAGAAAGAAAAACCAATAAGAACCTTGTAACTAAGAACTGGTGCCTCAGTTTTGCTTTCTTCCTCCTCCCTCCCAATCCTTTTTCCTTTTGTGTCATGTCTTTTAGATTGTAAGCCTGAGGGCAGGGACTGTCTTATTATTAATCTTTGTAAGCCACTCTGGGAGCCTTTTCTGGCTGAAGGGTGGGGTATAAATGCTGTAAATAAATAAATGTAGTATAGTGTCTTCCTGCCAGGGAAGAAATCTCTTCTGAAGATTTATTCATTTATTTATTATATTTATACCCCGCCTTTTTTCCTGCAAGGAACCCAAGGCAGCTGACATAATCCTCCTCCTCTCCATTTTATCCTCACAACAACCCTGTGAGGTAGGTTAGGCTGAGAGTCAGTGACTGGCCCAGAGTCACCCAGTGAGTTCGGGCCAGCTGCTAGCCTGGACTTGTTCCTTCAATGCCACATTGATTTTCCAGCCGCTTGGCTCTCTCTCACTCGCCTTCTCCCTCCTTTGGGTTTTTCCTGCCGCTCTGTCTCCCATCTAGGCAGTCTGAGATGTCATTTAAATGCTGTCGCCTCTGTTAGCCTCTGTTAGCCTCTGTTAGCCTCTTCTAACTTAGGATGGACAAATCTGTCCAATTCAGTTTCTTTGTTCCTCATTTTTTGAACCTTAAGTTCAGGTTTATCCAAAACTTTGAGAATATATTTTTTTAAATGTTTGCATGAAAATTTGTGTGCATTTTGTGCACATTTCTCCTGATACATGCATTTTTGTATATAATTTTGACTAATACATCGCTCAGAGTGGCTGGATGTCTGGCCAGATGGGCGATTCATAAATATAATAAATAAATAAATAAATAATATGCACATTTTTTTCAAGTATTTTTTCTAATATTTTAAATGTTTTTTTCGGTAATGCACACATTTTATGTATGCATGTTTTGATTGAAGAACTCTGTTGCAAAATTCAGAGAAGTGAAAATTTCAAAGGATAACTGGTCATCTTATTGCTTTTGGTTATCTATTATTATTATTATTATTATTATTATTATTATTATTAAAAATTAACAATACAAAAAATAACACACATACAACTTATATAGTATGCAACTTATGCTTTTGGTTATCTTATTGCTTCAAAATGCACCATTAGATAAGTTCGCATTAAAACGCGAACTGGATGAATCTCTCTCTCTCTCCCTCCCTGTTCCCTGCCCTCACATCCTCGTTTAGCTGATCTCTGGGTCAGGTGGTGGCTTCCTGAAGGGCACTCCTGACACTTGAAGAGGCCTCTGGGAGCTGCCATTGCTCTGCAGGCGGCCTGTCATCAGTGCAAGCATGTGGAACACAGGACACGAGTCCTCTTGCCGGCAGCTACGGGAGACAAATACATGCTTTAAATGGCCTAGTTCTATTGGGTTGAAGAACTGCAAAGTTGTCACTCTTGGGGAAAGCTGGAATCCATCTTGGCCCAAGAGTGGGATGCACAGAGACTGGCTACAGATGGCATGCCAGCTTACATGTGCCACGTAGTCCGTGAGTCCTTTGGGGCTCACATCATGCTCTTTCCCAACAAACTGTGAGTGTCTCTGGGCTCATGCTTTCAACATGATGTCACTTGACTGCCACTTCTGGAGGAGGCTTTTAGTTGTGGCTTAATACCCGGCTGGAGGGAGAGGGGGCCGTGCTTGAAAGAGCAGAGTTATAAGCCTGACAGCATTTCCATTACAAGCCCTGATTAATTTAGGGTGGAGAGATGGGGGTTAGAAGTTGTCATTCCAGATGTGGATTTTTGTTTTAATTCCCTCCCCCCTCCGCTCTGAAGGATTTAAATCCTCTAACTTTCTGATTCTCCTTTCAAAGCAAAGGAAATGTGTATTGCCTGGCTCTGTTTGGGATTATATATATATTGAGAGAGAGAGAGAGAGAGAGAGAGAGAGAGAAATGAAATGCATAAAGTCATTTGGATGACATATGACTAGAAATTAGTCCATTTGAACCTGCCTGTTATGGAAGGAATATCTCAGTTTTACGACTGTGTCGAAATTATGTAGATTTTTTTTTTTTTTGGCTGGGTCACTTTTTAAACACTTTTCAACAATACTTATAGAATTGCACCTATGCATTTGCATCACCCTTAACTGACCTCACTCCAAATTGCCTTCACTTGCCTTCATTGATGCTGCAATGCTTACCTTCCTTTTTCTCTGCAGCCAGGGATGTTTTTCCATGGGGCAGCATTCAGACCTGCAATTTCCTGTCTGAAGCATGAAGTGATACTATAATACAAGGAAAAACTTTCCCACGTGATTCCACTGAATGTATAAATGGTCCCATAAGGTTGCTGCAGTCAGGTCTTTGCTGAGTATCACATTTTTGCTTTTCTAAGATGCAATCTGTGGTCTGACAAAGGCAACTCAAAGCCATGAGTTGTGTTATATTGACATCTGTGACTCTGTCAAGCCAATTAACTCTCTTGCTCTCCCTGAATTGAGGCAGGTGTAATTATATCCCCCTACCTATGTTCTTAAACACATCACATACACGTCAAGAATGGTGCAGAGGTGCCATGTTATTATCATGATTGTTACCTCCAGGGCAAGTGTTTGTTCAGTTTCATTAATTAAGATTGTGAAGAGTTTTAAGGGGCTTAGGCGAGAATATGCTGCAGAAGAGCACTGCTAGATAAAATGGGAATAAAGAAAACCCAAAGGAACTGAGAAGTAGGTAATAAGATTTGTTTTGGAATTGTTCTAGTTGGTGATTCCGTGCAGATCACAGTTGAATTGAAATGTCTCACAAATCTGAAATTCAGAAAAGTTTCAGAATAATATATATATATATTATTATTATTATTATTATTATTATTATTATTATTATTATTTTGCATTAAAAGATGTCTACAACAGCTAAAAATATCAGTTTCAAACAATAAAATTGCAAAAACAAGCAGCAAAATGTCAGTTAAAAATACAGAATGCAAAGCCTCCTAAAGCCACTTATGTCCTCCTTCTCCTTTAAAGGCACGCCCAAGCAGAACAGTTTTCCTCCTGTCAAAAAGAGGGGAAGGAAGGGACCAGACAGCCTTTAATGAGGTGGGCATTCCAAAGGCTCAGCACCACTACAAAAAAGGCCCAGTCCTGGTGGTGCTGGTGGGAGTACTTCTGGTGCTTTCAGGATGTGGGCAGGTTCACAAGTACACAAAACTTTGGGATCCGTGGGCTTTAAGGCACATCATCATTTATGAAATTCAGCTTTGAGAGACCACTTCTTGATATGAATTTTAAGACACTAATGTGAAGTATCTGCTTGCTAAATTCAATAGTCCTACGCTCTTCTAAAATCCCCGAATCCAACAGCATCACCATAATTAAGAATGTTGGGAAAAACTGAAGTAGGAGAGCATAAGGTTTGAAGATCTCGGAAAAAAGGCCTCACTAGACTTGCTTCTGCTCCAGCAGACATCAAATTCCTGTTGAGTCACCACCATCAGGGCTCACACCATTCCACACCTGGTGCTTTGTTGGGGTCTCCGGTGAGGAGAGCCGTCCTCCTTGATGGACTGTTGTATGTGCCACCCCTGCCCTCTGGCTGCCCAGCTTCAGCCAGTAGAGCTTTCTAACACTGGCAGTGACTTTACCACTTTGCATGGCTCTACTGCCAAGGCAGGGATTTGACTACTGCTGACCCTTGCTGCGCATAACTGCTTCTGTGGTAGGCCTCCACTCAACAGCTAAACTGGCTTGGTGCTTGAGCCCTGCGGATGCCTTGCCTTGCTTCCTCCACAACCCAGGACCTGCCACTCTGTGCCTGCTGGCCCATGCTCTGGCGAGCCCTCATCTGTGCCTGCATCCTGGCCCATGATGATGCTTCCAATTCTATATTTCAAGCTTTCTCAGCCGTCATTTCCAGCATATCCCTGACCTGATCTTTGACTTCCATTTCTGGGAGTGATGCCCTTTCCACTACTGGGTCATTATCTTGTCCCTGCTGAGTTACTCTCATCTTTTCTTCCCTCAGGGAACACAGCTACTGCCTTTCTCTTCTGTGAATTGCCAGGAGATTTTCAAATGCCCAAAGAAAATTATAGGATGACCACACTTCTTTACATTAGGGAATACCTGATAATTAAATCACATTCTGGATTCCTGCCCTATAGAGTATTTAGCATCACAGTTGATCCAGTTCCACTGAAAATGAAATAGATGGTGATCAGTCAAACTCTGAGCATATAAGCGGTGCCAATCCATCCACAAGTCATCCCCATGGAAATGTTAGTGGGGCACATGTGACAAGCCCATCATGTCACCCAGTTGCCAAGGCAATGGGGCGCCAATCAATGCTCACTTCCTTCTTGCCTTATGATGGCATTTCAGGAAGCTGCAGGACTCTGAGACACAGATGCAGCCACTCTAAAGTGACCCCCACCCACTTGAACATGACTGAAAAACACTGATACCAACTTTGATTCCAAGTCAGCCTTAATTGGAGAATTATTTGCAAATCTTTTCTTGGCAACAGCCTCACAATCTCACTGTGTTGGATTGAAATGCTGCCAGGCAGATTTTCAAATGAAAAGGCAGCAATAAAAGGAGAGCTCCCCCCTCCCCGATTCCCCACAAACAGCTGCAACAAGCTTTGGTGTTTTTGTTTTTATCTTTGCTCAGCACTGGCCCTGCCTTTCCTCTTCTGAATTCAAATTTAAGTAATTACTGCTCATAGTTGCAGTCCCCATAACAGCTGTGACCCCTTTCCCCTCCCATTTCCTTTAATATGGATCAGTTCCCATAAAAATTGCACACCAAGTGCCATTACAGAACCCCACAAAGGATGTGATGGACGTGTGCTTCTGCTGCCGTGTCCAGTCCACACGAAGAACTCACCCATCATCCCCCTCACAGTGTGAGGCATGCGAGTCCCAAATGTGTGTAGCATCCATACATCTCACTACGGATAAGTCATTTGGTACACCCTCTGCTGAAACCTTCCTTGAATGTTCAAATCTCCCCCTCTCCCCATCCCCAATGATCACATGAAAATGGTACCTGAACAGTTACCTTAGCTGGGAACTTCTGCATGCAAATTATGCATGCTCCACCATGGGCAATCAGAGGTCCATTAGTGCATGATGCGCAGTGTCCTACTGACCGTCTGCAGAGTGCTGCTAACAAGCCATCAAGAGTGCTACAGTGGGAGTTACACACAACACGATAAGCCACACTGTGTAGAAAGCGACACAGTGTGGCTTATAAGCCACCCTACCCCTGATGCGCCCGACAGACAATCAGGCACATTGGGGGGGGGGGCTCCTCCTTCCCGCTCCTGCCCCCTCGGCCCTCCAGCAGGTATCCCAGGGTGGGACCGCAGTGGCTTAGCATGTCATGCAAACCCAGGCAGCATGGCAGGAATCAAGCCAAATGAACATTATCTTCTAAATAAACATTTTGCTGAAAGCTAGAGATACTATTTTCACATTTAGATTCATCATAGATATGCATGTTTTTGGAATCACAAGTGCCATTCCCTATGTTCAAAATCCAGTGTACAAGAAGAGAATGGAAAGGAAAGGGGGCTTAATGAGATGGGATGTATTTGGATTGGCTGACACTCATTACATGACGCATGGCAGGCCTGTGGCTTACGCTGGCTCAGCTTGTCTGAGCGTGGAAAGCTAAGCAGGGGTCAAGCCTGGTTGTTACTTGGATGGGAGACCCCTCCTCTAGTTTCCTGCATTGAGCAGGGGGTTGGACTCGATGACCTTGTAGGCTCCTTCCAACTCTATGATCTATGAAATCTATGAAATTAACAAGAGCAACAACAGACATACCATGTTTCAGTAGTCAGTAAGATTTATTGCCTTCAGCCAGTGGCCATTGCAGCTTTCCAAGAAGTAAAAGACATATTGCGGGGATGCAAACTTCCAGAAGTTCAATTTCAGAATTAAAAACCTGAAGAATAAAACTTAGAAACAATGGACACAGCATAATAACCAAATATATCAATAAGTTTGACACATTAACACATCATTACAGCAATTAACTACCAAATCTGAAATAGCTTTTGCTCAGATTCTCAAGACTGGAAAGTCATAAAAAGAGCCTCCCCACGAGGGTTACATACATGAGCACTGATGCCAGGCAGTAGATTAACTTGGGGGGGGGGGTTGTTGCTGCTATCTTTGTAGGCCTCCACTGTTCTCAATTCTGTTAGAGCAGTGTTCTCCAACCTTGGGTCCCCAGATGTTTTTGGCCTCCAACTCCCAGCATGCCCCAGCCAGTTTTGGAGGCCAAAAACATCTGGGGACCCAAGGTTGGAGAACACTGTGTTAGAGCTACAATGTTAGTTATAGTAGATCTATATTGCTCCTCTTCCATTATTTATGGGTTTATTTATTATGTTCATCTCCCACCTTTTTTCCTGCAAGGAGCCCATGGCAGTATACATGATCCTCCTCCTCCTCCTCTCTATTGTATCCTCACAACAACCCTCTGAGGTAGGTTAAGCTGAGAGTCAGTGACGACTGGCCTAAAGTTACCCAGTGAGCTTCATGGTCGAGTGGGGACTAGAACCCGGATCTTCCGAGTCCCGGTCCAACATTCTTGCCACTATGCCACACTGGCTCTTTTTAATAGAAAAATAATACAATCAAATCACATTATATGCACTTAAAAACATTTTTAAAGAAACCAGCAAGGAGAGATGGAAGCTATAAGTAGAATGGTTAGTGGCCCCTCTGAAATACCTGTCTGCTCGTCTTTAACATGCCCCAGGACTCTTTCTTGGTTAAGCTACAACTGACTACCATGCGGCTCCCCCTAGCTAAATTTATTCCCCTCTAGAGATTATGATGAGCTGTTCTTGACCTTCTTCACCCAATAAACACTTGCTGGGGAATCTTTTGTCTCTATTTGGCAGGTTGTATTTGATAGAATTAGGAGTGGATGGTGAATCATAGAATCATAGAATCATAGAAAAGTAGAGTTGGAAGGGGCCTACAAGGCCATCGAGTCCAACCCCCTGCTCAATGCAGGAATCCAGGTCAAAGCATCCCCGACAGATGGCTGTCCAGCTGCACCTTGAATGCCTCCAGAGTGGGAGAGCTCACCACCTCCCTAGGTAGTAGGTTCCATTGTCTTATTGCTCTGACCGTCAGGAAATTTTTCCTGATATTTAGGTGGAATCTGGGTTCCTGTAACTTGAGCCCATTATTTACGTGTCCTGCAAAGAGACGGATAACACCAAGGATGAAGATGGATAACACTAGTTAGGGCTAAAAGTTTGAGAAACATAGGATAATAATCTGTATGTTTGGAAGAAGCACATCAGTCCTTGGGGACTGTTCCACTTCAGGGGCTTCTCTACACGGGGCATTTATTGTGCGCTCTTGATCCCACTCTCACAAAAGTTTTTGGGTCCTTTACACGACGTCATGCTCCTCCAGGGCCTCTCCCGTGTTTTCCAGCCATTATCCCGGCTTTTTTTAGAGTGAGTGTGGAAAGTCAGGTATATCCTGGATGCCACCATGATACACTATCCAAGCCTCATGTGTTTTGGCAACTCTGCTCTATACCGCAGCACCACCATGACCATGCGTCGTGTAATGAAACACATAAAAACATATAGAAACATATACAAACACCTCGTGTAAAAGGACGCTCTTCCTCCCGCAAAGAAAGCGGGAGAAGAAGCCCCAGCAAAGCGCTGGGTTAAATGCCTCATGTAGAGAAGTCCCAGGATGCAAGTGCTAATTACATATTCGAGTGCCCTGCATGTCCTAAGCTCCCTGCATGTAGAATTCTAGGATGTGAGGAAGGAGGTTAGATGGGAAATCTTGTTCCTGATTCAGTCATGCAATCGCCCACTCAGTATCTGAAGAGGTGCAGCCCCAAAGGACTGTACCACACGCTACTGAATGTATTGTACACGCTCTGAGACTTGCTGTGTTAATAATTCAGTCCTTGGTATGGGTCTGGCTAAGAGCTGGGGCTGCGGTTCTGCCATTATTGTGTGGGCATTACTGTACTGTGGGCAGATACACTGGAGTCAAGATTCAGCAGTAGCCAGTAGCCTTTGTGACCTAAGAAGGGCTCCATATCCCTTGTGGATGTTAGACTGACTTAGAATGTACAGGGTGTTCTCTGGAAGGGAGGAGGTGGGATGAAATGGATTAAACCATAAGGGATTTGATCGCAGCCCTGACAACCCCTTCTGTTCCTGTGTAAGGTTTCACCTAATGGCAACTTAAAACAGAACACCGAAAAACAACAGCTGCAGGAGGCAGCCTTCACGCCACCAACATCACTCTCCATGGATATTTCCCTGCAATTGATATGTGCCCTCTGGGAGAGCAGGAATGTCTGTCAGTGAATGACCCTGCAGAACAGGTCAGTGTACGGGCAATCAACTTTGATGAATGCAGCTCCCAAGGGGGGAAAGACAAGCACTAGCAACACGTCAGGGACCAGTGAATATTTCCATTTCCATTACCTGTGGTTCTGCCTTCCTACCCACACTTCAATGCTGCTATTCCTATAACTATACATGGAGAAGGACGTGGAGATGCACTCCATAGTTACGCTGCTGCTACAGTCTAACCCAGTGTTCTCCAACCTTGGGTCCCCAGATGTTTTTGGCCTACAACTCCCAGCATGCCCCAGCCAGTGTAGCTGGCTGGGGCATGCTGGGAGTTGTAGACCAAAAACATCTGGGGACCCAAGGTTGGAGAACACTGGTCTAACCTTTGGACTCATAGCTCAGAGAGAGAGAGAGAGAGGGCAACGAAGTCCGCACAAACAGAGGGAACAGAAGCCACTAGGATCCCACAGTCCCTCTCAGTCCTCCCAGTCATTGTATCACAGAGGCCTTTGCAGCAGAAATCCTTGTTTCCTCATTCCTACGTCAGCACCCTTTCTACAGCTGCTCTGCTGGGGTTGCCGGCTCATGAGGGAAACTCCCCTTCCCCCACATCAGATTGCCGAAGGTATTTAAGTTTCTGAGCCCTTATGAACACAGGAACACATTGGCAAACTTTAAAAAATATATATTTTAATAGTCTTGCACGAGTGTGCAAGACTGCAAGACCACCTGTCTGCTATTGAGCCCAGCATAGCCATATCTCTCTCTTGTCAATGTCCTTGTCAATTTCACCCTCCGCTTTGGCATTTCCCTTGCTAGCAAACTTTTTTTTTTTTTTTAAGACTGTTTCACATTCTACTGAAGTACAGTAATACCTTGGATTGCAAGTAACTTGGTCTGAGAGCGTTTTGCAAGACAAGCAAATTTTTAAATAAATTTTGACTTGATAAACAAGCGACGTCTTGCAATACAAGTAGTGTAAGGATGTAACCGCTTGCCTCGAGCAGGTGTAGCGGGCCAAAATCAGCCCCACTCATGCCCGCCAGAGACTTGCTTTGATATAAGAGTGTTTTGGATTACAAGCACAGTTCCGGAATGAATTATGCTTGCAATCCAAGGTATTACTGTAATAACACCCGCCCTTAAAACTCTTTCTCTCCTGCAGCTGTTAGCTGCTTTCGGTTCCCCCGCCAGCCCGCCCGCCCACCCACCCTTCATGCTTGTGGCTTCCTTCCACTGGTCTCCATTGCTAACTGTCAGATGTACATGAGGGTTACAGAGCAGTGAGCAAGATCGCTAAGCATACGCACATTTCAAGGCAGAACAGGGGCTGAGTGGGTAAAGATACGCAAATTTCAAGGCAGACAAATGAGGCAGATCGCTAAAAATATGAAAATTTCATGGCAAACAAGAAAATGGAGGGGGGAGTTGTGCAAATTTCAAGGCAGAACAGGAAAGCTGAGGAGGAAATTATGCAAACTTCCTAGCAGTGTACATTTACTCCTGCACACTTGTGCAGGTCTGAATTTTTTTTTAAAAAAATTGCGAACCCATTTGGGCACGCTCCGCTCCAGTGTCCTTTCTTTAATATTTCTATTTTAAAATAAATAAATACATAAATCCATCCTGAGGCAGAGAGCAGTGAGATAGGATGAGGGAGAAAGGCAGCGGCACTGGCGAGATCACGAGAAGCAGCGGGGTTCTCACTACTCTTGCTGGGCGGCTCTCTAGCCAGCCATTCCTGATGACCCACGATAAATTGCTCTGCCAGGTTCAGACATCACAACAAGCCACCCTCCCCTGAGAATAAACCATCCTAAAAAACCCTATTACAAACCATGGGTTCTCAGGGTGGCTTGTTTGCAAAAAAAACAACGCACAATGGAAAAACTGTTCCGGGTTCAGACATCATGCTAAGCTGCCTTGCAACCACCCATGATAACAACTGCAGATTAGTGTGATGTGTGAACTGTAGAAAGCACATCAAGAGAAGAGAATTATTTGGGCTTTGCAAATGGATACAGGGGGAAATAGATATAAAATGTGCCCGCCATTGTCAGCATGGTCCCCTGATATTCACACACACACACACACACACACACACACACACACACACACGGAGAAATTCAAGCTGTAATTCCTAGGAGATCCCATAATCTTCCCATAAGATAAAAGAGCCCATTGGCTGTAGATCCTCTGCCATAAGGCTAAACTAAAGTGAGACCTAATTACACTCGGGAGCATTGTTCCTGGCAAATTCCATAAAGGATCAAGCAACAAAAGAAACTGCTACACACACACACACACACACACACACACCCCAGCACAAGGGTCCATACTGAGAAATACCATGAATTTGTAAATTAAGTCCTAGTGGTGCTAAAGCCAGGCAGCATTAACAGGGATTGAGCAAACTGCTAGCCAGGTGGGTTCTATTAGGAGCTGGGCTCAGCGTTAGGACGCTAGAGCTGTTAATCCCAGCTTTATAAGGGGTGAGCTAATGGGCCTGCCAAGGTGACAGAGCCAAAGGCAGGAGTGGAATTTCCAATGCAAGCCACACTTTCCCTCCCCCACCCCCACCTGGGTACCATGACTTCTGTGCCTTTCCCTGTCGTTTTCCTTTTTCCTCCCTGCTTCAGCCCTCCCCTTCCAACCCCTCTTTAGTGGTGAGGTGTATAAGATGGAGAACAGACGGAGGGGGGAGAGGGAGATCATCCATGGGCAAATTCAATCAGTCGTAGAATGGCATGCTAAATTGTGGGTTTCCTAAAATGTGGGATTTTTTTCCTGGGACACACGGAGTCAACTGTACTTCACATTAAGTGCATTTTTAAAGTGTGCTTACTACTGGCCACTTGTTTCCCCCCCAGAAAAAGCAGCAACACCAGGCCCTGGTCCAGGACTGTGGCACATGGGGGGGAGGGTTTCCCCCCCCCCCACTGAACATGCCCACCCACCCACAGCTGCTATTTCTCCTGAAGGTGCGAATTACTGCTACTAGCACTTTGGGGGCAAACAAGAGCTGCGGGATTTTCAGTGGAAAAGCAACGCAAGGGGGAAAGGGTTCCCTCCCTCCCTTTGAGCTGTGGCCCCTCTCCTGGCTGAAGCCCATTTTCTGAAACAAGTGGCTGTGCTTTTCAAAATGTTTGCTTGACCCTCACCTACATTTGTATGGCTTCCCTATGACCGGCTTTGTCAGCAAATGTGTATTTCAGATGAACATCATGACTGCCAAATTCCAATCATCATTTTATAACAGTGGAAAACACAGAATTGCCCCTCGATTTTACCTAAAGCAAGCTTTGAAGTGAATATGGGTGTTCCTGCTTAAGGAGAATGTTCCAAATAATTTTGCTGGAAGCCAAATATTTCTCATGGCTAGTCATTTTTCCCCATGAGGGTTCCACACATTCCTAGCCGATCTGCCACCAGATTGTGCCTAACATGAAATCTGAAGCAAATCTGGAAGTTCCTCCGTCCCCTTTGAAGGAAATCAAGCATCCAAAGTGTTGTCTGATTTTTAAAAAACAATATTTTTTAGTGTTTGTGCATCTCTAATACAGCATCACAACCACAGTGAGGGATCAACCGCGTGATTATATAGGCAGGCAGCAGGCAGGCAAGAAGGAAGGACAGAGACCTTTCTCTAAGCGGCATCATGCACCCCCAAATCGTTGTTGTGCATAGAATGCACAATATTTTCCACAAAGGGATTAACTGTGCATCATGTCCTCCATTCAAAAGCAGACATCTCTGTAAACTGTGTAATGGAGAATCATTGGTTCACATAACAATCGGTTTTGTTGTGCAGAAG
The DNA here is from genome assembly GCA_021292165.1 of Shinisaurus crocodilurus. Taxonomy (NCBI): domain Eukaryota; kingdom Metazoa; phylum Chordata; class Lepidosauria; order Squamata; family Shinisauridae; genus Shinisaurus; species Shinisaurus crocodilurus. The sequence continues at coordinate 3,867,715 of JAHFWL010000004.1, read as the reverse complement.
TTTGCACACCCAATTGCCACTTTAAAACAAACAAACAAACAAACAAAAAACCTGCAGGGCCAACAGTAATATTTATATATATTCCCAATCCCAACCAAGAATGTGCAGCTTACCCATCAGAAGTGAAAAACCACGGATATGCCTAGAACATGGCCAGTCACAGCAGCAATGGGGTTAATTAACCTACGCTAACTGACTAGCTGTAAAGTATGTGAACTTTGGGAACTGCTGCAGCACCCATGAAACAAATGAAGTTTAGCATCCTGTGAGAAGTCCCATCTGTCATGCAAAAAAGACCAGCCGGGGTATTTAGTTGTGACTTCCCTAAATAATCACCATTAATTAACAACATGGGAGTATTTCCTGTCCGGGATCACAACTACAAGAATGGAGGGGAGCTGAGGAGGGCGGCTTCAACAGGAAAGCAAAAACATGCCTCATTTTTCAAAGTGATAAATGGGAGAAAGGAAAGTGGCAAAGGGAAGAGGACCGATCTGCAGATAACATCTCCAGTGCTCTTATGTAAACATCTCAGCCACAGAGAGCAGGAGGGGGAGGGGGAGGGGCGGTGGGCTGAGAAATGGGGGGGGGCTGACTGAGTAGGAAGAATTCCAAGCACCGTGGACTTTGTTATTATTTAATCAATCAATTAATTAATTTAATCCTACTTTCCAGACAATTATTGTCTCCCAAAGGGGCCCACGGCAGTAAAAGGGAGAGAGGCCCCGCCATTAGGCTTGCAAACTGGAAGGATAAGACAGGCACGGGAAGCAGGGTGGAGGGATCAGAGGGAGATCAGCCTTCAAGGCCAGAACAAAGTGGTGAACCACACACCACAGATTTGGATGAATCTTGAATCTAGTACTGAATTGGGCTGATTTGGAAAGATTCAGGAAATGTCTGAATTGAAGCAAGGTCCTCCAAAGCAGACCTAGTGGAATCTGAACCCTCCTGAAGCTTTGTTAGCAATTCAAAGATTTGGAAGGACACGGCAATGCAGACAGTGTGTCTGAAAAAAATCGACTCATTTCTCACCCCCACCCCCACCCGAGCTCTCCATATTGGAAATCACCAGGGTGGGGGGAGGAGGGAGTTGTAGTTTTGTGATTGACAGCTCTAGTTTCCAACCAGGGAATGACTAAGCTGGGTTCTCCATTTGAATTCCCATCACAGTGCTTTTGGGAGGGACGCAGAAGGAGTCTATCAGAGGCCGCTCCTGCGTTTTCACTGCATTTTGTGATGGTGGCCCCAGAGGAGGTGGCAGCAGTGCTCAGGGCTTCCGGGAATGGCTCGAGGGCCAGCGCTCCCTGGAGGTGCCTGGCGTCCCACTGCTGCCCGCCTGCCCCTCCAGTGGGGGGCTGCTGCTGACGCTGACCCCCACAGTTAAGGATCATCTATGCCCAGGCAAAAAGCATTGCTTACATATATGATGCTACTTATTAAATGCAACTTGCAAAAGAAAGGTCATGTAACGATGTAGTTTGATTTGAGGATCTATTTTGGCTCATTCCTTCCCCCCATTCCTTGCTTCTCAGTCCGTAGATACACAGTCACAGTGTGACTTACAAGATTAAAAATTAAGGTTGTAATCCTATGTCTACTTGCTTGGATGTAAGCACCATTGAACTCTAGGACTGACTTCTGAGTAGACATGTGTCGGACAGACACAAATACACAACCATCATCAGCTAAACAGTTTTGAACTGTAGCAGTTAAAATCACCCATTGATGGACATGCATTTACCTATACATGTATCTTTATTTATTACTGTATTTATATTGCCATCCCATAACAGAAGTTTTTTGGGTGTCATTGGCTCACAAAGAAAAACAATGTTCAAATATACTATAACTAAAAACAGTTACAACTAAAAACTCAAAACATAGGTTGTTTAAATGGTCTGGATGAATAAAGTGTTCTTCACTTAGTGCTAAAAAGACCATAAAGATGGTGGTGCTATGTGAGTTTCTCTGGTGGTTCCAGAACTGGGGCACTACCCAAAAAGCCCCTCTCAATAGTAGACCCCCACTGCACTGGAGAAAGCTGCATTTGCTCCCCATCGTGAGATTTATCTCCAAGAGGTCTGAGGCAGGGAGCTGGCTCCAAAGAATGAAAACTCTCGCAACCATAGTGAACCATTTTGGGAGCGATGTTTAATGTTTTGTTAAGAAAAAGTGAACAAAAATACCAAAAAAGGAAAGTTAAAATAGTAAATCACAAACTTCTATATCTAATGAAATATAATTACTACTATGTACCTTCTGGTAAGTCATGAAAGGTCTCTGTTTTTCTATTAATGAGACTTCTGGGTAAATTCCATTTATCTGCCAAATATAATCAGTTACGGTATATGTCTCAGCAATTTCTAATATCTTCATAAGCCACTTTTTAACTGATGGTTCAGAAGGTGATTCCCAGAGCCTGGCATCAAAGGCAAAAACAAGGAGTAATTTCTTGGGCAGGGGCTCAAAAGGAGGACCTATTGCCTGCTAAGAGGAGACTGTTGGATCATCAAAGTTGTGTAAAGGCAAAGACAGACGGCAGACTGAGGCAGCTGTAAAGGCTCCTGATCATTTGCATGGGGCTTACATAGGATACGTAACCGTGGCCACTGGGTCAGCTCGCTCTTTCCCAGTCTGTTTCATCATGAATGGCTCCTCAAACCCCTCTAGCCCTAATGGTCGGCCATCTCTGCCCACCCTACACAAGCCATGGCACCCATGATTCTCCCACAAGCGAAGTACCTCTGCGTAGGAAAGTGTGGCCCTCAGTTCTTACGTAACAGCCGTCGAGGTTCCAGATGTACATCCTGCACAACAGGAGCCTGCAGAAAGGAGATCAAACCTAGGTGTGAACATGCCTTGTGTCAGGATCTACTGGTAGATTTCTGGGTGACTTGCAATCCATCAGCAAGGCTTTCTCTCTGACTCCCAATAGTTTACCATTACCAACCAAAAATGAAAGGAATATCTAAAAGGAGGAATATCCAGCCATGGGTGGCCTTGTGAAAATGGCTGCTCTCCCAACCTCAGTGTCCCTCATCTGTAACGTCGCTGCCTTTGACCAGCTCTTTCTGCAGCTCTGCTAGCCAGTTTTAGGGCTGTGTTAGAATCCCTCATGTATTCAGGTATGTATCATTTGTCTATGCAGGTCATCCCACCTGTGGCTCAGGAACTGCAGGAGACAACTGGCCCCAGTGCCTTAACTATCATTTTGCATACAGCCACCCCAACCCAGCCCAGCCCTGCAGCCATCATTTTGCATGTTGGACCTCTGGGTTCTAGTGAAAAACAGAAGTCCCACAAGCCCATTTCTGATAAGAGGGGTAGATTTGGACAGCTCTGTTTGCACATGACCCGAAGCAATGCACTTGGGAACATGGTCGCCATGTCCCAGTTATGCCAGTCTCCTGCCTCAGTGGCCAAACTGTAGCTGCTTCAGAGCATCAGAATTATCCCAGAAATGTGGCTTCTTTAAGGAGTCTCCAGCAATGCCTCTCTGTTTTGAATTCAGAAGACACCAGTTTTTACCTCTTTTAGTAAACAGATTAGGTTGCATAGTTTTGGCTGAAATATCAAAGCAGTAAGATACCAAATCATAACCACATTATGATTTCCTGACATGGAAATGCTCCTGCATGTTCACACCTAGGTTTGGAAACATGGTGCCATCACTCATGATGCGGTACTAATTGGGGGTCAGAGCACACCACAGGTTCATTATTTCATCTATAGGGCTATTGCTACACACGATGTTTCATAGACTAATACAAGCAACCAAGCAGGTCTTTGCCCCAAAGAGCCCATAATAATCTGAATTTGAAGGTGGGAGAGGAAAAGAGGGGAAGCAAAGCTGAGTGTGAGCAAATTATGCACACTTAGGTTTCTTTCAAGTAGGGATGAAGACTGAAAGAAGTCCAAGTATGTGAACATTGCTCGATGACAGCAACGTCATGTGTGAATGGGCCACCACGGATTTAGTGCCACAGAAAAGAACTGCCGTATCGTTTTCAGCTACACTGTAGCATAACAGGGGCAGCTCCTGTTAGGTCTGCCCCCTCCAAGATAGTCCAGGGGACTCCAGGCCCACACCCTGAATGTTCAGTTTTCATTTAAGAGGGTATGGGATTAACTGACAGACAATATAGTATTCCAGTCCTTTTCTCATATTTTACAATAGGCCTTCCAAAAAAGGCCTTCAGTCCTGCAGCATTTCCCAGCCTATTGAAAGCAAGCAATCCCACCCCCTCAATTTCTTGCCGCCTGCACAATGCTCCGTGTCCTCCCAGGTCATAATCTAGCTTCGTATGAGCCAAGCCCAGTTTCCTTTGGGCAATGTCACTGTAGGGATGTCACCGTTCTGTTCTTTCCTAAATGTCAGCATGTCTTAGAGTTGTGCCCACTCCTGCCCTCCTATGAGATCATAGAAGATGTGGCAAGTGATGGGAGGGGTGCAGAATGTTGAGAAGGAGGACACTGGGATGTGGCGTGCTGTGCGTGGCGTGTCTTTTCAGTCCTGCTGCTGTGTGTGGTGTCCTGCAGGGCCGGATTAAGAGCATTATGGGCCTGGTGCTGAGGATTTTGGTGGGCCTTTTTATGGAAATAAATAAAATGAAGACGCAATTTTATATTAAAACAAATTAAATATTTTAATTACCATTAAAGTGCCAAAACTCAAAAACTCCTGCAGCTCATCAGTAAGGGTCTTCCCAATTTCCCCCAAATTTATTTATTAAAAAAGAAAAAGCAGCCACAACAAAAAGCCAGGAAGCTTTGCTTGACCTAGAATAATTGTGTTGTTCTTGTTGCTTTGTTTCGTTTTCGTTTTTTTGTTAAACTAGCATTTGAACAATTGAGCTGCGAATCAGAAAGATCTTTTGCTCGAGGCTGGAGAGAGAGGTCCCTTCTAAATCTGAATATTACAGACCCTAGCAAGCCCCCCATGTGCTTCAAAGAAATGTAGTAACAGTGATTGAAATGCAAAAACCTACCGAAATGCTAATTTGAGAACAACAGTTCTTGCTAGGTCTTGCCTCAAGCCTGTAATGCAGATGTGCTTAGAACACCTTTCTAATCTTGAAAAAATCATTAATTATGCTGAATGATAACGATCAGAGCTAACTCAAATCGTGCCGCGTGTCCCTATATTGTGGGCCTATTGTCTGTTATGGGCCTGGAGCGGCCGCTCCAATCGCCCCTATGTTAATCCGGCCCTGGTGTCCTGCTGCAGTCATAATCCTTCTTGCGGATACCTATGATATCCTGTGGTTGTAAGACAGCAGATTCTGTGAAGAGACGACTGCAGGGTCCTTCCGGCATGTAGAAAGCTAGATGTCTCACGGAAGACTTTTCCAGAGGAGGGAGGAGGAGCATGGAGTCTTGTGAGCCCTCACCTGAAGCCAGAAACCCCCTTGGGACAAAGCTTCAGAGTGGTTCAAATGGACTAGAGCTACTGACCAACGAGCTTTTTGCTTCTGGCGCCAATTCAGATTTAGTCTGGGATGGCGTCATGCCTTCTTGGCAGCTCCTCTCTCTCTTACACACACGTACACAGACAGAGCGGCACATCACACACCAATATTTGTAGTAGCACAATCACATCCAACAGACACAAACCCACAGGAGAATGGCCACTCAGAGGAAACAATACACCACACACAGCAGCAGGAATGAGGATGGCTCCAGCCGGACAACACCCCCAGCCCGCTGCCACCATCATTTCTCAGCAAGGCAGGGTTGTTTGTTCTTCTTATACAAGTGAATGGAGAAATTGTCCCGTGGTTGTTTCAGCACGGCCATGCAGGGGCAGTGGTATACCTGCACGGCCATGCCGCAGCACCTGAACGGAGATATCATTCTGTTAACTTGCAGGGAGTGGGTGGGCTGTGTCTCTGCGTGTGTGCGTGTGTGTTCACCTCTCATTCTCTCTCCCACCCCTCTGTTTTCCTTCCTTCCTTCCTTCCTTCCTTCCCTCTCTCTCCAATTCTCTGTTCCCTCCTCTCTCATCACAGGTCAGAGAAAGCTAAGCAAATGCTCCAAAATGATCACTTTTAAGGTAACCATGGGGAAGCCCAGGGAAACTCCGGAGCCTTGTGGGAAGAAAGTGTGGGCAGGGGACATAAATAAATTGTAGTTAAAAGAAAAGGTTTTTTATGCCAGTAAAAGCATCTGAGCCACCTCATGTGAGTTTCTAACTGGATAAGTCTTGCAGGCGTATTTTCTGTTACTGTTAGAAAGGTGCAATAGGAATAAGCGTTTTCAAAAGCAGCTGAACATCTACCATTGCCATGTTGGCAAGTGAGACTCTGCCCTGTGTTGCTGAGGTGAGAGCTGTATGGGACAGGAGTGCAGGGCAGCCTTCTCCTCGGTGGCATCAAAAGCAGGGACCTCGTTGGCCTGGCCGCTGCACCAGCCTCTCTTACTCGGTGCGCTCTGCCAGCCATCAAAATGTTTTTGCGTATGGATGCTTTGCCAGCGTGCTCGTGGCTCTCCTGATTCTTGGGTAACCAGGAATCTACACCAGCCTTCCTCAACCAGGTACCCTTCAGATGTGTTGGACTACAATTCCCAGCATGCCCCAGCTAGCTATGCTGGCTGGAAAGTGTTGGGAGCTGTAGTTCAACACACCTGGAGGGGTGCCAGTTTGAGGAAGACTGATCTACGCTGTCACTTTTATTTCTTAAAATGTTGCTTTAACATGGATGTTGTTTTAGTTTTCTTAGACTTTTTAACATTTGGACATCTCTTCTTTCTCCTGTCCTCTTTCTCCTTTTCAGACACAAAAGAGCAATGAGGGGGGAAAGTGTGGAGCCGTTTGATATAAAAGTGAAAGCCCTTCAATTAATTAATATGCCATTACATGTTAATAATTAGGAAACGGTAAACATTCATGGGAGCAGATTAAAGCCGAGTTCTACTCCATGAAAGCAGTGCCGCCGCCTGCAGCTTAACTCTACCTCCAGGGAACAGAAGTGTGTGTGAGAGAGAAAGGCGTGTTCGAGGAGGGCGTCTCTCACCGGAAAGGGTGGGCGGCGGGCGGGCGGGGGGTCTTTCTGGTGTCTTCTTGGTCTGGTTCTGTATTTTGGAGTCTTGGGTGCCATAACAGGATCAGTTCATTAGGCAGAGTAAAACTATCTCCTCAGTAACCATCTGACTGAATTAAATGTATATCCTTAAATAAGCTACTTTTTATTGTGTGGACAAGAACCGGAGATATCTTGCACAGAAAACTGTGGGCCAGAGCAATGAACAGAATGCTCAATGTCACAGGAGATGGTTGTGGTAGAACGGAAAATAACCTTTCAGTATTTTTGCCCACCACAAAATCAGCCCAAGTTAGCTACTTCCTGTGCGAGGAAAGGGCTGTCCTTGGTCTGCTTTTGTGGAAGCTGCAAGCATTTCCTCCTCCATAAACATTGGTTGGCCTTGGGCAGTAACATCATACATCTCAGAGGGGACTTTCTTTCTGCAAGCCAATGAGCAGTTCCTTCTCCAGAGCTATCAGTCATCATCATCAGGCGATCACTCGTGACCGAGTAAGATTGTCTTCCGGGATAAAAGGAGGAAATTCTAAAGAAGATTGTGTAGACTCTAGCGATGGGTCCGTAAGTGACTGTGGAGGCCAATTCTAGATCCACACAGCTTCCCACAGTGAGGACACAGGTTACCAGATAGAAGATGGTCCTGTAAAGGATTCATTTGACGTGCTTTTCGCTTAGCACGTTTCTCCCTTTCACCTTGCACTCGGGCTTCTTCAAAGTCCATGGAACCTTTGTGAAAGGCCAACCTCCATTTAGATCGTTCATGGGCCAGAGCTTCCCAGTTTTCGATGTTTATATTGCATTTTTTTAGATTAGCCTTATGAACATCTTTAAACCTCTTATATTGACCACCGATATTCCGCTTTCCATCCTTGAGTTGGGAGTAAAGTAACTGCTTTGGGAGACGGCAGTCAGGCATTCGAACAACATGACCGGTCCACTGAAGTTGGCGTTGAAGGATCATTTTTTCAATGCTAGTAGTCTTTGCTTCTTCCAGTACACTGACATTTGTTCGCCTATCTTCCCAAGTAATTTGCAGGATTTTCCGGAGGCATCGTTGATGAAACCTTTCAAGGAGGTGGAAGTGACGTTTATAGATAGTCCATGTTTCGCAGGCATACAATAAAGTTGGTAATACAATGGCTTCATAAACCAGTGTTTTGGTCTTCTTACAAATATCCCGATCCTCGAACACTCTATGTTTCATTCGAGAAAATGCGGCACTTGCGGAGCTCAGACGATGCTGGATTTCACTGTCGATGTTAGCTGTAACAGAAAGATAGCTGCCAAGATAGAGAAAATGATCGACATTTTCCAGTATTGTCCCGCCAAGCTGGATAGATGGCATCACCAAAGGATTGGCTTGCACTTGCTGATGAAGCACTTTGGTTTTTTTGATGTTAAGTGAGAGACCAAGTTTTTCGTATGCTTCTGCAAAAGCATTTAGGATAGTTTGGAGATCATCCTCTGAATGTGCAGAGACCACATTATCATCAGCATACTGAAGTTCCACAACGGAGGTTGTAATTACCTTACTTTTTGCTTTCAGCCTGCTGAGATTAAAAAGCTTTCCATCTGTTCGATATATAATTCCCACACCGGTGGGAAGTTTCCCCTTGACAAGATGTAAAACCATGGCGATGAAAATGGCAAATAATGTTGGGGCGATAACACATCCCTGTTTAACACCTGATCCCACTTTAAATGGAGCACCATGAGAGCCGTTGTTGTCCAAAACTGTTGCCGTCATGTTGTCATGGAGAAGTCGCAAGATATTCACAAATTTATTGGGGCATCCAATTTTCATAAGGATAGTCCAGAGAGCTGTACGATCTACAGTATCAAAGGCCTTAGCCAAATCAATAAATGCCATATAAAGGGGTTGATTTTGCTCCCGGCATTTTTCTTGGAGCTGACGTGCAGTAAAAATCATGTCTACTGTCCCTCTAGAGGGGCGGAAACCATATTGAGTTTCAGGGAGGATCTCTTCTGAAATAGATAGAAGACGGTTTGCGAGAATCCTAGCAAATATTTTACCTGCGGTTGCTAAGAGAGAAATGCCCCGATAGTTTCCACAGTCTGTTCTATCACCCTTCTTAAAGAGGGTGATAATTATGGCATCCCTGAAGTCTTCTGGGATCTCTTCTCTTATCCAGATTTTTTCGATGAGTTTATGAAGATGTTGTACAAGTTCGGGGCCCCCTTCTTTAAAGATTTCAGCAGGAATCCCATCTGGTCCACTAGCTTTGTTGTTCTTCATTTGATTAATGGCTTTTTTTACTTCATCCAAAGTGGGGAGTATTGCAAGTTCCTCTTTAATTTGTTTTTGCGGGATTTGCGAAAAAATCTCATTATCCACCTTAGATTTACGATTTAAAAGGTCATAATAATGCTCTTTCCAACACAGTGCAATAGACTCTTTGTCTTTTAAGAGTTTGGTGCCATCTTTTGATTGTAAAGGGTTTGTACCATAGGTTTTTGGTCCATAAATGGCCCTTGTGGCCTTAAAAAAGCCCCGTGCATCATGAGATTCTGCAAGTTGTTGAATTTCTTCAGCTTTCTTTTTCCACCAAGCGTTCTTAAGTTCTCTTGTTCTTCTTTGGACCTCAGCCTTTGCGCTAGCGTAGGTTTTTTCTTGGCAGCGCAGTTAATATCATTTTGCCATATTTGGAAGGCTTTCCTTTTTTGGTCAATTATATATTTAATCTCATTGTCATTTTCATCAAACCAATCCTGATGTTTCTTAGTTTCATATCCAATAGTTTGTTCACAAGCTGCAGTAATGGAGGTTTTCAGCTTAGACCAATGGTCCTCAATGTTGTCAGGAGGTTCCGTAGGTAGATGTTCCTTAAGAAGTGATTGAAGACGAGTTTGCTTAATAGGATCTTGAAGGACTTGGATGTTCATTTTACGCCTTGGTTTCCTTCCTTGAAGCCTACGTTGGGGAGCAATGTTGATAACCATTGTGGAACGGATTAGTCGGTGGTCTGTCCAGCAGTCGTCGGCACTCACCATGGCCCTAGTAAGAAGTACATCGCGGCGATCTCTAACACGGACAATTACATAATCCAGAAGATGCCAGTGCTTTGACCGTGGGTGCTGCCATGATGTTTTAAACTTATTCTTTTGTCGAAAGAGCGTGTTTGTGATAGTGAGATTATGCTCTGCACATATAGACAAAAGTAAGAGTCCGTTCGGGTTGCTATTACCAACTCCGTCTTTTCCAATAGTTTCTGGCCATAAATCAAAGTCACGCCCGACTCTTGCGTTAAAATCGCCCAGGAGGATAATTTTATCCTCCTTAGGTATCTCTGACAGGAGAGTGTCCAACTGGCTATAAAAACTTTCCTTGATGTCATCATCAGCATCTAATGTTGGTGCATAAGCGCTCAAAATAGTTACCTGTTGGTTATTGGCGAGCTTTAATCGAAGAGTTATCAGGCGTTCGTTAATGCCAGTAGGAACTTCTGACAAAGAGTTCACTAGTTCATTTTTGATGGCAAAGCCTACACCATGTATTCGTCGGTCCTGCTCAGGTAGTCCTTTCCAGAAGAAGGTATAACCTCCTTTTTCTTCTTTCAGCTGTCCCTCTCCTGCCCTTCGAGTTTCTTGAAGTGCTGCTATGTCAATCTTAAACCGTCTCAGCTCCCTTGCAATAATAGCAGTCCTACGCTCAGGGCGTTCACTATCTATGTTATCCAGCAATGTCCGTATATTCCATGTTCCAAAATTCAAATGTCTTTTTCGACCGCTAAAATGGTGACCCCACTGGACGCGGTAATCCAGTCAGGGGAGAAAGAGGTAGACTATGTTTAGGGCACCTTTTCTAGCCCCCTCCCCATACGGGGTGAGCAGAGTGGATCCTAAATAGGGCTGCTCAGTCATGGATACAGCTGCCGAGCTGCTCGACTACCTCGTTCCTTGAACAGGGCGACTGAGTCTGCAGCCACCGCCCATGTGCTGGTCCATGACTAGGGGCTTCCAGATTCACAGTCCTGCCCCCGTTGCCATTCGCCAGTCGCCATGGGACTTTTTTTGTTTTTGTTGGGTTGGGTTGGGTTGGGTTGGGTTGGATGGGTTGGGTTGGAAGACGCCTGTGCGTGAAACTGTTTTATGTGGGGAGATCGGTGCACAACGAATCACCACACAAACTTTACAGAGTACGGCAGAGATCCAATGGCACGGTTACCCTGACGATTGGAAAACCATTCTCTGCTGCAGCCTTCATCCGCCTTCACAGCCGTTGTAATTTAGGTTTAATTATCTTCCGCCTGTTCTGCCGTTGAGGACTTTATGTTTATGTCCTTGGTCTGCTTTTGTGGAAGCTGCAAGCATTTCCTCCTCCATAAACATTGGTTGGCCTTGGGCAGTAACATCATACATCTCAGAGGGGACTTTCTTTCTGCAAGCCAATGAGCAGTTCCTTCTCCAGAGCTATCAGTACACAAAGTAGGTTCAAACATCATGGATTCAGCTTAGTCCTAAACCCTATTCAAGTGTTCCCATTGTGTATTTATTAAATACATGAGGAGGGGGGGGGCATGCCTGCCACTGCAATCCCAAATGCCCCATGACCCATATTTATTTGAGCTTTTTTTTTTTAGGTACCCTTTTCTTAAAAATTTAAAGCAAAGTAACTTACATCAAAAGTATGAAAACAATAGCATTAAAAAAAACAGTTAACACAGTAGTAAAATATATATCATTCAAATGACAATATAGCAGGAATTCATTAAACAAAAACAAAACAAATGGAAAAACAGAAACAAGTCAGCTAGCCCCAAAGATCTTCCTAAACTAGGGGTGCACAACCTTTTCAGTCCCAAGGGCTGTGATGCTGGCTCAGGGGTCACAAGTAGTTGTGTACACATGTGTGCACAAACACATATACACAGGTGTGCGCGCACGCGCGCACACACACACACACACATCCCAGCAAACCTGATACAGGCTGCACTTTCCTCACAGCTAGCAGACAGGGAAATAAAGATCTGCATACGGATCTCTGGGGGAGGGGGTGCTCCTCCAATTATCCTGAAACGGAGTGTTCTTGCCTTGCTGTTCTTGCCTATATGAGGAAAATTGGCAGGGAGGGGGTTCGGTGGTGGCAGGGAGACAGAGGGCACAGTTATGGCACTAAGGGTCTCATTTTGCCCGTGGGCATCCAAATCCCCCCCCCATTTTTAAAATATACATACATGGATTTGTATGAAATGCATACAACTTTCTAGCAAGTGGACCAAATATCCCATTAAGTATCCATTTGAAGGTGGTGTGTCTATATGCCACCCGTTCAAATACTGAAAGCATTGTAAGGTCCTCAATCCATTGCATTATAGAAGGTGAGTGTTTATCCTTCAAATCTTGTAATATCAGCCTTTTTGCTGTCAAAAGTGCACAGAGAATCCATTTCCCCTTCTATTTGTTAATTTCCATGAAGCAGGTAAATAATTTAAAAGAGCACGTACATCAGTGAATATTAAAGACTGTTCCAGTACAAAATGTATCTGTGTAATAATAACCTCCTCCCAAAAAGAAGCAACTACTGGACATTGCCAAAACATTTGTTTAAAAGAAGCATTAGCTGCATTGCACTGCCAGCAATTACCGGTAGCTGAATTAGACAGTCAGTCTGACATCAATCCCTGGGAAAATTTTCGAGCAGATTATAAAGAAATCAGTCTGCAAGCACCTTGAAAACAATGCAGTGATTACTAGAAGCCAGCATGGATTTGTCAAGAACAAATCCTGTCAGACTAATCTGATCTCATTTTTTGATCGGGTAACCTCCCTTGTGGACTGTGGGAATGCTGCGGACATCATATATCTGGACTTCAGCAAAGCTTTCGACAAAGTGCCTCATGATATCCTGGTTAGCAAGCTAGCTAAAAGTGGGCTAGATGGAACAACTATCAGGTGGATCCACAATTGGCTACAGAATCGGACTCAGAGTGCTTATCAATGGTTCCTTCTCAAACTGGGGAGAGGTAACGAGCGGGGTACCACAGGGCTCGGTCCTGGGCCCAGTGCTCTTCAACATTTTTATTAATGACTTGGATGAGGAGGTACAGGGAATGCTTATCAAATCTGCAGATGACACAAAGTTGGGTGGAACAGCTAATACTCTGGAAGACAGAAACAAAATTCAAAGCGATCTCGATAGGCTGGAGCGCTGGGCCGAAAACAACAGAATGAATAGGGATAAATGCCAAGTGCTACACCTAGGGAGAGGAAACCAAATGCAGAGTTACAGAATGGGGGACACTTGGCTCAACAATACTGCAAGTGAGAAGGATCTTGGAATTGTGGTAGATCACAAACTGAATATGAGCCAGCAATGCGATGTGGCTGCAAAGAAGGCAAATGCTATTTTGGGCTGCATTAATAGAAGTATAGCTTCTATTAATGCAGCTGCGCCCCTACCTTCCTAATCATCTGCTCCCTTCAGTGGTTCATGCCTTGGTCTCCTCTCGCCTAGACTACTGTAATGCGCTCTACGTGGGGTTACCCTTGAAGATGGTTCGGAAGCTACAGCTGGTACAGAACGCGGCGGCTCGCCTGGTTAAAGGCAGCCGCCAGCGGGATCACATCACGCCAGTGCTCAAGGAGCTACACTGGCTACCAGTTGCTTGCCGAGCTGAATTCAAGGTGTTGGCTTTGACCTTTAAAACCCTATACGGCTCCGGTCCAGTCTATCTCAAGGAGCGTCTCCAGCAACACCAAGTGGGCCGCTCAACAAGATCTGCCACAGACGGCCTTCTCCTTGTCCCTTCAGCCAGAGCAGCTAGACTGGTCGGGACGAGGAAGAGGGCCTTTTCTGTGGTGGCCCCCATACTATGGAACTCTCTCCCAAGTGACCTCCGCCATGCCCCCTCTCTGCTGAGCTTCCGCCGCTCATTAAAAACTTGGTTATTCAGGCGGGAATATGGGGTGGGCTAAGATTTTAAAATTTGATACTGTTTTAATGTATTTTAATGGAGAAAAATGTTTTAATGTATTTTGTTCTGTTTTATTTTCTGTACATCACCCAGGGTGGCCGGTTTGCTGGCCAAATGGGCGATAGATAAATGCAAATAATAAATAAATAAATAAATAAATAAATAAAGTCTTACACAGCTTGGGACTGCAATACCAGATGGGGCGCCTCTCCCAATCTGAGTCTATCTGGACACTACGGTCAATATCTGAGCCCTTCCTCCAAGTGCCACCTCTGAGGGAGGCTCGGAGGGTAGCAACAAGAGAGAGGGCTTTCTCAGTGGTGGCCCCCCAATTCTGGAATGATCTCCCCACTGAGTCCTGTCTGGCACCAATGCTGTCATCGTTTTGGCGCCAGGTTAAGACTGCCCTCTTCTCCCAGAGATTTGATGGCATTTAAGGGTATTTAATGGCATGATGGGGCACTTATGTCAGCTGCTTTTTTCTAGTTGTACTAAAAATTGTTCTAGCTGTTAAATTGCTTGTTGTTTTTTTTTTAAATTGTATATTGGAAGAATGTTTATCTTGTTTTTATGCTGTTTTATGCTATTTTTTCTGTATTTGTGCACTGTGTTTTATTAATTGTTGTGAACCACCCAGAGAGCTTCAGCTATTGGGCGATATAGAAATGGAATTCTTCTTCTTCTTCTTCTTCTTCTTCTTCTTCTTCTTCTTCTTCTTCTTCTTCTTCTTCTTCTTCTTCTTCTTCATCATCATCATCATCATCATCTTTCCCCTCAAATGTAATAATGAAAGGAAAGTTAGGAACAATCATGGAAGCCAGTGTGGCATAGTGGTGAGAGTGTTGGACTGGGACTCGGGAGATCCGGGTTCTAGTCCCCGCTCGGCCATGAGACTCACTGGGTGACTTTGGGCCAGTCACTGACTCTCAGCCTAACCTACCTCGCAGGGTTGTTGTGAGGATAAAATGGAGAGGAGGACCATGTAAGCCGCCTTGGGTTCCTTGCAAAGGTGGGGTATAAATACAATAAATAAATAAATAAAAATTATATCGAGTTAGGTCATTAGTCCATCTAGCACATTGTTTGACTGGCAGCAGGTCTCTGAGGTTTCAGACGGGTCTTTCCCAGCCCTACCTGGAGATGTCCTCAGATTTTCTGCATGCAAAACATGTGTTCTGTCACTCTGGTCCAGACTTTCTTCCAAATGATTGCTGGGTATAGATCAGTAACTCCCAAAGTGTATGCCACACAGAGCAGCATGTAAGAGTAATTCTTACCCTTACAGCCACTGAAAATCAATCTTTTTAGCTGTAAGAGGAGAGATGTGTGCCTCCAATCTTGACGCAGGAAAAAGTGTGTCTCTCAGGCAGCTTTCCAGCATTAGTGAAGTCCTCACGAGAACTGATACGTTTTACCCTGTTGAGGATGTATTGCTGCATTAGTAATCCAGCTCAATCCAGGAAGAAATACAGGTTCATATATTTGATTTATATTATATCAAATACACACGCACACCGACTTGTCTTTGCATATCCCTCAGTTATTTCTCATGTGCAGCTGGTTGCAGCTGGGTACAAAATGGCGGCACCCATAGCAATGAAAGAAGACAACACTGGGGTGTTTAAAGAGGGGGGGAAATAATGTGGAAAATGAATCACAAAACTCAACCCATATTCATGGTGTCATTCCAAAGCGTATAAGAGAGAACTGATTCATCGTGACATCAGTATCCCTGTAGCAAATTTCTGAACTGGCACCATGACTGGGTTCACACGACACACTAAGCCACGGAGGTTACGAAGCCATGGTGGCTTAGCGTGTCGTCCAAACCCAAGAAGGTTTCGTCAGCTTAAGTTTGGCTTCGTAACCACCCTGCTAGGCTATGGCTTGTTCTAGGATTTCCTTAACCATATGTGGCTTAGCGTGTCATCTGAATGCAGAAGCTAGTTTCCTCGTGCCTCGAGGCGTTTGGCTAGCGAGTTCTCGTGGGCCAACTCGGTTCCCAGGTTCTGCCTAGCAACAGATTGTGCCGCATCTGCCTCAGCCCGCCTTCCTTCTTCACCAGTTCTCCCTAGCAACTGATTGTGCCACAGCAGCACATGCCCGCTGTCATTCCTTGCGGGTCATGCCTCCCTACTCCCACTGCCCACTCCTTCCCCGCTTCGCTTCTCAGCGAAGTCTTTTCCCTTCCCCGCCTTTCTCCAGCTGCGTGTTATCTGCACCCTGGCCTTGAAGGAGCTTGTTCTCCTGCTAAACGTGGCTGTGGTTTGGACTCTGCCTCTCCCCAACCTGCTCTATTTCCCCACTCATTTCTTCAGGGTGCAGCAGGAGCCCTGAGGCAAAGCTGTGAAGGGGCGAGCCCCAATGTTTTGAGAGTTCACATGTGTAAGCATCCTCCCCCACCTCATCCCCACACCGCAAAATGAGAAACTGCCCGGCACCTTGGGGTATGCCGCTGCCGCAATATCGCTGTCTTAGTCAATGAACTGTTCTACTTAGTCTAGTAGAACAGTGTCCCGTGGGAGAACGGGAAGGAAAACTTTCTGCTTCTCCGGAGAGAAATGGGGCTGTGTGAGTACGGGGGACGCTTCCAAGGGAGTGGGCAGCAGAGACGGGGAGGGGAGGGCCAAAGGGAGGGAACTGGGCGGCGGAGCACCTGGCTGCATCTGCTGCCCAAGCAAAACGCCAACCGTCAGCTGGGGGAAGTGAAGGGAACCGAGATAAAAACTTTTCCAGCCAGTTAACTAGGGTCTTGGATGGGGCACGGCTGGCGGGGATCAGGCAGGGGGAAATGGCAGGCGGGAGGGAGGCCTGGGGAGGGAGAGACACGCTCTGGCTGCAGAGAGAGCTAATAGCAAAATGGGGGGGGGTGACAGGTGACGTGGTGTCGATGCAACTGACCACGGGACACTGATTCCGCCGCACAGATGCCTGGGATATGGGCCACTGCCCGCTGGAGGTATGAGGGGGAAGGGGGGAAAGTTAAAGCCCAGGGAAAGCTGATTGCCACGCATGCAAGTAAGCCACAGTGCGTCGCTAAAACTCCCAAAAGGTTGAGCGTGTCGTGCGAACCCGCCTCATACCTTTCAGGGCAACTCACCAAAGGCAGTGTGAGACAAATGGTGGGGAACCTTTCTGGGCCTGAGGGATGCATTGGCTCCAGGCAGGCAGGCACTTTGGGGGGGCACATACCAGCAGTGCACCACAGCCCAAAGTGTGCTGGTATGTAGCCCATGGCACCATGCACACACCATTCATACACAGAGAGAGCGAGAGAGCATGCGAGAGAACATGCGGCTCCCTTTGCAGCAGCAGCAGCAGCGAGGAGGGAGCATCTCGTACAGGAAGCACCCTTCAGAGCTCTCCTGGCACCCGGAAACAGCAGCAGCTCCCAAGCCCTTCATGCTCCTTGCCTTTCACAGTGAGAAAGGTGTAGAGTGCATGGATCCCATGGGAACCGCTACTTCAAGGTGTGTCAGTGGTCTCAAATACGAGATGCCGTTGCCTTCCCAGGGGCAGCCAAGGCCTGAGATCTTTCCCTTCCCTCGCCCCGTGGCTTTTTGCTGCCACTGGAGCCTCACCATGGACCGCTGCAGCCTGGTAAGCAGTGCGTAAAGTGAAGAGAGAGGTGGTGTGGGGGAGTTTCCGAGCTGGGTGGGGGGTCGGGGGTCGGGAAGGGTTAGGCCAAAGTCAGAGTGGTGCAGAAATAAGCTATTTCTCCATTTGTGGAAACAACTCGTCTTATTTTCAAGCCAAGCCAATGTGATCTAGGGGAGGCTTGCGCACCTCCTCTCACATCAAGAAATCCCAGCCTGACCCTATTCCCTCCATGCTGCTGAGCATATATTGGCAGAGCGGGTGGAGCAATCCATGCTGCGAAAAGCTTCCCCACTCCATAGAGTTGTAAATGCATCTGCCATGGAGGCTTCACAGAGCATATTTGTGTGTCGCCTCTGTAAGGACCTTCCCCTGAGCGCGCGCAGCTGTGGGCGGGGAGAAATTTGCGGACGTGGGGGAAGAGAGTCGAGGCTTACCTGTTGACGCAGGTAATTAGCCAGCATGGGGGCGGGGCTACAGGAGCCAATATTAGGCCCGGCAGCCCCAACCCACACCCTCTTTGTTCCTTGCAGCTCCCTCCCTCCCTCCCTGTATACAGTATGGGCTCCTCTGGTCGCCGTTAAGGGGCCGAGTAGGAATTTTGGTTCATCTCTATGAGGGGGATGAGCGCGTTTCGCCTACTCAATACTGCAGCAGGGTTGGGGGGTGTTTGCAATCAGTGCATAGCAAGTCAAATTTGGTCACATTTGGATAGTAGGCAGGTAAGTGCGGGTTAGGGTATTGATAGGGGGAGGTGAGCATACCTGGCACCATTCAGGTGACAGGCGGTTTCAGGAGGCCTCAGATTGATGGGCCAGTAGGCTCAGTCAGCTGAGGATCAGGAACGCCTGTGATGCCTTTGTGCTCGCCAAGCTTGTTGTCGTGGGACTCCGAGAGGGGGCGACGCAACAAAGGCTCCCAACACTGTAAAGTGGAAAATGGGGCGGCGGCGGATCCAACACCACCTCCCTGTTTTGGATGCTCCGCCCAACTGGACAATTGAGCGGCCTAGGAGGCCGGATTAGAATAACCCGCACTCCATCCCTTTGCAGTTCATTGTATGTCAATAAATGTGGCCCAGTTAAACACCAAACAGGTGTCTCGGCTCTTCATTTTCCCCCTACGTTCGCAATAGACAATATGCCCAAAGGGCTGGAAGTCCACCATGGGGGTGCCGATCCCCACGGAGACGGTAATATTGAGACCAGCTTGGTGGCACTCCGCGGGCTCCTCTGCATGTGTCCAGCCGGAGCGGGTCCACTCACTCACTCACTCCACCTCCCAGCATGTTGTGTGGATTGGCTCTCGCGAAGATCCCGCTGCCAGATGCCCCCAGCTGCTCCGCTCGTTCCTCTCCCAGTGTTTGTTTGATGGGTGACTTCTACCCTGGAAGGGAGGAAAGGATATATTATTGCTGCAATAGAGAACACTTCTCTGGACGCTAACAGGGGCTGGCAGTCAAATCAGACCCTCTGCTTTATCTCTTAGTAAAATCCTATCTCCGGTTTGCATCTCTCGCTGCGGGCAGCCTCAGGAACAATGTGGTTCTGTACAATCAGCAGGGAGAGAGGAAAAACATGTGGGCCCCATCTAGGCCCGGCAGACCATCCAAGCTGGCCTCTGTTGTTTTTGGCTGCCCCAAACAGTTCTCTCCGTGTAGCGGGATGAAGCCCGTGGTCCTTGGAAGTGGGGGGGGGGGGGAGCGCTTGCAATATGAAGCTTCCTGCTGAGGACCATTCAAGGGCAGCCCTCGTAGCAGATCTAATTATACAAACAATTTTGTTCTGCTTCTCCAAATAAACACAGCTAGGTTTGTGGGACACTGTGCGATGGGAAATTAGGAATGAGAACGCTTGCTAATGGGCTCCTTAGCTGCAGGGGTAAACAGATTGTTTGAAAAGGCCCCGACCGACCGCCCCCAACATCTCCAGTCTGCCCTCCTTCTCCACGCACCCCAAGCATCTATTTCCTCTCCACCCTCTCTTTTTTTCTCCCTCCTCCCTATTGCAACAAATATTAACAAAGCTTGCAATTTAATCAGATCTCTGAACTGTGAAAGGGGGCTTCTGTAGATTTGATTTCAAGGGTGGCTTTTTTTTTTTTCCCCCACGTTAAGGATTTGCATTGAGAAAATTAGATTAGAATCCTACATGCGAAAGGAAGAAGGGATGCATGGAGAAGGAGGGGTGGCAATAAAGGGCGAGAGAGGGGGGAGGAGAGGGGGGAGGGACTTCGGGAGGAGAGAGAAGAAGCAGAGTTCAGCGATTGATGAATTAACTCCACTGGCAAATGGCTGCACAATGCAAAGTAGCCGTCTCCGGTGCCCATTCATGATGTCACTCCTTTGGGAGGGGTTCACTGGTCTCTGTGCACACGTCGGCCAGCAACCCATCTACCACCAATACACACAACGCATATTTCCTCTAGAGGTTATCCTTCTGCGGACACAGGCAGTGGAAGCCAATTACAGCAACCTGAAAAGAATTCAGACTATTCCATTATTTGGTTTCCTAACGCGGTTGTGCTAAGAGGAAGGGGGGCTGCGCTTTGAGGGAGCTGGCAGTTGTGCAAATGCTGCTTATGCTTAGAATTGCTTGACCATCTTTACTCCAGGGGGTAGACAATGAGCAATCATAAAGGAATAGTAAAACTATTAGTCACTAACATATTTTGCCTGAAGCAAAACATGTGAGGTGAATTTGAAGAGTTTTCGTTTGCTCAGACAAAACATCCGAAGGCTTAGAAAGCAAGCAAAAAAAGAAAGAAAAGAAAAGAAAATAGACTAGCAAAATTACACAAGGGGTTCCTGGATTTAGCTGCCTCTGGATTTGTCTGAACTGAATTTTTCAAGGTGACTTGGGAGGTACCCCTTATTGAAGGTGTCACCACTGAAAAGGCCCTGCCCTGAGTCCTTCCAGATTTCAGTTCCTGAAAGATGACACCCCAACTGTTGATTGCTGCTTTTCTGCAGGACATGTGCTTAGTTATATTTCCGGTGTCAGGCAAAACCTTTATCCTTCCAGGCTTTTCATAGTTTTTTCTATCTGAAATTGATTTTATGCTGCTTTCATCTGCTGTTTCTATTAAGTGTATTATTTTAATGTTGCTGTGCTTATGTTTTATGGATTGTATTTTACCTTTTTAATATATATTGTAAGCCCCACCCCACCCTGGGAAGAAATCTCTTTGAAGGGCAGAACATGCATTGTATAAAGAATAAAAACAGGATTAGGTGAGGCAAAACATAGGAAAATGTAGCCTCCTCTTTGGGGTCTTTCCATCTTCTTCAGGGCATAAAAAACCTGCAATCAGACTGCCGTGCCTCCCTCGCGCTCCTACTCCCCTCCCGCCAGCCAGAATGGCAGGCACAGCTCACAGGTTTCTTTGTAAAGCTTTATTGAGTAAAAAGCAGGGCAACTCAGGTGGT
Source organism: Shinisaurus crocodilurus (assembly GCA_021292165.1). NCBI lineage: Eukaryota > Metazoa > Chordata > Lepidosauria > Squamata > Shinisauridae > Shinisaurus > Shinisaurus crocodilurus. The sequence goes on along the minus strand of JAHFWL010000004.1, from coordinate 3,846,713 downwards.
TGCAGAAAAGCGTTACACAAAAGTAAAGAAAGTAATTCAAGACCCTTTATCCAGTCAATGGGGGGTCAGGAATGATGAACAGTTGATTCCGCACTGAGGAGTTTTGCGCGTTCCCAAGCTCAAACCAGAGAACCTTCTCCGCCCCTAGGGCGGGTCAAAGGTCTTGTTAGCCAGTCGGGCAGAGCGACGAAGAGAGGTCAGTTGTTCCCGCCTCCTTAGTCGACGTTGCTCATGAGGATCTGCCACAGAGGCAGGTTCCCCGCTCCCATCAGGAGCTTGTCCTCTCCTCCCATCGGGAGCTCTGTTCCCAGGGATTCTACTCCCCCTCCTCCGGCTGCAGCCCTGACGGCGCAGCTGGGTCCATGTTATCAACCGTGAGTGGCTCCGCTTCTAACTCCTCTTCTACCTCCCTTCCGTTTCAGAATCCATTCCCATGGAGTCTGCCCGGTGTTGTTTTGGAGTTAGGAAGTCGGAACTTGCGGGGCTAGGGGAGCTAGCCCCGACACAGACTGGGAACGCCCATTCACACAATCTTATTCACGCAATAAGACAATGGAACCAACTACCTAGGGAGGTGGTGGGCTCTCCCACTCTGGAGGCATTCAAGGTGCGGCTGGACAGCCCTCTGTCAGGGATGCTTTGACCTGGATCCCTTCATTGAGCAGGGGGTTGGACTCGATGGCCTTGTAGGCCCCTTCCAACTCTACTTTTCTATGATTCTATGATTCCTCCGTTGTTGCACCCAGACATTTTGAGCCACTCTGTGATGAGTTGCAGCCTTAGGTCACCAAGCATCCAGGTGCTGATGTGAATGCTGGTGATGTGGCCAAATTTCGTGTCACTTGGCTTTGTGCTTACATCTGTGGGGGTAGCTTTGTGAACACTCACCAAGTTGAGCTAAAAGCTGAACTATATCTGGTGTCAGCATTCATGTATGGTATTAGTCCAGTGCAGTGCACTTAAATCTGCAAATTAGAGCCCTTCCTCGGGTTGTCAGATATTCCCAGTGTGCAGTTCTTTGACTGAACAAATTGATGTGCATGCTAGTGATGCCTGGGGAATTTGATCTTTGTGAATTCTGATACAAACTACATTGATCCACTCCTCCTAAACAAATGTGTGGATCAGAACTTATCAATCTCAGGCGTTTGCGTTTTCCAAAAGTTCCAACGCAGTTCTTGGCTCAAGAAATATATCCGCCCTTTGGAAGGAAGGTATAGTGCAAATACTTCAAAACTCCTCTGGCTCTCATTTGTTCACTCCAAGCCCAGAGGTTTGACGCAGGTGGATGGCTGCTTGAAAAGCCCAAGTGGAAGTCATGACAGAGCTCACCCACGTGTATTGCAACTGTTATCTGTTTCATCTTTGCACCACAGAGACCCAGGGAGTGGGGATACTTGAGAAAGTCGCGCGTTGGACAATTCCCATTAGATCCATCAATAGAACTATATCTATAAAAAAAAGAATCTCTCCCTCAAGGGCACTAATTGTTCAAACACAACAAGTAAATCTGCCCAGGTTGTGCCTAAGATAATGATGCTTCCTGTATCCTTCTGCAAGAGCCATATTTGCTCTGCTGAACTCCCCAACACACATGTCTGCACACAGATGAAACAAATGGATTCCTGTCTTGAAAGAATATCTAATTCCAATTGCAGTCCCTTGGTAGTGTTTTGGCAGTAACAAGCTCTTGGCCTGGAGTCTGTTTTCATTACGACTATGTAATTTATAATTGTTTCAAAAATAAAGAACTAATTGCAGCCGCTGCCTTGCTCTATGCCTCACTACTCTTCCTAATTGCGGGAAGGGGATCATTATCTGGCAGGATTGTGACACCAAATGTTTCTTTCCCACCACAGGCAAGCAAAACGTTGCTCATCTGAATATGGGGCATAGGTAGGGTTGTCTTTTCTTCCCAATAATTTTCTTGTATGGATTTCTGAAAATCAGGCAACCCCAGACGGGACGTTGGACAATGGTCTGCCTCTGGAGAGCGGCTAGCTTGCGCCCCAGGAGCAAAAGGAGTGTCTGGGGGAAGCAGTTGCTATGGTAACTGGATTTGCTGGCAGGCCACCCGAGGTGGTGGGTGGGGGGATGCAACCTTGACCCCAATCCCTTCTCAAAAGGGCAATGCTACTTGCTGAGCAGCAGGTGTGTAGCCTCTCCAGCTGGAGCACAGCCAAGGCCCTGCATGGAAAGAGTTCGCCACGCAGGACATGTTTAAAGTCTTAAATCCTGTGCCACAAGGCCTCCTTGTCACATTAATTCACTCCTTCTAGCACAGTGTTCTCCAACATTGGGTCCCCCAGATGTTTTTGGCCTACAACTCCCAGCATGCCCCAGTCAAAAACATCTGGGGACCCAAAGTTGGAGAAATCTAGCATTTTGGCCTTTTTATTACAGCAAAAGCATCTTCTCTTCTCAGTTTTGGTGAGTCTCAGGTTACACCAAAGCCCATTAGCTTCCGAGCCACTGTCAAAGTCAATCTCGCCAGCATGACCACTTGGCTCGATGAATGACTGTTCCGCCACTTGCTTGCCCCTTTTCCATTGTTGGGGGCTGCAGAGGAGGCTTCATCCATCACTGGGAAACTGATCGGCTAAGAAAGCACAGGTGAACCAGCCTCTTTGGCCTCAAACAGCAAACACCTATAAATGCCCCTGAACTGGAACGTCTGTCAAGGCACAGGAAACATTGGGGGGCAGGACCGAGCAGGTTCACACTGATGTGAATTGGTTGTCCCTTTTTATTTATCTTTCTGTCCATATTCCTTTTTGGTCCATTCAAGAAGAGATATGGCTTGTTTCCATAAATGCAGTGGAGCCTGAGGGGTAGGACTTGGAAGGAGAAGGGCTTCCTTCCTCTCGCTCTCTCTTCCCACACTATGATAAGCTCTTGAGATATACCGTATGTCTGGAGGAAGAAGGCGATCAGAAGCAAATATTCTATTGGATTTTGACCTGGGCTCAGGTTATACCTCAACAAGGTATGCATTGTATAGCAGTAGTCAGTATCTGGTTTGCTTTGGGACAAACATGCTCCTCCCAGTTACCAGCGTAGTGTCAAAAGTGAGTTGTGGGGTGGGGAGAGCACTGGCTGTTAAGGTATGGGTTGGACCTCCCTCACCCTATGCCCTTCCTTCTCATAGTGGCCCTCACAGTGGCCAGAGTTGCTGACCAGTGGGAAACACTTGGCTGAGTAACACGATTGGTTTCACTCCCATCTGTTAGAAAGGAGCCATCTCCACCACCACCCAATTCATACGAGGGCAAATAAAAACAACGACGGCAAAGTACGTTACAGAATAAAAGTGGTGTAAAGTTTACACTCGATATAGGACAACACCATCTCATGGAAAAGAACAACTTGGAGGCCTGGACTCTGGGGAGGAGAGAGTGTGTAGCTCTTCAGGGAGAATGCACTGCCCACTGGTGTAAGCAAAGGCTGGTGCGCCGCAGTCTGCACACACCCTGCGCATGCTTGAGAGCTGGCTGGGATTGGGGGGGGGCTTCACAAGGTTCAGGAATGGATCGGGTCCACAATGGATAGTATAATATTACTTACTGGAACATATTTTGTAATTGTTTATTATTGTTGCATTGTATATTGTGGTTGATGCCACCTCGGGCATCTAATGCTCAAAGGAAGATTATAAGTTTTTTTTTAAATGTTAAATGCTTGAGAGAGAAGAGACTTCCATCTGCCCCAGCCTTATTACTGATGCACTGTGGCCATTCAAAACCAGACATGATGATGCGGCTGAGGGCCACATTGCAGCACTCTGCCAAATGGTCCATTGCACAGGAAGAAGAAGAAGAAGATGGTGGTGGCGGTGGCGGTGATGATGATGATGATGATGATGATGATGATGATGATTTAAAATATTTCTGAATCGCCCCTCCACTCAATGAGTGCTCGAGGCAATTTGCCATGCAACCATAAACACAATAACATATGACAAGTTCAAACAAAACCGATAAAATACATAACAATAAAACAGGGGAGCCTTCTAAAATCAAAGAGCAGTCTTAATCAATAAAAGCACGATGGAATGGTCTAGTCTTTACCAGCCATCTAAGGGCCGATCACAAGGGAGCCAACCTGACCTCTCTGGCTAAGCAGGATCATAACCAAGCCAGGGTGCTGCTGCACAGAAAGTAATTTCATAGATCATAGAGTTGGAAGGAGCCTACAAGGCTATTGAGTCCAACCCCCCGCTCAATGCCGGAAACTAGAGGAGGGGTCTCCCATCCAAGTAATAACCAGGCCTGACCCTGCCTAGCTTTCCACGCTCAGACAAGCTGAGCCAGCATAAGCCACAGGCCTGTCTCAGCCTCTCCAGAAAGTGGAACAAGATGAGGATGAAGATGAGCACATTTCATGCGCTCAAAGCATTTTGCATACCTATTTCAGTGACCCTTACAAGAGCCCTCTACAGAAGGCCAGAATTGTTATCCTCACATTGCAGAAGGAGCAGTGAAGTGAAGAGCAAAGCCACTGAGCAGGAGGTTGGACTTGATGGCCTTATAGGCCCCTTCCAACTTTACTATTCTATGACTTCTATGACTTGCCCAACTAGTGATGGAGAGATGTGAAACCCCTCTGAGTAAGTTTCCTTTGTCTTCCCTCAAACATTTTCAGATTTTTCACCTGAGAAGGAACCCCCAAATGTTCTTCAAATTTCTCTTTAGTCAAAATCCAGTGACAGCCTAAGAATAAGCAAACTCATCCTGAGAAATTTCCTTCTGTAAATTCCTTTGGCTTCCATCAAAATTCCTTGGAAGTTTGGCCTGAAGGAGGAGGAACTCCAAAATTCTTTCTTAATGCCACTTAGGGTGAAATTTCAGTGGCCATTCTATTGAGTGAGTTCATGGCTGAGTGGGAATTTAAACTGGGGTTTTCCTGGCTCATGCACCTACTCATGTAGCACAAGCTTTTTATATACTAGTCAACTTCAGTAAATAAGTATAAATCTCAATGCCATCAAATATCAATGAATACTATCAACAAACATTGTACCCATTTTAAACACATCAAATCATTCCAAGCAAAACATGCAGTTGAGCAGCATCATGTGCTTTTGAGTTCCAAAGTCCACTGTAGCACAATCCAAAGCAAGACTCAAACGGAAGTCCGATTGAGTTCAATGGGGCTTACTCCCTAGTACAATTGCTGCTGCCTTACACTGCACAATAATGATGTTATTATTCCTCTCTTCTAATTCTATGGACCTATGATATTATAAACTTGTTACAACTTCCATCAGCTGAAGCCCAACATCCACCCCAGATCTGCACAACTCCTCCGATATCATCTAGCACACATCAACACATGGAAATTGGGAAGTAAATTTTCATTGCTCTCTCTCTTTTTACTCCTTGAGATGACTGTCAGCCACACACATTCTCTTCATGGGCATACACACACAAACACACTGACACCTACGGAAGTTGCCCTAAGCGGCATGGCTCAGTTTCAGCACCAGTTCTGAACTAGGCCCCAACAGGAAAGGCCTGGCCAACATTCAGTGCCAGAGGAGGGAAGGAAGGAAAGACAGACAGACAGACAGACAGAGAGCTTTTAAAGGAAATCCAATACGTGGAGCCTCTCTCACTGGGCTGCTGAGGAGCACTGTCTATGTCTGGGGCGATTGAATCAGGAGCCTAAGTAGCTTCCTCTCAGCCTCACAGGGGAGCAGCTTTTATGTTCTACTGAAAAGGTATCCTGCTCAAACAAGCAGAGGCATAATGGGGGGAGCATCCATTAAGCAGAAGGAAACGAGGGCATGTTAAACATTAAATATTCATGGGAGTGCTTGCCGGCTTGTTAATGCCTTTGTGTTTGCAAAATAGCTATCACTTGCAAACAAGGATGGGAAAGGGTGGGGACGTCCGTCGTTGTGAGCTTGAAAAAGGGGTACGGAGAAAGATCTTGGAGGCGAAGCAGGGGCAAAGAGTGGGGGGAGTGAGGACATAAGAATTGCCTTGCCAGATCAGGCCAAGCCTCTACTTAAGAGTGGCCAAACAACGCCAAAAAGGAGAATAGTATGAACTTAAAAACTGTTACAGATCCAAATTAACACATACTGATTCATAGGACTTAAAAAAAAAAAAAAAGACTACAAAGAACTGAATTTATAATACACACATGTTAGAGGTGCACACAGACCACAAGGTTTGTCTCAGACTCTGATTCGTTGCTTTGGAAAATGGCCAAGTATGCTCTGAAAAATTTGGGGGGCATCTGCTTCAACTCAGGTACTGAAGTTGAGATTTGGCAATCCAAGGCTTTGTGCCTCCCATTGACTATTATAGGAAATCTAAAAATGGCTCTAACCAACTTTTTCTGTTTATCAGAAGGGGATGGAATTTGCAGGAATAGTAACCTCATAGGAAGGGATTATGCCTGTCAGATTTCAGGAAAAAAGGCACAGTGGTTTTTGTGCTATGCACCATTATATTTTGATAATTGTTTAAAGGGAACTTGTGGAGGAAGGGGGGGCTGGCTGACCCGCCACACCCCACCCTTTCCTACCCAAAGGACCCAAGACCCCTAGAGATCTCAAGGTACTAGACTGCCAGCCTCAGCTGTCTGCAATCCTACTTGAATCTCTGTTCAGGGACTTGCCTTTATGACTGTAACCTGGATTTAGTTGCTGGAACCACAGAGCAATCCACAAACACCATGTGGGGTAAAAAACCAAAAGAAGGTTTATTCAGGTAGCATTTTACAACAAAATTAGGGAAATGAGAGAAGCACACGAAATAGAGAGAGACACTTTGGTACAAAGTAATAGAGCTGCAAAATAACAAAACCTACTGATTCCTTATATCTCCCAGGCACACAACTAGTTACCTGGGGTCAGTTCTCTTCCAGGGTTGGATCCAGCACAGCCTTGCTGCCCGGGAAGACTACACACCTACCCGAAGGTCCGAGATGGGTAGCCCTCCACAAGACTTGCCTTGCCAAAGCCCTCATTCAGCTAATTTCACCAGGAGCTACCTGGGGTCAGATCCTGAGGCCACCCGAAGGCTTGGACCTCTGCGTGGCTTGCCGCCATTGCTCCACAGCCGGCAGCAACCACGCGACGACAAAGACAAAGAACAAAACTCACACTTTGGGAAATATACCTTCCCCCCCCTCCCCTCCCCCTTTCTGCAGCTCCGCGCTTCCAGCCAATCAGGATGCACTTCACCTGGCCAGGCAGAGGAGGGGGACCCATGACTCATGGCATTTGCATTTGAAAGCTGGGTCACTGTAGACTTTGGGACGCCGGCATACACCCCCCCCCAGCCTTTAGCCGGTTCACACATGAGGGTGTGTGTGTGTGTGTGTGTGTGTGTGCAGGAACCCTCAAAGGCTCTTTTCTTCACAGAACTGCTGATAACTTTTTTTATTTCTTGGCAGAATTGGATGGAATTTGCAGGGTTCTTTGCCCCTTCTTAGGGGCCAGATAATGCCAAATTTCAGATGAATAGGTGCAAGGAAGTTTGTGCAAGAGCAGCCATTACATTTTGAGGGCTTCCTAAAAAAAGATCTCCTATGTTCCTTGTGAACCATTCATTCGAAAACAACAGACAGTATAGAGGGTGGCCCTAAGTAAGGAAGCTGCAGAGTTTCACAGGTATAGGAGCAGCAGCTTATTCAAAAGGAGAGCCCACAAATAGGGAGGGTCCCTCCACTCAAGAAACCTGCAGTTTCAGAAAGAAAGGTGCAGGGACCTAGGGAGTTATATGATGTTTGAAATGCAGTTTAAGGGCTTTTCATAGTGCAGCCGGGTGGCATTGGAAGAATGGCCATCTCATGGTTCCATCCTTACCCTTCCCCAAAGCACAGTGATTGGAGAGTCCCTGATAAAATGTGCCCTATGAATAGAAGGTGGACCTGTCAGTCATTCAACACCCCTCCCTCCGCTCCCATTAGCATTTAGGGAAAGAAGGCAAAAGAGCTGTTCCCAGAACCACCCTGTCTGCCTTTCCAAAGCCACACTGCGAACGAAGCCTCATGCAGGGTCCAGCTTCAGTTCGTGTCTCTTCAAAGGGAATCCGGCTTCGACTCGGGAAGCACCAGGAAAGGTCCGAAGGGCGTGACTGGGCTCAGGCGTCTGGCTTCGGCCTAATCTGAGGCACATGCCTAATTACTGTGTATATGCTCCATTTATAGACCTGTAAAACTATACCAGATGCACTAATGACATGCACTCTGTTTAGCAGTTTGCCCCCCTGTGTCATTAGAATTGTGTGAAGGGGAGATCCGGAACACGCCCATCGGCCCCACCCCCTCCGTTGCATCCGTGTCACCTGCCCCTGTGCCCTGGGGGCTGGGCATCGAAATCGCACAGGGAGCCCACACAAGTCAAGCAAGCAGACTCGCCGCTGCACAAGTCACTCCTGCAACGCGTGGAGGATGACAGAGCCAAGTGACGGAACTGCAATGGTAGGGCCAGCAAGTGAGACCCCACGCTCCCCCTTGCATGATTCTAATTACATGGTGGGGGGTGAACTCCTGGACAAGGCTATTGTCATTTGTCACAGCAGGGAAACTGACGGGATATTGATTAGTGTAGGAATGAGCACTGGCATTTTCTTGTATGAGTCCACAAAGTATCTCCAGTTCACACACCTTGATTCCGGATTAACACATCATTCTGAAATGACTGAATGGAACAGACAGTTATATAGTGATGAGGAAGTGTGCTACATAAGGAGAAGGAGCATGATATCCTCACAAACAAATTATTCTCAGGACTCCGTGAAAACCAAAGATTTAAATGTTGGGATGTTGGTGTTATTTATACTATTTATCGAGAAGAGATCCTGGCCCTCCTCTGTGTGACATCCCTTCAAGTACTGGAAGAGGAGACTGAGGGGAGATATGATCGCACTCTTCCAGTACTTGAAGGGATGTCACACAGAGGAGGGCCAGGATCTCTTCTCGATCATCCCAGTTTGCAGGACACAGAACAATGGGCTCAAGTTACAGGAACCTGGAGGTGGTGGGCTCTCCCACTCTGGAGGCATTCAAGGTGCAGCTGGACAGCCATCTGTCAGGGATGCTTTGACCTGGATTCCTGCATTGAGCAGGGGGTTGGACTCGATGGCCTGGTAGGCCCCTTCCAACTCTACTTTTCTATGATTCTATGATTCTATGCAACTCATTTAATGTGTGTCTAGTACACCATGCTGGATGGGACATGCTGGGAGTTGTGGTCCAGCACATCTGGAGGGTGCCAAGTTGGGGAAGGCTGGTCTGGTAGATTTGGTATGTTTCTACAGATGTAAATGATGGTGTAAGGTGGTCTCCTGAACATGCCCGATCTTGTCTGATCTCAGAAGCTAAGCAGGGTCGGGCCTGGCTAGTACTTGGATGGGTGACCACCTTGGAATAGCAGGTGCTGTAGGGCTGGACCAGAACTCAGTGGGATAGAGCACCTGCTTTGCATGCAGAAGGTCCCAGGTTCGATCCCCGGCATCTCCAGGTAGGGCTTGGAAAGAATCCTGCCTGGAACCCTGGAGAGCCGCTGCTGCCAGCCAGTGTCGACAATACTGGGCTAGATGGACCAATGGTCTGACTCAGTATAAGGCAGCTTCCTGTGTTCCTATGTAACTGTTAAGACTTAGCAGGATAACATGCTCACTGCTTCTGTCATTTAAAAAAATATGTTCAGCTCTCTCTTTGTTTTTCTTTCTTATGAACCAGTGAACCTTTGGGGGGCTCTCCAGCAGTGACCAGTCAGATGCCTTTAGGAGCTCACAAGACAGGGCATCATGTAATAGCCCCAGCATCCAGCAGTCACGGAGAATCTGTCTCTGATCACAAAGGCTCCATAGAATCTTAGAATTTTAAATTTGGAAGGTACTATGAGAGCTTTTCTTCATGGGGCATTTATTGTATGCTCGTGACTGCTTACTCACAGTTGTTTACGGGTTCTTCAGATGACGTAGTGAGTGACACTCTAGTTTCACTTCTGTTTTTTAAGAGCACTTTTCCAGGGGATTTTAGAGCAGGGAAAATGGGGTATTATTTCTGAAAGCAAAAGAAAAAGTATTTTCCTACTTGTGTAATTGCGATATTCCACTGTAGCACAGCACCACCTAGAGGTTATGTAGTGTAAAAAGCAGGAAAGGAAAAGCTCTTTGTGTAGAGCTCGGATCTCAACTCTGTGACGCAACTGAAAGTAGAGTGATTAACAGCCTTGTGTAGAAAAGCTCTATGCCCACTGGGTTCGCTCAGCATGATAAACCACTGCGACCACTCGCCACGGCTTCAGTATTCAAAAGGGCGGCCAGTACATGCTGCAGCTCACCGTGGCTTAAGCCTCAGTGAGTTAAACAACCCGCACATAACCCATGAGCTGATTTAGGATTGGCATAAGGCACCCTCTCCGGGTTTGCATGACATAGTAAGCCACAGTGACCACCTTCCAGCTGCGGCTTGAATATTCAAAAGGGCAGATGGCACACACACACACCCCCATCATCCGTGGCTTAAATTAGGCTGTTCAGAAATGGCTGCTGTTTCAGAGGCACATGACATGAGGCCACTCTCCTTTCCACAGAATATCGACCGACAGCCTTATTAAGAACACAACATGAGCTCATCATATACACCCATAGCTGAGAGAAGCACGGTGATGTTCACTTGCACTGGACATCCCCAAAAAAATGTAAATTTTTATGTGTATGATGAACCAGAACTGAAAGCATAACAGAATTTGGATGACAATTTTTGGTTATGATATTATGGAATACTGTCCCAAAATTATGAGGAGAGGAAACTGATGAGAATCTATATTTGGAGGGGTCCACATTCATTCAGGAAATGTCCTACAAAGTGGTATTTATGGATGCTAACGATGGGTGAGGGTTTTGTTCAGTTTATTTATATTTATAAAAATAAAACATTCATGTTTCTTCATAAACAGGATGAGAAGAACTTGAGATTTTAAAAAATTGGATGTGGGAGAAAGAGAACCTGACAGATTTGTCCATTCCGCCCCAGGTCTCTGGGTGCTTAGCTTTTAAGACTGGGCTGCTTGAATCCCTGTGTATTCTTCAAACCATGTTTGTGGTGCTGAACTAGGGTTGCCACCTCTTTTTTTTCTGATTGGCTCCACATCTTTAACTGCTACATGGCAGGCAGGTACAACATGATCCTTTTCATGCTGGGAATAGCTGTACCTACTGAATTTTGCATGTGCACATTGGTGAGAATTTCTTTCAGTTCATTATTTTTTTTAAAAAACATACTACATTTGCTAATTTTCTTCATAAATGGGAGGGAAAGAACTTGAGGTTTTTTTTTTAAAAAAATATATGAATGTGGCTGAAAGCGAAACTGATAGATTCATCTATCCCTAGGAAGGCTTAACACTACAAAACACATTAAAGGCGCAGTGCTATGCTCATTTAGACAGGAAAAAAAGCCTACAATGCCCAGCATGCTGGACATTGTAGACCTTTTTCCTGTCTAAATGTGCATAGGATTGCATCTTAAGTGATCTATGATCAAAATATGGATGTGCAAATACACATCCTACTTTCATTAGTAGGGGAAAGGTTTCATTTGACCCTCCCCTCAGGTCTTTAAGTGTTGGTGCTTGGCCTGAGAAGGGTTTATGCGTCTGGTCCTAAAGTGTAAGGGACCGTGACGTTGAAACTTTCTCTTCAAGTTCTGGATTAAGTGAAGACCTTGAATGTAAAGCTGAAATTCAATCTGAGGCAGAACAGAGGGGAAGGCCACTAGGAAGGTGTCCAATGTGAAATCAGAGGAGGATGTGTTCTCCCTCTGGTACTGAGTCTGACATAGTCACCCTGGCTTTGCAAACTCCAGATTGGACCACTGTGATAAGCTCTGTTTGCAACTGTCCCTTAAGAACACTCCGAAGCCATCAGGGCTGTTGCATGTTGATGCCTGGCTATTTATAAATGCCCTCTACAATCTCCACTAGCCTCTAGTTTTCAACAATCAGCTAGAATTCAGGATGTGATGATTATGCATATTTTTTAATGATTCCTATGAAAGCTCATAGCAGGTGAGACAAACTGGAAGGCAATCTGGTCCCAGTTCAGTTAAGATGGATAACAGCTCTGAAATTGGTTCTTTGAGGAGCAGAAGGAAGAAGGAAGGCATCCTCTGGGGAGATTCTGAATGTGTTGACCATCAGCTAGTAACACAAGATTGAAGAATGACACCCTACCCCTGCTCCCCAAAAATCAACATGTGAACTAACTTCAAGTGCTGAATCCAAATCTGAACATTCACTTTCAACATGCTGGCAAATTCTCAGGAGGAGTTTGAATTTTTGACTTAGGATGAAAAATAAACTTGGAAAACTTAGATTTAGTCAGAGATGTGTGTGAGAGTGAGCGTTTTATGTCATTGGTGCCACGACAGGATTTAACGGGAGGGCACTTCTCATTGCCTCTATAGGAAACAGCATTTAAAGAGTTTTAGATGGCAATTTCTCTTTCAATTGGTACTTAATCTTGGGCCTAGTGTGCTGATGTACATCCCTTTTGTGTGTGTACATGAAGTTAGGAATCCAGAGGATTCAGCATCATGGTTATTAAAGATCCCAGAGCCCCTATATTATGTGGAGTGTGTCTCTCATCTCACTGGCTGAGCATATCATAAAAGAATTAAAAACACAGGACTGTTGCCAGCTACTGACATAGATCACGCTCACCTCTCCCCCACGCCCTCTGCTCAGTGATGAGTTAAGTAACCGCGGGGTTATTGGCCTCCAAATGAAGGAAAAGCCAGAGTCAACAACAGCATATTTGCCTTGTGTTCAGGGGGTGCTGTCTGAGTGCTGGACTGCCTTTCACCGGGTTGCAAATGTTGGAGGCTCTGCAGGGGAGCTTCCATCAGCTGCTAAGAGCTCCATCAGCTGGATCTTGTCCAAACAGAGTTTACACGGACAACACATCTATAGACATTGTACAAGGAAGGAAAGGCCTGTCACGGCAGAGTAACAAGAGACAGTTTTAGGTCATAGCCTCAGATTCTGGGCTAAGTCAAGCACCTGAGGAGAAAGTGGCATTTCTCAGATTTTATTAAAATCCACCCCTTCTTCTCAGATGGGTTCTGCTCCCTCCCACTCCCAAGATGCCTTTTTTTGGTATATCTGGCTGGTTCCTTCCTATACACCCCGTGCAGTGCCCAAGTCCTGTGCTCACTCCTGCTCTCCCCAACTCCTTACTCCTTCTCTCTGTTCTCCCCCTTGCTGGCTTCCACCCCCCTCTGCTAATGCCTGCATGCGTGCGCACGCACGCACACTTTCTCCTTGCTGCATCCTCCCCTCCCAGCCGCCTCTCCCTTCCTCCACCTGCTGCACGTCTGTAAAGCTATAGAGCAGGATTGGGGAGCCTGTGGCACTCCAGATATGTAGGCTACAACCCCCGCTATCCCTGACCATGAGCCAAGCTGGCTGGGGATTATGGGAGCTGGAGTCGAATAGTGCCTAGAGGACCACAGGTTCTCCAACTCTAAAAAAAACCCCACAAGTTGCCAAATGGTGGTACCTAACTGTGAAGGAGCTGATGTGCATGATGGGTAGAGTGGCAGCATTTGCTGAATTGTATCTGTTGCTATGTGCCAGGGGTTCACAACCTTTTAGGGTCTGCTGTGGTGGCAGGGGCTGCACGTGCGCACACATACACACACACACACACACACCATTCACACATGTTCACGTTCACACTCACACACAATACTCACACATTCTCAGACCACACACACACTGCTCACACTCAGTGCAGCAGCAACAGATCTTGGTCTTGCAGCAACAGCTTCTGTTCTATGTCACAGCTTTGAGGGTGTTGCACTTGCAACGCCCTCAAATTTTGCATCTTGGTGGAGCACCCAAGAAACACAAATTCATTGGCTGTATCCTGGGATTAAATGTGGTTAAGGCCAAAAGACACAGACTTTCCTTGGCAGATCTAGACCTTGGGAGGAGGTGAGAAATTTTGAACACAAGGATATCTGTGTGTGTGTGTGTGTGTGTGTGTGTGTGGACTGTTACTAATCTCTTTTTCATGCAGCCATTGCTTGTTAATTTGAATAAATACTGTTCTTTGGCCATATCTCAGGTGTGCATGTGTAAGGAAGACCACATGGAATACATCCAAATTAAGGTCGTCGGTTTACCTGGATGGGGACTTAATCATAGAGTCATAGAAAAGTGGAGTTGGAAGGGGCCTACAAGGCCATCGAATCCAACCCCCTGCTCAATGCAGGAATCCAGGTCAAAGCATCTCTGACAGATGTCTGTCCAGCTGCACCTTGAATGCCTCCAGACAGAGTGGGAGAGCCCACCACCTCCCCAGGGAGTTGATTCCATTGTCTTATTGCTCTGACAGTCAGGAAATTTTTCCTGATGTTTAGGTGGAATCTAGGTTCCTGTAACTTGAGCCCATTATTCCGTGTCCTGCAAACTGGGATGATCAAGAAGAGATCCTGGCCCTCCTCTCTGTGACATCCCTTCAAGTACTGGAAGAGTGCGATCATATCTCCCCTCAGTCTCCTCTTCTGAAGGCTAAACATGCCCAGTTCTTTCAGTCTCTCCTCATAGGGCCTTGTTTCCAGTCCCTTTATCATCCTTGCTGCCCTCCTCTGAACCCTCTCCAGTTTGTCTATGTCCTTCTTATAGTGAGGTGCCCAGAACTGGACGCAATACTCAAGATGAGGCCTAACCAGTGCCGAGTAAAGGGGAATTATCACTTCCCGTGATTTGGAAGCTATACTTCTATTAATACAGCCCAAAATTGCATTTGCCTTCTTTGCAGCCACGTCGCATTGCTGGCTCATATTCAGGTTGTGATCTACCACAATTCCAAGATCCTTCTCACTTGTAGTATTGTTGAGCCAAGTGTCCCCCATTCTGTAACTCTGCATTTGGTTTCCTCTCCCTAGGTGCAGCATTTGGCATTTATCCCTATTAAATTTCATTCTGTTGTTTTCGGCCCAGCGCTCCAGCCTATCGAGGTCCCTTTGAATTTTGTTTCTGTCTTCCAGAGTATTAGCTGTTCCACCCAACTTTGTGTCATCTGCAAATTTGATAAGCATTCCCTGTACCTCCTGATCCAAGACATTAATAAAAATGTTGAAGAGCACCGGGCCCAGGACCGAGCCCTGTGGTACCCCGCTCGTTACCTCTCCCTAGTTTGAGAAGGAACCATTGATAAGCACTCTTTGAGTCCGATTCTGTAGCCAATTGTGGATCCACCTGATAGTTGTTCCATCTAGCCCACTTTTAGCTAGTTTGCTAATCAGGATATCATGAGGCACTTTGTCGAAAGCTTTGCTGAAGTCCAGATATATGATGTCCACAGCATTCCCACAGTCCACAAGGAAGGTTACCCGATCAAAAAATGAGATCAGATTAGTCTGACAGGATTTGTTCTTGACACATCCATGCTGGCTTCTAGTAATCACTGCATTGTTTTCAAGGTGCTTGCAGACTGACTTCTTTATCATCTGCTCCAAAATCTTCCCGGGGATTGATGTCAGACTGACTGGCCTATAGTTCCCAGGTTCCTCCTTCTTGCCCTTTTTGAAGATGGGAACAACATTTGCCCTCCTCCAGTCGTCTGGCACTTCACCTGTCCTCCATGATTTCTCAAAGATAATAGACAGTGGTTCTGAGAGTTCTTCTGCCAGTTCCTTTATTACTCTAGGATGCAGTTCATCAGGCCCTGGAGATTTAAACTCGTTCAGAGCAATTAGGTGCTCCTTGACCATTTGCCTTTCAATCTCAAGCTGCAATTCTGCCCCTTCAGTCTGCACTTCAGGTTTGCCAGGGTGGTCATAGACCCTCTTTTGGGAGAAGACTGAGCCGAAGTAGGAATTGAACACTTCTGCCTTTTCTTTGTCTTCTGTTATCAATTTGCCATCCTCATTGCGTAGTTGAACCACCAGTTCTTTCTTCTGTCTTTTACCGTGCATGTATCTGAAGAAAGCTTTCTTGTTATGTTTAGCATCCTTCGCTAACCTTAGCTCATTCTCAGCTTTAGCCTTCCTGACACTATTCCTGCAGTTCTGTGCTACCTGCCTGTACTCTTCCCTTGTAGCATGTCCTTCCTTCCACTTCCTATACGTGTCCTTTTTTGTTTTCAGGTCATCTTTGAGTTTATTGTGAAGCCACATTGGATTCTTCTGTTGCTCTCTGCCTTTTTTCGTTGTGGGAATTGTTTGCAATTGTGCCTTTAAAATTTCCTTTTTAAAAAACTCCCACCCATCCTGGGCTCCTTTTCTCATGAGAGTCGCTTGCCATGGGATTTTACTAATCATTGTTCTGAGTTTGTTAAAATTGGCTTTCCTAAAATCCAGGGTACGTGTTTGGCTACACTCAGCTTTTGCTTCCGTTAGAATCAAGAACTCAAGTATAACATGGTCACTTTCCCCCAGAGTTCCCGAAATTGCCACTTTATCCACTAACTCATCTCTGTTGGTTAGAATCAGGTCAAGGATAGCCGATCCTCTAGTTCCTTCCTCCACTTTCTGTAGGAGGAAGTTATCAGCAGCACAGCTCAGGAATTTCTTGGAGGGGCCATGTTTGGCTGAATAAGTCTCCCAACAGATATAAGGGAAATTGAAGTCACCCATTACTACCACATCGTGCCTCCTTGATACAATGCCAATTTGCTTTTCAAAAGTTTCATCCTCGTCTTCTCCTTCATTGGGTGGTTGGTAGTAGACTCCAACCGCCATGTTCGTTTTATTCTTTGCCCCCTTTATTTTAACGCAGATGCTCTCAATGGGGCTGCCAAGCTCCTCTTCCTGTATCTCTGTGCAGAGATACGTATTTTTAACATACAGTGCAACTCCACCTCCCTTTCTGTTGCTTCTGTTCCTTTTGAACAAGTTATACCCTTCAATTGCTGTATTCCAGTCATGGGAGTCATCCCACCAGGTTTCAGTTATCCCTATCAAGTCGTACTTGCCCTCATGTATCAAGAGTTCAAGTTCGTCTTGTTTGTTGCCCATACTCTGGGCATTAGTATAGAGACATCGAAGACTATGTGCTTTATAGTCCGACTTTTTCCCTACATTTTGTGGTAGACTATCAATGGGCACTGCTGGAGCTGTTCTCTCCATTGTGGCACAGAGGCCTTCTTCCATTGGTACCTCCGAGTTTATGTCTCCCTCTCCTGTTGGATTCAGTTTAAAGCCCTCCTGATTAAGTTCCTCATGCTGTGGCCAAACACATTCTTCCCAGTCCTTGTGAGGTGCAATCCATCCTTTGCCAGCAGTCCATCTTCTAGGAAGTGTAGCCCGTGGTCCCAGAATCCAAATCCCTCATGTCGGCACCACCTTCGTAGCCAGTCATTCACTTGGAGTATTTTTCTTTCCCTTTCTATGCCTCTTCCAAGTACTGGAAGGATGGATGAGAAAACTATCTGGGCCCCGAAGTTCTTGAGTTCCCTTCCCAGCTCTTCAAAGTCTGCCGTGATTTCTTTGTAACTCCGCTTGGCAGTATCATTTGTACCCACGTGGAAGAGAAGAAAGGGGTATGTGTCGGTGGGCTGTATGAGCCTCAGCAGCTGCTCTTGTCACATCCTTAATCCGTGCCCCGGGGAGACAGCACACCTGGCGAGTCCATGGGTCTTCGCGACATATTTTGACTTCGATCCCCCGCAGGAGGGAGTCTCCCACTACGAGTACTCTTCTCTTCCTCTTGCTGTAGGCCTTGGTTTGATTGCCTCCACTTGACTGACCCTCAGCCTCTTGCTCGCTGTCATGTTGGGTGCCCGGTAATCCGTCCTCTGCAGGCTGTCCTCTGCTCTCGTCCTCAAGTACATGGAAGCGGTTCCATAGCTCCACTGCTTCCACAGGCGCAGAATGTCTTCTAGTTCTTCTGCTCCTAACAGTCACCCTTTTCCAGGGAGTTCCCCCTACGTTATTTTCCCTTGCCTCTGCTGTCTCCGACTCCGCCTCATCCTGCCGTTGCCCTTCTGGCTCCTGTTCTACGCTTTGGTGCTGTAGATCCACCGTTCTGTCTAAGAACTCCTCTCTCTTATGCTCCTGAGGGTTGACACTTGCTGCTCCAGTCCTCTGACCTTTTCTTCCAACAGCGTCACCAGCTTGCACTTGTTGCACGTGTAGGCCATGTTGCCCTCAGGCAGGAAAACAAACAATGCACACACATTGCAGGTCACCACCACTGCGGAGTCCTTTCCTTCCATAGTGCTCTGTTCCCTTTATGTTTCTGCCTTCCTAGGAAATTTCTTAGGGACCTCCCCCTTGACCTCCCCTGCTGAACTCCGCTGCCAAACTCCTGTTTGCTCTCCCTGTTCGCTCGCTCTCTGGGAGCCTGCTTGCCTTATCACAGTCCCAAAAACAGCTGGAGCCTCTCTCCTGTTGTGCTCCTGCTCAGCTGGGAGTCAGGAACAGACTTGAAACAGAAGTTAACATAAAAGAAGAAAACGAAGTGAATATAAAAGAAATGTTGAAACCAGCCCAAGGGTTACATTTGTGGGGGCTCATATGGGATCCTTATTTAAATTGCTGGAGTAAGTGCATAGCAGCTCCTCACACTCTGAACTAGTATTCAGAGGAACTAGTGAATTAGTATTTCAAGTATTGTATAGTGCATAGTCAGTTTTCTACAGTATAACTCTGCAATTTTTGGAGGTCTGGTGTAAGGGCGTGAATGTTTTCCTACCAAAACAATATTGGTCATCCAAATAGAAGAAGGATGTGAGATACATGTAGAGAGGATGAAAGAAAGACCAGCAGCCATGTTAAAGCTGAAACGGAAGTTCTTCTCCCAGAGGGATGGCCCCTCCTTCACTGAACTCTTTCTGGTTCTTTCTGGATGAAAGGGAGAATAGGAAGGCGTCTCGTGCCACAGTAAGGGTACCATAAAAGGAACGAGGAGGCCTGCTCTTGGCATTTTGAGTCAGTGCCAGCTGTGTGGGCTACTTTCTTATCAGGAAGGCAAAGATGTGTACCCCAGCAGAATCCTTGCAGATATCCATTGATTTTTGACGAAATATAGAGAATGGAGAATGGTCAGCTGAGTTACAAGGCTTCACCTCCCACACAAGATGTGGAGTTTCTCAGAAAAACCTCACAGAGTACCGTACTTAGAGGAGGGGGGGAAACTATCCCGCATATGCAAGGACTGTAGCTGCCTAAGCTGGTAGTCAGCACAGAGGTAGTCAGCCCAGCACAGGGGAAATGTGGAAGAAGTTTGTACAGCTCTCCCCTGACTCTGACCCCTAACAGATGCCAAGGAATTTTTCTGGCAGTGGCTCTCCAAGGCCTGAGGAGAAAGACTATGGTGCATGGATGCAGCATAATAAAGTAATGATGCAGGACTTGGTACCAGAGGCAGGGAGCCTGAAAGGGGCTGTCTGCTATGAACCTTACGCAGCTAGGTGACCGTTGTTGCTCAAGTCAGTGTACAGGCCTTTTCAGGTGCTTTGGAGGTATGGAAAGTGTTGGTGCAGATTTTGCACTACTATGTAGATTGGTCTGAAAGGATGATGTGATACCAGGGGTGCTTCCAGACAAGGTGTTTATCATGCCAGTGCCATGCCACATTCACGGAATTTTGCAGGGGGTCCAGATGATGATATTTTCCACCCATAGTCCTCCCATCTTTCCCCACCACTTCCGCCTTTTCTCTTACCATGGCAAATCTGTTAAGGACGAAAAGACAGAATAGCTGCATGATGATACCTTCCCATTAGTAGTGCTAGGAGCTCTCCATCTGGAAGCACCCCAGAACAGATGGATAAAGAGAGCAATGCCCAAGTATTAAGGAGACTCTGCATAGTAAACTGCTTTTAATAAATATTCACTTGTGAGAGCAGTGAGAAAGGCCTCCACAGTTTTCACAACCAACGAAGGAACTTCGAGAGGAGTAGCAAAGCAGACTATTAAAGAGTCTTTCAGGTGATAGATGCAGAGACACAACACATCTGTAGCTGTTTCTCCAGCTGCTTCATTTGTGAGCAGTGCAAACAAGCCCTTCTCCTAAGCCAGATGCACGAGTGACTGAGTTCCAAAGTGTGGGAACAAACAGGGGTTTGACAGCTCAGAAGGGAGCCAAAACTGAGGCACTAGGGAGACCCAGAGCTCCCCCATTTTCTCAACACTTAGGAGAGAAGGAAGGAGCTTTTTCTGGTACAGCTGCAGAAGTGATGATGGTCATATATCCCTCAGTTGCTGAGAAGAGGACAATCCCACACTGATATTACAGGCCTGTCACCAAGTAGACAAGCAAAATTATTTGTGACACCACTGTGGCGTAACCCCACAATTCAGTTCCCTGGTGTATGTCTGCATTAGTATGTTTAGTGTGTCTAGAATGTTGAACCGAGTGGGTGTGGTTTGTGATGTCTTAGAAAGGGTGGGGGAGGAGTATATAAGGAGTGTTTGAGTGATGTCAGAGTTAGTTAGGATTTATGTCAGTGAGGATTTATGTCAGGGAGTTAGGTTTTATGTCAGTGAGTCGAGTTAGTGGGTCGAGTTATGGGAGTGTGGAGTTGGGTTAGAGAGTTTTAGGTGGTTGGAGTTAGTGTGATATGGGAGACTGTTTGTAGTGTGTGGGGAGAATTGGAAGTTTGGGAGTTAGGTTAGTTACAAAGTGTTTGGTGTAGGCAGGTTTATTTTCTGGAACTAAGATTTTGATAATTAAAATAAACTTATTTTTATTTTGTTAACTACCAAAATCCTACGTGTCAGCTTGGCGTTATTACCTGCTTTACTTTTAAATCTACACACACACCTTTGTACCCACAGCACCATAAATTTAAGCTAGATCCTTAATAACCAGCATTAATCTTTTCCCTCATTAGTAGGGGAAAGGTTTCATTTGACCCTCCCCTCAGGTTTTCAAGTGTTGATGCTTGGCCTGAGAAGGGTTTATGTGCGTGGTCCTAAAGTGAAAAGGGTCGTGTCGTCGCATATTTGGTGGCAGCGTTGGTGGGATCCGGAATAGATTTCTGGTCATTTGTTGTGACAGAAGTCAGAAAGGATCTCTATCTTTGAAAAGGGCTCAGTGTGATAGCCTGTCGCAGTTACTGTGAGGCGACACTGAGTTCCTAGCTGTTGAAACTGCATTATATCTAGGTCAGAGGTGGATTTGATTCAACTCTCTGACAGGATATTTTTTTTATCTGTGGTAATAGAAATCTGTTCAAACCATACTAAGTTTGAAACTCCTGACTTTATTTTAACAACTCCTAGTGCCAATATATTTCTGAAATATATATCTGTCTGGAAAAAGAATGGAATTTTTGGGGATGAAAAAAGAGGCCCTGACACAGAAATGTAAAAATTGCCAGTGGAGGGTAAATCTGTGGATGAACTAAAATGGATGCTCATTGAGTATTCCAGGGGTAGTGGTGCTGGAGAGGCTGAGGTAAATCCTGTAAGGCCATTACCTATAGCAATGTCTCCTCAGTATTGGGAACTGGAAAGGGAGAGATTAAAACAACACAGAGAAATTGAACTGGAAAAATTAAAACAACAAAAGAACAGCAAGAGGCTGATAGAGAGTTAAAGAGCGCTGAGATGCAGCTAAGAGAAAAAGATTGTGAGGTGGATTTAGAATGACTTGGGTTGGAGAAAAAGAAAATGGAGAGGGAAGATCAATGGAGAACTGAAGAGAGAGCCAGAACTCCTAAGTTATCCCCAAAAGATTTCACTGCTTACATAGAGGGACAAGATCCCCAAATTTTCTTTTAACACATTTGAGAAAGCAGCCATGATGTGAGAAGTAAATCCACAGGATTATATGAAGTTTATCCCAAACCTGATAAAGGGTGATTTGGCTGAAATCTATAATAGTTTTCCTGTGGGGGAAGCTCTTGATTTTGAAACATTTAAAGCGGCAGTGTATAAAAGATTTCGCTATGGGCCAGGAAGAAATTCAGGAGCACTAATGCTGCTTTATCCAGGTCTTATCTGGAGTTGAGCCACAAGTTAGCTGATCATTTTGGGAAATGGATCACTTGTGCTGAGGTAAAAACCAAACAAGATTTGATCTTATGATAAAGGATCAACTGGTTTTTCAAATACCTCAGGAGATAAGATTATTAGTGAGGGACAGAAACCCTAAAAACTATCAAGAGGCAGATCAGTTTTCCTTGAACCGGGGCTATAATATGACAGGCAAGACTAATAAAGAGTCTAACACAAAGCCTGTGTATAAGCCTGGAGGGTTCAAAAAGGAAGCTGAGGGAGCCAAAAGTCAGTTGACCACCGAAAAGGCGGGAACACCACAAGACCATTGTTTGGCAAAACTGATTTTACTTATCATTGTGGGCTTGTAGGACATATACGACCTCAGTGTCCAAGACTTGTGGACCAAAAGGAAAAAAGTACTTCAGTGAGGAGGGTATATGTTAATAAAGACTCTGAAGAGGCTAAGAGTCCACAGTGCTATATGTTAAAGTGGGGTGACATGCAGGAGTCAGATCAGTCTTTGTGGGAGGAAGTGACAGTAAATGGAAGAAGACGTATGGCTGTGCTTGACACTGGAGCACTTATTTCTTTAATTCGTGAGGATTTGGTAAATCCTGAGGAAATCATTCCTCACAGAACAGTCACCATTAAACCTGTGAGAGGCCCTACAGTGGAGATCCCAGTAGCAGAAGTAAATGTTACGTGGAGGGGATTCAAAGGGAAGTTTGTTTTGGGTGTGAATTCTGGCCAGGAAGAACCTCTGATTCTAGGGAAAGATCTTATGGAATCAGATGGCAGAAAAGTATATATTGTGACCCGTTTTCAAAAAGCAGCTGTAGGCCTGTCAGAAAAATTGTATCGATTCAGAGGGAGCCAAGAATGCACCCCCAGTGTTGCCTAGTAACCCAGCTGAAGGAAACTTTGCTACTCCTGAGTTCCCTCAGCCAGATGAACATTTCAAACTGGCAACTGTAACAGATTCCAGCCTGGAAGGTTTAAGGACCCAGGCAGAAGCACATGAAATCTCTTTTGCTGACACCCAAAAAGAGCAGGTTTTCTGGGGGAAAGGACTCCTATATCAAAAGTGGTTGCCCTTGGGAAAGCCAGGAAGTTGGGGGGTTGAAAAGCAGCTTGTAGTTCCAAAGCCATATCGGGACCAGCTGCTGAAATCAGCCCACGATTCCTTTTTGGCAGACCACATGGGTATAGGGAAAACCAGAAAACAATTGAGGGCTCATGATTACTGGCCAAACATGGCTAGGGAAGTCACTGAATTCTGCAAGTCCTGTGAGAGTTGTAAGAGGGTGGGAATATTAACCATCATAGATTTTGCCACACGATTTACAGATGCTGAAGCCCTGAGGAAGGTAGATGCCCTGTCAGTAGCTGAAGCCCTATTAAGGATCTTTTGTAGATTGGGGTTTCCTCATGAACTTTTGAGTGACAGAGGCTCTTCATTCCTATCAGTTGTTATGAGGTGTTTGTGGAGGTGTTGTGGAGTGAAACATATAACTTCTACCACTTTTCACCCCCAAACAAACGGGCTTGTAGAAAAGTTTAAGGGTACACTCAAGCAAATGATTAGAGCATATGTAGCCAATCATCCCTTTGCCTGGGATAAAAAGTTACCCTATTTCCTCTTTGCCTACCGGGAGGTCCCCCAAGATTCCACGGGGTTCTTGCCCTTTGAACTGATGCTAGGGTGGAATGTGAGGGGTCTCCTTAGCATTCTTAGGAAGAGCTGGGAAGGGGAAGTGGAGGAAGAGAAGGAGCCAGTCATCAATTATATGCTCAACCTGCAAAATGACATGCATGAAGTCATGGAGCTGGCTCACACCGATTTAGCCAAAGCCCAACAAAGGCAGAAGAGCTGGTACCACAAAGGGGCCAGAGCTAGAACATTGGAGATTGGAGACAAGGTCCTGGTGTTTTTGCCCAAGAAATCTAATCGACTGGAGGCTGGTTGGGAAGGACCATATATTGCTCAGGATAAATCGGACCCAACCACATATCGCACTGAGTTGCCTGTCACTGATGCATCAGAGGTCGGAGTTGGGGCTGTCCTAGTGCAGGCCAGAGACGGTGTCAAGCATCCGGTGGTCTACTTCGGTCGGAAGTTGTTGGATCGGGAGCGAGGCTGCTCGTCGGTGAAAAGGGAGTGTCTGGCGATCGTGTGGGCCTTGGACAAGATCAGGCCGTGTGAGTGGAGCCAATGATTAATTCTGCAAACTGATCATAAAGCACTGTTGTGGCTGCAGACAATGCAAAACCACAACCACCTTTTGCAGTGGTGGTTGTGGCGATTCCAGGAATTTCATGCCGAGATCCAGCTTGTGGCCGGTCAAGAGAACATTGTTGCTGATGGACTATCTCGCAGGGAGTCTTCGAGCACAGCTGGAAAGTGAGACATTGTCTTGGGACTTATTATTGTGCTCCTGGACTAAAATTAGAGCCAATAATTTTGACTTTGGGACATTACCCATAACTTGTTTTTCCTTTACAGGTGGTTTGTATTTGCATGTAAGTTGTTATTATTGTTGTTATTTATTTACCCTGTTTGTTTACCCTGTTATATTCCCAAAACCCTGTGTTAAGGACTGAGTATTTAACCAGTTCCCTACTCGGGTTTTAAAAGAAAGGGGGGGAATATGTGGCGTAACCCCACAATTCAGTTCCCTGGTGTATGTCTGCATTAGTATGTTTAGTGTGTCTAGAATGTTGAACCGAGTGGGTGTGGTTTGTGATGTCTTAGAAAGGGTGGGGGGATGAGTATATAAGGAGGGTTTGAGTGATGTCTGAGTCAGTTAGGTTTTATGTCAGTGAGTCGAGTTAGTGAGTCGAGTTATGGGAGTGTGGAGTTGGGTTAGAGAGTTTTAGGTGGTTGGAGTTAGTGTGATATGGGAGACTGTTAGCGTGTGGGGAGAGTTGGAAGTTTGGGAGTTAGGTTAGTTACAAAGTGTTTGGTGTAGGCAGGTTTATTTTCTGGAACTAAGATTTTGATAATTAAAATAAACTTATTTTTATTTTGTTAACTACCAAAATCCTACGTGTCAGCTTGGCGTTATTACCTGCTTTACTTTTAAATCTACACACACATCTTTGTACCCACAGCACCATAAATTTAAGCTAGATCCTTAATAACCAGCATTAATCTTTTCCCTCATTAGTAGGGGAAAGGTTTCATTTGACCCTCCCCTCAGGTTTTCAAATGTTGATGCTTGGCCTGAGAAGGGTTTATGCGCCTGGTCCTAAATTGAAAAGGGTCTTGTCGTCGCAACCACCCTTAGGTGAATGTTTCAAATATCCTTAGGGATGCTGCTTCATCCCAAGCTTGGGAAATGCTGAACTAGAGTCTAAAGCAGGGCAGAGTGGAACAAGCTGAGGACACTGAGGGGGACATGCATCAGGCCAATGAGTCAGTGTTGCTCAGTGCCAAGCTTGATGCTCTGAGTGAAACTCAGAATTTCCCAACCCTGTCCCCACCCCCAATACCTATGTGGGAATTGGCAGGCAGCAGAGCAGAACTGGTGGGCAGGAGGGGGGTGCTTAATTCTTACTCCACCCCACCACTGTCCACTGCAAGTCAAACATTTCTCAGCCAAACTCTCCTCTGCCTTGGGAGTTGGGAAGCTTCATGAAACTGCCCTCCAGTCATCTTTTCCACTGCTCTTGCCACCTGTTTATAGTCTTGATGTTAGTGGCCCTCCTGGGAGTCCTGTATGCCGATGACCACCATTTTTTGTTCACAGCAGGCTGGAGTGATGAGCAGGAAGCATAACTGTTTCTCTGATTGACCTATTGATGATGTTTGATTATCCTGAATCCAATTTTCTACACTTAACTTCTTTTCAACTGCAACACCATACCACCCAGCCCATTTAGTTCCCACCAGGCATCTCAGGCTCCAAAGCAAGCACAGATGCCTTGCGGCATGCCTACAAATAGAAATCTCAACCTGGTACTGAATGAATCTTTTTCTCTCATTCATTATGTTGCAGTTCCAAATCCAGAATAAGAAACTTGAACTCTCATGTCATTCAGTCCTACTCTATTGCCCCACAAAAACCTCCTTTATGCTGTTGATTTAGCATAAAGATGGTGAAGATGCTAGAAGAAGAAGTCCCCTTTCCACTGTGTAAACTATCCTGTCAGTTACTGATGTAAACAATGAACAGGCATGGGTCAACTCACAGGAGGATTCCTCTAGCAATACCTTGCTTCTGAGATGCTTCATGGAGCAAGGCAAGACCAGGACAACATGAAGCAGTTTTGCTGGCCCCAGACACTGCATCCTCCCCAGCTGGATTTGAGCCTGAAAGACCAAGGAAAGGTGTAAGTTGTAAGTAAGCACAATTTGTGGCATTGCACAACATCATTACCATGGGACAGGTCTGTTGTGGAGCTTGAGCCAACATGAGTTAGCCTTAACTCTGGTCCTAAACCAGCAGGTTTTTAATAATTGCAAATCTGTGTGCATGCAGACATGCATGTGCAGATGTGCAGTTAAAATGCATTATCTGATGGTAGGGCTTTTATTAATCCATACTGCAAAACATTGTTCTGCCTCCCTTCTCCACCATGGTTCCACAGCAATGCTCACTGTTGTCCCGAGGGCTCATATTATGGAAACCTCATTACTCGTACAAAATGTTCTGCAGTACATTTATGAAGGCATTATGAAATAGCATCTATAATTAAAAGCAACCTACAATTGTAAAAAATGAATGTACAAAGTACATTTGGCAAAGACTTGCCCTTGTGGTTAAAGACAAGAAAGAGAAATATGGTCTGTGCTCTCTCACCAGGCCAAAAAATCAGTAATTCCAAAAAGGTTTCCCCAGCTTTTAGGAAGGATGTGCTACATTAACAATTATCCATACTATTAAGTAATTTGTTGATGCAGCAGTGGCTGATGGGAACCTGAATGGCACCTTGTTTTGAGGAGGTTTCTAGAAGAACAAAACAAAGTTATAATCTTCATCCAAAAGATGTTATAGTCAGAAGATTTCCCTGCACCCTGAGGTTCATGGATCTCATTACCAATGTATCTAGTTATTTACAGAGTAACATCAGCAATGGCACCAGAAAAAGAAAATATTGGGTGGGACAAGCAAAAAGTAGATTCTCGGGGTGAGGGGGGTGAGTTCTGCCTCAGAAGAAGAAGAAAAGGTGGCAACAACAGATACCAGGTTCATTCAGGGGTGCCTTGAGTATGGTTCAGTAAAGTATTCCAGATGGCACAAGTTAGTGTGCCCTTCAGTACACTTCAGAGCAGCAGGAAAATGAGGCTACAAAGGAACTGTTGATGCAGAATAAGTCCAGTGCAAAGAGAGAAAAGGAGGTAGAGTTGAGATGAAAAAGGAAATGTAGCCGACTGACGGTTAGATATGCATTGAAAGGATGGCCATGGCGGGGGCAGGGGAGTCCGCCTGCACATGGGATCATGTCCTGCCAGACTAATCTGATCTCATTTTTTGATCAGGTAACCTCCCTTGTGGACTGTGGGAATGCTGTGGATATCATATATCTGGACTTCAGCAAAGCTTTCAACAAAGTGCCTCATGATATCCTGATTAGCAAGCTAGCTAAAAGTGGGCTAGATGGAAGAACTATCAGGTGGCTCCACAATTGGCTACAGAATCGGACTCAAAGAGTGCTTATCAATAGTACCTTCTCAAACTGGGGAAAGGTAATGAGCGGGGTACCACAAGGCTCGGTCCTGGGCCCAGTGCTCTTCAACATTTTTATTAATGACTTGGATGAGGAGGTGCAGGGAATGCTTATCAAATTTGCAGGTGACACAATTTGCAGGACCGGGGTCCTCTGGTAAGGCGGGCCAGCACAGAAGAGTTGGAGAGCAGGAACCAGCTAGGCAGGAGCCAGGCAGACGCTGGGACGGAAGCGGCTTGGAAAGAGGATGCAAAATGAGAGCCCTGAGCTCAGGCTGGAACAAAATGCCCCCCCCAACTTTCACTCCTCCACTCCAGTAGCAAAAGTGGAGTGGGGCATTTTGGCAATTTTCCAGAGCGGCAAAATCAGATGAAAGGGAATCAAGGGAGCTCAACATGGCAGTGGTGGTCCTCCCGGCCACTTCCAGCTGAGGAGCCACCATTCTGCACACACACACCCAGTGCTCTGGAAATAGCGCTACATCATCATTTATTGTCATGCTCAAAGGGCATTCTGGGAAGTAATGGAAGCTCCCAGCCAACAGCTGCCGGGAAGACTGTGGCTGCCAGCTCAGCCTTAGTGCTTACAGGATGCTGATCTAATGTGCACTTGTGTACGTTGATAAAACTCTGTAGAAAAGCAATTTATATGTGATTGTAATTGTATCAATGTTGTTGTATCAGTATTCTTTTTGTGTGTTGTTTTACCAATGCAAAGGAGTACATGTACTCATCAATAAGATATTGTGGGTAGTGTCCAATGGAGCTGCTCCACTTCCGCTGGTTCTGTTGTGCAAGCAGGATCAACCTCTTGCACAGGCGGGAGTAGCAATTCTTGCAGGAATCCCGGAAACAAGCTGAAACACTTGTTTTTGGAACCAGACTGGTTAACAAAGCTCTCTTCTGCAAGTTCCACTGATCTGCACCCTGGAAACTAGCATTTTGGCTCATTTCTGATTGCTTTGGAACCACTACGTTCCCACTGCACAAGCAGGAGGTCCTGCTAGTGGGAGGGTAGTATTGGATATTGTGCTGTATAATGAAATCTTGATGCAGTAATATTTACTATCACATCAAATTGCTTTTTTTTTTTTTTTGCAGTGTTTTACCAATGCGCACATGTGCTACATGGAGTGGGAGTGGGGGGAAAGATCCAAATGAACTGAATAAGCTGTAAGTTACAGCACATTAGACAAGCTCCATATTCCAGAATTAGAAATTCACCAAATTAAACTGGAAATTTATTTATTTATTTATTATATTTATACCCCACCTTTTTTCCTGCAAGGAACCCAAGGCGGCTTACATAATCCTCCTCCTCCTCTCCATCTTATCCTCACAACAACCCTGTGAAGTAGGTTAGGCTGAGAGTCAGTGACTGGCCCAAAGTCACCCAGTGAGTTTCATGGCCGAGTGGGGACTAGAACCCGGATCTCCCGAGTCCCAGTCCAACACTCTCACCACTACGCCACACTGGCTCTTCGGAGAGCACTGGGGACAGTTAACACAGAGGAATAATAAACACAGAGGAATAATAAAGGAATGGAATGGAGGGAATCCTTTGGTTTTGGTTACTGACTGTCAAATTCCATTTAAAGTGGAATTTCAGTTTGTGTTCCAAAACTGTAGGCAGACATCTGCAAGGGTGAGAAGCCTTCTACATACTTGTGAAATCATGTGCAAGATCTACTAAGCATTTATGTAGCCTTAAAGCAGCAACACCCATGATGTAGTGTAATTAAGGATGTATGCGCATTCCATTTGGGGGGTGAAAACTTGATGGATCTTTCCAGTTTGGCCATGCGGATTTCATTCCGTTACACACACACACACACACACACACACACACACAGGCATTGACTTGTTCTGTGGTGAGTAGAGCCAATACTCGAATTCAGTTGTTGTTTTTAATGGCAGAAATTTGGGGGAGGGCCCTTCATCTGTCAGTGCAGCCCAAGGCAGCCCTTTGGGGGGGGGTCTAGAGGGCAGTCTGAGGTAAGCGGGGGGTATAATGTGTAAGGGAGCAGCAATATGTGTTGTGTGGGGGAAATATGGGGATCATAGAAAAGTAGAGTTGGAAGGGGCCTACTACAAGGCCATTGAGTCCAGCTCCCCTGCTCAATGCAGGAATCCAGGTCAAAGCATCCCTGACAGATGGCTGTCCAGCTGCACCTTGAATGCCTCCAGAGTGGGAGAGCCCACCACCTCCCTAGGTAGTGGGTTCCATTGGATGGCAGGGTGAAGTGCCGTTACAGGGGAAGGAGAGATAGATTTATAATACCCATTTTACTTTCCAATCACCTTGCCAACCAAGGGAACTTGGAGAACGAACCAGGCCACCCACAGAACTTCTCCTTGCTCCTGTGTAGCATCAGGTCAGTTAAAAACAAAACAAATATCATCTATGATCTCCTCCTAGATGAGGAGGCTGACCTGGCATGCTTCACGGAGATCTGGGTGGGGATGACAGTGGCCCAACATGGGCCCAGGCCTTTCCAGCTGGGTTCTGTGTTACTGAGCAGGTGAGGGGAAATGGGTGGGGTGTGTGGAGTAGCTGTGATCTATAAAGACAACCTTAACCTAACCAGACTTCCTGTTTGGGAGCTGAATCACATTGAGTGTGTGTACCTGAGTCTGAAGACCAAGGATAGACTAGGGATTCTGTTCGTGTACCGGCCACCCCGCTGCCTTATAGACTCCCTGGCTGAGCTCACAGAACTGGTCTCGGAGTTGGTGTTGGACTCGCCCAGGCTTTTGGTTCTGGGTGATTTCAACATCCCATTTGGGACCGGTTTGTCAGGTGCAGCTCAGGTGTTCATGGCGTCCATGACAAACATGGGCCTATCCCAATTGGTCTCTGGACCTACCCATTCAGCAGGTCACACCCTCGATGCTGTTTTCAGTTCTGAACAAACAGATATGCGGGCAGAGGTGAAAAATACCTCCGTGTTGTCATGGACAGATCAGACATTTTCTGGTCAGGGCTAGTATCACGGCTACTATCCACCCCTGCAGGGGTGGCGGACCTAGAGGTGTTCACGAACCTGGGGGGGGGTCCCGGCTCTCTGCCGCCTCGACTCTCCGCGGTGGCGCCCCCCCGCTTCGGTCTTCTGAGCGGCGCAGAGCGGTTTTCCGCACCGCTCGAGCCCGCCGCACCAGCCGCGCTGGTCCTGTCGCGCTGGAGCCCCGCACTGCGTATTTTGCAGAGAAACCAGGACAAAAGGGCTTTAAACAGCCCTGTTGCCCTGGTTTCTCCGCAAAATACACAGTTGGTTTGCAACTACAATGCATTATTAATGCATCTCTCCAGGAAGGGAATTTTCCATCATGTTTAAAAGAAGCGATGGTACAGCCGCTTCTAAAAAAGCCTTCCCTGGATCCCTTGGACCTTAATAATTACAGACCAGTGTCAAATCTTCCATTTTTGGGCAAGATGATCGAGAGGGCGTTTGCCTTTCAACTCCAAGCAGTTTTGGATGACACCGATTTTCTTGACCCATTTCAAACTGGCTTCAGAGTGGGATACGGAGTTGAGACTGCTATGGTCGCCTTAATGGATGATCTGCATGTGCCTGAGTACCGACAGGAGGAGTGTGTCCCTGTTGGTGCTTTTGGACCTCTCAGTGGCTTTCGATACCATCAACCATGGTATCCTTCTGGAATGCCTGAGGGGATTGGGAATCGGGGGCACTGTGCTTCAATGGTTCTGGTCCTACCTCTCAGGTAGGTTCCAGATGGTGATGCTTGGGGATAGCTGCTCCTCCAAAAGGGAGCTGCTATGTGGCGTGCCACAAGGTGCTATTCTTTCCCCAATGCTATTTAATATTTACATGAAACTGCTGGGAGAGATCATCTGGAGACATGGGGTGGGGTGCTATCAGTATGTTGATGACACCTAAATAAATTTCTCTATGCCTCCAGTAACAGCAGCTAAGGATGGTGTGTCTCTTCTGAATGACTGCTTGAAAGTGGTAATGGGCTGGATGAGGAAAAACAAACTGAAGCTGAATCCAGACAAGACGGAGGTGCTTGCTGCAAAAGGCCACAACCTGGGTCTGGAGGTGTGTGTCAACCAGTTCTGGATGGGGTTACACTCCCCCTGAAAGACCGTGTTCGCAGCCTGGAGGTGCTTCTGCATCCGTCGCTCCAAGTGACAGCTCAGATAGATGCGACGGCTAGGAGTGCCTATTATCAACTTCGGCTGATTCGCCAGCTGCGCCCCTTCCTAGAGTTGGAAGTCCTAAAGACGGTAGTTTACGCGCTGGTAACTTTGAGGCTTGACTTCTGCAATGCGCTGTACATAGGGCTACCTTTGTATCTAGTTCGGAAACTTCGATTGGTGCAAAATATGGCAGCCAGATTGGTCACTGGTATATCTAGAGGTGCCCATATTACACCAGCTTTAAAAGCATTACACTGGCTACCAATTAGTTTCTGGGTGAAGTATAAAGTGTTGGTTATTACCTTTAAAGCCCTACATGGTTTGGGTCCGGGTTACCTGCAGGATCGCCTTCTCCCATTCAATCCGCCCCACGCACTTAGGTCCTCTGGAAGGAATTTACTCCAGTCAGGCAAGACTAGGCTGGCGGGTACTACCCAGAGGACCTTCTCTTCTGCTGCTCCCAGACTGTGGAATAGCCTGGAGACTCCTCCAACAGACTGCTGGAGGAGACTCATGAACTGAATAGTCTTTTGGCTTTTAAAAAGGCCATAAAGACTGATCTCTTCCGGCACACCTACCCAGTGGAACCTTAGGAATTTTAGGATATTTTAAAAAGTTTCTTAAGAATGTTTTAATAATATGTTTTAACCAGTTTATGTATTTTATATTGTTGTTCCCTGCCTCGATCCAAGTGGAGAGGCGGGTAAGAAATAATTTGTTGTTGTTGTTGTGTTGTTGTTGTTGTTGTTTATGCAAATGGTGTAATTTAAAAAAAATATTGGCGATCTTGCAAAAGTGTGCAGAATCGCAAGTCCACCTGTCTGCTATATGACCCCACAGAGGCGTATTCCGCACTTGTCAAAGAACTTGTCCATCCCTTACCCCTGCCACCCCTCACTCTGGAAGTGCAGAAGTGAAGGATGAAATTGACAAGTTCTTTGACAAGGACAGAATATGGCTCTGCTGGGCTAGACGAAGTAGTGCACAGAGAGGATGAAACTGACAAGGATATTGACAAGAGGGGAATATGCCTCTGCCAGGCCACATAGTGGACAGGCAGACTTGCAATTATGCGCACTTGCACAAGATCAGCAATAAATAATTTTTTTAAAAAATTATGATACCATGTGTGCAAATTTTAAGATCCCTTCCCCCCAAAATTGTGCAAATTACAATTTTCACAAATGGTGGAACCAAGGAAAAAATGTGCAAATTTTTTCCAGAATAGAGAAACGAAATCCACTACAGACCACCACTGCTTACTGGAAAGGAAATGCTGTGGAATCCCAATGGGCTTAAACGGAATGGAATTCCCAGGCTCCCAGCATCACACGTACCTCAGTGTAACTGAACAAAATATGCATGTGGAGGAACTAGAATGACTAATGATTCAAGCAGCCTCAAGATAAGAAGACTGTATTTTATGCAGTGTGACTGAATGAAATACGCACGTGTGAGATGGAACTATACTAATATAAAAAACAAACAAAAAACAGCAGTGAAGTAGGACCAACAGACATCCAAAGCAGCAGACAGATTTCCTGGGATAAACTGAAAAAAATATATATTTTAAAATGGCATTCTTTCCAGGGACTTTTCAGATGCTACCATTTGAGGGCTCTGGAGGGAGAGGAGGTGTATTTATAGGATATGATCATCCCAGCACAGGGAGGGGAAACGGTTGTAAGGTGGAACTGAGCAACTTGTTTTGTGGTTATATGCTCGAGTAATAGTTGGATTCTCGCAAAATACATCACTGGTGTCATCACAAGCAGATGCTGTCCTGACAGGCATTCTTCAGCATCAGAGAGCAGCCAGGGGGTAGATCAAGCTGCCATTTTTATGCCACTGTTTGCTTTTTAACACTGGCATTTTGAACATTTTCAGCAGCAACAGGAGGCCAATTATATAACACAACCAGGTTCACTGCCAATGGGGTTGGGAGAAATGTGCCTTTGGCTGTGGTTGACAGGTTAACAGTTGTCAGGACCAGTTCTGGAATGTTCCAAAATGGAAGGGTTTTTGCTAAGGCCTTGGATTCCTAACTCCTTTTTCAAATGAAAACTACAAAGAGAAATGCCCAATTTAAACATATTTGGATTAATCATCCACCATTTGGCTTTGGGGAAAGAGCATGTCAGATGAAGAAGCAGAAGCAGAGGCTGTGGAATTGGTTCAGGTAGATGCAGATCTGGACTGGTGTAAGATGTTAATTTGCTCCAATTATTGCTGGCTCATTGACATAGGGAAAAGACAGTGAGATGTTTGGCCTGAGGCACCAGGAGCCCCACGCTGCAGTGGAACATCAGAACATACAAAGGGCCCTGCTGGATCAGACCAAGTAGCTTCCTGTTTCAAATAGTGGCCAGCTAGTTGCCTCCAAGAAGCCACCAAACTGACAAGGAGGAGTTTTTCGAAAATGCAGCAAAGAGATTCCTTTGACGATCTGGAGTTGTTTGGGTAGTGGGTCATGCATTGCTGTGGCTGAGCTGTCCCTGTGCCTTTGTCCAGGCCCAGATATATTATACATAGATTCATAGATCATAGAGTTGGAAGGGGCCCACAAGGCCATCAAGTCCAACCCCCTGCTCAATGCAGGAAACTAGAGGAGGGGGTCTCCCATCCAAGCAGGGCCGGTGCTACCATTAGGCCAACTAGGCAGCCGCCTAGGGCGCAGGGCTAAAGGGGGCGCCAGAAATGCCTTGGGGAAAAAAATACAGTGCTCTCAAGTGGGAACGGGGGCGCTAAATATCTGATCTTGCCTAGGGCACCAAACTGCCTTGCACTGGTCCTGCATCCAAGTAATAACCAGGCCTGACCCTGCTTAGCTTTCCACGCTCAGACAAGCATTGTGTGAAGGATTTCCTGTAGCCTATTTTGAATGTACTATGGGATAATTTTCTTGAGTAATCCCAAGTTCTAGTCTCTCTCTATCCACTTTCTTCACACCATTCATAATTCTATAAACCTCTGCCACCTGTGTGTGCCCCCTTAGGGAACAATCCTATGCATGCTGGAAGCATGTTTAGACATATTTATTTATTTATTTATTTATTATATTTATACCCCGCCTTTTTTCCTGCAAGGAACCCAAGGTGGCTTACATAATCCTCCTCCTCTCCATGTTATCCTCACAACAACCCTGTGAGGTAGGTTAGGCTGAGAGTCAATGACTGGCCCAAAGTCACCCAGTGAGTTTCATGGCCGAGCGGGGACTAGAACCCGGATCTCCTGAGTCTCAGTCTAACACTCTAACCACTACGCCACATTGTCTAAACATTCTGTCTAAACATGCATAGGATTGTCTAAACATTGTCTAAACATTGTCTAAACATTCTGTCTAAACATGCATAGGATTGTGCCCTTAATCATTTTTCTTCTAAACTAAAGAACCCCAAATGCTTTAGCCTTTCCCAGTAGGGAAGGTGTTCAAGCCTCTTGACCATTTCAGTTGCTGTCGCAGGCAACCTCTTTTACAGGCAGCGGCCTCAGGAGGCGTAGCCCGGGCAAGGGTTCCTGCGCCTTCTGCCTGCCTAAGGCAGATCAGAATTAATGTTGTAATGGAGAAGAAGGGAAGGGCCTGAAAAGGGTTGTGAACAAACATGGGGCTGCTCTTTGGGCACATTGGCATGGCTACTGACTGAGCAGAAGGACTTGAGAAAGGCAAACACCCAGCATAGCTGGACGTTCTCACCTGGCAGTACCAATTATATATTCCTCTCTTAAATCATCATTGGCTCTGCCCTCCAGCCACTGTGACTAAACCTAAGCCCATGCAACTGCAATGATCACATATTCTTCCTCTGTCTACCACCACTTCCCTCCCCTCCTTTTGTTACTTCCCTGTGTTGACTTTCAGATGCCATGCTTCATAGGGCAGGAGCCTGCCCCCCCTGTACAGTATAAAGCACCATGCACATTGAAGGATGATGATGATGATGATGATGATGATGATGATGATAATGATGATGCCGCCTCACACTTTGCTGGAAATTAAATGTAATTTTCAAACAGACCTAGTTACACATATATGTAATGTTTGTACCTAGTTCATATCTAGTTCTGAGTCTAAGTTGCTACCATAAATCTTATTTTGCAGTGCCACCCATAGAGATGAATTATCATGTTCTTTTAGCTTCTGCATACGGCCTTCTATGCTGCAGTTATCTGGAACGTCAATGGTACAGAGTTATTCATCTTGCTACTTCTGCTGGACTTATAGCTCCTTCACATGGTGGCCATTTCCTCACAGTTGAAAGAGAAAGATTCCACCTGGATGTCCACCCTCACCACATTTGAAACTCTGGATCAAAGGAAGAGTTCCCACCAGATTCCACAAATCTGGATGAGTGGAAGGTGAACGTTTGCAGGTCTAATCTCTCCCCTACCTTGTGAAGCCCAAGGGGCAGGAGCAGACATGGACAAATGCGACAGATGCAGATTGTGGCTGCAGCTGGGAGCAGCTGGGACGGGTGCGAATGCGAGTGGGAAATACACGCAAGACACCAGACTTGGATCATAGAATCATAGAATCATAGAAAAGTAGAGTTGGAAGGGGCCTACAAGGCCATCGAGTCCAACCCCCTGCTCAATGCAGGAATCTAGGTCAAAGCATCTCTGACAGATGTCTGTCCAGCTGCACCTTGAATGCCTCCAGAGTGGGAGAGCCCACAACCTCCCTAGGTAGTTGATTCCATTGTCTTATTGCTCTGACAGTCAGGAAATTTTTCCTGATGTTTAGGTGGAATCTAGGTTCCTGTAACTTGAGCCCATTATTCCGTGTCCTGCAAACTGGGATGAACGAGAAGAGATCTTTGCCCTCCTCTGTGTGACATCCCTTCAAATACTGGAAGAGTGCGATCATATCTCCCCTCAGTCTCCTCTTCTGAAGGCTAAACATGCCCAGTTCTTTCAGTCTCTCCTCATAGGGCCTTGTTTCCAGTCCCTTTATCATCCTTGTTGCCCTCCTCTGAACCCTCTCCAGTTTGTCTATGTCCTTCTTAAAGTGAGGTGCCCAGAACTGGACGCAGTACTCAAGATGAGGCCTAACCAGTGCCGAGTAAAGGGGAATTATCACTTCCCGCGATTTGGAAGCTATACTTCTATTAATACAGCCCAAAATTGCATTTGCCTTCTTTGCAGCCACATCGCATTGCTGGCTCATATTCAGTTTGTGATCTACCACAATTCCAAGATCCTTCTCACTTGTAGTATTGTTGAGCCAAGTGTCCCCCATTCTGTAACTCTGCATTTGGTTTCCTCTCCCTAGGTGCAGCACTTGGCATTTATCCCTATTAAATTTCATTCTGTTGTTTTCGGCCCAGCGCTCCAGCCTATCGAGGTCACTTTGAATTTTGTTTCTGTCTTCCAGAGTATTAGCTGTTCCACCCAACTTTGTGTCATCTGCAAATTTGATAAGCATTCCCTGTACCTCCTCATCCAAGTCATTAATAAAAATGTTGAAGAGCACCGGGCCCAGGACCGAGCCCTGTGGTACCCCGCTCGTTACCTCTCCCCAGTTTGAGAAGGAACCATTGATAAGCACTCTTTGAGTCCGATTCTGTAGCCAATTGTGGATCCACCTGATAGTTGTTCCATCTAGCCCACTCTTAGCTAGCTTACTAATCAGGATATCATGAGGCACTTTGTCGAAAGCTTTGCTGAAGTCCAGGTATATAATGTCCACAGCATTCCCACAGTCCACAAGGGAGGTTACCCGATCAACACAGGCCACAACTGTGTTATTGGACACAGCTTCACACAGGGGAAGGGATGCCATTCAGGCAAGGATACAGTGTCTGGCAACCTGTGTGCTATAAGTACAGTGTGGGAGGGGCCGTACCTCAGTGGCAGAGCACCTGCTTTGCATGCAGAAGGTCCCAGTTTCGATCCCCTGGAAAAATTCCTGCCTGTCTGAAGCCTTTGCTGCCAGTCAGTGTCAGCAATACTGGGCTAATGGGCCCATGGCCTGACTCAGTACAGAGCAGCTTCCTGTGCTCCTAAATGCATGCCCCGGCCTCCTGGCTGGCTTAGGTCGAAAAGGCGGGGGGAAGCAACAGCCATTGAGGGCTCCCAGTGTTCTGGCAACTGTTGCCCAATGACCCGTAGGAACAGCAACTGTGCCACACCCAGATTGTCCAGTGCTTGTAACTCCAACAGCCTTTAGGGGACTTCTCTACCCTGTATAAGGGAGTGGTTAGTCCACTGACTAAGAATGTTGCTTGATGTTCTAGAGCAGTGTTCTCCAACCTTGGGTCCCCAGATGTTTTTGGCCTACAACTCCCAGCATGCCCCAGCCAGTGTAGCTGGCTGGGGAATGCTGGGAGTTGTAGGCCAAAAACATCTGGGGACCCAAGGTTGGAGAATACTGTTCTAGAGCCAGTTACAGTATCCTTCAAAGTAGTGATGAAGACAGGACCGGTGCAAGGCAGTTTGGTGCCCTAGGCAAGATCAGATATTTAGTGCCCCACCTTCCCACTTGAGCACTGTATTTTTTTTCCCAAGGTGTTTCTGGCGCCCCCTTTAGCCCTGCGCCCTAGGCAGCTGCCTAGTTGGCCTAATGGTAGCACCGGCCCTGGATGAAGAGATAAAGCAGCTCTGCAAGGGCAACAGAGCCAGTCTACATCAGATAAGGACTGCTGTGAGGAAAACAATACACCCAGTTTGGCGCCCTAGGCGAAATGATATTTAGCGCCCCCCCTCTCGTGCCGTGGGGGGGCTCCGGAGCAAAGCAGCCCTGCTCTGCAACCCCCCCCCCGTGCCGCCACCACCAACCTACCTTCCCCCCGCCCTGGCTGCTGCCGCCTCCTCCGAGGAGGAAGTGACGCGACGGGACCCCCGCGCTCTGTTTTTTGCCGGGGAAACCAGGGCAACAGGGCTGTTTAAGCCCTGTTGCCCTGGTTCCTCCCGCCAAAACAATGTGGGCGGGGCTCCGGAAGCGACGCGATGCGGAGAAGGTAGGTGGCGGGGGGGTCGGGGGGTGGCGGCGGCAGCGGGCGGGGGAGGCGCAGCGGCGGAGGCGGGCGAGGGGGAGGCGCAGCGGCGGCAGGGGGAGGCGCAGCGGCGGTGGCGGCGGGGGTGGGCGGGGAGGCGGAGGCCTGGTGGGGGCGGGGCGGCAGCAGCGAAGAGGAGCGCAGCGTTTCTGCGCCCTCTTCAGCCACGCGCCCTAGGCAACTGCCTAGTTTGCCTAGCGGTAGCGCCGGCCCTGGCTGGCCAGTTGCTCCTGAGTAAAATTCCTCCCCAGCCCTGACAATCCTGGAATTGTGGTATATCACAAACTGAATATGAGCCAGCAATGTGATGTGGCTGCAAAGAAGGCAAATGCTATTTGGGGCTGCATTAATAGAAGTATAGCTTCCAGATTGCGTGAAGTGATAATTCCCCTTTACTCAGCACTGGTTAGGCCTCATCTTGAGTATGAGTACTGCGTCCAGTTCTGGGCACCACACTTTAAGAAGGATGTAGACAAACTGGAGAGGGTTCAGAGGAGGGCAACAAGGATGATAAAGGGACTGGAAACAAGGGCCCTATGAGGAGAGACTGAAAGAACTGGGCATGTTTAGCCTTCAGAAGAGGAGACTGAGGGGAGATATGATCGCACTCTTCCAGTACTTGAAGGGTTGTCCCGCAGAGGAGGGCCAGGATCTCTTCTTGATCATCCCAGTTTGCAGGACATGGAATAATGGGCTCAAGTTACAGGAACCTAGATTCCACCTAAACATCAGGAAAAATTTCCTGACTGTCAGAGCAATAAGACAATGGAACCAACTTACCTAGGGAGGTGGTGGGCTCTCCCAATCTGGAGCCATTCAAGGTGCAGCTGGACAATCATCTGTCAGGGATGCTTTGACCTGGACTCCTGCATTGAGCAGGGGGTTGGACTCGATGGCCTGGTAGGCCCCTTCCAACTCTACTTTTCTATGATTCTATGATTCTATGACATCAGTGGGACAGCAGACGTCCTCTGGTCTGCCCTGGTTAACTGGGCACCGCCGCCCAGCCCTTCCCTTTTCTAACTGGCCAGGAGCATCTGGCTCATGTCACCCAGGCAGCCGCCTATCTCTGCAGTGGCCAGACAAATGGCATCTGCCCTTTGCCCCATTCCCTGGAATGGGCATGAAGAAGGGGCCCTGGTGTACGTAGGAGTCTGGGCTCCTATCTGGACATCTTCACCAAGGACAACTGGCAACCTTGGGGCAAGGGGTTCTTGCTTGACTGAAATAGTGCCGTTCCAAGGGAAATCACGATGATCCTGTGCTACCTCCAGGATCAGAGGCAGCTTGCCTTTGGGGACCAGTTGCTGGGGAACACGGGTGACCGGCCAGATGGGCTATTAAAAAATGTAATAAATAAATACACATGAGTGGGAGGGAGCTCCTGCCCTCCTGTCCTGCTTGTGGTCTTCCCACAGGCAGCATCTGGTTGGCCACTGTGAGAAAGAGGATGCTGAACTGGATGGATCCTTCATCTGACCCAGCAGGGCTCTCCTCATGTTCTCATTGGGCTTACACTTGGCATCCCATCATTTCTGCAGTCTGATGGGGGAAAGGAAAGATAGAAGTCGATGAATGAAGAAGAGCTTTGTCTCTGTTGGCTTTAATTAGCCATTAGGCAATTGACTGCACAGAGAGGTTAAACCTGGACCTTGGAAAACGGGGCCCAACCGCAATGCCTCCATCCGCTCCCGCTGCTGCACTTAATGGGCAGATTGATCATGAAAAACCACAGGACTGACCCCGCTCTCTGTATCTGCTCTAACCCAGACTCAAGATTTTGTTGTTGAGGCATGATATGCTTCAAACTGCCTTGCTCTTCCCCCCACCCCACCCCACCCCTTTGGGTGGTATTAGAATCTAAAAATAACCACACTTTCCATCTCCGTCTGCAGTGTAAAACCAGGTTAACATAATAGGAGCTGCCGCCGTTCCATTTGCTCTCAAATCAAATTTATTAAGGCATTAGAATCTCTCTCTCTCTCTCTCTCTTTCTCTCTCTCTCTGCCTTCGCCTCTTTTGCACATACACACATTGTTTTGCAGGCAGGAACTGTGGCTCCTCTCTAGTGGGGAAAAAGGCAAAAGAATGAAGGGATCACATTTCAGCCTCCTGAGGAGTGAGGCTTTGGGAATGAAGAGTTCCACAATGTAATTCCTAAGCCACAGGAGCCCCTCCTCCTTGCATTCTGCCCACATTCAGGAGGAGCAGGCTGGGAAGACAGCAGTTCCCTGCACACGATTCTATTCTACATCCATTCCTGCCTGCCTAATTCTGGCTTGAAACCAAAACAAAATCCGTGTTGGAGCTTGTTTCCCTTGAGATGTGCACAGGGTTAAGAGGGAAGCAACCAAAGATAGGGACAGAATAATGCCAGGGGTAGCCTTTCCCAGCTTCCTTGGGACCCCCACATTTCCCCTTCCCCTCTTCTCCACAATTACACCAGTTAGTTCACGCGCGCGCACACGCACACACACACGCACACACACACACACACACCATCTAACCAATTTTAGAGCGACATTGCATGTGTCACTTTGACTTTGCTGGGCAGGGTTACTGGAGCTCTGGGTGCCATGATCCCTTCCTCGTTGCTCGTGGGCACATTGTAGTCAGATTTGCACAGGCTGGATGGATGTGTGGGTGGGTGGAGCACTAGTCGATGCATGTAAACTGTGTCAGGGGGTAACCCTGAACACATGAAGCAACAAAAGGTTAACATGCCCCTGAGCAAGTGTTGAGTAGTAGTACTTTCTTCTTGTCACAGAGTAACGACAGAGTCTCCTCTCCACCTGTCTTGCATTAGGGGAAGAGCTACCAAACCAGGGGGTTAAACTGCTCCTGGAATACAACTGCTGAATCAATGGCTCTGCTTGGTGCTGATGATGATGATCAAAGTAGAGCTCCTTTTAAGCTTCTTAAAGTTAATGATTTAGTGCCGGGTTGCACAACCTTTTCAGCCCAGAGGGCCACATCCGGATTCAGCTGGGGGCCACGGGCTGCACATGTGAGCACACGCATGTGCATGCACTTGCACACACTCACACGCACACGCACACACGCACGCACACACCTCAGCATGCAGGGATTAGGAGGTTTAAACCTCCCCCTCCGTACCCACTGAGATATAGGATTGCTGAGGGGGTGATGGAGGTGAAAGCAGTGCTACTAGCAGCAGGAACACCGTGATCTTAGAAGTGGGATCTCTGGGGGTTTTGGAGAGCCTTTCGCTTCTCCAGTGCCCAAGCAGTTTCCACCAATATCACTGTTGCTCCACTGCTACTAGCAGAGCGAAACCAGCAATCTCAGAAGTGGGGTTGGGAGAGGCTTTTGCCACTCCCACCCTTCAGTAATCCTCAGTGAGAATTCTGTCCCAGCACACTAATAGCAGCCCCAGAAAAGTGCCCACCACCACTCACACACACACACACACACACACACACGGGGGGGGGGGGGGAGAGGGAGAGTCTAGCTGATAAGCTGGACTGCAGAGAAAAGTGGGTGGGGTCCTGCCAGCTTTGCCGTTTGCGCACCCCTGATGTCTGAGTCCACACACTGCAC
Organism: Shinisaurus crocodilurus; assembly: GCA_021292165.1. Taxonomy (NCBI): domain Eukaryota; kingdom Metazoa; phylum Chordata; class Lepidosauria; order Squamata; family Shinisauridae; genus Shinisaurus; species Shinisaurus crocodilurus. Next base: position 3,804,405 of record JAHFWL010000004.1, on the reverse strand, counting down.
ACTGGGAGGATCCAGGGCTGGGTTCACGGCAATATTATTATGACTTGCCTGTGGGAGGGGAAAGAAGCAGGTCTGGCAGGTGGATGCCGTGCTGGTGGCACCATGTGGCAGCAGCATGCTCAGGCCAGCGCTGGGGCCCAGCAGACCTGCAGGCCCCTCTGCCACCGCCGCAGCCTGGCAGTCCACGACAGCAGGCGTCGGGCTTGGCGCAATTACGAAGGCGGCAGCACTGGCAAATTCGGGAGCGTGCTGCGGGCAGATGGGCGGCCTGTCCGCGCACCTGCCCATAAACCAGGGGGCCACCCAGCAGCTTGCCCTGCCCACCCCCAACCCCCAAACGTGGAGCTGGATTTATCCAGGGATGGGGACTCGGACTCGAGGACTCGACTCGTGAGTTGGACTGAGTCCCCCCTCAGACTCAACTCGGACTCGAGTCCCAATATTTTTAATGGGACTCAAGACTCGACTCGGGACTCGAGACCAAGGACTCGTCAACATCCCTGGGCTGTTGACGAGTCTTCTGGCTGTGCCAGAAGGAGCGCGATCACCGGTGAAGAGCGCGTGGAAGCGAGGCGCACCGCTGCTCGGCCACTATGGACAGCTACCAGGAGCGCAGCCCCAACGATGTGTTGAGATTTATTTTGATTGATGTGTTGTTGTGGGGGGTTTGGGTTAGGGTCAGACATTTTGGGTTTGGCTGGCTCTGCCTGCCTGTTTGGGGTTCCCTGCCTCCTCTGCCTGCCTGGTTATTTTGGGTTTGTCTGCCTGGTCTGTTCTTGCCAAAATCAGTTGCAGAGTTTTGAAATAAAAAGGCACACTTGTGCCTAGAATTTATTTAAGTCACACATCTGAAGTAGCCTTATTTTGTTGGGGGGAAACCCCATTGATTTTAATAGGGACTCGTGGAGTCAGTTTTGGGAGTGACTCAGGACTCGTGACTCGTGAGTCACCATTTTGGACCAAGGACTCGGACTCGGACTCGAGTCTCGGGTCCAAAGACTCGTGACTCGACTCGTGACTCGAGACCAAGGACTCTTCAACATCCCTGGATTTATCACATATACTAATAGTGAACCATTCTCTGAGTTTGGGTTCTTATGTAGCACGACCGGCACCATCCACACACAAGAGGGAGGTATTAGCAGGCTCAGGGGAATCCCAAGGTTGGGAGAAGTACAAAAAACAACTTTAGAAAAAAGTGTCTAAAATGCTTTCCCACCCCCGAAAGAGCCAAATAAGCACTAAGCATGCTCAGTGGCTGCAGAATGCTGATAGACTGTTGGGGGACACAGGGCCGGATTAAGATAGGGGCTATTGGAGCTGCAGCTCCAGGCCCCTACCACAAAATCGGCCCACTGTGGGGCGTTGCCGGACTCGCGGGCGTCGGACGGACACGTCCGGTTCGCTCTCCTCTTCGTCTCTCTGGCTGGCAGGTTGGTGGCGCCTCGCCCGGACGGCGGCGGAGGGAGGGAGGAGGGACTTGCCCCTCGGATGGGCAGGTGGCTTCTGCCTTTGGGTTGCACGGAGGGAGGGAAGGAGAAGGACGGAGGCGGGCTGGCGGGGGGGAGCCGCGGAGGCTGGCTGAGATTGGCTTGCGGACTCGGGAGAACGCGCGGCTTTCGAAGGAGCCCGCGAAAGCCAGGCGGCGGCGAGCCGTCCGCGGGGTGGGTTTCTCAGCCCCGACGGGGTGGCGGCGGCGCTGGGAGCCCTTCTCCTGGCTGAGTGTGTCCGTCCGTTCGGTGGATCAGGACCGGCCCGAGGCAAGAGCCGCCCCCCCCCGGGTGGCTGTCTAGGGCAGCAGAGCCCAAGAGGGGCTGCGCGGGAGAGCGTGCAAATCCCCTTTCCAGGTCTTTGGGGCCAGGGGCTTTGGAGGCGCAGGGCAGCTCTGCCCCACCTACGGTCTTTTTCTCCATTGCAGCCCCTTCTCCGTCCTCCATACAAGGGAGTGGACGGATCCATTCACATCTTACACGAAGCGAAGGGAAGGGCGGCCAGTTGGGGAGACCTTCAGTGGGGGGAGGGCGCGAAGCTCCACCCCAGCTGCTTCGGAAACGAAGTGTGTGGTTGGCTCCCCGCTTTGCCCCCCCCCCCGCCCCCGTGCCTGCCTTTTCCGGAGGGCTCTGCGCTGGAAAGCTTTTTTGCAGGCAAAGCAACCCCCCCCTTTCCATGCAGTGAGATGCAGAGACCTCTGCAAAATCAATTTCTCTAAGACAGCCAGGTAGCTTAAAGGACCCTTATGGCAAGCCTCAGGATCTCTGCATGTTCTCAGAGGCACTCCTCCTGGCATTAGAATTAAATAGGCTCCAGGCTTAAATAGTTTGTGGATCACACTTTAAAATGGGGCCCGGCTGTAGCCAAAATAGTGGGGGTGGCAGAGAGGGCATAGTAGCAGGGAGTATATTAGAAGGTCTCTTGTTCTACCTTACTATTCTATTATAAAACTTCATTTTTAAAAAAAGCACCAAAGGGCTTGTTGTCAGTCTTCTCAGTGCCTTTGCACTCGCTGACCAGCATGATGAAAGGCGGCCCGAGCGAGCAGGGTCTTCATGCGCAGTCGGGCAGAGCAGCCTTCCCCAGTGTGGCACCCTCCAAATGTTTTGGACTTCAGCTCCCAGGAGCCCCAGGCGGCATGGCCAATGGTCAGGGATGCTTTGCGTTGTAGTCCAGTGCCAGGGAGGGGAAGGCTGTTACAGAGTGACACATCATCCCGTATTTAAAAACACATCTAATGACCAACTCTCATAAAAGCAGCAGCCAGGAGAAACCAATATTAACATGCCAGATTGGAGTAACAAAAATAATAATAGAGGCCTAGCATTAAATCAGAGGAGCCAAAGGACTGGAAAGTGATACGTCTTTTGATGGGTGAGCTGTCCAGCTTGCTCCATGGAACGGCTGATCTGCTCCAGAAGAGCACTGCAGCCTGCTGCCTAAAACAGCAAGCATCTACCCCTACCTGCAAGTAGAGCCTGCAGGAGAAAGCATCCACCCCTACCTGTGAGTAGAGCCTGTAGGAGAAAGCATCCACCCCTACCTGTGAGTAGAGCCTGTAGGAGAAAGCATCCACCCCTACCTGTGAGTAGAGCCTGTAGGAGAAAGCATCCACCCCTACCTGTGAGTAGAGCCTGTAGGAGAAAGCATCCACCCCTACCTGTGAGTAGAGCCTGTAGGAGAAAGCATTCACCCCTACCTGTGAGTAGAGCCTGCATATGATCAGTAAAGGAAGACAGTCCCTGCCTGCAGGCTTACAGTCTAAAAAGACACAGCACACAAGGAAAAAGGAATAGGGAGGAATGAGGGATGAAAAATAACAATGCAATCCTGTGCATCTTTAGCCAGAAGTAGTAAGTCCTTCAAGTCTCAGCATCTGCCAGCTGGCCATGCTGGCTGAGGTATTCTGGGAGTTGTAGGCCTTATTTCTGTCTAAACCTGCATAGGACCTTTTTCTCCTTGGGGGCTAATGAGCATGAACATGTTTTTTTCAGGTGCAATTTTGACTAGGGAAAAGACTTGGATTAACTCTGTGTGTGTGTGTGTGTGTGTGTGTCTCACACACACACACACACTTCCCCCATCAAATTTATGGAGGAGAAGGATATCAATGGCTACTAGTCCTGATGGCTCTATGCTATCCAGTATCGGAGGCAGTATGCCTATGTACACCAGTTGCTGGTGTGAAGGCTAAATGCAGGTTGCTTGTTGCTAGCTGAAAGCAATATTTGGAGTTTGTGAATGACCTTAACTTTGTTGACTGTGTAACTTCTTTGCTGACTGTTCTTCTTTGCTGACTAAAATATTTAATTTGTTTTAATATAAAATTGCGTCTTCATTTTATTTATTTCCATAAAAAGGCCCACCAAAATCCTCAGCACCAGGCCCATAACACTCTTAATCTGGCCCTGGGAGGACGGGGGCAAAAAACTGGGGGGATGGAATGGGGTGGCTGGATACTTGAACAGGACCACTCCTCATGGCAACATTTTGTAGGAGGTCCCACTTTATTTTGCTTCTGCTAGACATGCAGGGGGCAAGCACATCTGAAGCCCACCTGGCCTATGACGGTTTTGCGAAGCATGGTTTTAGAAGCATATCTTCCTAGCCATAAGGGCTAGAAGAAACTTGCTTTTCCAGAATGGAACAGGAAATTCTCAGCATTCTGAATTCAACACCAGATTCCACAGCAATGTGCATGGTATATACATAGCCCTGGGTTAGGCTAAGGTGATGTTGGAAAGGCTTTGTTAAAGAATGAACTTAGAAGAAGACTTTAGAAGAGAAGGAAGGAACATGATGATAGGGGCAGGGATGATAGGAATAAGAAATGAGCTGCTGCTATTATTAGTAGTAGTACTATTACTCAGGGCCGGTGCTACCATTAGGCCAACTAGGCAGCTGCCTAGGGCGCAGGGCTAAAGGGGGCGCCAGAAATAGGGAGGGAGGGCTCAAGTGGGAAGGGGGGGACGCTAAATACCTGATCTTGCCTAGGGCACCAAACTGCACCAAACTGCCTTGCACCGGCCCTGCTATTACTATTACTATTACTATTGAGCATTAAAATGCTAGGCACTGTGCAAAGGAGGTAAGATCAAGACAAGTCCTTTCCCTGCAACTGAATGCAAGACCTTGAGGATTATCCGCCTTGGCGTAGGAGAGGTAATTCACAATATTGTTATCCTGGCATTGCCACTGTGAATGCGCCTTGTTGTTCATGGTGCAATCCCAGCTGAAGTAACAAAGCAGCCCTTCAGCCTGATGCAAATGGCACCCATTATATTCACCTGCAGTAAAGAGCAGGTGTCAAACAGCCATGATGTGTAAGTGCGTGGGTAGTTTCATCTCACATGTTGTTGCAAGGCAGATTTGTGTCAGCCCAGCCCAGCCCAGCCCAGCCCTACTGATGCCCCGGGTCACTCAACTACAAAGTGGGGGAAGCTATCCAGAGATGGTAGGAAGAGCTTTAAGATGGTCTTGATGAGCCGTCCTCCTTCATCACATCTTCTCGCCAAGACTGAAATGAGCTACGGAGACGAGGGCTGCGAAGCCGAAAAGTACATATCATGTGCTGGTGGATTCGGACTCTAAGTCATTACAGACCAGTGGGATCCTTTATAAATAATGAACCCATATTGATTTCCTTTGCCAGTAAACACAGAGTGACCTTTATTAAAAATACACGAAAAATGCACTTAGGGAAACTCACTGCCTTTTCACTATAGACAGATTTACACTAGCGGCTGATTTATCCTGTAAGCAGCTGGAGACAGAGATGGAGCGGCAGAGGGAGGGACCACTCTTCCCACAGGCCCCGACCTGTCCTTCATTCCACCATCCTCCCAGTCCTGTGAGTTATTACAGCATCATCCAGACATGGTTTTGAAGGTTGGTATTGCCTTTGGTCTACTTCTGTGTGCATTTTTGTTCAGAATGAAACTGCCAGGCAAAACAGTTTAGGATTTGGATGCATTCTAAATTTTAGAAGCATGTAAAATGAGGAGTTTAAGATCTTTTGAGCATATGTAAATGGATGCATGTGTTTAACTGTAATTTTGGAGGATTAAAAAACAGAACAAAATAGGGCCCTTTAGGCTGCAGTCACACTTACCTTGGAGTAAGTCCCATTGAACGCAGTGGGATTTACATCTCAGTAGACATGTGATTGTGCTGTTAAGAACAACCGCAGCACGGGCACAGTGTGGACTAGCCAAGCACGACTGATGCGCCTGGTGGCCTGTGAAGCAGTTGGTGATGTGGCTGGAGAAGCCCCACCAGTTTGTCTTGCTTCCCCACACTCACTGGTTGCACGAACACCATTACCTGTCTTGCATCCTTGGAGAAAGGGAACAGTTCTGCAGACCAGCTGTTTGGGAGTGGAGTCTTGATTCGGCCCCCTCCCATCTCTCCCTTCCCTGCCAAACATCTGCTTGGCAAGATTTTAACCTGTATTGGCCATGTTTGACCCCCTGCCATTACATAATCTGTAACGTGGTCCCTTCCCTCATTACTTTTCAAAAGCCAGTGTTGGATGTGTGTGTGTGTGTGTGTGTGTGTGTAGATTCACTTTTGCTCTGAATTGCAAATGCACTGATACAAAATGAAAATCAAGCTATTAACAAGCAACAGTTCAATCTTTTTTAGTTAGGGTTTCTATGGCTGGTGCAGTAACGCACTGCCCACTTATACCTTTGGCATGGGACAGGCATTGTGGATTGTTACGAGAGGCTGCTTCCCTGACAGCCCCAACGATTAGATCTGCCATGTTTACCAGAGCCAATACGACTGGGCCCTGCATTTCTTCCACAGTCTCTTCTGAGCTTTTTCTTGCCACCCCTGATGGGACCCCAATCATTCCCACTCCTCTCTTCCTCCAGAGGGTCTCATGGCATCCGGGCAAAAGAACAAGTGAAAAGCGGGTTGTCTCGTCCGGCACTTGTAACTGGGGAGGAAAGGCCTGGTAGAAGACAGGGCCCATCAGAGGCCCATCTAGGAGGAGAGGCCTCAACCCTGCAGTGGGTCTTGAGCTGGTGACCCAAGGCGTCCAGGATTTCAGCTGTACCCCATGACCCACGTCTGGCCAAGGGAGAGACTGGCCACGTCAGTTGAGGAAGCCTCTTTGCACCAATAGGCCAGAGCAGGTCATGTTATACTCCCTGACTCATGTCAAATGTTGTGGGGCAGGCCAGTCTGACCAACTCGGAGACCTGCTCTTGCTGGCCACAAGCTGCCTTCCAGCAGTCCTGACACAACCATCCATTCAAGCATTTGTGAGGCAGTAAGCTGGAACATGCTTCCAGTTTTAGCTATTGCCTTGAAATTGCCCATTCAGCACCCATCCCTTGCACTCCTTTAAATATAGCCCAAGTGATGTTGCTTATTCAGCTGAATGTATTCGAAATGCCCTAAGATGCTCCTGTGTAAATCTAGGCATTTACCTGCTTGCCGCCGCCCTCTCTTTTGTCTGTTCTCATGGGTCACCGTAACATTAATTACTGTATGTGCCATTCAATAAAAGGAGGATCATTTTCCTGGCCAAAGGTTAAATCCCAGCACAGCAGAATAACATTTGAAATAGCTAGGAATAAATCTCCTATATTCTCCAGATAAAATTGCTCCTTTTAGTTCTGGTTATTCAAAAATTTCAGGAATGGGCCCCTGAACTGTCTCAGCGGTACCTGAGAAAGGAGGAGGAGGACTTGGTTACTTCTCTGAGGCAAACGTGGGAAATCCTTCCAAGATGAAGACCCCCTGCCAAAGGTTGCCAGATTAAAATTCTAAACTGAGAGAGAGCATCCATCCTCTTCAATACTGTGTGTATGCTGCAGTTCCATGGGATTTTTACTTGCCCTTGTTTCTTCTTCTCTCCATCTGTTGTTTCTGCACTTTCTATTTTAGACTGTAAGCTCCAAAACAGTGTTCTCCAAGCTTGGGCCCCCAGATGTTTTTGGCCTACAACTCCCAGCATGCCCCAGCCAGCTATTCTGGCTGGGGCATGCTGGGAGTTGTAGGCCAAAAACATCTGGGGACCCAAGCTTGGAGAACATTGCTCTAAAGATGGGGAGCAGGGAGGGGATGCTTTGACCTGGATTCCTGCATTGAGCAGGGGGTTGGACTCGATGGCCTTGTAGGCCCCTTCCAACTCTACTTTTCTATGATTCTATGACTCCTTGAGCAGGGTTCCAGTCAGCCATTCCAACAGTCACTCTACATTCCATGGTACGGAGCATACTCAGACCTCACTGGCCTGTTTGGGGTTTTGTTGGGCAACATAATGCCTGCCTGAGGGATTACTGTCATCCAACTATCATCTAGTTCTGACCAAGAAAAACAAAAGTTACAGACTTCTAAAACTTCTCATGATAGTCAATGGGAAGTGTGGAGTCTTGGTTTTCCGAACCTTGACTTGGGTTCGGTACTGAATCAAAGCAGACCAAATTGGTCCATGCAGAATGGGACTGTTTTTCCAAAGTGCTGAATCGGGGTCTGGGTCGAACTGGGGAGTCACTGCACACCTCTGATAGATAGAGAGAAAATGGGGAACATGGGCGGGAGGGTGCTGTTGCACACATGTCCTGCTCATGGGATCCCCGGGGCAGCTGGTTGGCCACTGTGGGAACAGAATGCTGGACTAGATGGACCCTTGGTCTGATCCAGCACGACTCTTCTCATGAGATGATAGATAGATAGCGATGGTTGCAAGAGCCAACACAGAATCCAGGTTATCCTGAGAAAGCAAAACATGCAGAGCCAGACAGCTGGGGAATAGCGAGTGGAACGTAGAGTGCCTTGCTGAACTGCAGGAGGCTTGATTCTGAAAGCCCAGTATGAATCAGGGCTGAGGGAAACAGTGGTTTTATTAATTAGAGTGCCTGCGGGGAAGCGGCATTGATTGCTAAAGTCAAAGGAAGTGCATTACTTACGGCTTTTGAACAAATGCTTCTGAAATCTATTTGGCTGGTTACCTGATTTCTCTCTCTCTCTCTCTCTCTCTCTCTCTCAATCTCTCTCTCTCTCTCTCTCCCCTCCCTCCCTCTCCGGCCTGCTTTAAGGAGAGAGAGAGAATTGGCACATAAAGTGAAATAGTTGTGCTAAGCACCAACTTTGAAAAGCCCATGCGCCCTCTGCTGCAAGTCAATTAAAAAAAACCCTTGAAGGACCCAGAAGCAAAAGCCACTGAGATATCCGCTGCACCCCAACCTTCAGAAGCACATATAGCCCTATTTGTCAAGAGGGCACTGCTGGACTTCTCCAAACGGCCCTCGAGGTCTACCCACTCCCTATCTTTTCATTTCCCCGCTGTCAGGGAGTGGGACCCTGAAGGTTTGTACCAGGCAGGAACCTCATTGTCTAAGGCTGGGACCAAGCCTGCTGAGCTACCTGGGTCTCTGTGTGCTGAGGCCTCCGTACCCCCTTCAGGCACATCAGCCATGCAACTGGCAGGTGATATGAAAGCCTCTGGATTGGCTAGACCTGGTATCAATACTGTCAGCCTGGCCTTCCGCCCTTGCCTGGTCCTGCCCTGCTGCTGGCCCCAGTTCATGCTCCGGCTTCCCTGGCTGCTCCAATAACAGACTTCAGGGACTCTGAAACAGAGAGCAGAGCTTCCAGGTCTGGAGTTAGGTGCGGCTGCGCATGGTGTGGGAGATGTGCAGCCAAAACCTCACACGCCGTGCATAGGTGCGTGACGTAATTGGGACCATAGAGTTGTGCTCCTCCAGTCGGCTGGAGTAGCCACTCTGAGGAAGTTACCCAGACGTCCTCCGGGGCAGGATGTGGGCGTGGCCAATGCCTTCTCTTCCTGCCCGGGAATTCAGTCTGAGCCATGGACCTGTAACTGCAGCACGTCTGAACTTCTCCCGAGTTCAGAACGGGTCGACTACCGGATGATTCCTGCACAACTGTAAATACATTCCCAAGTCTGCCCGTATCCAGTCTGCAAGATCTGAGTGAGCCAACTCTGGTTTTAACCTCCAAAAGACTGTTTGTCTTATTGGTAGTATAAGCGGGAAGCCAGGTGAAGATCCAGCGTGCCCAAAAGGGCAGCCGGGACCCACTAATCGCTGAACCCGCTCTAACCAGCAGCTCCGCACGCTCACGTTTTCCCGCCATAGTTGGGGTCTGCTCTGCTATGCTTGCAAACGCAAGAGGGGAGACATAATATTATTTATTTATTTATATTTATTTTATTATATTTATACCCCGCCTTTTTTCCTGCAAGGAACCCAAGGTGGCTTACATATCCTCCTCCTCCTCTCCATGTTATCCTCACAACAACCCTGTGAGGTAGGTTAGGCTGAGAGTCAGTGACTGGCCCAAAGTCACCCAGTGAGTTTCATGGCCGAGCGGGGACTAGAACCCGGATCTCCCGAGTCCCAGTCCAACACTCTCGCCACTAGGCCGCACTGGCTCTCTCCTAATGTCTCCTAATATCCTCTCCCAGCTCTTTTAGCAATCCCCAGCACATGGCCCCTGCCTGGTTCCAGTACCTTGCACTTTAATGCAGGCACTCAAGTATATCCAGGCTGCTGTTTCGTTAAGACACAAAAATGGCTTTGCTGCCGGGTTGAACAAGTTCAGGGATATGGAGAAGACGCCGTCATTTCACTTATCCTCTCCCTGCCAGTAGGAAGACTCGGGGCCAGCTGCCAGCCGCCCTGGGACAGACAGCAGAGTTGAAGGGAAGCAAAATCTGGCCTGGAGTGGAGACCAAGGACCGCGGCAGGACCCCCCGCCTCCCAGGAAGAGCGCCACGGCAAGGGGGAGACCAGCCTGGCCCCACCCGTCAGTCAGAGAAGGAGCAGCTGAAGGGGGCTTGCTGCCCCGCTCCCTCCCTGCCAGGGCGACTGCAGAGCTGGAGGGAAGCGCACTCTGGGCCCGTCCATCAGCCGGGGGACGAAGGACTGCTGGGTTGTGTGTTTGGGGATTTGTGTATACTTCTCTGTGTTATTGCAGCCTGTTGTAAGCTGCCTTAATGATCATTCACTCAAAAGGTGGAATATAAGTGTTCTAAATAAAGAATAAATAAATAAACCAACTTCTGAATGGTTGGAATCCGCCATTCATGAATGTGTCAAGGCCTTTCTTAAAAGGATCTAAGTGGGTGACCATCACCACATCTTCTGGTAGTGAATTCCGCAAGTGTGTGTGTGGCCTGTGGCTCACGCTGGCTCAGCTTGTCTGAGCGTGGAAAGCTAAGCAGGGTCAGGCCTGGTGATTACTTGGATGGGAGACCCCTCCTCTAGTTTCCTGCATTGAGCAGCGGGTTGGACTCGATGGCCTTGTAGGCTCCTTCCAACTCTATGATCTATGAAATCTACGAAGCATTTTCTTTCTCTGCCTTGAACCCAGTGCCAATCAATTTAAGCCAGCCATCCTGCAGTGCACATGTGGGTTTCAAACACAAAACAAAGCTCACTTGACTTGCTCTAACACAGTGTTCTCCAACCTTGGGTCCCCAGCATGCTGGGAGTTGTAGGCCCCAAAAACATCTGGGGACCCAAGGTTGGGGAACACTGCATATGGTACAATTTCCCCCTATCGTTCTGCTTCGTGCACTTCAGTCTGTGTGGCTTCGTATTGAACCAGGAACACGAAACCTACCAAAAGCTCTCTTGCAGACACGGCCTTATCTGGCAGAGCTTCCTCACTTTGGAATAAAATAATACAGGGGAGTTATCTAGCAGCTTTCTCTTCTTCTTCATTGTCTAGGCTTGTGTGTATTGTGCAGTTGAGAATATGGGGAGTTAAGCAGCAATGCTCACGTTCAGGCTGGAGCAGAACACGGCCTGACCCTTGTCCTGCAGCGGAACTCACTCGAGCATACGGTCTGGGAGGCCTTCTGAGGTAGACAAGTCCTGTGCTGAGAGTACTGAATAAGGCACCAGTTCATTTACATATGCAGATAAGAACAGAAATGTAAATAGATATTAGTTGCTGATTTCATTCTCCATTATGTGTGTTTCAACTGTGTGCGCGGCTCGCGTGTGTGTTCAGTCACCTCAGCCGGGGTTGCACATTCTGCTGAGTTGCTGGGGGAGTGGCGTATTTATTGGGATTTGTCACAAAATGTCTGCCGTGAAATGAAGCTAGAGAGGTCTGGAAACGACACTATATAGCAGTGAGTGACCATCAGGCCCTTGACTTCAGGTCCTTCTGCCTCCGTATCATCTTTGTGTCTCCCACTGAGTGCCTGTCTCCAGAGCACTGCATCGGATTAAGGCAGAACTGGGAAATGGTAGCGAAACAGACAGCAGGTCGCAGGCTGGTTTTAGGGCCGAATGTTCTGGAAATGGTCCTGCAGGGCACGGCGGAATCTCTCACAGTGCTGCTGCTGGGTGTTTTAATAAAAATCATTCTTGGTGAGGGAGCCGTTTGTTTGCTTTCGCTTTTTCTTCTTTCAGGGTACAAAGATTTATTTTGCTGTCTAAGGTATCCGTGCAACCCTTTGATTTCTCTCTCACACACACCCCACCCGCTCTGAGAAGATACTTTGCTGCTCTGTGCACCCTGAGGGAACCAAGGGCTTTTTTCAGCAACAACAAACACATTCCAGAAATAAGCCAGCCCCCCTTTTCTATGAATACTAAGATCTCCTCACTTAGTGGAAGGGAGATTGACTTTCAAGTGATATCGGCTGGGGCCTCATCCTCTGTGTGGAGACGTGATTGGGGGCACCAAGTGATTCTTTCAGGGAGAATTCCAAAGGCACAGAAAGGATTGGTTATCCCCTCCCTCCCACTCCCCCAAACTGAGACCTTGTTTAAAGGGGATGGTGAATTTGCAATGCGCAATCAGGGGAGAGAGAGAACGAGCAAGCCAAGCGCTGCTGTTTGAAGGCACTGTTGATTTTCAAGGATCAATCTTGGGGCTTGTTTTGTTTGAGTAAGTTGGGTGCTAGCGCTGGTTCCCTAGCAACACTAATAAGCTAATGCTTTGCATTTCCCCAGGAGTCACACACAAGATAAATTAATCCAAAGTATTTTTGTCACAGTGTCCTCTACACATCTGTCCATGAGCAGGAAATGAGCAGTGCCTCCAATTCCACTGGAGGGGCATCCACTCACCTGGAACGCGTGGCTCAGGGTGAAGAAGATTGGCTCTTTATCTCATCATGTCCTTTCCCAGGCAACAAGCCAGGCCAAAAAGAGAGCACACACTGTGTGCTGAGGATGACAGCTCCTCTGGCACTCCCGCTCTTGTAGTTGCATTCCTTAAGCAAATTCCTATATCTGTTTGTTAAAACAGATGAGCCAGCACAGGGCAGAGTGAATTCCACACTTGTAGCATCGGCCACCCCTGCCTTCCCCTCCAATCACATCACAAGGAGGCAGCAGGAAAAACATCCGGAAAAGCGGCTGTTTCAGTACTTTCTCTAAACATGTTGGAAGCACATGAACAGCACTGTCCAGGTGCAGGGTATCATGTTCGTATCCTGAGAAGCCCAGTGCAAGTCTGCACCACTTGTGTCCCACCATGGCGGTCCACAATAGGACTACAAATCCTGCTCCTCTTCATCAACGTCATCGTTCGTTCTTAATACGTGTTCAAAGCAGTTCACATGCTTTATGCAGTTATAAACCTCAGAACCACGGACGGTAAATACAGTATTTTTCCATGTATAAGACTATACTTTTTCCTAAAATCGTTAGACTAAAAATTGAGGGTCGTCTTATACACAGAAGTAAGCCAAGGAGAGAACTGCGCGGTTGCGAAACTGCCCAGTGGGGGGTGTCTTATACATGGGGGCGTCTTATAGACGGAAAAATACGGTAGTATTATTATCCTCCATATTGCAGATGGTGGGGGCAGGTCTGAGGCTGAGAAGATGTGGCTTGCCTAAAGCCATCTAGTTAATTCAAGGCAGAGGCAAGATTTGAACCAGGGACTTCCTGATTCACAGCTCAGACTCTTCGGCACTGTGCTACACCAGCTCTCTGTTGTCCAGCATCTAGCAGAGCACAATACTCAACTGGTGGGATGCATTTGGCCGGATGGATCACAGTCTGCAGGCCCAGACCAGTGGCAACTACCCACCTTTGTCTGTGGCATGATATCGAACTAGGGCCCTTCCCTGATGGCTGCTTATCCCTCTCAAATGTCCTTGATCACAACGGAAACCATTTGCTGGAACTGAATTTCCACGTGGCTCTGCTTTCCACATGGCTTAACCTAATCACATCTCCCAGATGTGTTTGTGAGGTTATCTGGTGTGGTGAAGCACCATGCTCAGCTTGAGCAGCAAAAGGTAGAGTGGTCTTGATCTATAAGGATTCCATGTCCTTGGTCAGATGCTCTAGTCAACAGTCAACCAGCTTTGAGTGTCTGTACCTGGTGTTGGGGACAGGTGTTCATTGGGTGTACTGTTGTCCCCCACCCCCACACACTGCCTCAGGGTCTCCCTGCCCATGCTGATGGAGATGACTGAGGACTCCAAGGCTTTTGGTCTTGGGAGACTTGAGCATTCGCTCCGAGGCCATCTTGTCTGCAGCAGCTTGGGATGTCATGGCCACTATGACAACCATGGACCTGTCTCAAATAATATCTAGCTCAACACATGTGGAATGACACACATTGGACTTAGTTTAGGGGACAATGATCCCAGGGTGGGGAGCCAGAAATAGCTCGGTTGTCATGGATGGACCATTATCTGATCAAGTTTGACCTATTGGTCACTCTTACCTCTTGCAGAGGTGGTGGAAGAATTTTAATGGCCCACACTAGAGGCCAATGAATCCAGCTGGTTTCCATAAGTCTCTTGGGGAGTTTCCCACAGCTTTAGTCAGTGGCCCTGCCGAGGTTCTGGTCTGCTTTAGTATAGGGAGATGACCAAGTCCATCAATACGATCACTCCCAAGTATCCTCAACCTGAGCATAGAGCCATATCAGCTCCTTGGTGATCTGAGGAGCTGAGGACAAAGAAGCAGCTGGATTGATAACTAGAGTACAGGTGGCAAAAAAAAACCCAAAACCCTCATGGTGAGGATGACCAACACAGGTGAGAAACCATCTTAGCGTTTACTTTGTGATGGCGATGGCAGTGGATAAATCTTACTTCTCTGCCACCATTGAGTCTACATAATATCAGCCAGTGGTAGAGCTTTTCGAGTGGCGAGGAGCCTGCTCTCTGTGGGCTCAGGAGATCAGATGTAATCCCTGAAGGCCTGCTGCGGTCAATTTGCATTACACTTTGCAGGAGAAAAATCACTTGCATTGTTCCCACTTGGATGTAATCAGTTTTACAAAGGCAGAGATGGGTGCAGTCATTGGGGAGGGGCTGTGGCTCAGTGGCAGAGCCCCTGCTTTGCATGTAGAAGGTCCCTGGTTCAAACCCTGGCATCTCCAGGCAGGGATGGAAAAAACCCTGCTGGAAACCCTGGGGAGCTATTGTTGCCAGTCATAGAATCATAGAATAGTAGAGTTGGAAGGGGCCTAACAGGCCATCGAGTCCAACCCCCTGCTCAATGCAGGAACCCAAGTCAACGCATCCCTGACAGATGGCTGTCCAGCTGCACCTTGAATGCCTCCAGAGTGGGAGAGCCCACTACTGGTCTAGGGAGTTGGTTCCATTTGGCGTATTGCTCTAACAGTCAGGAAATTTTTCCTGATGTCCAGGCAGAATCTGGGTTCCTTTAACTTGAGCCCATTATTCCGTGTCCTGCAATCTGGGATGATCGAGAAGAGATCCTGGCCTCCTCTGTGTGACAACCTTTCAAGTACTTGAAGAGTGCTATCATATCTCCCCTCAGTCTCCTCTTCTGAAAGCTAAACATGCCCAGTTCTTTCAGTCTCTCCTCATAGGGCTTTGTTTCCATTCCCCTGATCATCTTTGTTGCCCTCCTCTGAACCCTTTCCACTGCAGTTTGTCTGCATCTTTCTTAAAGTGTGGTGCCCAGAACTGGATGCAGTACTCAAGATCGGGCCTAACCAGGGCTGAGTAGAGGGGAACTAGTACTTCCCACGATTTGGAAGCTATACTTCTATTAATGCAGCCCAAAATAGCATTTGCCTTCTTTGCAGCCACATCACATTGCTGGCTCATATTCAGCTTGTGATCTACAGCAATTCCAAGAACCGTCTCACTTGTGGTATTGTTGAGCCAAGTGTCCCCCATTCTGTAACTGTGCATTGGGTTACAGAATGGGGGTTCCTTGAAGGAAAAAAGGTGGGGTATAAATATAATAAATAAAAATAAATAAATTTGGTTTCCTTTCCCTAGGTGCAGCACTTGGCATTTATCCCTATTAAATTTCATTCTGTTGTTTTCGGCCCAGCACTCCAGCCTATCAAGATCGCTTTGAATTTTGTTTCTGTCTTCCAGAGTATTAGCTGTTCCACCCAATTTTCTGTCATCTGCAAATTTGATAAGCATTCCCTGCACCTCCTCATCCAAGTCGTTAATAAAAAAATGTTGAAGAGCACTGTGCCCAGGACCGAGCCCTGTGGTACCCCACTCGTTATCTCTCCCCAGTTTGAGAAGGTACCATCGATAAGCACTCTTTGAGTCCGATTCTGTAGCCAATTGTGGATCCACCTGATAGTTGTTCCATCTAGCCCACTTTTAGCTAGTTTGCTAATCAGGATATCATGAGGCACTATGTCGAAAGCTTTGCTGAAGTCCAGATATATTTTGTGCACAGCATTCCCACAGTCCACAATGAAGGTTACCCTATCAAAAAATGAGATCAAAATGGTCTGGCAGGATTTGTCCTTGACAAATCCCAT
The DNA here is from genome assembly GCA_021292165.1 of Shinisaurus crocodilurus. Classification (NCBI taxonomy): domain Eukaryota; kingdom Metazoa; phylum Chordata; class Lepidosauria; order Squamata; family Shinisauridae; genus Shinisaurus; species Shinisaurus crocodilurus. The sequence continues at coordinate 3,788,190 of JAHFWL010000004.1, read as the reverse complement.
GTTGGCTTCTAGTAATCATTGCATTGTTTACAAGGTGCTTGCAGACTGACTTCTTTATAATCTGCTCAAGAATCTTTCCAGGGGATTGATGTCAGACTGACTGGCCTATAGTTCCCAGGTTCCTCCTTCTTGCCCTTTTTGAAGATGGGAACAACATTTGCCCTCCTCCAGTCGTCTGGCACTTCACCTGTCCTCCATGATTTCTCAAAGATAATAGACAGTGGTTCTGAGAGTTCTTCTGCCAGTTCCTTTATTATTCTAGGATGCAGCTCATCAGGCCCTGGAGATTTGAACTCGTTCAGAGTAATCAGGTGCTCCTTGACCATTTGCCTATCAATCTCAAGCTGCAATTCCTGCCCCTTCAGTCTGCTACTTCAGGTTTGCCAGGGGGGACATAGACCCTCTTTCGGGAGAAGACCGAGCCAAGTTTGACAATACTAGGCTAGGTGGACTGATGGACTAACTCCAGATACAATTGTTTAAACAGGACAGTGGGAATTACACCCTTCCTCAGAGAGTCATTAACCACTTCTGAAGTCTAGATAGTAAGACCACATGTGGCAGATTTTAATATCCTGGAAGGGAATGGATCCAGAAAGCAGGCGGTAGGTCTCTTGTCCACATCATCAGGCTAAAATCTATCCAAAACAACGTGACTAGCCTTGGCTGAAATCTATCCAGGTTGAACCTCACGAATGTCAAGGCCTATTGCTCTGCAGGCCACTTCATATTGCTGACGATTGAATGCTCCTTCATAGGAAACAAAGGTTCTCTGCAGATAGAAAAGTAGGTACCAAGGAGAAGGCTAGACTAAGACCCTTCTCCCTGACATCCAGCTTTCTATTTGCAGGGAATGTTTATTTCTTATGGAAGGACATTCAGGCACGTGAGTCTGCACCGAAGTGGTATTGCCCAGACACAGGTTTACCACCTCGGTGAGAACTAGACCAAGATGTTTGTTTGTTTGTTTGTTTGTTTGTTTTAAGACTGGCAAACTTGCCCAAGTGGGTTCTGCACACCAGAGTTTTCTTCAAGTGAAATTCAGAATGAATTTGGTGTGAAGGTTTCTCACTGGACCAAACAACAGAATTTCGAAGGAAGCTCAAAGTGACTCAGTGAGACATTTCTCAGAAGGGTGGTCCATGCATCATCACTTGAAGACGGGGCTCAATGCAATACAAAATCTGCTGCTGATACTTTCTTTAGATCTTCAAAATGCTGTTGTGTGTTCATGCAGTAGGGCTCATTGGAAAAGTTGGTCAGCCTGTATCTTTTCCATCATCTTCTTCTCTCCCCTCCTAGTACTCGGGCAGCCCCCAGGGGGCTCACAGACATGACGAATGGTCTGAAGAAATCTGCACATGATGAGGCAGTAGGTCTGGTTTCAATAAAAATTTCTGAATTTCTTCATGGATGGATGGGAAAAGCTGCAAAGCATCAGGATGGGCTCCCCTCACAGCTGGATTCTGTTTGCCCATCAGAGACTCTTTTTATTATTACTACTGAGACTCCATCATTCTATTTATTTCACTTTGCAAACTCAGAGACAGTGACAGGTGCTAGAGAGAGTCTTGGAGATGGCCATTTTCACCATTCATCTTCCTTCACCAGAGATGAGCTTTGGGAGGCAGTCTGAAGTGAGCAGAGAACCAGGAGCCATGAGATGAAGCCAGGATGAAGGACAAACCCGGAGGCAGCATCAAGGAGCAAGTCAAAAGCAAGAACCAAAGAGTAAGTCAGGATAGAGGAACAAGCCAGGAGACAGGACTGAGGAGGAGGAGCAAGTCAGGACCAAAGAATACACACCAGAGCTCAGGAAGTCCTTGTTGCTCAAGGCTCAGCTGCAACAGAAAGCCCTTTTATACTCCTTCCTGTCCGGGAGGGATCCAGAGTCCCACCTGGGTAGGCAGGGTTGTGCCAGGGCCTAGGGCAGGGCAGCCATGTGTCCCACCTTACAGAGTGCAGTCCTGTATTTGAAGCTGCCCTCTATATAAGGGCTGTCTTGTCCCGGTCTGGTTTAAAGGTCAAGAACAATAGGAAGGAAAAGCAGGGACCTTGAAGTTGCCCACCCCAAGTTAACAATAGACCTGAACAGCAGGCAGAGCAGGCAGAGTGGTCGCCACCTGGTCACATGTGTTTCTGTTTAAATTAGAGTGGTTATATCCAGTGCTTTTTTTCTGGAGAAAAAGGTACCGGAACTCTTGGATTACATTTCCTCGGCAGTAGATGGCGATTAAATTGTAATGCAATTAATAGAAGAAAAGGTGCTGGAACTCAGTTCCGGTGAGTTCCACCAGAAAAAAAGCCCTGGTTATATCTAAATTTGCAGCTCTCCATGTAAATTAGCATACACAAATGTGAGTCATCTTTTCTCCTGGCCATCCTCCCAGGTGCTGAGGATACTAAACTGCCTAGGCAGATGCTCCACTCCAGTATGCCACTGAGTGGCTATCTATGGGGCAGTCCCATGCAAAGGCTCCCAGTTTGAGCCTCAGCTGCTCCTGAGTCTCCTCCTGCTCCCTTAAAAGTTTTGCCTGTGATCCATGCTGACCCTCAGACAGGAATCTCCCCCCAAACCTCCTAGCAATAATCTTGGCGTGGCCTGGGATTTGGGTGGATCTGCATTTTATTGTCACTTCTGCCACTGGCTTTTTATTTGACATTGCTCCAGGCCAACAGTCCCACTTCCGGTGCCTTGCTGAGTTCTCGTGCTCATTCCTTGCATGCAGGGGCGGAATTCTAACTCAGGAGGAAGGTCAGGCCCCCACACACACACAGGTGATATGAAGCTATCACTATCAAATCTACCATAATAATCCACTTGAGGACAATGTGCCCCCACACAAAGCAAGTTGTACAGCCAGCCTCTCCAACCTCCTCCCTTCCCCACCCCACAAAATGCCCCCTTTCCCCCTTCTCCGAGGTCACTTTTCCAACCTCGGAAGCCAGCCAGCATGGTTCTTTCTGCACCAGCTGTGAGGGGACCAGGGCGGGGGCTGAATCTCTGACTCCCTCTCCCGAGCTCGGAGCGCTGTCTCTGACGTCGGAGGGGGAAATCCCCAGTATCCTGTGGATCACAGGATTTCTCCCTAAAGGACTGTTGCCGCTGTTAAACCCCATACATTTTAAACAACTTGCAACATCCTGTTCTACCAGCTTTCCCTAACCTGGTGCCCTCTAGACGTTTTGGAGTTCAACATCCATCAGCCCCAGTCAGTAAGGCCAATCAGTCCGGAATGCTGGAAACTGTAGTCCATAGCATCTGGAGGGCACCGGGTGGGGAAGGCTGTGTTGCAGAATGTGCTAGTGCTGAGACTGTGAGCTGATGAATTCGGGAGATGATGAAACCTTGGGGGAAAGCAAGCAGCTTGCTCTGTAAAGCAGCATCGGTAAGAATGGTGCTGAAAATAGCTGATGCCAAATCAGAGCAAGAAAGTATCTAAAAGATTACGAATTCAGTCAATGTTAGCCAATACGTGGAGCCTTTTTTAAAGGCAGCTTTACTGTGGAACTCGTATCAGGGTGGGGGAAAGCGCTGTTGAATGACCTGACTCCAGCGGGCCCCGCGAGAGGAGACTCGGCACAACCCGGCATTCAGCAGTCCCCGGCCTGGAGCGGGTTCGCTGTGCCAGAAGCTGCAGGTGAAAAATGACGGCCAGTCTGGACGGGGAAATGTGCTGACCAAGGCTCTGACTGGGTCTGGGTGACTTAATATTTATTTACTGTATTCAACATGTGGTCTTATTAAAAGTAGGCACATGTTTAATAGGGGTGGGGGATTTCAGACAAGCTCTACTGATTGTTTTCAAAGGAATGCGGGCGCAGCCGTGGCCTCTGGGGGCGATTAGGACTTGCAGATCTGTGCAGCAAGTTAATTAATAGCCCCGTCTTCTGAGATACATAACAAAGTGCCTTCTGGCTCCAGTTCTGCAAAATGCTTAAGCACCTGGCTTCCGTGTGGGGTTTAAGCATTTATTTTGTTGCACCCTTGCTCTCAGGGTAAATTGTCATTCATCCTTTAGATGCAGCATCCACTTCGTGCTAAACATGTTGTCAGGACAGGACAACTGTCTGGGAGTTTGTGTAATGTAGTTGCTATAGGAGCAATCCTATTGTTCTTGGGAGAGCGTCCCAAGGACCATAGGATATTTCGGAGTTCCCCTTCTGAGGCCGCAGACACTGCTATGGCCTTGGGGGAGGAAATCCAAATGGGGATGTCTCCCCTCACCTCTGGCCGCTCAGGTGAGGATGCAAATGAGGGGGCAGGGAGGGGAGACGCTGAGGATCCACAAGACCCTGAAGCTTAAGTCACTGGACTATAAACCAGGAACCCCCTGGTTCAAATCCCATCTCTGCCACAAACTTGTTAGGTGCCTTTGGGGGCAATCGTATACTCAAATGGGCCTGCTGCATTTGTTTGTCTGTTTGCTCACGAGTGTCTATGTGAGTGAGTGTCTCCAAATTAGTAATGGCAAGGCATGGTTTGTGTGAGGAAGATACTAGATGTGTGTGTGCTCCTGTGCATGAGTTGTGCAGAATCCTGAACCCGAGCATGGGTGGAAAAGGGAACACTTTACAAGGGGCCTGAATAGTGCAGCAACCCCATTACCTGGAGGAAAAAATGAGGCTAAGTTGTAGTTCATTGTAGTTCAAAATCTCTTTCCTTGTATCGATATGGGGTGTCTAGATCTTGTAATATCTAACGGGGGCAGTCAGATGGTCCACCTCATGTGTGGATGAGGTGTGGGGCTCCACAGACTAGCCCCCCCCTGCCCCCCCACACCGCCAGCCATGCATTTGGCTTTGGCAAGGATGAGAAGGAGCCCTGTGCGCATACCAGTCTATGTGCATACTATGTGCATTTCCCCACATGAGGGGAAAATGCTTTAAATGCATTAGAGTGTTTGTTAGACCCCGCTGCACTTGTGAGATTCTGAACGGTGAGTAGGAGTTGCCGCTCGAGGCACAGGGAGAAGTGTGGCGCCCTACGTGGCACGGTCTGTCAAGAACTACAAGTCCCAGAGTTCCTTAGTTCCTGCAGGCAAGCCCTATGCACAGACTGGCAGAGCCAACGGGATCTGGCCCCAGGGCGGGGGGGAGGGCAAAGCGTCTCGACGATCAGGGACACAGAGATCCCAGGTGCAGCAGGAGGGCGGCGGTGCTGCCGATGAAGGGCTTTTGTCCACGCACTTGTGCATGATTGAGCTACGTACATGCTGGACTGCCGTGTCTGGCTATAAATACAAATCCCGGCAACCAAAAATGTAAGGAGCTTATGCAAAGGGAACTAGAGGACAGGGGCATTTCTCCCTGGCTGTTGCTCTATAAACTATATGGGCTAACCCTCTTGTGCCGTGCCGTGCCCTCCCCTGCCCCTGCTTTCGAAGCCTGCGTCCCTTCTCTCTGCTCCTTCCTTCCCCTCTGGGCCTGCTGCTGCTGCTGCTGCTGCTGCCGCCGCTCACGGGGTCTCCTGGCCTTCCTGGCCGCTGTGCTGTTGTTTAATAACACTCTGCATGTGCAGTGTGCCCACTGGGGCACCACTCCGTTTGCTAGCCCATGATAGCTAAGAAGCCTGGCGGCTGAGGCGAGAGAGGCAGCAGAGGCGGGAGCGGCAGCAGGGTTGGGGCACGCGGTCCGGAGGAGAGGCAGAGCCGCCTCGGACTGCTGGGAGGAGATGTAGACTGAGGGGGAATTTGCTGCACCACAGACCTGAACTGGTGCTGGCGTCATTTCCTCTCTCTAGGAACTATAATGCTGCGCTGGGGGCTAAATGCTGCGCTGGTGGGGTGGTAAATTGTTTCAGCGGTCATGTTTTATTAACTTGTTTTTAGTTTTTGTGATATTTTTAAAAATTGGTTTTAAATTTTTATAATGTTTTTATTGTTTATATTTAATGGTATTTTATTGTACTTTTTAATTGACTGTTCTACACTTCCCAGAGAGCTTCAGCTATTGGGCGGTATAGAAAATGAATGAATGAATGAATGAATAAATAAATAAATAAATTTTCCCTGCACGTCTGGGGGAAGGCAGTGCATTCTTTCCCTGCACTGGGGAAATTTGTCCCTCTTCGTGGGACTCCTTCTTCCAGACAAGACTGGTAAGAAACCCAAGCAATCTCCTCTCTCGCTGTGTTCTCTGGAACATTCAAAGCCACTCTGAACTGAAGGTCACCCACTGGGTATCTGCATTCTAAAGCGTACTTAGCATAATGGTGATATGCTCGATAATCCTGCCTAGTATTGAGGCCAACCCTGAATACTTCATTTGAAGAAGAAGGAGAAGGAGAATTAGTAGTAGTAGTAGTATTTGACCTGGTTTAAAAGTAACCAAATGGTAAGCTTAAATCCTTCTTATTTTTGATGCCAGGGGGCGATTGCATGCATTATACACACACACACACACACACACACACACCATCTTTGTTCTCAAAATGTTCCACTGACCCCAACTACCAAGAAAAACCCGCCAGCTTTTGGTTTTGAGTGGGAAAGGAAAAAGAAATTAAATCAGAGCGGGATGGACCATCTGTAATTAGTACCTTCATCAGCTAAATTTCTATGAAATCATTTTGATGAATTGTTTAGAAAAGGAGAAGAAGGGAGAGGGGCCATTAACTGTACATTTGCTGTTAATTAATTGCCTGCTTTTTCCCATGCTCCAGATCCAAACTGTTACATGCTCTACAAATCATGTCCCTGGTGTCTGAACAGAGGAGGTTTTGATTGGCACGGGGGGGGGGGGTGTCATTCCAAACAGTGGCTGCAGCGGAGAAGGCAGAAAGGAGCTCCCTCCCCAAGGCGGCAGGCTGAAATGAACAAATGGAGGAAAGGGGGCCTTTTCTTCCGCCCCACTGAAAGCAGGTCTCCTGAGGAAAATGGCAGAGTCCCTTTGAGGTGTAAAGGGGGCGGAAAAACATGGCTAGCTTCAGAGATACCTAACTTCCAATAACTTCAGCATTCCCCATCCTAGGAAACTAGACAGGGACGATTTGTCTCCATCATTCACTGCAGGTCTGTAAGCTACTTGCGTTGGAGACAGATTGTTGGACAATTGAGCTTGGGTCTGATCAGCAAGGCACTTCTTGTGGCATAGCCCTGCCTGCCCTGTAGGGCTTACAATGAACACTAAATGGGCAAGGTGGTGTTGGGGAAGAGGCATGATGAGCGAAGACATTGTTCCTCAGTCACACAGTCTCAAAATGAGGAACAGAACCCCTTCTAGATGGGGAGACAGGGCCTTCAGGAAGAGAACACTCTGAAATTGCGCAGAGTGAAAGTATTAAACTGTCAACGAAAAACAGAATACTCCAGTATAGTATTATTATGGCAAGACATTGGTCTTTGGACAATTTGGCAGTCACCCTTTGGAAGAATTCATAGTTCTTAAGAGCCTGTGTCTTATAAGAACTTTCTAACTTTTGCAGTAAGGAACATTTCCTAACAATTTGCTCACTCCTTAGGAAAGTTTCAGACAGATGGAGATGTTATCTTGAGCTGTTAATTTGATAGCTACTGTAATGGCTATTTCTATTGAAATAGGTGTACATAGTGGAAACCAGGGGTATTTCAAGGGTAATGACTATGTCATTTAAAAAGCATTATGATAATTATTTATATAGTGCCATTGGACAAGTCCATGGCATGCCCCATGGAGCTTACAATCTAAATTTTGGCAGTGCAGTTAACAAAGGGAGAGGAAGGAAGGAAGGAAGGAAGGAAGAGAAATGAAGCCAGAGAACAAGGGGTGAATGCAATTGTGCTTCCTTTCATGAAAAAAGTGAATTTCAAACAAGGATTTTAAGAAAGAGAAAGAGAGAATTCTAGGAATGAGTTCCAAGTATAGGAGGCTGCATGGAGAATGGATCATTTAAGAGATCATCATGAGATCTTTATGTGGCTGAGGGCAGCAGAAAAAGAGAATAATGGGCTTCCATCCTTCAAAAAACAAACAAAGCAAAAAAAACCCCTTTTTTTGGTACAACAGTGTCACCATGGACCAAATTCCATGCCCCTCCTTAGAACAAAGCCCAGTTGGAGTGTCCAGACCTGGAGTGTCACCTTGTGTGTCACTGAAATACGAAGTCTAGGCTGGCATAATCCCTAAGCTTCACAGGCCATTGTATCTTTTGGCAGGAAAACATATCTAGGGGAGTCACCATCCACCTTCGATAGCCTTGCAGGGTGGTCTGTTCTCCAGACAATGGCTCTGGAGGCCAGACATGTGTTTTGCTGCCGAACCAAGCTCCTCCTCACAAGTGGTCAGGATCTATAATTAAGCTGACAAGAGTTTCCCAATTATAGAGAGCAGGCACTGACTCAGGCACAGTGTTACGTATTACGAGCATGTTATGGCATAGTGGTGAGAGTGCTGGACTGGGACTCGGGAGATCCGGGTTCTAGTCCCCGCTCGGCCATGAAACTCACTGGGTGACTTTGGGCCAGTCACTGACTCTCAGCCTAACCTACCTCACAGGGTTGTTGTGAGGATAAAAATGGAGAGGAGGAGGATTATGTAAGCCGCCTTGGGCTCGTTGCAGGAAAAAAAGGCAGGGTATAAATATAATGAATAAATTAATGAATAAATAAATAAATAAATAAAGAGAAATGTGGCATGACATTTATTGACAACTTGAAAAAAAAATGTTTTTATTTTCCTTGGGAGTGAAGCTGCGGACAAACTTAAACCATACCTCAACTGAAATTCTGTAGATTCTCGGGGGGGGGGGGTGTTTGTGCGCGCACGCACGCACACACACACACACACACACACGTGTACGTGTGCGCTTCAACCACCAAGCCTCCCATTGATCATCCTTGGGTTATAATATAATTACACTGAAGGTTTTATTTTAAAAACTGAATGACACTATATGATATTTTTCTCTATGATATTTATACATACTGTATGTATCTTATCCTCCAAGGAGCCCAAAGTGGCATACATAGTCACCCCGAACCCCTGCAGTTTTATAGAAAAATCAGTCTTTGGAAACATGGTAACCCACCTCGGCAGGTGTTAGTGACACTAGCTGCTCTTTGCCTCCTTGGCTTGGGCTAGGCCTCACAGACTGAAGCCTTGAGGTGTGTGTGCTGAGATGCTATAAATGCCAGGCTTTGGATCCCTCTGAGCCGACCACTCAATCTAGGGAAAGAGTCTTAATTTGCTAACCTAGCAAAAACAAGGAGCTGTTCTCGTGCATTGCCACATGCTCAATTATTCTCAGTTGAAAGAAGTGCCCAGGCAACATTTGGTCCAAATTAATGATAGTTTGTTTTGAAATGCAGATGGTTTTTAATCAGATGGGGAAAGGTGGAAATAGACACTTCTTGTTTCCCTGCTTTTTAATATTTTTAATGAAGTCATGCAACCTTTTTTTTAAAAAAATTATAGAATAATTTTAGTATGGCCTAAATTTGTTCTAAATAAAGGCAAACAAATCATAATTAGAAACTGGTTTTTCTTTTCATATTCTCTCCCCACCCCTACCACCCACCCACACAACTTCCCTTCCCTTCCCTTTCCTCCCTTTTCTTTTCTTTTTTAGCAACAGTGATCTAATAAGGTGGATGAGCAGAAGATGCCACCCAAGAGTTGGAAGTTTTTTGGTTGGGAGGACTGGGTCCAGGAGAGGGCATACTGAGTGGGTGGTAATGAAGTAGCATTTGTGGAGAACAGGGCCATGACAAGCAAGTTCCACCACCCAAGGAAGGGTCCCAGTTTGACACCTATCCCTCCAAATAGGCACTAAGATGAGATAAGAAAGGCTGTGGAGCTTGAACAGCACTGTTGCTGAAATTCAAAGTTTTCAGTATTCTGGCTATTGTTCAAAAGGAAAAATGATCAGTCAGCTACTGTCCTGTGTCACACATCTCCAGTGTTCTTTCCCGCACCACACCAGCAGTAGTCGTCAGTGGCAGGATGTGCTTTATTGTGTTAGGCTGCAAGCCAGTGAGAACCTCCAGCTGTGCCACTCCGCCTGGCCAGCTACCCCCACTAAGCCTCTGAGAAGATGATACCTGGCTTTTCGTCTACCATCCTGAAGGCGTGCTTAACGATGCCATAATGAAAAGAGCACGAGGCACAATTTAACGTTCTTTTAAGAACAACTGCATTTATTACATGGCCTTTGCCCATTTGGTAGCCCTGTACCCAAGATACCCAAGATATTATTATAAATATATAATTGACCAAAAAAGGAAAGCCTTCCAAATATGGCAAAATGATATTAACTGCGCTGCCAAGAAAAAAAAACTACGCTAGTGCAAAGGCTGAGGTCCAAAGAAGAACAAGAGAACTTAAGAATGCCTGGTGGAAAAAGAAAGCTGAAGAAATTCAACAACTTGCAGAATCTCATGATGCACGGGGCTTTTTTTAAGGCCACAAGGGCCATTTATGGACCAAAAACCTATGGTACAAACCCTTTACAATCAAAAGATGGCACCAAACTCTTAAAAGACAAAGAGTCTATTGCACTGCGTTGGAAAGAGCATTATTATGACCTTTTAAATCATAAATCTGAGGTGGATAATGAGATTTTTTCGCAAATCCCGCAAAAACAAATTAGAGAGGAACTTGCAATACTCCCCACTTTGGATGAAGTAAAAAAAGCCATTAATCAAATGAAGAACAACAAAGCTAGTGGACCAGATGGGATTCCTGCTGAAATCTTTAAAGAAGGGGGCCCCGAACTTGTACAACACCTTCATAAACTCATCGAAAAAATCTGGATAAGAGAAGAGATCCCAGAAGACTTCAGGGATGCCATAATTATCACCCTCTTTAAGAAAGGTGATAGAACAGACTGTGGAAACTATCGGGGCATTTCTCTCTTAGCTACCACAGGTAAAATATTTGCCAGGATTCTCGCAAACCGTCTTCTATCTATTTCAGAAGAGATCCTCCCTGAAACTCAATATGGTTTCCGCCCCTCTAGAGGGACAGTAGACATGATTTTTACTGCACGTCAGCTCCAAGAAAAATGCCGGGAGCAAAATCAACCCCTTTATATGGCATTTATTGATCTTGCTAAGGCCTTTGATACTGTAGACCGAACAGCTCTCTGGACTATCCTCATGAAAATTGGATGCCCCAATAAATTTGTGAATATCTTGCGACTTCTCCATGACAACATGACGGCTACGGTCTTTGACAACAACGGCTCTCATGGTGCTCCATTTAAAGTAGGATCAGGTGTTAAACAGGGATGTGTTATCGCCCCAACATTATTTGCTGTTTTCATCGCCATGATTTTACATCTTGTTCAGGGGAAACTTCCCACTGGTGTGGGAATTATATATCAAACAGATGGAAAGCTTTTTAATCTCAGCAGGCTGAAAGCAAAAAGTAAGATAATTACAACCTCCGTTGTGGAACTTCAGTATGCTGATGATAATGTGGTCTCCGCACATTCAGAGGATGATCTGCAAACTATCCTAAATGCTTTCGCAGAAGCATACGGAAAACTTGGTCTCTCACTTAACATCAAAAAACCCAAAGTGCTTCATCAGCAAGTGCAAGCTAACCCTTTGGTGATGCCATCTATCCAGCTTGGCGGGACAATACTAGAAAATGTCGATCATTTTCTCTATCTTGGCAGCTATCTTTCTGTTACAGCTAACATCGACAGTGAAATCCAGCATCGTCTGAGCTCCGCTAGTGCCGCGTTTTCTCGAATGAAACATAGAGTGTTCGAGGATCGGGATATTTGTAAGAAGACCAAAACACTGGTTTATGAAGCCATTGTAGTACCAACTTTATTGTATGCCTGTGAAAGATGGACTATCTATAAACGTCACCTCCAACTCCTTGAAAGATTTCATCAACATTGCCTCCGGAAAATCCTGCGAATTACTTGGGAAGATAGGCAGACAAATGTCAGTGTACTGGAAGAAGCAAAGACTACTAGCATTGAAAAAATGATCCTTCAACGCCAACTTCAGTGGACCGGTCATGTTGTTCGAATGCCTGACTGCCGTCTCCCAAAGCAGTTACTTTATTCCCAACTCAAGGATGGAAAGCGGAATACCGGTGGTCAATATAAGAGGTTTAAAGATGTTCTTAAGGCTAATCTAAAAAAATGCAATATAAACATCAAAAACTGGGAAGCTCTGGCCCATGAACAATCTAAATGGAGGTTGGCCTTTCACAAAGATTCCATGGACTTTGAAGAAGCCCGAGTGCAAGGTGAAAGGGAGAAACGTGCTAAGCGAAAAGCACATCAAATGAATCCTTTACAGGACCATCTTCCATCTGGTAACCTGTGTCCTCACTGTGGGAAGCTGTGTGGATCTAGAATTGGCCTCCACAGTCACTTACGGACCCATCGCTAGAGTCTACACAATCTTCTTTAGAATTTTCCTCCTTTTAAAATCACCTTTTTGTAAATTTTTATCCTGGAAGACAATCTTACTCGGTCACGGGTGATCGCCTGACTGACCCAAGATAAATGCTCTTAAACTACTCTAGTTACACTGCTGGGTACCACTCAGGCAGGAATGGCTAAGTGAGGTGGCCGTGACTTAGAAATAGTTTTTGGTAGTCAAGGGTCTGTAAGAGGCAGTGAGAAGGGGTGGGGTGAGTGGGGGTGAGGCTCTAGTTCAGTGTTCTCCAACCTTGGGTCCCCAGATGTTTTTGGCCTCCAACTCCCAGCATGCCCCAGCCAGCATAGCTGGCTGGGGCATGCTGGGAGTTGTAGGCCAAAAACATCTGGGGACCCAAGGTTGGAGAACACTGCTCTAGAACAACCTTCTGGGTGCACAGCCAGCCGCCACCACTTTTTACAGTGGGTGGCCTCCCTCACTTGTTCGGCCAGCTGGCCACTTCCTTCTGCCCACCTGGCTGCTCTTGCCTTGTGCCCCCGCTGCCCCAGCTACCACAAGACAGCCGGCTGACCTCTCACAGGTGTCCCGTGGCTGGGGCACAAGGAGGGAGTGGCCGGCCGGACAGTCAGACGCGAGCAGCCAGCCAGGCCGGTGAGGGAGAGCCTGGGAGCAAGTGAGGGCCAGCCAAGCATGGAGGCTGGCCCATGGGAGCGAGTGTGCGTCAGCAGCGGCACTGCCGCCTTGCTTGAGGCAGCAAGATAGGTTGGGCTGGGCCTGCCTCCATCCCTTCCCTTGCTGTGCCCTGCGTCACGCAGCCTCCAGCCTCCAAGCAGTTTCCTACTTCCAGAGCCGTTCCTGCCCATCCTCGGCAGACAGAAGAAAGACCTGTTACAACAGATAATTCTGGGCGCTAGATTCCCTCTAACCCCACACTCTTACAAAAGGTTTAGGATCTTTGGCTGGGGTAAAACCTGCGCTGCTGGGGTGGAAAGTGTGCACTTTGCTCCTTTTATACTTAAACAAACCTACACACACACACACATAGACTCTAGAAACAAAAGGGTGGTTTTATTGAAGAAGAATACAGACAGAGTAGGTACAGCGTCTTACTTGTTGGTAAAGCAAACCTAGTGATGTCAGGCAGCAAAATATCCTTATGCTATGTGTGGAGGAACCCCCACCCTTTCCTACCCAAAAGGAACCAAGACCCCCAGAGACCTCAAGGTACCAGATTGCCAGCCTCTGCTGTCTGCAATCCTACTTGAATCTCTGTTCAGGGACTCGCCTTTAATTCTGTAACCTGGATTTAGATACTGAAGCCACAGAGCAACTACAAACCCATGTGGGGTAAAACCAAGGAAGGTTTATTCTGGTAGCATTATACAACAAAAGGTGGGAAATGAGGGAAGCACACAAAATTAGAGAGAGACACTTTGGTACACAGAAATAGAGCTGCAAAATAACAAAACCTGATTCTTAATATCTCTCAGGCACACACCTCTGTTACCTGAGGGTCAGTTCTCTTCCAGGGTTAGATCCAGCACAGCCCTGCCGCCCGGGGGGAACTATTCCATCTACCTGAAGGTCCGAGATGGGTAGCCCTCCACAGGGCTTGCCTTTACCAGAGCCCTCATTCAGCTAATTTCACCAGGAGCTACCTGGGGTCGGTTCTTGAGGCCTCCCGAAGGCTTGGGCCTCTCCTTGGCGCGCCGCCATTGCTCCAACAGCCGGGCAGCCACGCGATGACCAAAGACAGACAAAGAAAACTCCCACCTTGGAATATAGCTCTTCCCCCCTCCCCCTTTCTGTAGCTTTCCTGCCTCCAGCCAATTAGAATGAACTTCACCTGGCCAGGCAGGGGGAGGGAGTCTCATGACATTTATATCTAAAAGCCGGGTCACTGACTAGATCGGCTTTTCCGGACTTCCAGGCGCCATCCATAGGAACTATGCACACTTCGCCCCCTCCCAGCCCCCCAACTGGCCTTACTTGGTTTACACATGAGGAGGCGTGTGTGTGTGTGTGTACATGTAGGAACCCCCAAAGGCTCTTTTCTTCACACTATGGTTCAAACACACCCTGTATTCTGGAGAGGAGAAAGAGTCCCTTTTGCCCTGACAAGCCTGAATAGGAAAAGGGGCGGGCGGGGAGAGAGATTCCCGCCTAGAAGGATAGAAAAGCAAAGTCCTGGCTACTACCTGTCTTCTGTGATGAGGTTCCAGCTGTAGCCCTGGCGAAGGTGGAAGGGGTTTGAGCAGTCCGCGTTCCAAGGTGACCCCCCCTCAGCTCTCTCTCCCCCTAACCTTGCTAAAACCTCTTGGTTCTTCCTGCCTTTTTGGAGAAAAAGAGAGCAGTGGGGGCGGTCTTTGCCCCACAGATGTCTTCAAACTCTGCTAATGACCTTACTCTTTATGTTTTGATGACTCATAATGGGTGTACTTAGGAAAGCAAAGTTTGGGTCTTCCTGCTGATGGGACTGTTTTTGGAGTAAGCTTCTGGTGGTATTCGCCCAGTGGGGGGGGTGTGTCATATCTTTTCAGGAGAAATCCTCCTGTGCTTTAGGCGATGTGCAATATTATTCAGGACAGGTCTTAATCAGTGCGCGCCTGCCACTCATGTGCCTACGCATGCCTCTAGGCTTCACTCACTCTTCCATTCAAACCTTGGGTCCTGACCTTTTGCCTTCTGCCCTGCTGGGGAGGTGGCGGGCAGGCTGCTTCTTTTCTCCTGAACCCTTGCTTACCCAACGCTCCTTATGAGGGCTGTGGACTTCCTTTTGGAGGTGTATCCATAACCAAATGATCAGAACTGTATCTCATCTTAACGGACCCATTCATCACGATCGGTTTTGAATGTCGCAGGGCAACCCAGGGGCCACGCGCTCCCTCTGTCCCTCCCTGTCACGCCTCCACCAGGCCCAGGTAATTGAATCAAATTGTTGGCCAGGAGCAGGCTGGGGATGATTCAGCTCCCACCAAAGGCTAGCAAATTATCCAGCAGCTTCATAATGAAAACTGTCATCATTCCTGCAATCAGGAAAGATAAATAAGTTATTAAACGCCAGAGCCCAGCGCCCTTCGCAGGGAGGGCGCCTTGCCAGAGGACTATTTGCGTTCGCCGTGGCCGATCTATTACAGGAGAGAGTGAGACATGCAGAATGCTTAAGAAGACATGGATGCTTTTTGTCTGTCTTGTCTTCCCTGCTGAGCATTAAAAAACAGTGCCGAGCGAGCGAGCAGCAACCCCAGACCTGGCTAATTAGGAGTATGTCACGGAGGAGCAGCGCGGAGGCAAAGCAGAGCTGGCTGATTCGCAGGTGGGCTCTGGTTAGGATGGGTCCCTTAACCCATTGTTGCCTAAACATCTCACCCCTCAGGAATCTTACTGGATGTAGAGTCGTCAATAAATCCGGTAAATAAATGAACAGCCATCTAACAGTAATGAGGCACACTTTTTCACTCTTCACAGCGTCCTTCACTCTTACATCCGAAAATACTGGAAGGAGGCATGCCCAGAGCAGTCACTTACGCAAGGATGTGCTGGATTCCCTCCCCCAGGGCAGACTTTCTGGACTGGGCATGATCAGATCATTCTGATAAGAGATGCAGCAGAATCCCTGTGTCATTGTCTCCCTCACTCTAACATTGCCAGAGGAGGGGCTTGGGAAGCCGCCAAAGGGGAGCTGCAACCCCACCACTCCTCTTCTAAGTCTCGGAAGAACCTGCTTGCAGGTGGGCCAGTGAAACATGATCAGCTTCCAAGCTGTGCCTGTCAAGGAGGCCTGGCTTTTGCTCCGGGATTTTTACATGAAAGGACAGAATACAGGTGAAACAAACTGTGGGGACATTTCAAAATCCAGCAAAATGTGAGGTCAGATTTTGCTGTTGAAATCTGACCTCAAGATTCCTTCATAGATCTAAGTAGTTGAAGGCCTACATTCGAGTCCACCCCCTGCTCAAGCGGATCGTCAAGCACTCTGACAATTCTGTCAGCCGCACCTTGAATGCCTCCAACTGGAAGCCCAACTCCCTAGTAGTTGATTCCTGTCTTATTGCCTGACAGTGGAATTTTCCTGATTTTAGGTGGAATCAGGTTCCGTAACTTGGCCCATTTCCTTCCTCAAACTATAAAAAGAATCTTTGCCTCCTCTGTGTGACTCCTTCAAATACTGGAGAGTCGATCATATCCCCTCAGTCCTCTCTTCTGAAGGCTAACACTGCCCAGTTCTTTCCTCTCATCCTCATGGCCTTGTTCCAGTCCCTTTAATCTACATCCTTCTTAAAGTGTGGTGCCCAAACTGGACTCATACTCAAATGAGGCCTAACAGTGCCGAGTAAGGGGTTATCACTTGGATTTGGAGCTTATTCTATTATACAGCCCAAATGCATCAGATCTGGGCATTAACACCTGACAGCAAAATTCAGAACTGGAATGTTCGGACTGGTTTAAATGAATGGGGTTAATATAAATTTGACTGAATTCTATTGTAAGTCATCTGTTGGACACTGTTCATCTGTTGGGCAACAAATATTGGCTACTGCTGCAATAACTTTGGATGTCAGATGTATATATGCCACCAAAATATACAGAGGAGAATTTTGATCATTCCCTTGAGCACGTTTGCTCTAGGTAGGAGCTGCCTCATCTGGTTTTGAAATATTTGAACTGCAGGGTTGCTGGAGTCGCCCCTCCCTAGGAAAGACTAAATGCGTGAGCTGCGGCAGCGATTTTCGTGAGTGGCTCTTTACACTCATTTAGTGTTTCCTCTGTTTGTGCGAATACCTTCAAAATAATTTTCCTCTGGGGACAAATTCTTCCGGTATGTTTTGTTCTTCATCTTCATCCGCCATTCCAATTAGGCCGCCTGCCTGCAAAGGGGGAATGTGAAAGGCATGAGGATGCATCACCTTCTAAGGGCATCTCAGTGTCATGTTTCCTTCACGCCATCCCAGTCCTGGAACCTCTTAATCCTCCAGTTATATCAACCTTTTGATCCTTGTGTCTATTTATATCAAATTATGGGAGGCTGCTGAAGTGTCTTGACAGGTCTCCAAAACCGAAGACTTGGAGATGCTCCGGGGAACAAAGACAAGTAAAAAAAAAAAACCTCACTGCCAAAGCAAGGGATGTTTGTAGGAACATGTCTGGGACACATTTCTTGGAGCCCGTGGAGTTCTCCAGCCACCCTCCTCTTTGTTGCATCCACAGAAACAGCAAGTTCCAACATGTAATGCTTCTTGCTTGATCCAAGCGGCACCGCACCGGGGGCCACACATGCAAGCTAAGGAAGGGGCTGACAAGAGTGGGTCGCAGCCATGCCTCACAACACTGTTCACACTTAACAGGCTCTCTTACTCTTGCATTATTTTACCTGCACCGCGGCTTTCCTTTATCTACTGCAATTATTCATACAGTGCCATCAGAGGACATTTGTTTGTTTGTTTGTTTGTTATATTTATACCCCACCTTTTTTCCTGCAAGGAACTCAAGGCAGCTTACATAATTCTCCTCCTCCTCTCCATGTTATCCTCACAACAACCCTGTGAGGTAGGTTAGGCTGAGAGTCAGTGACTGGCCCAAAGTCACCCAGTGAGTTTCATGGCCGAGCGGGGACTAGAACCCAGATGATCTCCTGAGTCCCAGTCCAACACTCTCACCACTACGCCACACTGGCTCAGTGAAAAACATGGTGCTTTTCAGAACTTCACAAGCAATGAAGAGAAGACAGGCCCTGCCCCAAGGAGCTTACAGTGAGGAAGACAACAAGGGAAAGAGAAAGGAGGAGAGGGGAGGGAGAGGAGGATCTGTGTCAAGGCAGGCCGCTCTAAAAGCTCTCTCTCTCTGTCTGTCTCTGTCTCTGTCTCTCTCTCTCACACACACACACACACACACACACACTGCCGCAGGTCTACTTTTTATTCTGAGCAACAAGAGCTCTCAGCTGCCTCCTGCCACAGCCTTGCCACAGCTTGATTTTTCTTCTGCTTTGCCTCAAGGTTGCTTGGCCACACCCAGCCGCACCTGGACTTGCTCCATGGATGCTGCCCCAGCCATTTGGCAAGACTCTTTGTGTTCATGCCTGCCAATATGTGGAGGTTCCCGAAAGGTTGAGTTCTTCCTGTTGAGGTTGCAATCTCCTCCTGCTGGCCCCGAACGAGCTAATCCTCACTAGAAAGAATCTTCAGCACACAGGATCCAAGTGAGCCCTGCTGCTCCCCAAGGCTGACCTGAGAGAATTTCAACTTGCATGCTTCTGGGTTGGGTACACAAGCGCTAGGGTTGTGTGAGAATTTTCAGCTCACGATTTCTGAATGCAAGGGGGGGGAAAAGGTAACATCCCTAAAGCTGCCTCTGCTAGGACTCTACCAGCCAGGCTTTAGCCCACTGAATAACCACTGCAGCTCCTGCCCTGAACCCAGAGCAGTTCAGAGCACATGACAGCCATGGACATAAGGCCGCTCAGCCTACCTTGACTCCTCATCCCTTCCCCAGAAAACATTTTGAGCCAACTTTATGTAATGAGGAATACAAGCCCTGTTGGGCTGGCCCTGTTGGTCTACCCTGATCCGGCATCCTGTTCCCCAGTGAAAATCAGGACTTCCCCCTTCCCATGCTCTGCGTTTTGATCATGACTGGGGACCCCGGCAGCTGCTATTTACAGCGAAGAAACAAAACACACAACACGATAGCCGGGGTTGTGCCCAATACTAGTCCTACTTAGAGTAGACCCACTGGAAAGGAATGGGACTTAAATTAGATTAACAGTGGATACAACCCCATTTGATTAATATCACGTGTAGTTTTGCCCCAAGTTTCACTGGATGAAGTCCACCTATTATGAGAGAGGGAGAAAAATTCCCCTCGATCAACTTTCTCCATGTCATGCAGGATTCTGCTGCATAAGCCTCTCATTGAACAGGTGAAGGGAATGTGGAACGGGACTCTTTGAAAGTGTTCTACACTTGATTCAGACTCATCTTGGAGGTCCTCCGCCCGGCAGGATTCCCATTTTTGGAAAGTAGGGGACTCCCCACTGGTTACAGAGGCACTTTGTGCATGACCTCCTTTAACCCCACGGTGCTCACGAGGATTTCCCAACTGGCAGGAAATGATGGAGGGTGGGCAGTTGGGCCAGCGAGTGGGCTGGCAGGCCAGCTAGAAGGGGGGAGGGTGTCTCTGCAGTCAGAACCGAGAGCTCCTGCAGTCAGTCAGACTCCGAGGCAGCAGAGACGACATCATCTGGACCCCGCTGAAGTTCAGAGAAGGAGGCAGAGTGAGTGCAGCATAAAAGCCCTGTCCAGAAGCACCCTCCCTGTGCCTTCTGTGCTTTCTTCCAGTTGTTCCTTTTCTCCTTTCATGTTGCTGCTATCAGCAGCAGCCCGCGTGATTCTGCATGGCTGCCACTGGCAATGATGTGGCTGCCCGAGAGAGAGCATCTCCTTGAGCAAAGGCGTGTTGCATTTCCCAGGGCTGTCTCATAGTTCCTCCAGAAGCCGCTCTTACGTTGGCCCGCCTTCCCGTGCTAGCCTACCTCTACTGCTCTCTTGCCTATCATAAAAAAATAGAACATTATTTTATAACATACTATAAAAAATCCAAGAGCTCTAAAGTCACAGGCCAAACCTCAACACCACATGTTGGAATGTCTTTGTTAGAGTTGTTCTCACATGCCTCAGACGCTATGTTGTGTCATGTGGTTTTGTAGATCCTGAGCTGGGAGAACGGGGGGGGGGGGGTTTCTTGACTTACTGTAATTTTTCAGTCCCCACTGCCCAGTTTGGTGGAAATGCCAGAAACCGGTGTGCCATTTACAAAAAGGGAAAGAAAAAAGGTGTTGTCACATGCACTAAAATGGAAGTAGAAAACACTTTTTTTTAAAGTGCAGAAAGTAAAGTGTGAAGGCAGAGGCAAGCACTAAGGGCTCAATCCACCAGGAAAGTGTCATGACCAGGAGAGATCCCAGGCCATTCAAACAGGGACATGTGAGGGCAGGGACCAACCCCGGCAGAGCAGGTACAGAGCAAAGTGGAGTAAGGGGCTCAGGGAAGCGGCTCAGGGAAGCCTCTGGGTAAATTCCAGAGAGATGCAGTAGCTGCAACCCAGCTCATGGGAGGTTTTTGGATTATTGACATGAATGGGATCACTTGCGAATCTCACAGAAGATTGTATCTTATGTGTGCATGGGTCAGCATTGCCAGATTAGCGGTTTGGAATCATCTTTTTCTGCCCCTCCTATGCTCTCTTCCCTCCCAAAACACCTCCTCCGCCTTAAGAAGAAGAGCTACGATGGATCAGACCAAAGGCCCATCTAGTCCAGCATTCTGCTCCCACAGTGGCCAGCCCACTGCCTGTGGGAAACCAGAAGTAGGACATGAGTGCAATGGCACCCTCCATGTTTCCCCAACTGATGTACATAGGCTTACTGCCTCTGATTCTGGGGGTAATATATGTAGCCATCATGACTAATAGCCACTGATAACCTTTTCCTCCATGAATTTGTCTGATCTCCTGTTAAAACTATCCATGTTGGTGGCTAACATCTTGTGGTAGTGAATTCCATAGTTTAACTATACACTGTGTGAAGTATACTCCACATCCCCAGCAGCATAGTTAGAAGGGAGCAGCAGCCTAGAGTCCATCTAGACCAGGGCTCTCCAACCTTGGGTCCCCAGATGTTTTGGGCCTACAACTCCCAGCATGCCCCAGCCAGCGTAGCTGGGAGTTGTAGGCAAAAAACATCTGGGGACCCAAGGTTGGAGAACACTGATCTAGACAAACTAGAAAGGAAGCTACATGTGCACACGGTGCTGTAACTGTCACATGACTAGAACAGGACACAACTGGTTAAGACAGCAGTAAGAGAGCGGGGACTCATCCAGCAGTTCTCTCCCACTCACATGCTTGTTCGGACTCACCAGACATGTGAGGATTTGCATATGAAAACACAATCCGGGGCACCTTGTTTCTCCTACATACACAAGAATTCATGCACATTTGGCCACTCTGGAACCTGTTTGGCACCAACTGCCATGGCTGACAAATCTGCAGTTTCCGTACCCCCATCATCGGACCATCGGCCTTTGCTGCAGCCAATGAGTGCACTTAGTTCCAGGCAGTTTTCTCTGTGTGGCTTTGAGCCTGCCCAACCCAGTGAATCCCCTCGCTCCTTTCTAGGGTTTCACTGACACCGCAATTGCTCAGGCCCTCTGGAGTGACCTGGCATTTGAGGAACTGTCTGCATTTCTTATCAGAGCAGATGCCAGACCATAAATAATCTGGAGAATGTGGTCCTGGCAACATTGTGGACCCACTGTTAGGGAAAGCCAGTTTCCCCCACGAGCCTCTCGGTACTTAGGGTTAGGGATAAAGCATAGAAGAGCTGAGATCTTATTACGGAAATGCTATTTCGCCTTGTGTTGAAATCCCACAGATTGACCACATATGAAGTCACTAGAGTCAAATTCCAAAAGCCTTGGAATTTTGCAAAATGTAAGTGCAGGGATCATTCTTAAAGGAGGACTTTTACTTTCACTCCAAATGTATACATGTGTGAATATTCTATATTGCATACACAAATGCACCCACCCAGCGACACATGCAGAAGAGAGACATACACTTTTATAAACAGACACACCTGTTAATCAGCTCCCTGCCTTACATGCTGCTCGCTTGCCCAGATTCGATTTTCTCTCACTGGGACAGTCACTTCTGCTGTAACCCAAAGACATCAAGGTCCCCATCCTTTTTGGACCTGTGGCACATTTGGAAATTTGAGAAACTGCTGTGGGCACCACCCCCAAACGTCTCCCATGGTGGATGTGGCGAGTCACATAATGGCTGCTGTGGGGGCCTGGCTAGTAAGAAATGAGCTAAAGAGGTGGTGGGGGAGAAAGAGCGAGGCTGGAGGCAATAAGGGAGGGGGAAATGGCAAGACAGCGGGGTAGAAGGAAGAGAAAGAGCGAGGCTGAACGGAGGCTAGAAATGGAAAGAAAGAAGACTGCACTAACCTTTTCCAAGAGGTTTTCCTTAAAACAACTCTCTCTTTATTTTAGGGGGGAGGGGAGAACTTTGTGGATGCCATTGGAGGTCACCATGGCACCATGGTGTCCGTGGGCACTACTTTGGGAACCCCTGGTCGAGACTGCTTTCCCAAAAGGGACTAGAAAGCAAATGCATGGAGGGCAAGACTATAAACAGCCATGCCACCAGCATGGAACCTCCATCTTAGAATCATAGAAAAGTAGAGTTGGAAGGGGCCTACAACTACAAGGCCATCGAGTCCAACCCCCTGCTCAATGCAGGAATCCAGGTCAAAGCATCCCTGACAGGATGGCGTCCAGCTGCACCTTGAATGCCTCCAGTGTGGGAGAGCCCACCACCTCCCTAGGTAGTTGGTTCCATTGTCCTTATTGCTCTGACAGTCAGGAAATTTTTCCTGATGTTTAGGTGGAATCTGGGTTCCCGTAACTTGAGCCCATTATTCCGTGTCCTGCAAACTGGGATGATCGAGAAGAGATCCTGACCCTCCTCTGTGTGACATCCCTTCAAGTACTGGAAGAGTGCGATCATATCTCCCCTCAGTCTCCTCTTCTGAAGGCTAGACATGCCCAGTTCTTTCAGTCTCTCCTCATAGGGCCTTGTTTCCAGTCCCTTTATCATCCTTGTTGCCCTCCTCTGAACCCTCTCCACTTTGTCTACGTCCTTCTTAAAGTGTGGTGCCCAGAACTGGACTGCAGTACTCAAGATCTTCAGGGGCTGCAGTACATCAGAGGCTGGAGCAAGCAACAAGAGAGGTCTCTTGCCGTTCTGTCCTCCGGTTTGATCCAGCAGGGCTCTTCCTACGTTCTTATGCAGAGGAGATTTGCTCCCAAAAGAATAAATTCAGCTGAGACTTATACATTAAAACACGACCCAATTGGTTCAGAAAGTAATAAAAGCTGTAAAGTACACATGCAAATGAAATCTAAGTTGCAGCAAGCAGCAGACAAAAGGGTTGCATGCATGAGCAGGCAGAGAGTAGCCACTGAAAGCGGCCGTACATTTTGTATAGGGGGGGGGATTCCGAGATCCCCGGGGCTTCCGTGTCTCCAAAGATAAGAGACGCCTGCATGAGAGACACCTTCTGCTCCATCCTCAACCTCCCCCTCTAATACTACCTATAGAATCTGATCCTTCACCCACCTCCAGCCCCTTGCTTCTTGCGGAACTTTCTTGTAAAACTTGCGAAAAACCAAGCTTCATAAATTCCCAATCCATTCTGCAGATATTTCCTGCCTTGGGGCTTTCAGCAGCATCTGCTGGTTTGAAGTTGGGTTTTTATTCGTCCTGGGGGCACCATTACTTTTCAGCTTTAGCTGTTTTTCCCTGCCCCGTGGTCTCCAGAAGGCTTTGCCTGTTGAAGAAAGTATTGGTGAAAGAATAATAATTATGATTAGTGTAAATATAGATTTCACTTCTTTTAGCACATGGGAATGTGCTGATGAGCAGAACAGAACCAAGAAGCAGGATGGGAGGAGACGGAGGATCATAGAGTTGGCTGAGTCACCCACATCAGAACCACCACTCGGCCATGCAAGCCCCGGCAGGTTTGAGAGCAAACGGAGAATTCCACTGAGTGAGGACTGGTGCTAGAAACACTGAAGTCTTCTACAACAACTTCTGGACTCTGTAGGCATGTGGTGTAGATAATTATGCTAAGGGGGGGGGCTGGAATCTCAGGCACTACCTGGTCCCTTGGGAAAAAAGATCAGAAGCTCATGACGGGGGGGGGGGGCGGCAGGCTTCTGGGTGAGGCTTTTATCATGCAAACAGCCTTCCTCCTTCGTGGAATTTTATGGGGGATCAGATAACCGTGTCTTCCACTTGTGTAACCCTCCAGTGTTTTCCCATCACTTCTTCTGCCTTTTCTCTTTCCACAAAGTATCCCTTATGGAGGAGAAGATGGAATAGCTGCACATTGCCTTTGGTTGGTAGTGCTTGGAGCCATCAGTCTGGAAGCACGCTGGGAATTAAATAGGGTCCAGTTCATACGTGTAGTAGAATCCAGTGGTAAAGTCTTTCCTGAGACTTCATGCAGCTACATCGGGCTGCAGATAAGGGGGTGGCATACAGGTACACCGTGGAGGAAAAACACCTTGCATGGAGAAAATAGACATGCCAGGGAGAAAAGTTCACCTGAACCTTATCCCTGATCTGTTGCTTTCCTGTATGCAGGGGGGTTGTTGTCACGGTTGTGGTGGTGGCGGTGGAGGGAACAAACATGTAGATTAATTTCACATTGGAATCCTGAAGTGGCACGGCCCAGAAAAAACTTTAGCGAAAAACAACATTAAAACAGTGCAAATACACTTGCGAAAGGTGCTGAACATTATCTCAATTGATATCCATGAACATGAATGAACGCAAGCAAAGTAAGGAGCTTTGGTTCAGTGCTAGTGGGAATCTCATGTCATGTGTGTGGCCTCCTAGGCTCCCCAAATCTGAAGAATTTGGGATATTCTTCCACCCCTTTGCAGGGCTGGCACCTAAAGATGTTCTGCCACCAGCTACACTCTGCCTGCTGCTTGCACTGATCAGATTAGATAGAGCAACCCATAGCCTAAGAATACAGGCAGTCCCCGAGTTAAGAATGTCCGACTTACAGACAACCCACACTTAAGAACAGACTTCTGGGTTCCCCGGCGCTACGTCAATTACACAGAGTACATAGTGTAGAATACTATGCAATTTGCGTAATTTACTCAATTTGCGTGAATGCTGATTTTAGCGTATAGAACGCTATGCTGTTCCGACTTACATACAAATTCGACTTTAAAGACATTCTTAAGAACGGAACTCGTTCGTAACCTGGGGACTGCCTGTACACACCATGTTAATTTCATTCCTCCAGCTTCTCATAAGTGGATTTTGCTCTCCATCCCAACATACCCATTCCGAGGTTTAAAAAAAGCATGTTTGGCCACCACTTTCAAGAGACGTTAGAGCAGGGAGCGGCTGCCTCCTGCCTCATGCATCTCCCTTGCGCCACCCACCCCCCTCCTCACCCACCCCCTACTCTCCTGCATGGCCCCAAATGTTCCAAACAGGAGCAGCAGAAAAATGACAGAGTGCCCTGGGGCAGCTGGCAAGAGATCAGCTCTGGACCTGTGAGTGATAGGTACTAACTGGATTAATCAGAGACTTTTCAATTTCATAGAATCATAGAAAAGTAGAGTTGGAAGGGGCCTACCAGGCCATCGAGTCCAACCCCCTGCTCAATGCAGGAATCCAGGTCAAAGCATCCCTGACAGATGGCTGTCCAGCTGCACCTTGAATGCCTCCAGAGTGGGAGAGCCCACCACCTCCCTAGGTAGTTGGTTCCATTGGCTTATTGCTCTGACAGTCAGGAAATTTTTCCTGATGTTTAGGTGGAATCTGGGTTCCTGTAACTTGAGCCCATTATTCCGTGTCCTGCAAACTGGGATGATCGAGCAAAGTTTAGCTCAGTTGCACTGAGGATCATAGTGGAGAAGCCCCTGGGGGGCCAAGGCGCTTGGGAAGCTGATTCAGCCAAAATAAGGCTTGTTCTGTTTCCTCGTTGCTTCTGCTCACTGTGTAACACGGGGATGGGTAACATGTACTCCTCCAGATGTTGTTGGACTGCAACTCCCATCAGCCCTAGCCAGCATAGCCAATGGTGAGGGATGATGGTAGTTGTAGTCCAGCAACACCAGGAGGGCCACACATGTCCCATCTTTGGTGTAACATGTTGAAAAACTGCACAAGGAGCAGCAGCTTGCCTGAACGGCCATCTTTGCAACAGTTCTTCACCACCAGGAAGGCATGGCTCACAAACAGAGTAGTATACTGCTATGGGATTGGGGGTTGGGCTAAATGATCCCGTGGGGTGCCCATCCAACTTGGTGGTTCCTGATTCAAGGAGAGAGGGTGGGCCTGAACCAGCCAAGCAGACTTGGCCCACTCTGTATCCAGTATGCTCACTACAAGTGAGCAACATGGCTCATTCACTCAAGCCCAGGTAGCCACATTGCATGCCACTATTAAACCCTGTAACTCAGAGATGTGGAACCTCTTTCAGCACGAGGACCAAATTAAATGTTGGAGAAGCTCTCAGGGATTCCGGTGGTGGGGCGAGGCCAAAAATCAAAGCTCTTCCTTCCGAGAGGCATTTCAACCTTTTAGGATGGGGAGGGGGGATGCACAAAAGCTGAGAAACCACCAAATTATCTGTGGGGGGAGGGGCCAGGGGAAGGGGGCGGGGCCATCTGGGGAGACCCAGTGGGCCAGATGTGACCCCCTGGGCCTGAGATTCGGTGCCCCCGCTGGAGCTGTGCACAAGATTACAAGTTGTGCTTGCAACAAACAAGTTCCTGCGAACTATTTGCTAAAACAGTGTTCTCCGCTGGCTGGGGCATGCAGGGAGTTGTAGGCCAAAAACATCTGGGGACCCAAGGCTGGAGAACACTGTAGTCTGTGCTACAAGAATGATAGGGGAAGGGAATGACACACCTGCTTATGAAGCTGCCCCCTTGTGCTGTGTATGTGAACTGAACCTCCTTAATCTTGATGAAGTAGGAAGGAACCGACTTGGGGTTAAAGATAATCTAGGCTCAGAGTAGCCACCACTTCCTAATTTTTTGTGTGGCAGGGTTCCCTTGTGTTTGATAGCTGTCTGTGCGACAGTCAGGAATTCCATGGGAAAGGCCTTTCCTAGCCGTTTGCAACTCCATGCTGCTTGAATTTCTACCAATATGTGTTAAAAAATCTTCCACTAAATTGGGAGGAGCACAACCCTTGAACCACCACCCCTCCCCACTTCTGTTGGTCAGCTGCCTGGTTCACACCAGGGTCCGCTGCTACCCGGGCAGGTGCTGACCTGCTTTCTTTGAAGCTTGGCTTTCCTTATTTCTCCCCTTTTTGTTGACTTGGTTTCTGAGTTTGCTTTGCAAACGAGGTCATTATTCTCTCATGAACCCCAAAATATCCTGGTGGTGGTGGGGAGGGGGGGGACAGAACATGGTCTGCAGTTCTGTCTCCCTCTCGCTCTCACACACCCCTTCTGCTGAATTGCAAAATATGTTGTTTCTGTAAATACAAAATTCCCCATAGGAAAGCCCCTATTGCTCCATCTTGCCAGACTTTTGTATAAGCATCATTGCAGCCTCTTACAGAGGTCCTCTCCTGCCATCTAGTGTTCGCATCTAGTCTTCTTCTTAGAATCCTAGAATAGTAGTATTGGAAGGGGCCACAAGGCCATCGAGTCCAACCCCCTGCTCAATGCAGGAATCCAGGTCAAAGCATCCCTGACAGATGGCCGCCCAGCTGCACCTTGAATGCCTCCAGAGTGGGAGATCCCGCCACCTTCCTAGGTAGTTGGTTCCATTGTCTTATTGCTCTGACAGTCAGGAAATTTTTCCTGATGTTCAGGTGGAATCTGGGTTCCTTTAACTTGAGCCCATTATTCCGTATCCTGCAAACTGGGATGATCGAGAAGAGATCCTGGCCCTTCTCTGTGTGACATCCCTTCAAGTACTGGAAGAGTGCGATCATATCTCCCCTCAGTCTCCTCTTCTGAAGGCTAAACATCCCCAGTTCTTTCAGTCTCTCGTCACAGGGCTTTGTTTCCAATCCCCTGATCATCTTTGTGTTGCCCTCCTCTGAACCCTTTCCAGTTTGTCTGCATCTTTCTTAAAGTGTGGTGCCCACAATGATGCAGTACTCAAGATCGGGCCTAACCAGGGCTGAGTAGAGGGGAACTAGTACGTCCCGCAATTTGGAAGCTATACTTCTATTAATGCAGCCCAAAATAGCATTTGCCTTCTTTGCAGCCACATCACATTGCTGGCTCATATTCAGTTTGTGATCTACCACAATTCCAAGATCCTTCTCCCTTGTAGTATTGTTGAGCCAAGTGTCCCCCATTCTGTAACTCTGCATTTGGTTTCCTCTCCCTAGGTGCAGCACTTGGCATTTATCCCTATTAAATTTCATTCTGTTGTTTTCGGCCCAGTGCTCCAGCCTATCGAGATTGCTTTGAATTTTGTTTCTGTCTTCCAGAGTATTAGCTGTTCCACCCAACTTTGTGTCATCTGCAAATTTGATAAGCATTCCCTGCACCTCCTCATCCAAGTGATTAATAAAAATGTTGAAGAGCACTGGGCCCAGGACCGAGCCCTGTGATACCCCGCTCGTTACCTCTCCCCAGTTTGAGAAGGAACCATTGTCTTATTATTAATCTCTGAGAGCCTTTTCTGGCTGAAGAGCAGGGTAGAAATGCAATAAATAAAGAAATAAATAAAAAGCACTCGTTGAGTCCGATTCTGTAGCCAACTGTGGATCCACCTGATAGTTGTTCCATTCAGCCCACTTTTAGCTAGCTTGCTAATCAGGATATCATGAGGCACTTTGTCAAAAGCTTTGCTGAAGTCCAGATATATGATGTCCACAGCATTCCCATAGTCCACAAGGGAGGTTACCCTATCAAAAAATGAGATCAGATTAGTCTGGCAGGATTTGTCCTTGACAAATCCCTGCTGGCTTCTAGTAATCACTGCATTGCTTTCAAGGTGCTTGCAGACTTCTACGGCTACTGCGGTTCATTTCCCTTGGCCAAGGGCTGAGACAGTCCAGGGCCTGCATCTATTTCTTACAATGATGACAGTTCAGGCTGATATATTTTTTTAAAAGGTCACTGCACAGCCCCTTCTTTAATGCCCTTGGCAGCTGTCTCACTTCACCGTTAAGTATCCTGTAATGTGAGCCCTTTGACACAACATCCTCATTAGCAGCTGAAAGATGGGATGCTATCCATAGGGGCAATTATAATCACTTAACCCACTCTAGAAAAAGTTTAGGAGATAATCTTTCACTGGTCTAATTTCTGTTAGTAAAGAAGGGCGGAAGCTTTCAGTTTACACAGTATGCTTAATCTAGCAATCTGATGAAGATTTCAGTGTAACTCAAAGGCCTACACACTTATCATAGGCCAGGGATTACCAGCTGATCAGAGAAAAGGACCGGCCTGCTCTTGTGCTTGTAACAACAGCTTGATGTGCAGAAATCTGCAGGTGGAGCTTTTCACAGCATGGAGATAAACATCATATGCCGATGTCTGCACAAGCTCTTTAAGGCACAGCTACAGTGGCAACTGACAAACTGCCAAATTTCAGTAAATCCTGTGCGCAGAATACTCACCTGTGACAAACATCTAAAGAAATCTGGTACACCCAATTAACACACACACACACACACACACCACCACCACCACCACCATGCTTGCCTTTGCATCCTTGATTTTTAAATTTCAAGTCAGAGACTTTGCCACTTAACTTACGGGCCGTGGTGACTGGGTACCCAGAGTGTGAGCGGGACACATTTTACTCTCCCTGGATCAGAAGGAGCTTGGGAGACTGGTTGGGGTCTCTGGGAGGGGGTTGCTATTTGGGGAAGGTCAGCCTCCACACAGGCCTCTTAGATCGGTCGCACAGTCTTCATAGACTTGCCTCATTTTCCAGAACCCAACAAGGTAAGTGCTGCCTTCCCAGCCCCTAATTTAAACCATTTTGGAAGCATGGAAGACTACGGCCAGGAAGGAAGGAAGGAAAGCGCATCGGAGTGCTGCGTGTGTGATCACCTTTCGTGTCTCTGCAGTGCTGCTCAGCAACCGCCCTGTAGGTATCAATGTACTGGCAGGATCTCTGGGGTCATGCCAGAGAAGGCGCCATGAGAAACCTTTTAACGGCAAAGGCTTGTTTACACCTCAGGGAAATGCAAGGTGTGCGTTTATTGCAGTTCAATTGTCGTCCCACCCCAATGGTTCATCAGGGCAAAAATATTCCAAATCACAATGTTTTAAAATATCAGCATTATGCTGGCAATGGAAGAATACATCTGGTAAGATTCTCAGAGCTGAATTGTAGAATAATGTTTGACAGAAGAGGGAAGGACCATAAGTCAATGGCAGAGCACATGGTTTGAGTGCAGAAGGTCCTGGGTTCAATTCCCCAGCATCTCCAGGTAGGGCTGGGAAAGACCCCTATCTGGGACCCTGGAGAGCCACTGCTAGCCAGTGTTGACAATACTGGGCTAGATGGACTTATAGGCTGACCTGCTTATAGGGCAGCTTCCGCTGTTAAGACACCACCTCCACCCCTCTGTGGCTCTAGTCAAGCACACGCACCCCGTTCGTTCGTGGCCCAGAGGAAGAAATGCATTCTTATCTGCAGCAAAAGGCCCAGCCAGCCAAATCCATGGGGCCCCGATGAGCATCATGATGCCTTTATTCATCTTCCGTTATTTATATCCCATCTTTATGAATACATTCTTCTTGGCAGCTTACAAATAAAAATCTAGGAACAATTACATTTCAATAAAAACACACACACACAACCAATTTAAAAGCAGTAGGTCATAAACGCAAGAGCCAAATAAAATCAACCCCACAAAGCCTTACAGAATAACCAGCCTTTAGATCACATTGGAATGTGTGACCAGTGTGGCGCAGTGGTGAGAGTGTTGGACTGGGACTCAGGAGATCCGGGTTCTAGTCCCCGCTAGGCCATGAAACTCACTGGGTGACTTTGGGCCAGTCACTGACTCTCAGCCTAACCTACCTCACAGGGTTGTTGTGAGGATAAAATGGAGAGGAGGAGGAGGAGGATTATGTAAGCCACCTTGGGTTCCTTTCGGGGAAAAAGGCGGGGTATAAATATAATAAATAATTAAATAAAATAAATACCGATAAAGAGGGGACTTGCTGAGGCTCACTGGGAAGGCCATTGTGGAGCCACCACAGAAAGGGCTCTGCCCCTAATGCCCACCAATCATCTTCTCTAGTGATGAGCCGGTGAGCAGAACCTCTGAAGCAGACATTGACACTCAGTGAGGCTCATATGGGCACAACTGGCCCTCGCTCGCCTTTGTAGCGAGCTTGGATTGCTGTCTTACAAATTCATTATTAATTTTGGGATAGATTGTGAGGATTGGGGCATGCACAATCTGCATCTAAACTATTGCATTTCTATACATGCACTGAGTTGGTTGCTTTAACTCTTCTTCTTTTTTCTTAAGGAAATGTGACAATGTCACTTTAAAGGGAAAGGTTGGCATTTGGACCCTTTGCACAAGAAGAAACTGCCACTTAGGTTGTATACACTTCAATATACTGATCCACATACTGATCTGCAATGCGAGTAAACATTATGTAGAAAGGCCACATAGAAACAGCCAATGAAGAAGGGGTACATGACATGGTGATGCATGACATCACGACACATTACACAATTCTAAACTTCAGCTCCCAAGATGCAGTTTGATATCATGTATGTGCAAAAACTCATATAAACTGAATGAGATCTCGAATTAAAGGAGAACTCTCATCTGAGATTGCATGGATGAATTTGCTACTTTCCAAGGACATAGCAAGCTCATTTGGGGTAAGTTCACCCATCCCTACAGTGAGTTTAAAGGTCAGTACCAGCACATTAAACTGGACTTGGAAACAACTGTGACTGGTGCAAAATTGGTGTAATTTGTGCATCCAGAGGTTCATGGTTTCTGCATTGGCTGTGCACACACAGAAATCTGCTTCCACACCCTTGCTGGATTTCCCTTGCTGGAGCACTGCAACTTTAGTTTACTCCCCCGCACACTTTATTTTTATGGTCTATGCACATCTTCTGACCACCCTCTCCCACCCACTCCCTTTCCCCCAAACAGGGAGACGTCCTTACTACATGCCAGAGATTCGCTGCAAATGTTTTGTTTTTGTTTTTTTAACATTGAAGTTTGTGTTTTTCACAGTTTCTTTTGTTTGTCTTGATCTGTAAGTACCCAGAGAATATTGTTAATGGGATGCCATATAAATTTAATCAATCTATCTATCAAATCAATCTGTCTAGGATGTAGTCCCTCTTATAAGGGAGCAGATGCCACTGAACTGAATGGGACATTTCATAGAATCCTAGAAAAGTAGAGTTGGAAGGGGCCTACCAGGCCATCGAGTCCAACCCCCTGCTCAGTGCAGGAATCCAGGAGGTCAAAGCATCCCTGACAGATGGCTGTCCAGCTGCACCTTGAATGCCTCCAGAGTGGGAGAGCCCACCAGGCATAGGATCAAAGTCAAAGTCACTTTATTACGGTCATAGACCAGCAGGAGGCATAGGATCAGGTTTCACAGTTCTTCAGGACTTCTCATCATGAAATGGTGATGGTGGTGGGGAGATTGTTCAGAAGAATGGCTCTCCTGTAAAGACAGGGCTTTTTTTCTGGTGGAACTCACCGGAACTGAGTTCCAGCACCTTTTCTTCTATTAATTGCATTACAATTTAATCGCCTTCTACTCCCGAGGAAATGTAATCCAAGAGTTCCAGTACCTTTTTCTCCAGAAAAAAAGCACTGTGTAAAGATAACAGGGGACAGTAGCTTTGCAGGATTCTGAACATCCACAGTCACAAAGGTGGGACCACTGTGGCTTACGAACACTGAGCTTTGCAGTGCAAGTTTAGCACACACACAAAAAACAACCCCAAAAAATGCCTACCTGAGATTTATCATGCAGATCTGCTGTTCAGGGAAATAACGTGGTCCAGCCTCTGAGGCTGTTTCACTTCAGAACACAGATGGGACCATTTTTTTTTCATTGGAGCTGAAATGAATATTCGCAAATACACAAGGGTGTTGCCGCATAACGTGCCTCGGCAAGTCAGGCCGGATTAAGAGCATAGGCGGGCTGATTTGGTGGCTTTTATGAAATAAATAAATGAAACCGCAATTTATATTACAAAAATATTTTTAACCATAAGTGCCACAACTAAAACTCCGGCGTGTCAGTAGGGTCTCCATTTCCCCAATTATTAGTAAAAAAGAAACGCCAACAAAAAGCAGACTTGCTTGACCAGATAATTTGGTTCTGGCTTGTTCGTTTGTTTTTTGTTAACTAGCATTGAAATTAGCTGCGAATAGAGTTTTGCTGAGGCGATCCTTCAAATCTGAATATTAAGACCTAGCCCCATTTGCTTTAAGTAAGTAGTAACTTGTTAAATGCAAAACCTACCATGTATGGAGAACAACAACTCTGCTAGGTTTGCCCAGCCGTAGCAGTGCTTAGAACCTTTCAATCTATAAAAAATCATTAATTAGGCTGAATGATAACGATCAGAGCTAATCATGTGCCCTCCTTTGTGGCCTATTGTCTGTACGCCGAGCGGCCGTCAATCGCCCATATGTTAACCGCCTGGCAGTGATTTCGTCCCCGTTGCCCTCCCAATAACCACGGGGGGTGGGGTGGGAACGAAACAACATGGGCCTCAGTAGGCTTCTGGGACTCAATCAAGAGCCCGTTAGTTCTGGTCTTTATACGCATGGGATAAACAGGTTGCACCTACAGTCATTCATACTCGATTAAATCATCTATCATGACCACTCTCAACGACTCCCTGTCCTTCTTGGTACGTACTTCTTTCGTTCCTTTCTACGTCGTTCTTCACCACGTTGATCACCCCCCTTCCCCCTCCTCCCTTTCGCTTACTGCACACACATTCCTTTTGCAATTCTCTTATCAGAAACTTATCTCTCTCCCTTCAACCCGCAGCTGTAAACAAAGCTGCCTGCAACTTTACTTTTCTCTCTCTTACATTTCAATTCAGATTTCTTTGCAACTTTAGCAAACAGTTTCACAGAACAGCAGGAAAGCAAGAAACAATTTTACAGAAAGCAGAAAACAAGAATGCAAGATTCTCTAGTCAGGCCTAGCTAAATATTAGAACAGGGGTACAAATTCACATGGTCTCAACAAGGGTTTCTGGTTTTCCAATTTTGTCATTCAGATTTTTGAATGGGAAATTTTGAAGCACTTCAAGGTGATTTTTAACTCAAAATTTTTATTTTAATGTTGTCTTTGAACGCTAAATACCATTCCATGTTCTCTATCAAATGCTATGATGATTACATACTGTAATAACAATACACTTACATGACAATTGTGAAATATTTTCCCAGTGTAAAAATTTGTGCATACCAACTACAAAACAAAGATTTTCAGGCTATCTACTAGTGAACCCTGAGTTCTTTGGAAGCTTATCAGACCAGGAGTTCCTTGAAGAGAAGATGAGTAATGCTGGACAACGCTCCCCAAAAGATGGGTGGCCCACCACGGCTGATCTTCCTTTGCAATATGGAGCCGCAGGAGAATGCCGGCTGGTTCACCGTGGGCAGTGGTGGTGCATAAGCATGTCACCAGGAATCCAGCAGAGGCCCTTGTAACAGCAGGCGCCTCTCGCAAGCAGTGGAGACTCCCAAATGGTCACCCAGGGAGCAGCAGGAGCGAAGCAAACTCCATTTTATTCCTCTAGCCATGATGGTGCTATGATTTAAGCGAGTTCACAATGTAAAGCTGCACATGCTCAGAGTATTTTTAAAAAAAAAAAAAAAAAATCAGGGTTGGCAAACAGTTTCGTTGTTGCTGTTCTAGCATATCCATATTCCATGTGTACGCTCAACAGTGTGGAGGGAAGAGTGGGGCAGCATTCAAGGCCGCAGGGGTCCCGGTCACATGGAGAGCTGATGCATGTACAGCAGTGCCTTGGCTCCCCTTGACAGCTGATCTGCCATACCAAAAGTGAGGAAATTGGGGGCCACGGACACAGTTACACTTCCCCCTCCATGCAGAGTGTGTAAGGGAACTGGACTCAGAACTCGGAGCTGAACCGGATTAGATGCTGCAGGAGCAGCAGCGGCACAGCCTGGCAGCCGCTGCCCCATCCCTTCCTGGAGCACCAGCACAGCACAGCCTTGACCTGTAGCACGCTTGATCAGGTCATGATGATTCCTCCTCCTGAGTAGGGCAATGGAGAAGAAGCCACATTCCTCAGCAAGCAGAGCCCCACACAATCTGGTGGGCACCACACCTTCTCGTCCAGGCTTCACTTCAGACCATTTGCTGCCTCTGCTGCTGCAGTTGGGGTGACTGCGGGGAGGTCTGAAGCTGGGCATCGTGACCAGCCAAGGGCATCAGGTCCCCCAATACTGTCAACCACACGTGTAATGGGTGGAAAGTAACCACTTTGGGATTTGATTGAAAAGTGGAATAAAGAGGGAAAGAAAGAATTATTTATTTATGTATTTATTATATTTATACCCCGCCTTTTTTCCTGCAAGGAACCCAAGGCGGCTTACATAATCCTCCTCCTCTCCATTTTATCCTCACCAACAATCCTGTGAGGTAGGTGAGGCTGAGAGTCAGTGACTGGCCCAAAGTCACCCAGGCAGTTTCATGACTGAGCGGGGAATAGAACCCAGATCTCCCAGGTCCCAGTCCAACACTCTCACCACTAAGCCACACTGGCTCTTGCACCCCCTTGAGCACTAGCTTGTGTCAAAGTTGCTGTTAATTACAACAAACTGACTATGCATTGAATCTAGACTTAGTCATACTTAGAGTAGAACTTCAACGTATGACTAAGCCTGGATTCAATCCTAAGTAGTTAATTACTACAACTCATCTGTGCATTAAGCATTTCTCCCATTCCATTGACAGCACATATCACCTGCTGCTTCAACCCCTCTAGAAAAAGGTACGGTACCCTTCCCTCCCTCTCGTGGAAGCAGAAAGATATCTCTGAGCTTTACAAGTACACTTTTTTCACAGGAACAACATTCGTTTGATGTGTGTTACCTTGGTATGGAAGTGCCATGTGTAGCATTTCTTTTACGTTTTTCCAGACAGCTGTCATGGGGCAGTATCCAAGTTGACATGAGTGCTATCGCAAACTACATACATTGCACCAACATAAGGGATCTCCAGCACAACACCAATAACACTAGCTGGCATAGTGCGTTTTCCAGGAAATTCTGTTGTGCCACATAAAGCTATTGGTAATTGTGTTAAAGGTCCCCTACACTAATAAAAATATATATGGATAATTGATAATGGACAGCTCCAATTTTGATGTAAGTCAGGAACTGCACTTTACAAAGCGCATGGCCACATCTCCGTCAGCTACCATAGTGACCATACATCATTCATTCATATAGAGTACGTAGTTTATCATTTAGGGCTATGTCCCAAACTTCCTTATACCAGTCTGTTATTAGGAAAACATGTTGTACTTTCCAATTTCTCGCTATCATTAGCCTGGCTGCAGTTAACAAGTTTACAATTAACTCCTTCGTATTTTGATCACAAATAAGCTTCTCAGTTATTGATAACAATGCTAATTTTGGACAGACCTCTAAATAGTACCAATAATTTTCCATATTTCTGTAAAAACCTCTCGCCAAAACACCAATACATTTTTACAACTCCACCACATATGAGCATATGTCCCTTTTTCCTGACATCCTCTCCAACATAATGCAGAACAATTATTATCTATTCTATTTAATCTTACTGGAGTTAAATACCATCTCCAAATTAGTTTATAAAAATTTTCCTTTATCCTAATTGACATCATTTTCACAATCCGTCTATCCCATATATTGTTCCACCCCACCTTCGAGGTCACCTCTTCAAATTCATTATCCCATACTGTCTTAAGCTGATCCTCTTGTTCTTTTGCTTTTTGGATCAATCTATATAAATCCCTTGTTATACCCCTCATTGATGCATTACCTGGTAGGCCGTCTCTAGACATGACCATCTTTTCAAAATTAGTTAAATCTCTCTCGTACTCAGTTTTCCTTTTCCATTTCTTCGACCACTGTTCTAACTGTAGTAAATTTAACCACGATAATCTTCTTCTCCCAACAATTTCCATTATTTGATCTCTAGTCCCCATCTTTTCCACCCAATCGGTCAATCTAATAACCCTTTCTTCTCTTAGTTTACCCTCCAGCTCTAATCTTAAGTTTTCAGGAAAATCCTTAAGAGCTACCACCGGAGTTAATGGAGATATCCCTGGTATAAATATGCTCTTCATAGTACCCCAAATCATTAACAAATTTCTTAGAAAAGGGTTGTCTATATTTTTTATCAATTTATTATTATTTTTTTGGAAAAAAATATTCCCCAAAGTACTACGTAGTTCACATGTTTCTAACTCCAACCACATTATTTCTTTAGGGCGTGCTAATGCTATAATATCCACTATATGTCTTAATTGATTCGCTATATAATACCATTTTAAATTCGGCAAACCCAAACCCCCTACTTTTTGTGCTTTATACCATCTTGTTTTAGTAATCCTAGATTTTTTCCCTCCATTACAATATGTATTAATAATTGATTGCCAATCTTTAAGTTCCTTATCTGATATCGCACTTGGTATCATCCGAAATAAAAAATTTATCTTTGGCAAAACCTTCATTTTAATCAAAGCAATTCTACCAAACCAGGAAAGTCCAATTTGTTTATACTCCTCTATTCACAGAAAGAATTTCTATCACCTTACCAATATTCAAAAATCAAAACCCAAAGTTATTACGGTAAGTCACTTTCCCTCCTCCCCAAGAAGTCCACCAGAGATTTCCTGTCTTTCTTAAATGAAGATAGATTTTTTCTCTAATTAAACAAGTCAATTTTGCCATCTCTGCTTAAGTCCAACATTTTCAACAGCCAGTCTTCTATAGTTGGTATTGTTGCTTCTTTCCATTTTTTGAGCATAGATTATTCTTGTTGCTGTCATCATATATTGTAATAATGTTCCATAGTCTTTCTCAAGTTGTAAATCCATTATAACCAATAAGAACATTTCTGGTTTCAGTTTAATATCCACTTTTAAAATCTTTTGTATCCATGTATGTATTTGTACCCAGTATGTTTTCACTTTTTTACATGTCCACCAAACATGATAAAATGTTCCTTCCTGATTTTGACATTTCCAACATACATTTGACACATTTTTATACATTTTAGCCAATTTCACAGGGGTTAGGTACCAACGATACATCATCTTGTAAAAATTATCTCTAAGATCAGAACACAATGTAAATTTTATACCTTTAGTCCACATATGTTCCCATTGTTCCATCATTACAAATACAAAGTTCCTTGCCCATTTAATCATACAGTCCTTAACTTGTTCTTCTTCTGTCCTAAAGTTCAGCAGAAATTTATACATTTTTGCAATTACATGATCATCACCTGTACACAATTGTATTTCAAATTCAGACTTATCCTGTTCTATATCATACATTCTTTTATCCACATTAAATCTCTCTGATAATTGCATGTATGAAAACCAGTGTAAGTTATAACCTTCTGTTACTAAACAATCCCGTGTTTTAATCCAATATGTTCCCTGACGCGATTCCAATATTTCTCGGTATTTTAACCAGTTCTCATTGCTTGTCATTTCTTCCTGTATAGTGCCTCTTGGGGTGATATCCATAAGGGTAATTTTGGGCATAACCTAGGCTTATATTTGTTCCAAACTCTTAATAACGCTCTTCTGATATAGTGGTTCTTGAAATCTACATTAACCTTAGCTTTGTCATACCACAAATATCCATGCCATCCAAACCTTAGATCATGCCCTTCTAATTCTAGAAGTCTGTTATTTCTCAATGTCACCCATTCCTTCAACCAAACAAAACAGCAAGCATTAAAATACAATTTCAGATCAGGTACACCCAATCCACCCCTTTCTTTCGCATCCTGCACCTTCCTTTCTTGAAACTTGCTGCAGAGTGCAGGCACTGTACGGAATTACGGCATCATAATATTGCAAATTAATCAAGTACAAGCCCCGCTCCCCCGGCCAACAGAAGGACCGTCTGTCCACAAGCTGCCCACCCATGTCCACACGACTGGGTCACAAGAAGAGAGCAGATGCATCAAGTGGTACATGTTGAGCAGGGCTGGGCCCTGTGGCCCTCCAGGTGTTTTGGCCTACATCTCCCATCATCCCTCACTATTGGCTATGCTGGTCAGGGCTGATGGGAGTTGTAGGCCAAAACGTCTGGAGGGCCACAAGTTGCCCACCCCTGAAGTAGAGCGATAACTACAGGTAACACGGGCAGTTGAGCTAAGCCCCACAATGAGAGGAAGATCAGCCCTCCCTCTCTCCCTTCCTCGTGAGCCAATCTGACCTGGGAATGATGAGCAAATGTGACCATTTCAGTTTCTCAAAGTTTACCATTTTTCCCAGTATTATGCTCGGTTCATCCTGAATGTTGAGATTCTTAAGATCCCAAACTGAATCTTAAATTCCCAAACATTGAGAAAAGAGTTGGCATGAACATTTTCACACATTTCTCTTAATATATACATTCTAAATCTAAATGTAAAGCATTTCAAATGTTATTGACACACTTATATGTGCATTTTTGTTTGCATTTTTCCTTACTATACAATTTTTGATGATTTTTTTTAAAATGGAGAACTCCATTGCAAAACTCCATTGCATTTTATCATTCTTGATTATAGCCTTGGCCTAAGGCGGCCAGGGATGGGGCTGACACTCCCATCAGTCAATTGTTTTGCACAGGGGTTAGTTCCTGGGCCTTCGCTGCTCAGCATTCTCTAGAATTTCCAAAGGGGTTGTCCTCGGTGTTTCTGTTTGGTAATCACATTCTTCCTTTTTATATCCTCTCCTGCCACTTTGATTTGAAGAAAACTTCCCCTTGCTGCCCCAAAGTCCTTTTTCACTTCAGCAATTCTGCATGCTGTTAAACAGCTGCTGAGCTCTATCACAGAAGTGATTGCAATTCAGTGATGTGTGAAGGGCCTTCAATGCTTGGCTCTGCAAAGTGTTTGGAGATATACTACTATGGACAAAACAAAAGGTTTCCTAGACAAATAAAATCTGCTTTTGTTATCATGGAAGAAAATTCCCATCCCTCTGGCCACTTCCCCCCCCCCCCCCCAGCAAGGCTAAACTACTTCTCCTGCGGAGTTACCTTTAAAACAAAGCCCGTCTGCATGTTCCTGGAAACCTTCATTAGAAAGTGGACCTTCCTTCCAGGAATTGTAGAGGTTTCGGCAGGTTTCAGCTGCTGCAAAAGGATGGAATAAGCAAAAGAACACCTTGAACGTTCTGGTTTCTGTTGAAGCAGAAGCCCCTTGGTTGACTGGCTGGCTGGCTAGCCCCAGAGGGAGAGAGGAAGTGAATGGCAAGGAGGCAGGGCCGGTGCTACCATTAGGCCAACTAGGCGGCTGCCTAGAGCGCCGGGCGAAAGGGGGCGCCAGGAGCATAGGGCTGGAAGGAGGGAGGGCTCAAGTGGGAAGGGGGGGCACGCTAAATATCTGATCTTGCCTAGGGCGCCAAACTGCCTTGCACCGGTCCTGCAAGGAGGAGGGGGCATTCAGAGAGAGCACCCACCCCCACCCCCAAACCTGGACCCGGCACTGTCTCTGCCCCAGTGACAGACTTAATTCTCTCCCCACCCACCCAGCATCTTGCATCATAGAGGGCCCTGCAACACACACTCACACAGACACACACACACACAACACCTGTCATAATGAAGGGTCTCAACAATCCATGTTCATTCCAAAATGAGAACCCTAGGGCAGTGTTCTCCAACCTTGGGCCCCCAGATGTTTTTGGGCTACAACTCCCAGTCCCAGCATGCCCCAGCCAGCTACGCTGGCTGGGGCATGCTGGGAGTTGTAGCCCAAAAACATCTGGGGACCCAAGGTTGGAGAACACTGCCCTAGAGTAACCCACAGTAGGTTTACACACTCATATTCCATAAAACAAAACCTCTAAGGGCCAAACTACACATTACCTTGGCAGAGTTCTGGCCTTGCATGCAGGGTTCTCCCGCCTGCCCCCAGCCTCACCCCCCCCCCGCCACCCACACTTCCAGCGTGCCACCCTGATCTAGAATGGGGCCTCAGCATGGGGAGCTTGATGACTTTTCTGGGGTAAACTGAACAAGTCTTTTTAATGTGCTTGCTTTATTACTTTCTCTCTCTGACCCACAGAAATTAGTTCAAGACTGTTAAGTTACATGTTTTGGCATCCACCTTAGAACACTCTGTTTGGGCATTCACTTATTTGCAAATAGTATAATTTATTGTTTGACTACAGCATACCTGATGCCTCTTACTCTATATGAATGAATGATGTATGGTCACTTACCGGTATGTTATATTTTTGGAATTTAGAGTTTATTTGATCAAGAGGATAGAAGTATATTAATTGGTCCCTTGGAGGGTGGGGGGGGAGCACTTTATGATTTATTGTATGTTGATTATGTTATATTTGTGTGATAATTTTGTATTTTGTTAAATATATTTTTTGTGTTATAATTTGTTTTGAAAAATAAATAAAATATTTAAAAAAAAGAAAAGAAATTCTTTCTGTGAAAATAGAGGAAACTTAGATTGGGTAAGGATTGGTAATGTTTGTCAGACAATGAGGCGGAAGCCAAATATGATTTGTTGTTGTTTTTGAAAATTCAATTTTAAAAAATTTTAAAAAGAAAAGAAAGGAAGGCGCAGCAGTTCAACTAAACTTCAGGCCTTGTCAGTCAGGCCCAAACTTCAAAGACAGACTGGCAACCCCCTCCCACACCCTTCTTCTTTCCTCCAAAGTGAGAGGATGGCACAGTTAGTCCAGCGACCGACCACATGATCTGCAGCTTAATCATCTGCGACCTCTGCCGGGACACGCTCCTTTATTTCCCGCTGGAGGGGAGCTTCACAGCCTTGCTTTCTGCTGTCCTTTCCCTACCAGCAGTTCCATGCAGCTTGGCAGCCCCTGGAGAAAGCTTCCCTTTTGAGGAAACTCGGTGAGCAGCAGATAAACCACAGCAAGCGTTGGCCAGCACAGAGAATGTCGATGTGCTAGGTG
Source organism: Shinisaurus crocodilurus (assembly GCA_021292165.1). NCBI lineage: Eukaryota > Metazoa > Chordata > Lepidosauria > Squamata > Shinisauridae > Shinisaurus > Shinisaurus crocodilurus. The sequence goes on along the minus strand of JAHFWL010000004.1, from coordinate 3,746,132 downwards.
AGCCAAGAGGACTGGGGTAAGGGCTGAGCACTTTTCACTGGTGTTGCTTCTTAAAGCTGGGATGGAACAGCCCTTTGGAGGGCCTCTTGAGCTGGTTTCCCTCCCAGGATTTGTGTTTGTACATTGCAGCTGCTCAGAGGAGGATTCTAAGCCATCCTTGCTTGTGTGAAAGCAATCTCAGGTTGATCACCTGAGGAAGAAGAGATCCGTGATTCTTCAAATGTCCATGAAACCATAATAAGGCTATCCTGGGACACTGTTATGCTGGTCCTATGGGGTGAGAGCAGGACCTTATCCTGGTGTGGGAGGTGGAGCTGTGCCTCCAACCGCTGGGTTTCAGAAGTTGATGCTGACCATTTAAGGCTCTAGAGCAACTTTCTCCAACTTGGTGCCCTCCAAAGTCCAATGGCCATGCTGGCTGGGAATGATGGGAGTTGCAGTCCAACACCTCTGCAGGACACCAGACTGGGGAAGTCTTCACTAAAGGATCAAATCAATACCTTGGATGGTAACCACAAGGTAATAGACTGCGGAGTCCAGGTGTACCACAGGAAATGGGCTGATGCCATCTAAACCTGCTGAAGGCTCCAGGCAGTGTTTACAGATAGTTACACCCAGAAGAAATATTGTGCTCTAGTACTGTGGGATTAGACTCTTCTAGGGATGGGCAGGAATTTTTTTCCAATTCATTTTTGATAAGGATTTACCAAAATTCACAAAGTTTTTCATATTCAAGAGGTGAAAGAACTTGAGATTTTAAAAATCTAAATGCAGGCGAAAGCAAAACTGACAGTTTTGCCCATCCCTAGGCCTCACCCACTCTTCTCGTATGAATACATAAATCTACTTTTACTGAGTCAGACCACTGGTCCATCTCCATACTCTGTCTTGTAGCAGCTCTCCAAAGCCTTAGGCAGAGAGGGATCTTTCCCAGACTTGCTGCCAGTGTCCCTTAGAACTGGAGATGCCAGAGACTGAACCGAGGACCTTCTGTACGCAAGATGTGTGCTCAGCCACTGAGCTACAGCTCCTCACCAGCTCCTTCCCAGAGGTCCTCAACACCCTGTTCCTATATCTACTCAACCTCTTGACGTCGTTCATTTTCTCTGCCTGTCAAGAAAAGTGTTGACATACAACAGAGTCATGGATTGTAGACAGTTGAAGTGCCATGATATTTGTGACATACTCTGAGGCAGACGTCACATTCCAAGAAGGAGGATTACAATAAGTAGAACATGTAACAAATGCTCTCAATACCAGCTTCAGTTGAAAACGTTCCTCTTCTTCCTGCCCTCCCAACAACATCTCCCAGCATGCCGAACCCAGTTGGTATTAGGATTACATTTAAGATCACCACAGATGTATGTACTAGCTAGACAAAAGAGGTGGCGAGTGGAGTTAAAGGCTTTTTTTTTCATTTGACAAGTTGGATGGACAATGGAGTAGATGGTCTTCGGGTGCAGTTATGGCCCATGGTTGTATTAATCACATCGTAAAGATCTATCATAAGTTTGCTCACCTGAATTCAGAGATCATCATGCCATACTTCATTCACCCAGTGCAGAAGGTCATTCTGTGTACAGAATGTCTGCATGGGTCAGGATTCCCTGGCCCCTCACTACCCTCAACCTCCATGCGCTGAACGGTGATGTCTGCACAGGAATATAGGCACGTACACCAAGCCATACATAGCTTCTATGTATGTATGGAGTCCATGCCAGTGAAAGCGGGATGGGTATGGATCATGTGTTTGGAGACCACGTGCACTGGTGTGTGCATGTGAGCTCGTGAATCCCACCCCCCCGTGTGCCGGCCAGGATGGTGAGAGGGTAGGGCCAGCAGCACACACTCCCCACTGACACAGCACCAGCACACACACTCACCATGCACCTATGGAAAGACCGTCTGCACAGGACTATGGTTTGGCAATTGTCCAGCAACCGCTCCATTTTATCATCCTCAGGTTAGCACTATCTGTACAGGAAACACCTCTGCTTGTCCCTGTCCAACTAATTGCAGTTGATAAAGTTAAGTACATGATGGTGCCCTACACAGCTTCCCATGTCCCTGAAGCATGAACAGACTGACCTGTCTGAACTCTTCATTTGCATGTTTATTTGCCGTGATTCAGTTCATCAAGGCAGCCCTGGGCTATATAAGGCAAATAATAATCAAAGCCCTTGTAGGGCAAATTGATTAAGTGTATCTAATTCATGAGATTAGCTCCACTCAGTGATTGCCCTTGTGACAATTAAGAGGCGACTGGCCTTCTTGTATCTTAGCAAAAGAGCCCATTGATGTGCACAGTTCAGGGCAGGAAGAATTTAATGGACTTCATTTTATTCCTTGAAAACTAACAATGCCAACAGAAATGGCTACAAACTTCCAATCTGGTAAGCACAGCCGTCTTTGCAACCCACAGGGCAGTTGGAACAAACTGTGCCCGCTAACAGGCACCAACAGCAGGAAAGAAGATTTGCATATAGCAAAGGAAAGAGGCAAGAGCCAGCTTTTTCCTACAGGAAATGACATCATGGTGGGAGGGGTGACTATATATGTGAGATGGGTTTACTTGCTGGCAAGCAGTATTAGTCGGAAGGCCAAGGAAAATGATGTTAGGATGACAACAAGCGGGAGAAAAAAACCCCTTCCATTAGCCTTATGGCAGGTGCACTTTTACAATAAGCACTTCAAAGTGTTTTCCCGGTGAAGGCTACTCCCCACACATCCTGCATTCAGCCTCCCCGCTCCTCCACAATGCTTGCCGAAGTTAACTATCCAGCTGAGACTGAGGCTGGGTCTACACATGCAGAGGGACATGGAGGCAGAATCCTGAACTTTCTGGGTTGCTTCCAGTTGCAAGTGCAGGAGAGATCACAGTTTTAAGTGCTCCTCTACATTAAAAGCTCCCTGCAAATCAGCATAGAGGGAAAATGGCTCGGATAACCTTTCTCCCTGATGGGCTAGGTTTCTATTGGCAGCATGGGTATTTTTCTCCTTTTTAAAAAATATGGAAGAGCATTTAAAGGTGATATTCCTGCACTCACCATCTGAAGTGGTCCAGTCCTTGCTGCCACCTTATTCTAGCCTAGATGTGCAGATCTTGTTAAATCCGTTCTGTTTGTGAATGAATGGATATATTATTTATGGTCTACCGACCACACCAATATGTAAAACAATACAAACAAGATACACCAGCTCTTAATTATACACTCAAATAAAAACTTAGAAAATAAAAACAGAATCAGACAAGCATAGAAGGTCTAGTCACAATAGCAATATTCAAAAATTTTGCAACTTTCTTGGTAATTGAGCTATTTGAGCCGTCAAGCAGAGTGGACAAAAGAAACTCTGAGGATCATCCAGGGAAAGTCTGGGTGATTGGATGTATTATGTTTTCTCTAGCACCTCGATAAAAGCTGCAGTTAAAAAGGACATGTGCAACAGTTTCCACCTCCTCATTATTGCAGGGGCAACACCTGTTTTCCATTGGGATATATTGAATCTACCATCCAAAAGTTTGGAGGTAGAACATTAAATCGAGCCAAGGAAAACGCTCTCCTATATTTTGGAATAGATAACCAATCTAAGTATAGCATCCCATTTGTAGAGTAAAGGTCTGACAGACCCATTGACAAGGGGGAGCATGGGCCCTGAGCCGCTCCGTGGAGCTCTTGGAAGTCGATGTCAATTAATCTTTGCTTAACAAGAAATTTAGCTTTCTCCCAAGGCATGGATAACAAGTAGGAGGGTGACAGCCCGGCTGAGACAACCTTTTTCACCACTGCTTTGTTCCAAGCAGACACATGGGAATCTAACAGTGTGGCGTAGTGGTTAGGGTGTTGGACTGGGACTCGGGAGATCCAGGTTCTAGTCCCCGCTCGGCCATGAAACTCACTGGGTGACTTTGGGCCAGTCACTGACTCTCAGCCTAACCTACCTCACAGGGTTGTTGTGAGGATAAAATGGAGGAGGATTATGTAAGCCGCCCTGGGTTCCTTGAAAAAAGGCGGGGTATAAATATAATAAATAAATAAATAAACAAACAAACAAACAAACATCACCTGGAATGCAAAAGAGTTAAGCTTAAGCAGAGAACAGCAGCAAAGCCAAAAGTGAATAGAATGTATCCAAGCCATACAGCCGAGAGAATTAAGGCCAGCTTCTAGATAGAGAACAGCACTAGCCATACACTTGGGCACGCCAAATATCGCTCTTAGAAAGTAGGATTGAACACCTTCAAGAGAGTCTTTAAGGCCAGGAAACCAGATAGGGGCTCCAAAAAGAATCTGAGATACTATTTTGGCTTGAAAAACACGGGTAGCAGCTGGAATGAAATTCTCGCCTTTAGTCAGAAAGAACCGTAATATAGCACTCAAATTTTGTTCGGCTTTAACCTTCGCACGTCTTGCCTGAACTCTCCAGTTTGTCGCCTCATGAAACCAAATACCCAGATATTTGTAGGAGTCAACTTGATCAAGCCTGCTATTATCCATGAACCAAGAGTATCTAACCTTCCTCCTTGCAAATACCATAACTTTAGATTTGGAGTAGTTAATTGTTAAAAGATTTTTATTGCAAAACCCAGCAAATCCAGATAGTAATTGCTTGAGACCTAGTCGTGTCTGCGAAATTAAAACGGCATCATCTGCATAGAGGAGGATAAATATTCTTGTGGAGCAAATCTTAGGAGGCTGGGAGGCTATTGACTGTAGGTGGGTGGGAAGATCAACCAGGTACAGATTGAATAAAGTGGGAGCAAGAACACAGCCTTGTCTAACACCACGAGAGGAGAAAATCTCCTGAGAGAAATGGCCATAGTTACTCAGTCAGTCAGTCAGTCAGGCGATCACTCGTGACCGAGTAAGATTGTCTTCCAGGATAAATTTTTTTTTACAAAAAGGAGATTTTAAAAGGAGGGAAATTCTAAAGAAAATTGTGTAGACTCTAGCGATGGGTCCGTAAGTGACTGTGGAGGCCAATTCTAGATCCACATAGCTTCCCACAGTGAGGACACAGGTTACCAGATGGAAGATGGTCCTGTAAAGGATTCATTTGACGTGCTTTTCGCTTAGCACGTTTCTCCCTTTCACCTTGCACTCGGGCTTCTTCAAAGTCCATAGAACCTTTGTGAAAGGCCAACCTCCAGTTAGATCGTTCATGGGCCAGAGCTTCCCAGTTTTTGATGTTTATATTGCATTTTTTTAGATTAGCCTTAAGAACATCTTTAAACCTCTTATATTAATTCATTTGATTAATGGCTTTTATAACTTCATCCAAAGTGGGGAGTATTGCAAGTTCCTCTCTAATTTGTTTTTGCGGGATTTGCGAAAAAATCTCATTATCCACCTTAGATTTACGATTTAAAAGGTCATAATAATGCTCTTTCCAGCGCAGTGCAATAGACTCTTTGTCTTTTAAGAGTTTGGTGCCATCTTTTGATTGTAAAGGGTTTGTACCATAGGTTTTTGGTCCATAAATGGCCCTTGTGGCCTTAAAAAAGCCCCGTGCGTCATGAGATTCTGCAAGTTGTTGAATTTCTTCAGCTTTCTTTTTCCACCAAGCGTTCTTAAGTTCTCTTGTTCTTCTTTGGACCTCAGCCTTTGCACTAGCGTAGATTTTTTTCTTGGCAGCGCAGTTAATATCATTTTGCCATATTTGGAAGGCTTTCCTTTTTTGGTCAATTATATACTCATTATCATTTTCATCAAACCAATCCTGATGTTTCTTAGTTTCATATCCAATAGTTTGTTCACAAGCTGCAGTAATGGAGGTTTTCAGCTTAGACCAATGGTCCTCAGTGTTATCAGGAGGTTCCGTAGGTAGATGTTCCTTAAGAAGTGATTGAAGACGAGTTTGCTTAATAGGATCTTGAAGGGCGTGGATGTTCATTTTACGCCTTGGTTTCTTTCCTTGAAGCCTACGTTGGGAAGCAATGTTGATAACCATAGTGGACCTCTAATCCAGGTCTGTCCTAGGCCTTATGCTGGTCAACATTTTTATAAATGGTCTGGATGAGGGTGTAGAGGGACTCCTGATCAGATCTGCAGATGATACAAAGCTGGGAGGGAAAGACAACAGCATAGGAGCCAGCAGGATCAAGACTCAGAGTCAGAATGATCTTGACAGGTTGAAACCAACAAGATGAAATTCTAGAGATAAATATAAAGTTCTGCATTTTGGTCCAGAAAATCAAAGGTACCAGTATAGGATGGGGGTCTGGTTTGCCAGAACCATCTGAATTCTGGCTTGCCAGAAGTACCTGGGGAAAGGATCTCGTTGTCTTAGGACACAGTTCCTCAGCATGGCTTAGGAATGCTGGGAGTTGTAGGACTGTTTTCTATCTAAACAAGCTTATAGGATTGCACCCTTCATTGCTCACAAGCTGAACATGAGCCAGCAGTGCAATTTGGCTGGTTTAGGAAAGGAAAGCTAATGCAATCTTGGGCTGCATTAACACAGAAGCATAGCATCCAGAAGTAATTCTTCCATTCTACTCTGAACTGGTCAGGCCACATTTAGAGTACTGTGTCCAGTTCTGGGTGTCACATTTTAAGAAGGATGTTGACAAACTGGAGAAACTTGTTCAGGAGTTCCCAGTTCATTGTGAACCTACCCAATGTGTACTTCCTGAACCATCATGGAAAAACCTTCAGTATTTCGCACTTCTCTGGTGGAGTGAGGCAAGAGGGCGATGGTGAGGGTGGTTGTGTTTGTTCCAACTTCCAGCCCCTCAGCCTCTCTTTAAATACCTTTAGATACTTTTACAAATATGTTTTGTTTTTTCTCTCTTCAGGATGTTGATATTTTAGCTGCTTCTTCTGAGCTTTTCTTTTAACGTGTTGTTTTAGGATGTGGAGAGGCTCTGTTTTATTAACAACTACTAAAAGCTATCAAGGTTTTATCTGTTCCACTCTCCTCTCCTTAATCCTTAATTGCCTTAATTGCCTCTCCGGCTCCAGCTCTATGGGAGTTATCTTGGATTACCCGATAAGGAGTGGTCAGGAATCAGGATGCTTTAGGGGAAAATGGGCAACAAAAAATGCTCTAGGACAAGCTCAGGCATACAAGAATCGGTTAAGACTCCCAAACAACTTAGGTTTGGTGAGTTTGTGCCTAAAGAAAATGTAAGTAATTTGAACTTTACTCCTAATATTTCCACTGCTAATAGATTCTCAGAGCTGGATTTAGAGAAAAGCCCTAACTCAGAGATTTTGTTATCTTCTGTGACTAAGCTGGACTCCTGCCAAAACAACTTAGCTCTGGGAACGAATGAGATCCTGTCAGAGAATTTACCTCCTTCTGATAAGGAAAGAGTTCCCCCAAAATGGCAAGGTTACTCCCCAGATCTTGTTGCAAATCAGTGTTTGTTAACCACACAAACAGTTATATCAATCTTTGAATACTTAACAAAAATTACCAAACAGATAGACTTTCTTAGATTTTTCTTTGTGACATTTACCCCAGAGGTACTTGGGTAAAGGTGAAGGTTTAGATAAGATTTGTGATGGTGTAGGGAAGAGGGAAGAGAGGAAAGCAATAAGGGTGAAGTCAGTTGAGTGGAGAGTAAGATCATGAGAACCAACCTTTAAAAGGAGTAGGTACAGTACATTATTTTTGTACCTTGCAAACTAACCAAGCCATGCTGCAAATCAACTCCAACAAGGTCCAGTGGGGGTCATGAAGAGCTATTAATCTTTCTCTGAGCCAACTTATATGAGTCAACTCCTATTATATTGATCTGTGGAATTGTAACAAAGCCCTGTAGCTTACCAGAGAGTTCTGTTAATCTTCACTCAACCTACCGTTTCATTGATGCTGGTAAAGATGAAGGATTTTCTCTCTACCTTCCAAATAGTGCCTGCACAGGTGTTTCGTGATATGACATCTCACCCATTAGTTATTCAAAAGATTAACATCGAAACACACAATGGCAATCAGAAATATATATGTGGAGGAAGGGGGGGCTGGCTGACTCGCCACAACCCCACCCTTTCCTACCCCAAAGGACCCAAGACCCTCAGAGATCTCAAGGTACCAGACTGCCAAGCAATCTTACTTGAATCTCTGTTTAGGGACTTGCCTTTATGACTGTAACTTGGATTTAGTTGCTGGAACTACAGAGCAATCCACAAACACAATGTGGGGTAAAAAACCAAAAGAAGGTTTATTCAGGTAGCATTTTACAACAAGAATAGGGAAATGAGAGAAGCACAAAATAGAGAGACACTTTGGTACAAAGTAATAGAGCTGCAAAAATAACAAAACCTGATTCCTTATATCTCTCAGGCACACACTCTGTTACCTGGGGGTCAGTTGTCTTCTAGGATTGGATCCAGCACAGCCTTGCCGCCCGGGGGGACTACTTCACCTACTTGAAGGTCTGAGATGGGTAGCCCTCCACAAGGCTTGCCTTGCCAAAGCCCTCATTCAGCTAATTTCACTAGGAGCTACCTGGGGTCGGATCCTGAGGCCACCCGAATGCTTGGGCCTCTGCTTGGCTTGCCGCCATTGCTCCAACAGCAACCATGCGATGACCCAAAGACAAAGACCAAAACGCACACGTTGGGAAATATACCTTTCCCCCCCTCCCCTCCTTTCTGTAGCTTTGCTGCTTCTTAGCCAATCAGGATGAACTTCACCTGGCCAGGCAGGGAGGGGAACTCATGACTCATGACATTTGCATCTGAAAAGCTGTAGATTGGACTTTCAGGTGCCATGTCTCATCCGATACTTTATGCAAATTTCGCCTCCTCCAGCCTTTAGCTGGTTCACACATGAGGGTGTGTGTGCGTGTGTGTGTGTGCAGGTGTGTGAGTGTGTGTGTAGGAACCCTCAGAGGCTCTTTTTCTCCACACGCTCTCTTTTAAAAAAAATGAAACCTGAGAGGTCAACCCTCTCATTTCATTTTAAACTAACTTAAGAGAAAAAGCCTTTGCTAGCCTTCTACCACTAGCACACTTCTTCTCATTCACACACACATAAAAACAAAACTAAACTAAAAGCATCAAAACACAATCAATAGCTTACAGGTTTACATTACATCATTTTGCATATACAAGAAACATCATATACAATTCAAATGGGAACCCCAACCCTTCTGTTGCCTGACTGGCACACTGTCTAAAAACTTTTTAGGGTTGCTGCTTCTCACACCAGCCTGTAGGGGGTAGATTACTGACTGAAATGTGACTCTTCAATTCGCCTTTAATTTTGCTTCTAAAGGCTTGTTTCTGCCACCCTCTGCCTAATGACATGAATACACCTCCCCTTTTTCCAAAGGCTTGCGGGTGGCACCCACCACCCAATGACATGAATACACCACCCCTTTTTTCTAAAGGCTTGCTTGTGGCACCTTCTATCCAATGACATGAATGGGATGACTGTTTCAGAATTACATGCTGAGCCATGGAGGCTCTACCTAGGCGGCTAGAACACACAGCCTGGCAATCTTCTAGTCTCTTGGGCTTGGCTCCTTTAGCCCACCACCCAAACTTGCACGGGATGACTGTCTCCCTCAGAATTAGATGCTTAGCCATGGAGGCTCCACCCAGGCGGCTAGAACACCAGCCTGGCAATCTTTCAGCCGTTAGAGGGCTTCCCGCCTCTAAATTCCTTTTAACTTTCTGCTTTGTTCTCTCGCCTCTGACTGATTTTTCTCTGGCAACTCTTCCCTGCCCTGAGGCACTTTGAAAGCTTACAGGTTATTTATTATTATTGTTTTATTTTTTATTTATTACATTTATACCCCGCCTTTTTTCCTACAAGGAACTCAAGGCGGCTTACATAATCCTCCTCCTCCTCCTCTCCATTTTATCCTCACAACAACCCTGTGAGGTAGGTTAGGCTGAGAGTCAGTGACTGGCCCAAAGTCACCCAGTGAGTTTCATGGCCGAGCGGGGACTAGAACCCGGATCTCCTGAGTCCCAGCAACACTCTAACCACTACGCCACACATGCATTACATTATTTTTTATCATCATCATCATTTCAAATTGACTTTTGCACATGACACAAGACAACAATAGTTCAATTGCTTACACTGGGATCACCTGTCCCCTCCTCTCCAGCAACAATTTATCGACAAGACAAATACACTTGGATCACCCGTCCCCTCCCACTCCAGCAACAATTTATCAGCTTTTATTGGCTTTAATCAACACCTAATCTCAGTCCCCTTTCTTCTCGCTGGAGACACCTGGAGGGAAATTCTTCTGTCCGTGCTTTTCCGCCAGCTAGGAGGGAAATTCCCTTTTCCTTCTGCTCTTTTCAGCTCTCCATTTTGGCAGCACAGGGACAAAGTCTCTTTTTCTGGGGGGGGGGGTGTTCTGATGTCTGCCCCCCCTCTGCTTGCTGCTGCTTAGCCTGGCCATTCACCATGCCCCCCCCCAAGAGCAACTGGACAGTCTAAGTTTAAAATCTGAGTCCTTCTCCCATAGGAGAGATGTAGGGCAGGACTGTGCCTTCCCTCCCCAAAGTCTTGACAATTTCTCTGGGGCACATAGCACAACCAAATCACTCATCAAACGCTGTCCCAAAATTCAACGTTTTGCTCACCAGTCTCTTAAGAGAGGTTTTCTGGTCTTCTCTCCTCCTCCTGGAACACACACGCGCGCGCACACACACACTATTTCTTCTCCTTGCCCTGGTTCTTTGGGATCACACAGCCGCCATCTGCTCACCCGCTTCTTGCACTCAATGGGTAGGATCCTCCTCCGCTTACTCACTGGCAACTGCTGCTCCCAGCCTCTGGCACACGCAGCCTATTTCTTGCCTTGCCAGGGCTCCCCCAGCCACAGACTTCTTGCACTCGATGGGGATGGTAGGATCCGCCTCCGCTTACTCACTCCACAGTTGAGATTTCTTGCCTTCAATGCTCCCCGCTGGCAGCTAGGCTTCCACAGACTGGGTAGCCCCTTCTAGCAATCTGAACGTTTTCCCTGAGGCTCAATCTCACACTTCAATCTCTAAAAAATAACAAAAACTCTGCCAATGCACCAAAGTCTCTCTAAGGCAGCTTCCCTATTTGCCCACGTGCACCCACTCTGTAGTCCAGTTTCGAATCCCACCTCTGCAACCATGTGGAGGAAGGGGGGCTGGCTGACCCGCCACAACCCCACCCTTTCCTACCCCAAAGGACCCAAAACCCCCAGAGATCTCAAGGTACCAGACTGCCAAGCAATCCTACTTGAATATCTGTTCAGGGACTTGCCTTTGTGACTGTAACCTGGATTTAGTTGCTGGAACCACAGACCAATCCACAAACACCATGTGGGGTAAAAAACCAAAAGAAGGTTTATTCAGGTAGCATTTTACAACAAGAATAGGGAAATGAGAGAAGCACACAAAATAGAGAGAGACACTTTGGTACAAAGTAATAGAGCTGCAAAAATAACAAAACCTGATTCCTTATATCTCCCAGGCACACACTCTGTTACCTGGGGGTCAGTTCTCTTCTAGGGTTGGGTCCAGCACAGCCTTGCCACCCGGGGGGACTACTTCACCTACCCGAAGGTCCGAGATGGATAGCCCTCCACAAGGCTTGCCTTGCCAAAGCCCTCATTCACCTAATTTCACTAGGAGCTACCTGGGGTCGGATCCTGAGGCCACCCGAAGGCTTGGGCCTCTGCTTGGCTTGCCGCCATTGCTCCAACAGCAATTATGCGATGACCCAAAGACAAAGACCAAAACCCACACGTTGGGAAATATACCTTTCCCCCCCTCCCCTCCTTTCTGTAGCTTTGCTGCTTCTTAGCCAATCAGGATGAACTTCACCTGGCCAGGCAGGGAGGGGAACTCATGACTCATGACATTTGCATCTGAAAAGCCATAGACTGGACTTTCAGGCGCCATGTCTCATCCGATACTTTATGCACATTTCGCCTCCTCCAGCCTTTAGCTGGTTCACACATGAGGGGGTGTGTGCGTGTGTGTGTGTGCAGGCGTGTGAGTGTGTGTGTAGGAACCCTCAGAGGCTCTTTTTCTCCACAATATAATACCTGCCATTTCAGCAGTCAAAATATCAGCAGCCTTATCTCTTCCTTTTCCTAAGCAAACTCCTCCATCTCCTAAGCAAACTCTCTTCCTTGATTGTCCCAAGTGAGACACTGGACTATGTAATGGAAGTGCAAATGATTAACTTATTCGACTCCCTTCCAAAGAGAGAACAAGTTGACATTATTGCAAGGCTGGACAGTCTTAAGAAACTTTTAGTATCATCTATTATTTATACTATGACAAAACCACTCATGACTTTGGTACCCCCGAGAATTTGCAGGAAGAGAATCCCAAGACTGCAGATGTCTCAGACGCACTACTGTTGATAACTGAGGGTGAGAAATCAGCTGACGTTTCCGCACAGTGTAGATTCTCGCCCCATTAATGACAACTTGTAGATCTAGATCCAGAGTTGCCCCATTGGCAAGACTTGGGGAGCAATGTGGCAATCAAGTATACCTGTGCAGACAAGAAGGATTGTGAGATTCACCAAATAGTCATAGGGACTGATAATGAAAATCTAATATCAAGCAACTCTGCCTTGTGCAAATGATCAACAGACTCGACTTTGTTCTTCTGAATAGTGGGAGTTAGAGACAGGGAATTTACATTCATATCTAATTCTGGAGCATCTACAACTGATTGTGCTATAGTTTCTTATAACCTCCTATTATTATTTATTATTTACATTTATTTATTGCCCATCTGGCCAGCAACTGGCCACCCTGGGCGATGTGCATAGGATAAAAACAAGATAAAATACATTTAAAACAATATAATTTTTTAAAAAAATCTTAACCCACCCCATATTCCCGCCTGAACAGCCAGGTTTTTAATGAGCAGCGGAAGCTCAACAGAGAGGGGGCATGGTGGAGGTCACTCGGGAGAGAGTTCCATAGTATGGGGGCCGCCACAGAAAAGGCCCTCTTCCTCGTCCCCACCAGTCTAGCTGCTCTGGCTGAAGGGACAAGGAGAAGGCCGTCTGTGGCAGATCTTGTTGAGTGGCCTTCTTGATGTTGCTGGAGACGCTCCTTGAGATAGACTGGACCGGAGCCATATAGGGTTTTAAAGGTCAAAACCAACACCTTGAATTTGGCTTGGCAAGCAACTGGTAGCCAGTGCAGCTCCTTGAGCACTGGCGTGACGTGATCCCACCGGCGGCTGCCTTTAACCAGGTGAGCCGCCGCATTCTGTACCAGTTGTAGCTTCCGAACCGTCTTCAAGGGTAACCCCACGTAGAGCGCATTACAATAGTCTAAACTCAATGTCAGGTTTCATGGTGGATTGCTGTACTGAAAGTGATCGTTTATCATTGGTTTTGCACCTGAAGCTTAGTAACCTGAATGTTTATGTGAACCACAAATGATTACTTAATTCATCGATAAAAAGAAGAAATTTACAAGTTAAGTGGTCTACTAAACTCAATAAATCACTAACAGAACTGTTCCATTTGGAGAATGCTTTAGCTGAAATTTATAAGTTTTATAGGGAACAATATGACTGTGCTTCTTGTTGAATTGTTTTTGTTCAAAAAGAGATATAAATATTTATTTAAGGAGAAAAAGAAGTAGGCACAGAAAGAGATTTGGCTTAAGCTAATTAATGTGTGACAGATAAATTATTCAGTTTATTTATTTATTACATTTATATCCTACCTTTTTTTCCTCTTGCAAGAAACTCAAGGCAGCTTATGTGGTCCTCCTCTTCCTCTCCATTTTATCCTCACAACAACCCTGTGAGGTGGGTTAGGCTGTGAGAGTCAGTGACTGGACCAAAGTCACCCAGTGAGCTTCATGGCTGAGTGGAGACTAGAACCCAGATCTCCTGAGTCCCAGGCCAACACTCTAACCACTACGCCATACAGGACCGGTGCAGGGCAGTTTGGCACCCTAGGCTAAATTATATTTAGCGCCCCCCCCTCTTGTGCCGTGGGGGGGGCTCCGGAGCAAAGCAGCCCTGCTCTGCAAACCTCCCCCTGCTGCCGCCGCCACCAGACCTCCCCCGCACGCCGCCGCTGCCGCCGCCACCAGACCCCCCCACATGCCACATGCCACCGCCGCCGCCACCACCACCGGACACCCCCCCGCACGCCGCCGCCCCCCCGCATGCCGCCACCCCCCCCCGCATGCCGCCGCCACCCCCCCACCTACCTTCCCCCGCCTCCTCCGAAAAGGAGTAACGCGACGGGGGCCCCGTGCTCTGTTTTTGGCCGGGGGAAACCAGGGAAACAGGGCTGTTTAAGCCCTGTTGCCCTGATTCCTCCCACCAAAACAGAGCGCGGGCGGGGCTCCAGAAATGGTGCGGAGAAGGTAGGTGTGGGGGGGGAGGCGGCGCGGGGCAGGGGGGAGGCGGCGCGGGGCGGGGGGGGAGGCGCCCAGGCTCGGCCCCACCACTACTCTGGGCACAATCCCCCGCACTGACCTGGCTTTGTCGGCGAGGCGGGCGGGCAGGGCAGGAGCGCGCCGGCAGCGAAGAGGAGCGCAGCGTTTCTGCGCCCTCTTCCGCTATGCGCCCTAGGCAACCGCCTAGTTGGCCTAGCGGTAGCGCTGGCCCTGACGCCACACTGGCTCTCAGCTACCTTGGTAGTTCACACATGTCAGTAATCAATATAGATAGCCTCCTTGAATGGCCTTCTGTGACAATATCAGATACCACTAAACTTATTTTGCAACTAAAATCAGGTGCAGCCTCAGGTGGTGACAATATTGCGCCAGAATTGCTTAAAGCCAACTTAGAGTGGTGGGCCCCAATGCTAGCTGCGCCGTTTACATGGATTGATTGCACAGCATGTATTCCGGAGGACTGCAGGCTGGCCATCATTATTCCCTGTTTATAAAAAAGGGAACAGATCTGATCCTGCTGATTATCGACCTATCATAAGAACATAACATAAGAAGAGCCATGCTGGGTCAGACCAAGGGTCCATCTAGGCCAGTGTTTCTCAACCTTGGGTCCCCAGATGTTTTTGGCCTACAACTCCCAGCATGCCCCAGCCAGCTATGCACTGATCTAGGCCAGCATTCTGTTCACACAGTGGCCAACCAGCTGCCCATAGGAAACTCACAAGCAGGACATGAGTGCAACAGCACCTTCCCACCCATGTTCCCCAGCAACTGGTGTACATAGACATACAGCCTATCATTATAAAACTTTATGCAAATCACCTGTACAGAAAAATTAATATACTGGTTAGATCAGGAAAACAACTTAGGGTAAGAACAAGCAGGGTTTAGTATGGGTAGATCTATGGCAGCTGGGGGGGGGGGTCTTATTTTACAATATTTGGTGGGGAAATATGCCTATCCAGCTGGGGGTAACTTTATAAGGCCTTGACCAACTTCAAATTGGCTTTTGATCTCATCCCTAGGGATAGATTGTGGGGGGGGGGTGTGAGATTGAGGCCACCAATATTGATAGAAGGATTGCTAAAGCTTATCCTCAACCTGTATGAAAACACCTGGCTGCAGGTAAGCTGTGATCATGTAGGGCACACCTTTCTGACCCTGTTCCAACTTTCAGTAGAGTGAGACAGGGCTGTATCTTAGCTTCCATATTATTTAATTTTTAAATTAATTCTACTGCTAAGAGTTTAGCTGTGATTGCATCTTTGATCTTTTTTAAATTTTAGCAGCAGATGACACCTGGAGGAGGCTCTGGCTCAGACTGGAACCATGGCCATGAGATAGCGCTCCCACTGACACACACACACCCCCAAGCTGCATGTACATTTTCCATAGCAGGGCAGGGGTTACTGGGAGAAATGGTTAAAGCCCCCCTTCCCCAGTGTCAGACCACCCTCTAAATTTAAAGAGATAAGAAATCCAGTCACAGAAATCCATCATCATGTCCTATGAGTGAACAACGTCTGGCATATGGACTCTCTCTCTCTCTCTCGCTCTCTCTCTCTTCTCTCTCTCTCTCTCTCTCTCACACACACACACACACACACACACAAATATGCAGATCTGCATAAAATTGTAGCCTCCCAAAGCTGCTCTTCCAAAGAAGCAGCAGCAGCATCCTGTATGGGCATTGTTACACATGGTTGTTACACGAGCTGGTTGTCCCTTAGAAACAGCTTCTAGAGGGTGAAAAGAGATGCAACAGAAAAACACTGCATGGATGTTTTCCATTCATCCGTTCTTAAATTGCCTTATTACGTACTTCCTTTTAAAAAAAAAAAAAGGAAAATAAGGAAAGGGGTTTTATACAGTGCAAAACTGCTCTGTGGATTGGTGAGAGGTGTCTTGAGGACATCACAGGGTCTGGCAAAGCAGCACTGTGCACGGCTTGCTTCTCCAGAATCATTTTCTTCAGAGCTGGCCCAGAGAGAGGAAAGGTATGTTTGGACTAAATGAATCATAGAATCATAGAAAAGTAGAGTTGAAAGGGGCCTACAAGGCCTTCGCGTCCAACCCCCTGCTCAATGCAGGAATCCAGGTCAAAGCATCCCTGACAGATGGCCGTCCAGCTGCACCTTGAATGCCTCCAGAGTGGGAGAGCCCACCACCTCCCTAGGTAGTTGGTTCCATTGTCTTATTGCTCTGACAGTCATGAAATTTTTCCTGATGTTTAGGTGGAATCTGGGTTCCTGTAACTAGAGCCCATTATTCCGTGTCCTGCAAACTGGGATGATCTTGTATTGAAGTCATTAGAACTGGCTTAAGGAAAGCTGCTTAATAGTTCTTGGCAAGTAAGATCCCTCTGCTAAGTAGGTGGAATTTCCCCTCTGCTCTGAATAGAGCAAACTAACAACATTTCAATTTATTTTCACTTCACTACTTTGGGGTTCTTCATTTTATCAGATAATACCAACACATGCCTTTAAAATCAGCCAATCAAATCTGTCCTGGGTGGATGCCCAGTCACTTGGCTACTTACACATTCTGATGTGAATGGCATCATGTAGATCAATAGATGTTAATAGGATATTTATTTATTTATTTATTTAAGGAGAAAATGAAGCAGGCACAGAAAAAGATTTGGCAGAAGCTAATTAATGTGTGACAGATAAATTATTCAGTTTATTTATTTATTACATTTATATCCTACCTTTTTTTCCTCTTGCAAGAAACTCAAGGCGGCTTATGTGGTCCTCCTCTTCCTCTCCATTTTATCCTCACAACAACCCTGTGA
Source organism: Shinisaurus crocodilurus (assembly GCA_021292165.1). Classification (NCBI taxonomy): domain Eukaryota; kingdom Metazoa; phylum Chordata; class Lepidosauria; order Squamata; family Shinisauridae; genus Shinisaurus; species Shinisaurus crocodilurus. Next base: position 3,729,000 of record JAHFWL010000004.1, on the reverse strand, counting down.
GGTAGGTTAGGCTGAGAGTCAGTGACTGGACCAAAGTCACCCAGTGAGCTTCATGGCTGAGTGGAGACTAGAACCCGGATCTCCTGAGTCCCAGGCCAACACTCTAACCACTACGCCACACTGGCTCTCAGTTATCTTGGTAGTTCACACATGTCAGTAATCAATATAGATAGCCTTCCTGAATGGCCTTCTGTGACAATATCAGATACCACTAAACTTATTTTGCAACTAAAATCAGGTGCAGCAGATCTGATCGAGAAGAGATCCTGGCCCTCCTCTGTGTGACAACCCTTCAAGTACTGGAAGAGTGCGATCATATCTCCCCTCAGTCTCCTCTTCTGAAGGCTAAACATGCCCAGTTCTATCAGTCTCTCCTCATAGGACCTTGTTTCCAGTCCCTTTATCATCCTTGTTGCCCTCCTCTGAACCCTCTCCAGTTTGTCTACGTTCTTCTTAATGTGGTGCCCAGAACTGGACGCAGTACTCAAGATGAGGCCTAACCAGTGCCGAGTAAAGGGGAATTATCACTTCCCACGATTTGGAAGCTATACTTCTATTAATGCAGCCCAAAATAGCATTTGCCTAGTTTTCAGCCACATCGCATTGCTGGCTCATATTCAGTTTGTGATCTACCACAATTCCAAGATCCTTCTCACTTGGAGTATTGTTGAGCCAAGTGTCCCCCATTCTGTAACTTTGCATTTGGTTTCCTTTCCCCTAGGTGCAGCACTTGGCATTTATCCATATTAAATTTCATTCTGTTGTTTTCGGCCCAGCGCTCCAGCCTATCGAGATCGCTTTGAATTTTGTTTCTGTCTTCCAGAGTATTAGCTGTTCCACCCAACTTTGTGTCATCTGCAAATTTGATAAGCATTCCCTGTACCTCCTCATCTAAGTCATTAACAAAAATGTTGAAGAGCACTGGGCTCAGGACCGAGCCCTGTGGTACCCCGCTCGTTACCTCTCCCCAGTTTGAGAAGGAACCATTGATAAGCACTCTTTGAGTCCGATTCTGTAGCCAATTGTGGATCCACCTGATAGTTGTTCCACCTAGCCCACTTTTAGCTAGCTTGCTAATCAGGATATCATGAGGCACTTCGTCGAAAGCTTTGCTGAAGTCCAGATATATTATGTCCACCGCATTCCCACAGTCCACAAGGGAGGTTACCCGATCAAAAAATGAGATCAGATTAGTCTGGCAGGACTAATGTACTGAAGGCACTTCCGTCATGTAGGGAGGGGTCATTCTGCTGCCTGTGATAGAGGGGGTCGTCGTGTCGCCCCATCAGAGAAGGTGCTAATCTTGAGGGTGCTGCTAGAACTCGCCTTGCTCCTGGATAACCAGGTGGCGACATCAGTGGGTGGGAGTGCCATCTGCGAGCTGCACTGGTTGCTGAAACTTACTCTAAGTGCCATCATGGTGGTAGGGCAAGGTGGCTCAGCTGTGATGAGCAGAGCCTTTACCGCAGTTGCACCAAGGCTCCAAAAGGCCCTCCTCTCCAAGGGGGGAGCAGTGCAGAACCACTTGTCTCATGCTTACTATTGGCTGGAAAGGGTCCTGGAGCATAACTAGGCCACAACCTTATTTACTTACAGGAATTGTTCGACCAGAAACCATATAAACATGTGGGATGCAGGGTGGGGAGAAGGCCATGGTTTCTACAATATTTGTTTGCCCAAGGGGCTGACCTAGCAGTCCAGGCTGCTTTTGGCACCTGGGGGGGGCGGTCAGGGGTCAGCTCAAGCCCTGAACCTTCTGCCATGATTAAGCCAGACATTTAGCCTTACATTGGGGCTAACTGTGGTTCCTGGATCCACCAGCTGCCCAAAATCTCCTGGGTGGTCCCCACTCTACTGCCATGCCTCCAATTACAAGCATTTATTTATTATTTATGTATTTAAAATATTTATTCACCGCCCATCGGCCAAAAGGCTCCCTGGGCAGGTTTACAAAAAGAAACAGGATAAGAACAGTTATCTTAAAAACAAAAGAACATAAAATAAAATACAGAACATAAAATTACACAATAAAACCAAGCAGCCAAAAAGAATCAGTCCAGAGGTACAGTAGAATAATAAAAATGAATAAAGCATGTCATTTTACCTCACCTTTTATGGGCCTTATTGCCTCCCTTTTCTTTCCTAACTGCCAAGGTTGTGATGGGTATGCACTGCAACATTTATGTACAGATCACTAAGGTGATACCCCAAAGAAAGTGAAATTACCAGGCCCATCCTAGGCCAATCTGGATGGCCTGGGGGGGAAGCTTTCCTGCCCCCCAAACAGGCAACCAGACACTGCCTAGGGTAACATGGGTCCCGGAGGGTGGTGGATTGGTTGTGCTGCCTGGCTGGGCTTATATGGGACTTGCCAAAACTTGCCATTCCCAACTCTCACAAGACCCAGGAAATCCCACATCCTGTGACATTTCTCTCACCGCATCTGGTGATGCCCAGGTACCGCCACCATGAGACTTCCTCATTTGGTATCCTGAGTGCCAAGCAAGTTCCTCTGCAGCAGTCCTGGGGGGGGGGGGAGCTGCACCTCCTCTTCCTGCCCTGCACGCTGACCCCTCCCACAAGCGTGGCAGTTGTGGGGAGGGGGCTTCCTTTCAGTGAAGATGCCCAGAAGGCATTTGGCAGTTGAGACATCTTATCGCTTCTGTGCTGTTTTTATTTGAATTGCTTAGTTTTGTATGTGCTTCCTTTTTGCTTTTGTAAGCTGCTTTGAGTGTTGGAAAGGTGGAATTTTTAAAAATCCATCAATAAATAGAAGTGTTACATCTGTCTTTATCCAAAGTGTTTTAGGTCCGTTTAAATCCTGGGAGTGCTGTTAGTTTTATCCATATGCTCCATTTAACAGGGCAACCCTAGTCATGTCTACTCAGAATATCAAGTCCCTTTTAGTTTAGTGAGACTGACTCTCATGTATGTGAACTCAGTAGAGATTTCTTCTGAGGTAGACATGTATAGGATTGCCCTGTTAGTCGCTCGGTCCTTTTTTTTTATCTTCATCACATTGTAGAAAGCCACTTTTCTACTTCATTCACAATTCGAAGTATAGATAAAGGGTGTTTCGGAAGTCACAAAGGACGACTTCCGAAGGTTACTTCTTGCTGTTTGCTGCTCTTGCCTTTTGAGCAAATGCCCACCAATGTTCCCCACAGTGTGTCAGGTACCCCTTGCCTGTGTTGGTTTGGTATAAGGACCCTACTTCATTTGCATGTGGCTTCCTCTCCAAGCTTCTCTCTCTCTCATAATTACAGACAAAAGCCTTGTGGATCTTGGCAAAGTTCATTCAGTTTCCCTCAAACGCCTCACAGATGCTCCACTTAAACAGCATTCCCAAAATTCTTCTGAATGGCAACTCTGATGTGTTTCCTTACCTTCATCATGCATTCATTCACTCAGTCCTTCACTCATTGTCACTAATTATTTCCTTATCAATTCTTTCAGAGATGGGGGGGGGGGATATAGTTAAAGATAATCATCATAATTTGCATTATCTAAGCATTGAATGCTTCCCCATAAGCAAACCATTTTTTCAACTGTCCCCTAGATGGCATCTCTGGCAATAAAACCCCTTTGTTTTTAATTCATGGAAATGAAGTCCTGACTAGACAAGAGGACAGATCTGTGATTGCATCTTTGATCTTTTTTAAATTTTAGCAGAGGCTCTGGCTTAGACTGGAACCATGGCAATGAGATAGCGCTCCCATTGAACCCCCCCCCCCAAGCTGCATGTACATTCTCCATAGCAGGGTGGGTGGGAGAAATGGTTAAAGCCCCCCTCCCCCAGTGTCAGACCACCCTCCATGCAGCTGTTATTTGCTAAAATTTAAAATGATACGAAATCCAGTCACAGAAATCCATCATCATGTCTATGAGTAAACAACGTCTGGCATATGGACTCTCTCTCTCTCTCTCTCTCTCTCTCTCTCTCTCTCTCTCTCACACACACACACACACACACACACACACACACATAAAAATATCCTATTATCATCTCTTGATCTACATGATGCCATTCACATCAGAATGTGTAAGTAGCCAAGTGACTGGGCATCCACCCAGGACAGATTTGATTGGCTGATTTTAAAGGCATGTGTTGGTATTATCTGATAAAATGAAGAACCCCAAAGTAGTGAAGTGAAAATAAATTGAAATGTTGTTAGTTTGCTCTATTCAGAGCAGAGGGGAAATTCCACCTACTTAGCAGAGGGATCTTACTTGCCAAGAACTATTAAGCAGCTTTCCTTAAGCCAGTTCTAATGACTTCAATACAAGATTTTCCCTTCCGTTGAATGATAAATTGCGTGTACAAATGTATTGCATCTGATTGGCCATCTGCAGGTGTATCCTCCAGATGTGTCTGTGTGTGTGTCGTAAACATTTCCATCTGGCAAGTCCACCATTGGAATAATTCATTGTGACCAGACATTTTCCTCAAGATGCTCCAGAGATGCATAAGAACAGAAACATAAACCTGCCTTGCTTTGACCAGGTCCGTCCATGATCTGTCACAGCCCCTCCTGCATCTGATTCTGACATGACCAGGCTCTGCATGTGTCATAGCAGGGCACAGAGATGGGGGCCATCCTCCCCAGCAACTGACTTTCAGAGGGACGTGGCCCCAGAACGTGGTGGTTCCATTTCTCAATCCTGGCGAGGGAATAGCTATGGATAGACCCACCCTTCCTAACTTTGTCAATCCCCTTTTTAAATGCTAAAGTACCAAAGGTCAACATTGGTGCCAGGGCCTGTTGATGTAACCCAGAGAGGATGTAGTAGTGACTGGTACAATGTCCACTGAATTTAATGTACAGATTTCCATAGTATGCAAGGTATGCACTGATGACAATGCATTCTGTCTGCAATACATGCATGTTTCTATTATGTTTGTTATATAGTACTAGCTTTTGCCCGCAGCGGGTGGTCATTTTCCTATAGGCACTATTTGTTTGAAATTCTTAAGGTCGCTGACTGCTGTTTTGAATCGCTCCATAGGAAAGGTCCCCCGGGACTACATAATGGAATCCTAGCTCCCCCAGGACTACCAGCTCCCCCGGGACTACCAACCAGCTGCCCCGGGACTACCAGCTCCCCCGGGACTGCGCAATGAAATTCCTGCTCCCCCCGCCCCGGGACTACACAATGAAATCCCTGCTTCCCTCCCTGGATTACACAATGAAATCCCTGGCCCCCCGGGACTACACAATGAAATCCCAGCTCCCCCAGGACTACACAGTGAAATCCCTGTTCCTCCCCCGGGACTGCACAATGAAATCCCTGTTCCCTTTCCCCCGGGTCTGCACAATGAAATCCCTGCTCCCCCAGGACTGCACAGTGAAATCCCTGCTCCCCCCCGGGAATGAAATCCCTCCTCCCCCCCAGGACTACGCAACAATGAAATCCCAGCTCCCCCCCCCAGGACTACACAATCAAATCTCCGTGTCCCCCCCGGGACTACACAATCAAATCCCTGCTACCCCCCCCCAGACTACACAACAATGAAAGCCCTGCCCCCCCCAGGACTACACAATGAAATCCCTGTCCCCCCCCCCTCCGGGACTGCACAATGATATCCCTGCTCTGCCCCGGCTGTGGTTCATATGAACATTCTGTTTTGACGTAGGAGAGATTTGCATATCCGCTCCTGATTGGCCCCTGTGGCAGTTCATACGAACATTCTATATGTCGTTGGAGCGATTTGCATAACCGCTCCTGAATGGCCCCTGCGAACATTCCAAGTGATGCCATTGGCTCTCATCTATTTTGGGCCATACAGGCGCGGTGAGGGTTTTTCGGAGATTTGAACCTACCAGTCTTTGTCCTTGGGTGATGTATGCGTGCCAAGTTTGGGGCGCATCCGTCAAAACGTGATGGAGCCTATGCGACAACACCCCGCACACAGCAGTCATTCAGTCAGTCAGTCAGGCAGTTATTTAAAAAGTTTCCTTCCCTTTTCATCCCTCAGAGAACATTCTAAATGGCCTAGGGGAGATTTGCATACCCACCCCTATTGGCCCCTGTCTGAGCAGAAGTGGGCCATTGTTTGAAGACGGCTCCAAGTTGAAGTAGGGGTTGGTGCAGGCCGTGTGTTTGTGTGTCCATGCCACTTTTCTGCTAAAAAGAACAAAGTGTCTCACAAAAAAGTAATTAAAGCATAAAAACAACAGTAAGATGTGAGAGAGACAGAGGCAAAGCAATATGTTACTGTTTGAAACTAATGGCAACAACACAAGATCAAGGGCCCTGGTCTGAATAGTCTGAAGGATCTGGTCCAGCCCTGGATTAACCATTAAGCAATATCAGCACGTGCTCATCAGGGCACCAAGGGAAGGGAAGGGAAGGGGGGGCACCACAGAGTACCAGAGTGCCACAAATTTTTGCATTTGCATTCCCCCCCCTTATAACAGTTTTATTTAAAAAATGCATAAAACAGTGATGAAAATTTGTATTTCTTTCTGTTGCCCTAGTTATAAGAAAGTAATTGGCTTATATTGCTTGCTGCTATTTAGTGTTAAATAAATATAATTAAAAAAACAGTTTATATTTAATGTAGTTGTGTTGTGTGTTCTGGCGTGAGGGATGGCCTTGAAGAAAACTGAGTTTTTAATGTCTTATTTCACCTTCAGCACTTATTGAGTCTGAATGTCTTGCCAGCTAAGCAATGGAAGGGCCGAGGGGGCACCATTATTGGGCTGTGCTTTTAGGGCATCGGCTGGCCTTAATCTGGCCCTGGTCTGGTCAGTGCCCAGATGATGACAGACCACCCAGGAGCCTGTGGTGTTCAGTGTCATCAGGGCAGAAAAGCTGGATATAAATGTCATAAAGAAAGAGAAAGAGAGAGAGAGAGAGGAAGAAAGAAAAAGAAAGAAAGAAAGAAAGAAAGAAAGAAAGAAAATTTAGTCAACTCAAGAAACATGTACCGGTACGTCCTGGTGAAAGAGCCAGGTCTCATGGCCATTTGCCTATTTGAACTGGCCATTTTTATCTATTGGCTCCTTTTTCACTGAGAGGGGTACTCAGAGAAGGAAAGTCCTCAGATTTACCCACTGAAGGGTCACACGTAGCAGACCTGGGAAAGTCTTCTACAGATGGAGTCCCTCTTTGTCCACATAGCACAGCTCCTTATAGCCTCTCATCTTCGTTCAGGAGATGACAGGGAATGACACCATACATAATGGTCTCCATGCCTAACAGAGATAATTCAGCACCAGCTGATTTGAAGTGAAGATTTGTTGGCCTCTCCACTAATGTCAACGCGACCCTTCCCTTAGGGACTGTGTCCACAGATGCAGGCATGAATGTTATGATATGAGGTCATTGTTTCCCAGCTCTGGAGGTTGCAGTCCTACCACCCATACTTGGGACAAGTTTGCTTCTGAATAGGCATAGACTGGGACTCGGGAGATCCGGGTTCAAGTGCCCACTCGGCCATGAAACTCACTGGGTGACTTTGGGCCAGCCACTGACTCTCAGCCTAACCTCCCTCACAGGGTTGTTGTGAGGATAAAATGGAGAGGAGGAGGAGGATTATGTAAGCCGCCTTGGGTTCCTTGCAGGAAAAAAGGCGGGGTATAAATATAATAAATAAATAAATAAATAAATAAATTAAAAAATCATCAGATTGTGTTCCCTTTAAGCTCCCATTTTGATTTAGGTCTGTCCCACATATTTTTCCTACTTTATTGTGTGACGATCCTTCCAAGGTGAAGGCAGCATACTTCTCAAATGTTCACCATGTCGTTCTCCCTGCTCCACCTCTGACTTGACATCTTCCCACCCCTCATTTCGGCTGCCTCCCCCTAGCCTGGCAGACCTGTCTCCGTCCTACACAGCCTGCCCTGCTGTTGCACATGTAAGCAGGTGCCGTGTAACTCTGCGACTGAGACCAGCATCCGTCTGTCGGCGGCAGGATGAGCCAAGTCTGCAGGTCACCACAGCCCCACTGCCTTCTGCATAGTTAATTGAGGCTGCTTCTAATAGATGGATCCTCCTCGTGAAGCACCTTGGCCTGATCTGGAGCTGCTGCTGTTCTTGTTATTATTATTTCTATTTCTATACCGCCCAATAGCTGAAGCTCTCTGGGCAGTTCCGAAGCTCTCTGGGCTAAGGTGATCATGAAGGGCGTGACCTATGTGGCACCAGGCTGTTGCCAGCAGGTCACTTTGGAGGGTGAGGGTGTCTCTGTTCCCAAAAGGCCAGTCTAGAAAACTAGTTGCTGATGAATGAAATACAATATATTAGTGGAATCTCGGGCTCTGCCTCTTTGCAAAATACTGCAGCTTACACTTTTTCAGGATTCGTGGACTGTTGATGCTGGAATTTTTTTGTGGACACCTTTCCGCTCCCATACTCCAGCTAGCTTGAAGGGAAAGGATTCTGGGAAACGATGCTGTCTAAAATGGGGAAGATGATCTGATGGGAGCTAAAAGGAAACAACAAGATGCAGACCGATTCCACTAAACCACATTCTCAGATGAGCGTCAGGATGTTCTGTCTGGGTTGGGATGTCTCTTCCCATCATTCATCACAGTCACGATGCTGCCAATCTCATGAATGCTTGGAGGTTTCTGGGTCTCCAAGAGGCACTGCAGAAGTATCAGGAGCATCTCTGTTTGTCACTTAATGTGTTCCCTGTTGTAGTGTGTGTTTGTAATATGTGTGCTTCCCCCCCAAGGAGACAATTCATAGAATCATAGAAAATTCTGTCAGGGCTGTCAAGGAAGATCAGTTTCCATGTCCAGGCCCATGCCGCTTCCATTCATTATGCAGATCCCAAATGGATGAATGGAAAATACATGAGTTCTTGGCCAGATGCATACACTTCCTGGGCTTTGAAACTGGCTCAATTTCCTCACCATTGGAAAATGTGTCAGATAGTTCTTCAGAGACTGGAAAGTGGCAGCAGGAGGCTTCCAACCAGTCATCTATCATTCGTCAGACCACTAAAGCTAGTGCCAAAAGTTCCAATTGGAACTTTTTTGGGCAACATTAGTGGGGACTGGGTGGGATATGGGGAGGGGATTAACATTCTTTGGGAACAGGAGAAAATCATTACAAAGTTTCGGGAGAGGAACATAACATTTTGAATTGGCAGCAGCAGAGACTCCCGTCCCCTCTATTCTTTTTAAAATACTTTTTGCTGCCACAATAAGAAGGAACTCTGAGGGACAGCACAGGCCCATGGCCAAGGCATCAAATGGGAGTCCTTCAGCACCACATTCTGAAACCACCTCTCCAAGAAGGACTGGAACCACCATAAAACGGTGCCTCCAAATCCAGCCAGGCAGTCATAAAAACTTAAGAAGAGTCATGCTGGATCAGACCAAAGCTTATCTAGTCCAACATTCTGTTCTCACAGTGGCCAGTCAGATGTCCCAATGAGAAAACCACAAGCAGGACATGACTGCAATAGCACCCACCCACTCATGTTCTCCAGCAAAGGTCCAGAATGATACCATGTTTGATGGTATCAAAAGTTGCAGAGAACCAGCAGGGACACACTCCTGCTACCTGGTTCCACCAAGGTGATCAAAGTGGTCTCCATCTCATAACCAAATTGTAGATTTTGTGTATGGTTGCACATTTTTAAAAAGCCCTGATCGCATCAGAGAACAGGTCTACCATTTCTGGTAGAACTAGTGACTGAGCAGCAATAAGGCCTGCCTGGCCTGGGCTCCAGGTCTACCATGATAGGTAGATCTAGTCTCTGAGAAATTTGTATACCAGGTCTACCCCTCTGTTGTTGCTCTGTTGTTGTTGCCAGACAATGTCTTCCCACTCACAGCTGAAGCCCTCAATTCTTTCCATGACTCCCTTCACCCACGTAACTGCCCTTTGGGCCAGCCTTTTTAAGTGCTTTCACTTAAAAAGCAAAGGGTTTTTAAGTGCTTTCACATATCGACATTAATCGCCCGATCCGATGCATGTTTACTGGGGGATGAGGGCACGTTAAGCCACAAAAAGCCAGTGTGCATAAGAAGTGCATCTTCCTTTGTGATGCTGGGACTGGCAGGGATTGTCCTCACAAGCAACACAAACACTTCTCAGATGAGCGACATTCCTGTGTTCTCCCCAAACCTCACCTCACCTGTGGGCTGGAAAAAAACGCCTCACTGGTTCACTTTAAAGTGAACTCAGCCAGGGCCCCTGCCGGGTGGAAAGGACAGTGACTTGCATAGCCACGGTCAGCAAGGGAGCCCATCATACTACGGCTTGTTTGCTTTATGAGGCAGGTGCTCCTGCAGGCTATCAAACGGAAGGTCTAACAGGCCACGGTGCTGCCTGGCTGGGACCGGCCTCGCCGCCCCTTCCGGGTCCACATTCTACCATTGGCATTGCAGCCAGTCTCAGCTGAGCTCAATGAAATCCCACCCCCACGTGTAATTTTCCGACTTCCCCTGGCTGGGACTGGCCCGCCTGTGTTGCGGGGAAGGGGAGAACAGAGACTGATGGGGCAGCGTGTGCAACACGACGAGGCGCACTTGCCACTCTCAGAAAGGAGCTACTCTGGCTCCCTGGCCGTGCTGCTGCCTGCCACCACCTCTGTGGCTTACGAGGTGGCGCTCCCGTGGCCCAGTTAAACTCAAGGGCATCCCCACACTCACGAGTTTAATTTACTGACCTCCTGCCGTGCCCTGAGCCTTGCCGGTCTGGCGGGAAACTGAAAGTAGAGATAGACGGGGCCGGCGCAGCACCGCAGCTGCTGCTGCTGCTGCTCTCGGAATGCTGCCATGGCTGGAATCCCAGGGGGCAGCAATTGCACCCGCTTGCCCCATGATAACACCGATACTGTACCAGCTTCACTGGTTACCAGTGCCCCATTTCTGAGCCCCATTTTTGTCTTTTAAAGCCTTAGATGGCTTGGTACCAAGCTACTTGAAGGGCCGCCGACACCCATATCAGTCTGCCTGGCCTGCACTTTAAGATCAGCAAGAGAGACCCTCTTTATTTGCTCACCTGTGAGAGCAGTTAGGTGGGTGACCACGCATGAGAGGGCCTTTTCTGCAGTGGCCCCACCACACCTCTGGAATAAGTTACCACCATCAGGGGTTTGAATTGCCAGGCCCCATCATTGCAAGCTTTTAAAAAGGCCCTGAAAACATATTATTTTACTTTGGCCTTCCCCTGATATGTTTGCGGTTGTTGTTTTTATTGCTGTTTTTAATTGCTATTTTTATTACTGTTTTATTGTGTTTTTGCTGTTTTTACTGTGTTTTGATTGCTTTTTAAGACGTATCATTTTTTATTATGTGTTTTATTATTGTACACCAGCTTTGGAGGGCTTCTGCACTGAAAGGCAGCCAAAAAAATATTTAAATAAATAAATAAAAAATGTATGCCAGGCTTCAGGGAGAACTCTCTTGCCTTTTCAGTGGTGAGCCGGGAAGTCCATGGCTCAGTGGCTCAGCTCAGTTCAAATCTCACCTCAGCCAGTAACAGTCTGGAAAGAAAATAAGTACAATGGCCCAGATTTCATGAGGGCTGACAAAGACTTGTGGTCTCCGTTGCTTGCTGTACATGGTAGATGGATTTCCCCCCATCTATAAATCAAATTTAAGAAAGCCACATTATTTTTTTACCTGGGTGTACTTTTCTGTTTTCAGATGCTTTTAACTTCTGCATAAACTTTCAAAAATGTTTTTGATTATGCTGTCTTTTAATAATGGATATTTAGTTGCATTTATTTACTTATTTTTGTTTACGTTGTGCATTGTATTTTATTGCATTATATTGTATTAGTAAGTAAGTAAGTTATATCCTGCTCTCCTACAATTGTATTTAGAGCGGCTTTCATAAAAATACATCTTTATTGCTTTGTGAGCTGGGGGGGGGGGGCTTTTGTTCGGTTGAAAAGCAACACGTGTGTGTGTGTGTGTGTGTGTGTGTGTGTACATGAGTGACTAGCACACTCAACCTTGGGTCCCCAGATGTTTTTGGCCTACAACTCCCAGCATGCCCCAGCCAGCGTAGCTGGCTGGGGCATGCTGGGAGTTGTAGGCCAAAAACATCTGGGGACCCAAGGTTGGAGAACACTGGTATGAATGAATAGATGTGTCCCTGTATGTTCAGAAAAGCTTAGTTCTGATCAACCTGCTCAGGATCCTCTCTGAATTTCCAGCAGTCTTGCTCCCAGTACACTTGAGGCAGGCATGCGTGCAGCAGAAGAAAGACTGGGAAAGAATAACCCCTGAACAAGCCCTAGAGAATATTTGATAGGACTGTGCATAATTTGGGGGAGGGACCATAGCTCAGTGGTAGAAGCCGAGCAAAGACGTATGCAGAGCAGAAGGCCTTTCTACTGAATCTCTCAATGGACATGTTCGATCTGTCCTTCATTAAACCCATGAAAGAGAACCCCCATCCCAGCTCTCACCCCCAAACACAGTAAATGTGGGTAGGGAAATGTTTGCATAAAGTTTATTTGCCTGCACCACACCATATACACATCTACTCAGAAGTAAGTCCAGTGCTTTTTTTCTGGAGAAAAAGGTACCGGAACTCTTGGATTACATTTCCTCGGGAGTAGATGACGATTAAATTGTAATGCAATTACGGTAATAGAAGAAAAGGTGCTGGAACTCAGTTCCGGTGAGTTCCACCAGAAAAAAAGCCCTGAGTAAGTCCCATTGAGTTCAAGAGGACTTACTTCTGAATATACATGCATAGGATTGTGCTGTTACTTAGCCAGCTGTTTCTGTTATGTTTTTACAATTGCATCAAAGAAAGGCTTTCCAGTGTTCCATGGTACAGGCCCTTAAAATCACCATCACCATTTTATCCCAATGTTTGCCTTTTGTGGGAAGTTTTGTTAAAATTTAGTTAGTGTGTATGACTATTTACTTATTTATTTATTTATTTGTTGTATTTATATACCACTAAGTATAATAAAATCCCTAAGCTGTTTATATATAAATATTAAAATCACATTTAAAATATTAATAATAAAATCATTTAAAATATTAATATTAAAATCACATTTAAAATATAATTATGAAAACCAATTCCAATTGCAATAATAATAATAATAATAATAATAATAATAATAATAATAATAATGCCCATTCTTGGATAGTAAAATTCACAGTAAAATTCTGTGAATGAGCAGTGTAGCGTAGTGGTGAGAGTGTTGGACTGGGACTTGGGAGATCCGGGTTCTAGTCCCCGCTCGGCCATGAAACTCACTGGGTGACTTTGGGCCAGTCACTGACTCTCAGCCTAACCTACCTCACAGGGTTGTTGTGAGGATAAAATGGAGAGGAGGATTATGTAAGCCACCTTGGGTTCCTTGCAGGAAAAAAGGCGGGGTATAAATGTAATAAATAAATAAATAAATAAATACAGTAGCAGCAAAATGGAGCGGCATGATTCATTTAATTTTGAGCCAGGGAAAGCCTGGGTGAACAAGTATGTTTTCAGGAGGCCACATTTTCTGCCTCCCAAACTGCGCAAGGAAGACTTTCCCAAAGGGTGGGTGCCATTACCGAGAAAGCCCACCATCGAGGTATTATGCAGTGACGTTCTGTTAATTTTGGAATGACCAGCAAGGCCTCCTCTGATGATCTTAAAGGTTGGCTGGGTACATATAAGGAAAGGCGGTCTGCCAGGTTGGTCTCAAGTTGTTAGGGCTCTGTATGACAACAGCATAACCTTGAACATGGCCCGGTAGCTAATAGGCAGTCAGTGTGGTTCTTTTAACACAGATCTTATGTGAGCATAGCTGGGTCTCCCAGCGAGCATCCTAGCTGCTGCGTTCTACATTACCTGCAGCTTCTGAACCAGGCCCAAGGGTAGCCCCACATGGTCTGAGGTTACAAGTGCATGGATCACTGTGGCTAGATTATCCCTATCCAAGCATGGGCATAGTTTATCCCTATCCAGGAATGGGCATAGCTGGGGTACCAACCAAAATTGGTAATGAGCACTCCGGGCCACCAAGGTCACCTGGGCCTCCAGTGGCAGAGCATCCCCCAAACTACATACCTGCTCCTTCAGGGGGCATGAAACCCAACCAGAACAGGCAAACAGCCCAATTCCCAGACCTGGGAAGAACTGCCAACCCACAGAGTCTCTGTCTTATCGGGATTCAGCTTCCATTTGTTAGCCCTCATCCAAGCAGGACCGGTGCAAGGCAGTTTGGTGCCCTAGGCAAGATCAGATATTTAGCGCCCCCCTTCCCACTTGAGAGCACTTTATTTTTTTTTCAAGGCGTTTCTGGTGCCCCCTTTAGCCCTGCGCCCTAGGCGGCTGCCTAGTTGGCCTAATGGTAGCACCGGCCCTGCATCCAAGCCATAACTGCATCCAGGCACCAGTTCGGAACATGCACGGCCTCTCCCAATTCAGATGTCACAGAGAAATAGAGCTGGCTGTCATCTATGTTGAGACTTTTAATCATTCTAAATAGTGCATGGTGGGGTGGTTATTTTAACTATAAAAGGCTTCCTGTTCCTGCCCCACCTTGCCACAGCAACATGCGTATTTGTGGCGGCAGCGTCATGTGCTTGACTTCTGCCTTCCATCTTGCCATGTTGTCCTTTGTGTCCTGGCCTTGTCTGCTCCTGACTCCTCTCTTTGCCTCTGGCCCTGCCACACTTGGCCAGCAATTGACCTTGCTTGTTCCTGACTTTGCTTCTTGCCTCTGGCCCTGCACGCCTTGCCAGTATTTCAAACCTGCTTGTTCCTGACTTTGCTCTTTGCCTGTGGCCCTGCAACACCATGCCGGCATCGGCCCACGCCTCTTTCTGCCTCTGCACTTGCCTTGGTCCCTGGCACTGGTGTGCCCCACCCTGATATTGGGCCTTGTAGCAGGCCCCTTCCAACTCTACTTTTCTATGATATGCCTGCTGCCTACGTCCCGGACCTGACAGGCAGTTTGGATTAGGAAAGCAGCAAGGGAAAAAGGGATAAAATTTTACAGTATATCACTGTCTTTTTTAAAAAAAAGTATTTAGATCAACTACATATTGCATGTAAAAGAATGTAAGAAAAACCTGTTCCCTTGCCACAACAGAGCATTGGAAGGGGGAGTGAGTTGGAGTGGGAAAACTGGTGGTGTGGGATTGCTTCACCCTTCCCTAAGCCACCCTTCCCTTGATTTCCATAATGAGCAAAGTACAGTTTTTGTCAATAGAAGTCTCCCTGTTTGTCAACATATTTATGGCAAGTTGTCTATGATCTTTCTGAACTTGTGCTATTGCCAACAAAGCAATAATAAGTAATAAAGTACCGTAATCATATAACCAAGAATATCTTTAGTTAATACATAAAAATATATTTTGACAAGATTTATGTAGTTTGTCACAACTTCACCAGATATGAAAAAAAATTCCCTGGCCTTAGACATCTCCAACAAAAATTATCCATCCCTGTTCTAAAGTTTATCTGGTATATAATGCCACCTATAAATCATTTTCTAATGATGCTCTGTTTTCTGTTTGTCTAACAGTGAGAGACGCTCAGTATAAAGTAATATCAGTATTTAAAAGTATTTAGCCACCATGGAAGATTTAAAAAGAAGAAGAAGAAGAAGTTGAGGAGGACAGTCATTGGTGTAAGCTGGAAGAGATTAAGGAACCTATTAGTTGTTGTGAAAAGGCCCTAGAGCTGCAGCTCTTGGGCAGTATAGAAATTTAATCACTCAATCAAATATTAGATATGTAAATATGTTGTCTCAACAGAGTTGTCCCCTGTTGAGAAAATATTGGTCTGCTATTTTACATACTATAAATATTATGAAAGGATACTCACTATCAGATGCACCCAAGGTATCATTGTTGGGATATATACTAGAGAATGTGACACAAGGACACCATGATCTGATTCATTTGCAGCTGAAAGATCTGCCTTGCTAAACTATGGAAGAATGCAATAAACATTCCAACAATTAAACATTGTTTATGTAAGCTGTGGGATATTGCAGTTATGGAAACAATTGCAACATATATTAACTCAACGGTTGATAGTAATCAGCAGTACAGATTTCAAAATTCATGCTAGGCTTTTACTCATTTTAGAGAGATTGTGGATTTATGGTTTGGAAAATGTTGTTGTACAAGTGGGAATATAAATGTTTGCTACGTTGTAATGTGGTGTTATTGCACTCATGCCCTATTTGTGGGCTTCTCACAGGCAGCGAGTTGGCCACTGTGTGAACAGAATGCTGGACCAGATGGACCCTTGGTCTGACCCAGCAGGGCTCTTCTGATGTTATTTACCGTATTTATGCCCACTGGGAGTTGTAGGCCAAAAACATCTGGGGACCCACGGTTGGAGAACACTGCCTTAGGAGGACCTTTATTTTTAATGGTGTTTCCCAATAATATCTCAAATAGTGCTAGACGTCAAAATATGTTAAAAATGAAAGCCTAGGTTTGGTTATGATTTCTTAACTGTAAATCTTGAAGAAACCCCCCCACACACACACATAAGAGTGTATTTGTGACAAATTGGCAGGGGATATATTTGTTCCTTGTTAATCAATAAAAACAATATGTATTTTGACATACCATCTTCCACCAGTCCATTAAAATTCCCTTGATGTCTCTAGCTCTTTGATAACCACTACTATAAATAACAGACAAAAGAGGAGACACCAGGTGAGCAGGTGGGGTGTGTGTGAAAGCTCTCTTCCTCTGTCCCCCCTTGCTCTCCACAGGTCCCTCTCCCACAGGTACAGGGCCCATTGCACACCCTGATCTGTGCAACTAGGGCCCGATCCACACCTAAGGTTTATTATAGGATTGTATCGCTGCCATGACTTGCAGGGCACACGATGCATGCGCTTTTCAGTGTCGACTGCGGTAGTCCTGCGTAATCATTCTTCGTTTCTTCCAGAATTTCCCAGACTAGGTTTATCACGGCTTTTTCAGTTATTGCGGTTCACTGCCGCAGTACGCAGCCAGCGTGTGCTAAACTAGTGCTGCAGTTGCCCGTCTGAGGTGTGGCCACGAAAGTGATGTCGCTGGAGTTAACCAATAGTTTTCGAGGGGCAGGAGGAAATGTGGTGCGACGTGGTTGGTTCCCAAACTGGTGGGGAAGAGAGGTGTCCGCCATTTCTTGTCGTGCGGCAGTCAACCCTCTTCCTCAGAAGCTTCTTAATTTATTTGTTTGTAAACGTTCATGTACAGCTCCACAGCTCCGAGCAGGAATTGTGTGTCCGTGTCAGTCAGAATTCAGGGAATTGTGTGTCAGTGTTGTTGTTTTTTAAAAACAAATTCGCGGCTGCGCACATGCGCACCTCTGCGGCAGACCAGAAGCAAAGAGCCCCTGCTTCTGAAATGGCCATTTCCCCGGCATGTGACAGGCAGTCCCCGTCCCTCCCCAGGATAGCCACCATAGAGTTTGAGAGGGGACAGGAGTGGGAGGCTTCCCCCCCCTTTTTTAAACAGCAGGGTTCACCCCCATTGCCCGAAGAGCAGGGGGCTGTGAATTAGCCAAAAGGCGTGTCTGCTCAGAAGTAAATCACATTCTCTCCAATGCCCTTGCTCCCAAGTGAATCACACTGATTTAACAGGAGCCTTGTGCTCGGGAAACTCAGAATGGGAGGAACAATTATTTTTCCTTTCTTTTTTTAAAGATCGCTCCTGCACTTGTTCGCACCTGTGCAGACGACGAAGCAAAATAAAAATTTAGAAAACCCTGTTCCAGGCAAGGCCCAGTTCTACCGCTACGGAGTTAGGTGTGGGCTGGCAAACCGGGATGAGTGCAGTACACTTAACGAGAGTGTGCCCTGTGAGGCGTGACTGCGGAACGTGAACATAGCAGTACCGTTCTGCTAACTTGACAGGGTAATGTGGATCTAGGAGAGACCTTTACCCTGAAAGGGTAATTGGTTTTTAACAGAGCTGTGCACAGATGGCCTCTCAAAATTCACCACCCTATTTGTGGGCAGAGAAATTGGGGGGGGGGGGGACAATTTCACCAGATGTCTCCAGGGAGAGGCTTGCCTGTGAGGAACCGTTGATAATGTCTCCTCTTCCTGGAGAAATTCAATGAAATTGTTGTAGCAGATCTATCTTTCTTTTTTGTAAGGGTTGTTTGTTTGTTTGTTTGTTTTGCACTGCCCCTGCAAGTGGCAGCCTGACCACTCTGTTGGCAGTCTGGCCCTCATTTTGCATCCTCCACCACAATGCAAGTGTGGGGAGTGGGGCAGCGTTGTGTCCAGCTCCAGGGAAGAGACGAAGCTGCCGCTGTGCCAAAAATCTGTCCTCCAGTTTCCCTAAAGTTTTCTTCCCCATGAAAGAGGCTTCTGTTTTTCTGCTTCTTCTTTCTCAGGGTGCTTTATAATTTATTTTGACTTTATTTTGGTGGTGTTGTCTATTAATTGCGGGGTGGCCAAGGGTGCTGTTTGTGTGTTTTCTTGCTATTACATATCTCTCAATTGCTCAGCAGCCTGTGCTTCCTGATCTGAAATAAGCCCGGAGGGAGGAATTGACTCATGATGATGATGTCTTCCCCTGGGCTTTAATCAAAATATAGGAAGTCGAGGAGGCGACAGGCTACCGGGAAGATGATTGTACAATGAAAGACAGGACATACTCACACTCACACTCACACTCACTCACACACACACTCCTCAGCTACCTGCTAAGTAAGGTATGCACAAGAAACCTGAACTCAACAGAGAATTTCTCTGAAATTTTCTTCACCATTTGAATTTCTTCTCGAAAGCAATTGCTTTTCTATCGACTCGAATGAGAATGGCCAAAGAAGATGTGAGGAAAATTTTCAGCACAGCACTACTTTTTAAAGGGCTTTTAATTGGCAAACTCATTTAAATCAGTTAAAGACTAACTACCACTTTGGGATTTCAGTTGGTTGCAAGTTGCATGACAGTCAGACAGCTAATGCACTGGGTGTTGTTCCCAGGCCCAGCATGGAGGTGGTGCCTTAAAGAGCACTACACCGGCCATCTGATTCTCCGTAGTAGAGCCACTACTATCCAAGGCACAGGAGCCCTGCTGCCTGGGAGGACTGGTGGGCAACCCTGCACAGGTATCTTTCTCTTTCAGGGCTTCCCAGATGCTGTCCAATAAAGACTACACCTTTGTCACATATGTGGTATCTTTGTTGCTAGACAGTATGAGATGGGGATCACTTTCCCCCCCACCCCAGTATGACCTGGCTTCAAGATGGGACTCTAAGGGGGATAGGAGGGGGCTTGATTGGCTCAGAGGCCACTCATGTTCCCTGCACTCAGTGGGGCCATCTGGGCAGGACTCTGGAGAAGAAATCCACTCCAGGGCCCCACTGAGCAGAATAAGCAGGAGGACCTCAAACCCAACAGGGCTGGCCACAGGTTGAAGTGACAGAAGTAATACCCCTCCCATAAGGCCATACATTGCCTAACTGCACTTGGAGCAGGACTCCCATGGTGCACCAGTAGGATGGGTGCCGCTGCCAGGATGCGTGGGGCAGTCATTTGGGGGACGGGGGAAGGATGGGGAGTGCTGAGAGTGTGCCCAGGTCATCTTGACTGTTGTTGCCTGCCTCCATGTCCATGTGTTCTTCCGTCCCATTGCGAATAGCAGGTGTGTGGGGATTCCCATCAGGGCCACGGTGGAGGCAAAGGCTTAACCCCCATCCAGAATATAAGATGAGCCCTGCTGGATCAGACCAAATGTCTATCTAGTGTAGCATTCTGGTCACACAGTGGCCAACCAGATGCCTGTGGGGAACCCCAACCCATGCCACAATATTGATCCAGCTTGGGGGACGGGGGCACAGCGCTGCTTTGTGAATAAGTGCCGTGAGCATGTGATGTCGCTTTTGACAGCGCAGAAATACCAGAAAAATATGGAAGGTTTCATACATTCCGAATTCCTACCAGTTTCTGGGGCTGATCCTTACTGAGCTTGGCTCAAATGAAGCTTCACAATAATCTCAGTGGCACAGTTTTATTTATTTTTATTTATTACATTTATACCCTGCCTTTTTTCCTGCGAGGAACCCAAGGCAGCTTACATAATCCTCCTCCTCTCCATTTTATCCGCACAACAACCCTGTGAGGTAGGTTAGGCTGAGAGTCGTTGACTGGCCCAAAGCCACCCAGTGAGTTTCATGGCTGAGCGGGGACTAGAGCCCGGATCTCCCGAGTCCCAGTCCAACACCACTACGCCACACTGGCTCTGAGTTTGGCTCAATAAAAGTTTGGCTCCATCAGAGGGAGAGGAAACAGAGCCAGGCACCCCTCTATCGTGCCTGAATTCTCCCTTCTCTCCTGCTACCAACTGTCACTGCTGAGGACTTGAGAGAAAGAGGAAATCGCTGCCCTCCCTTGGTGTTCAGATCCAACCTCATGTCCTGCTGGACTTTGCAACTAAGAATCTACTACCTGAATTTGCTTTTTTCCTCCTCCCTCCCAATCCCCTTCCCTTTTGTGTTATGTGTGTTGTTGTTGTTGTTGTTGTTCTTGTTGTTGTTTTGTTGTTGTTGTTGTTTTTAGACAGTAAGCTTGTGGGCAGGAATTGTGTTATTTATTGCTGATCTTTGTAAGCTGCTCTGGGAGGCCTGGCTGAAGAGTGGAATAAAAATGCTTTGGATGGAGGGAGGGATGGAACTGGGTGAGTGGGCTGGGGGGTTATTTGCTTACTACATTAAGCAAGGTGAATATTATTGTTACTGTTTGAAAACTTCATGAGCTTGGATTACTCTGGACATATTTTATATCTACTTGGGGTAGTGTATGGTCAGAATGAAGCAAGAAACAACTCCCTGATTCTTTATTTCATATGTCTATAATATCTGCTAAAAGAATAGAAATTGGGCTTGACTTCAAAATTCCCTGCTACTGTCCTGCATCCTGCTTTTCTCCATTAATTACATTTTTGAGTGTGGTACATGAGCTGAGACTGGTAAAATGAGAATTCCAATAGCCTCACAACTGAATGAGGTGGAATCCATGCGGTGTGTGTCCAAGCAGGATAAGAAAAACTCAGAGCGCCTTTGATTAAGAAAGCAGAACAAAGGATGTTCCAGAGCTGTGGGGGTCCCAACATGGACTTTTTTCATTTGCTGCTTCTTGAAGCAGGAGCCAGTGCTGGCTGGGGATGGGGAATATTTCACTCACTTTGACTTTGGGTGCAAACCTCTTTAAAATCGCCCCCCTCTCTGGACCAGCGCTCAGAATGGAACACAGATATGCGCACTGGTCAGCATTTCGATGAGCCGTCCCACACCCATTTTACACCAGCGGCATGACTTACACTTTATGCGCTGCTTTTTTTTCTTTTTACCAATTAAAGCAGCTTGCAGCAGCTACAAATCATGCTACGTGCCATGTGGGATTCTGAAAATGGCACTGTGCCATGAGGTAGATGCCGCTTCCCTGGACCATTGTATGGGAACCCAGTGGCTGCCCCCGTGTATTAATGGGAAAAGCCATCGTCTCCCCCATACAGAGCCAGTGTGGCACAGTGGTGAGAGTGTTGGACTGGGACTCAGGAGATCCGGGTTCTAGTCCCCGCTCGGCCATGAAACTCACTGGGTGACTTTGGGCCAGTCACTGACTCTCAGCCTAACCTACCTCACAGGGTTGTTGTGAGGGTAAAATGGAGAGGAGGAGGAGGATTATGTAAGCTGCCTTGGGTTCCTTGCAGGAAAAAAGGCAGGGTATAAATATAATAAATAAATAAAATAAATAAATACAACGGGAGGGTTCGCACAATGCACTGCCACCCTACCCCCGATGTGCCAAACAGACGATCAGGCACGTTGGGGTTAGTGTGCCTCCTTCTCCCCCCTCAGTCCTCCTGTGGGTATCCCAGCTGTTCCCGAGTTCCCCCCCCCCGCCCTGCCGCCACTTGTCAGCTGCTCAGTAGCTCTATGATTCCACCCAGAAAAAACAAGCTGGTAAAGCACTAAATGGTTTTTGAAAAAAAAGTTTCTTCTTCTCCTTTAAGACAAAGTGGCTGTCACGGTATTCACATATACTTCAAAACATGGTTTCCTTGTGGCCAAAAGTGTGGCTTCAAATATTAGTTATTACTGAGAAGAAAAATAACAATAACAAGAATAACAATGTTATACAGAGCCTTTAGCATACATGACACCTTACAATCTCTATCCATGGCCATTGCCAGCTTTAACATAAAATGACTTGAAGTTGCCAACTTGGCAATGGGGAAATATTTTCTTGCTTGCAAGACTCCCTCCCCACAGTCTCTTCTTCTCTACCCAGGAAGGAAATAAAATAATAGCCAGCTGGAGATCCTAGCTGGCTCTCGCCCTTGTTAAAAGCACTAGAGCAGTGTTCTCCAACCTTGGGTCCCCAGATGTTTTTGGCCTACAACTCCCAGCATGCCCCAGCCAGTGTAGCTAGCTGGGGCATGCTGGGAGTTGTAGGCCAAAAACATCTGGGGACCCAAGGTTGGAGAACACTGCCCTATAATAAACACAAGGTGATGGCAAAGCCCAACAGGCTCAGCCACTACTCCGTTTGAAAGGAGATTCCATCCTGGCACACGCCCCAGAGGCCCCTTCAGTAAAAGAGATCCTCAGCTAAAATGTCAGTGTGGTGGAAAGACTTCCTTGTAGCCCCAAATTCTGAAAGCCACTGGTTTTGGTTTAGCAAGGGGTAACCTCCACAATGGAGCCACTGATAAGCCTGCAACATTTCACACAGATGGGAAGAGGGAGGTGGGTGTAACACCCCTGCCCTGATATCAAGGACCCCACACAAGGATCCCCACTTTTTACCACACGTTGCTGAGGGCCAGTGATTCAGAAGCCAAGCGGATGATCACTGTTTATTTTATTTCTTAATTGTATTTCCTTTTCTATACCACCCAATAGCAAAAAGCTCTCTTAGCCGTTCACAAAATAAAGCTTAAACCTATACAATATAAGAACAAAATAAAAGATAATGTAGAAACCTAAACCAGTTTAAAACAACAACAGAATGAAAACAAAGTAAAAAAACAAAAACAAAACAAAAAGCATCAGCAGTGCAAGATCTAAAATGCACAAACACAGTTTTAAAAAACCGAATTACTAAAAAGCCTGGATGAATAAAAAGAAATCCACCACCTGGTGCCCAAAAGACCACGGCATAGGTGCCAGGTGAACCTCTCTGGGGAGGGCATTCCATAACTGTGGTGGAGCCATGACGGAAAAGCTCCTGTCTGTAGTAGCCACCCCTCTCACTGCATTTGGCACCTGGAAGAGGCCTCTGAAGACCATATTACATTAGGGACTGGGCAGGAGGCATATATGGGAGGTAGCCTGGCTTTGAAAGTTAACAGCAGCACTTTCACTTGGGCCCAGAAAGAGATGGGAAGCCAGTGCAGATCACGAGCATGGCATACTAGGATCATATCGGCCAGTCCCCGTTAACAACCTCACTGCCCTATTTTGGATCAGCTGAAGTTTCTGAACCATTTTCAAAGGCAGACCCGCGTATAATGAATTACAGTAATCCAAACTGTTACCAAAGCATGGATAACTGTAGCTAGGCTCTCTCTGCCCAGATGGGGATGTAGCTGGTGCATCAGCCTAAGCTGATAAAAGTTGCTCATGCTACCGAGGCCAGCTGCACCTCCAGTGACGATGCTGGGTCCAAGAGCACCCCTAAACTACAAACCTGAAGCTTTAAAGGCAGTTTAAGCCCCTCCAGAACAGGTTGAACACCACTTAGTCAGGCAGATGAACCACCAGGGCTGGACCTTCCATGAGGCAGGGTGAATCCCGTGCCTCAGGCAGCAAATCCCAAAGGGTGGCAGGCAGATCCCACTGCTGGGAGAACTAAGCACTCCTCCCGGCACTCCAGAAAGCTGTGCTGGATGCTCTCCTGGTGTGGCGAGCGCAGCTGGCGCAGCTCTCTGGAGCACCACCTGCCCAGTGCCTCACCTGAGGACCCTTCAGAGCATGGCATTGGGCAGGCAGACTCTTCTGCAGAGAGGCCAGCCAAAATGCCTCGCCGTGAGGGGTCCTCCTCAGAGGGAGGCATTGGCAGGGAGGTGGCCCTGGAGATCGCCCGTGTCATGGCAGCACAGGGGATCTCCAGGGCCACCTCCCCGCCAATGCCTCCCTCTGAGGAGGACCCCTCACGGCGAGGCAGTGAAGGAGAGGCTTGTGGCATGCCGCCACTACAGGGGGGAGAGAGGGAGTGGTGTTGGTGGTCATTGCCGCTGCCGCCGCCAGTGAGAGCAGGAGGAGGAGGAGGAGGAGGAGGAGGAGGAGGGCAGGGCAGGGCAGGGACCAGCAACCAGCAACCACTGCCACCATCACTGGTGAAGCTGGGAGGAGGAGAGGGCCATCGCTGTCATGGCAGGGGTGGGGGGGAGAAGGGCAGTGGGGGGTGAGCAGGGAGGAGTAGTAGGCGGGCAGCTGCCTGCCATCATTGCCGTTGGTGTGGCAGAGGGAGAGAAGAGAGGGCAGCCGTGGGGGGAGGCAGGAGGCGGCGGCAGCAGGCAGGCAAGTAGGCGGCAGCTGCCATCATCGTGGTGGTCGGGGGTGGAGAGAAGAGAGGGCAGCAGAGGAGTGGGGAGGAGGAGGAGGAGGAGGAGGAGGAGGAGGAGGAGGAGGAGGAGGAGGGCAGACAGCCGCTCCCGCCACCATCACAGTTGTCGGGGTGGGGGAGGGAAGAGGCGGCGGCAGATGAGCGAGCTAGCAGGGGCCACCATCATCATCATGGCCTGTGGCAGTGGCGGGGGAGGGAAGAAGAAGGCCTTGTGCCGTTCCCTGTGAACCCCCCACGAACAGCACCTCCGTCTTGTCTGGATTGAGTCTCAGTTTATTGGCCCTCATCCAATCCATTACCATTCCCAGGTACTGATTCAGAACAGCCACTGCCTCACCTGGGTTTGATGAAAAGTAGAGACAGAGCTGGGTGCCATCCGCATATCGGTGACACCTCAGTGCACATCTCTGGGTAACCTCTGCCAGCAGTTTCATGTAGCTGTTGGACAGCATTGGGGATAAAATAGAGCCCTGTGGAACTCTGTCACATGACCTCCAAGCCACAGAGCAAGGTTCCCCCGGCACCACCTTCTGAATCGGCCATCCAAGTAGGAGTGGAACCACTGCCATGCAGTACCTCCAGCTCCCAGCCCAGACAACCTATCCAGAAGGGTACCATGGTTGACGGTATCAAAAGCCACTGAGAGGTCCAAGAGAATCGACAAGGTTGCACTCCCCCTGTCCCTCTCATGGCAAAGGTCTTCCCACAGGGTGATCATGGCAGTTTCCATTCCAAAACCAGGCCTAAGGCCTGATTGAAACAGATCTAGTTCAGTTTCATGCAAGAGTGTCTGGAGTTGGGGCCGACCAACATCCACTTGATCAAGCACCTTGCCCAGGAAGGGGATGTTGGCAACTGGCCTGTAGCTGTTAACATCTTCCAGATCCAGGTGCTTCAAAGTGGCCTAATTGCCACTCTCTTTAAAGAGGCCTGCTCTCTCAAGGAGGAGTTTACAACCTCCTGGACCCAGCCTGATGTCCCCTCCCTATTAGATGTAATAAGCCATGAAGGGCCAGGATCGAGCAAACTGGTGGCCAACTGGACTTTGCCAAGCACCTTGCCCGCATCCTTGGGCCTCAACAACTGAAAGTTGTTTGAATTAGAAATATAATAATCCTACAGTATGTTATAAATAGAGCTGTGCACAAATGGACAGGATTAGATCCATCCCAAGAGAGCTTCCAAGAGCACCCCTTTACTTCAATGGAGGCTGGTGCCTCCAGTGTCAGTGGGGTGGTGTATCCACTCTGGGCTTCAGTCTGAACTTTTAAGGAGCTCTCCATGGTTCTGAACCATAGCCTCCCCCAAAATATGTTCAGCACCATGGGTAGCTCCTTGAAGGTTCAGACTGAAACCCAGAGTGGATACGCCACCCCACTGACGTTGGAACCTCCACTGTTTTACTTTCTCCCATATATAAGCGACCTTGACCAAAGCCCAGAGAATCCCAGCCTGCTTTGCCATCCCTGCCTGAAAATCTCTGCCTTGGCCACTCAGCACAGTCCACAAATGCCCCCCTACCTCACCCCCAATATTCTGAAAGGACAGGCTGCAGACGCAGGGCCCAGAGTATTCACAAGCTACTCTGCCAAAAGCCTAAATATTAGGCCACTCCCATTCAGTCAGTTTGGGGAATTATTGGCCAAGTAGCCACTGGTCAAGGTGCTCAAATATGGTCCCGAAAGACCTGCTAGGCCTCTTGTTAACTCTTAATTGTGGTACGTGTTAGAGGATCTGTTGTGCTTCGCATGCGATGCACAGAACTCAGCCTGACTCACAAAAGAATGTAGAGTCCAGAGAGGTTCTCCAGATACCTGCTGTCAGCTGGGGATTTCTCAGAAGAGAATCCTTTTCATGCGCAGCAGCCAGCTTCTCTAATCCAGTAGCAGCTCCCTGGCAGCTGACCTTGACTCGTGCCTCCACAGTTACACAGACTGACTTCTTATGCAAAGCGTTAGTTTGAGGAACCAAAGCCGATTGTTCTGCCTCTAACTAATCTTTGACTCTCCTCAGTTCTCTGACAAGTATTTGCAGGTCTGCTCAGGAGAGAGCCGTGACCAGCTCCTAAAAATCCAGGGTGGCAATTGCAGAAAGAATTTGCAGAGATGAGTTGATATCATCTTGCACACAGCTGGAAACCTCTCACATGTCACACTGGGCTGCTTGCTGTGCGTTTTGCTTTTCCAGGAGATCTTTCTTGGCTAGATCTTTCTTGGTCGCTTAGTGGAAGACCGACAACCTGGTCTTCTGCGCGGGTTCAATGCAAGGGGGTAGCGGGTGCTGGGGCGGGCCTTCTCCGAGGTCCCCAGCGCCTCGCCTTAGCCTAGAACAAAGGGATAACTTATAGCCACAAAAGTATCTTTTAGAAAACAAGTTTATTTACAACATTACCTTCACAAACCCAGACCCACGCCAGCAATACAGCTTATCAGTACGGTACAAAGTAGCAAGCAAAAGTCTCAAGGACAACGTGATTTCAGGGCTCTCAGCTAGTTAGTTTAGCTCAGGTCCCGGCAGAGGCCCGGTCAACCACACGCTGCTAGCTGGGTTCCCGGCGGAGGCCCGGTCTACCCAAGCGGCTAGCTGGGTTCCCGGCGGAGGCCCGGTCAACCACACGCTGCTAGCTGGGTTCCCGGCGGAGGCCCGGTCTACCCAAGCGGCTAGCTGGGTTCCCGGCGGAGGCCCGGTCTACCCAAGCGGCTTGTGAGTGATTTCAGCTTGGTTTCCCGGGGGTCCAGTCAACCCAAGCGGCCAGTGATTCCAGCTAGCTGGAGCGCGCCGGATTCTGCTACCCGGGGTTGCTGATCCTTCGTTCCCTTACCCCCGGCATGGGCAAGATTGCTGAACAGGTCCAGAGAAAAGTTCCCTTGCGCAGGGTGTTTTATACCTTGGTGTTTCAGGTAGCCCCTCCCTCCGTGATCAGGTGGGTTGACACCCTCCCTGAGGGGCGGCCTTTTGGGTCAGGTGGGGTGATGCCTTTCCCCCATGGGATGGGGTCCCTTTGAAGCCACTTGCTTAATGGTCCCATCCTATGGTGTTGAGTGGCCATTTCTTAGGGGTGCCGAAGCGTCTGCCCTGGAGAGGTATTCAAGTCTTATGTAGATGGGGCTGATATGCGAGAGCATTGACAAACCTGGTGATGCTTTCTGCCTTCCCCCCTGGGGTGATTCTATGTAGATGTTGTTTGTCCCCTTTGGCATCTGTGGAGACTGGTTGTCTCCCCCCCCCCCCCCGGGTCTCCTTCCCCCCTCCTTGGTGAGTGTGTGTGTGTCAGGCAGGCGGCTTAGGTTGGCTTTCTCCACACTTATATATATAGATAAAGAATTACTCGTGAGTGAGCACCACAGCCCAGTGCCTGAAATAGGATGCTGTAGTGGATCTGTTGGCAGGTCGGGCTCCAGTCTGCCACACAGAACAGCCAGTTAGAGCCTTTTCCAGGGAGATGATCCGCCCAGAGAAAGAGCTGCCTGTTGCCAGAGCTCCTGCTGGAGCAATCCCCCTCTGGGCATTAAGCATCCAAGTCTGCTGTGGGAAGTAGGAGGGTGGGTGCTTACTCATGAGTAGGTCTGCTGAGGGGGAGGATTTCAGCCTGAAGACTGAAAAGAAAGCTCTTCCCAGTGAACAGGTCTGCTCCCACTACAGGGCTGCAAGCGGTAGACTGGCTGGCTGGCGACAGAAGGACTTCATGTCAAGCAGCAGATGGGAATTCTGCCTGCCAGGACAGGAGTTCGAGTCATGAGTGAGCTGCGCACCACAATCATCTGTTCACGGCAGGCTTGGCTGCTGACTCATGGACTGGCGTAATGTTCTTTGTGAGGTCTTTTCAGACATTGCAGGACGCTCACTTTCTGTCCATCAAACTCAGTGCTAGTCAGTGACCCTGCTTAGGATTCCTTGCCGGGAGGCCCTCGGTCTGCGATTGGGTTCACACTGCATGGCAACCCATCATGGGTGACGGGTTGCCACGGTGGGCTGTTGCGTTGTGCAGATCATTTCCTGCAGGGTGGCTTGTTTGAGGGCAACAAGCCACCCTGACAACCCATAGCTTGTTCCCCCCACGATGGGCTGGCATGTCATGCAAACCCGCCGGGCGACCGTCCTCATGGTGGGTGAAGGGAAGAGGCAAGCGAGCCTCTTGGCAAGAGTGGCAAAAGACCCTCGCCACTCTTGCCCAGCTTGCCCAGGCCCCTGCCAGTGACAGCCGCCCCATAAGTGCCCAAGCAGCCGGAGTGGCTGTCACTGGCTTGCTTGCTGCCCTCCCCGCTGCAACAGCGAGCCGTTTTAGGTTCACCACAGCTTTTTTCCGGATTTTTTTTTTTAAATATTTTTTTCATTCTTTCGCAAGTGCACACCTGCACACTTACGGAGGTCTAGAAATGGGCAGTCTCCCCCCGCCTTTGGTTTAGTTTGACAGCTGTCAAAAGATGAGCTGTCAAGCCAAACCAAAGGTGTGAGTGGTCTGTGCTCGTGAAAAGTGGTGGGTGGGGTTTACACCCCCTTCATGGCAAGAACCTTGGGGGGCGGCGGTTGGACTCGACTGTCCTAAGGGTGCTCTCACTTTTCCACCTGTTCCCGAGACTCTAGGTGCAGGAGGACTGAGGGGGGAGGGAGGGTGTAAACAACCTACCGTGCGTGAGCCCTATCGTCCTTCGGGTGCACTGTGGGTTGTTCGCAGAACAACCAACCCATCACGGCTTATTGCCAAGGTGGGTTGGCAAGATGGGCGAACCCGCCCTGTCTGTCTGTCTGTCTGTCTGTCTGTCTGCAAAGGGGGGCTTTCTCCATCCCCATTAAAGCCAATGGATGAATCACCCCATTGGTTGAATAGGGAGGGGGAAAGCACCCCTGCCAAAAATTGGCTGGAGGGGGGGTGCCCCCCAAGGACCCTGTAGCCCCACAGGTCCTTGGTGGGGGTGGAATTCACCCCCTCCAGCCATTTTTGGTGGTGGTGGGTGTGGCGTAACCCCACAATTCAGTTCCCGGGTGTATGTCTGCTTTAGTATGTTTAGTGTGTCTAGAATGTCGAACTGAGTGGGTGTGGTCTGTGATGTCTTGGAAAGGGTGGGGGGGAGGAGTATATAAGGAGTGTTTGAGTGACTTCAGAGGTGGTAAGAGAGTTGGGTTAGTTGGGTCCTTGTCTTTTCCTTCTTACATTTATTCGTGTCTTGTCTGTCAGGAGTTTTGAGAGAAATCAGTGCTTGTCTGAAGAGTGAAAGTACTAGGAGTTATAGGGACTTAGGTTAATTACAAAGTGTTTGGGGTAGGCAGGTTTAAAGTTATTTTCTGGAACTCAGATTTTGAGAATTAAAATGAACTTATTTTTATTTTGTTTGCTACCCAAAACCTACGTGTCAGCTTGGCGTTATTAACCTGCATTACTGTTAAATCTACACACACACACACCTTTGTACCCACAGTATCATAAATTTAAGCTTGATCCTTAATAACCTGTATTAATCTTTTCCCCCATTGGTAGGGGAAAGGTGTCATTTGACCCTCCCCTCAGGTTTTTAAGTGTTGGTGCTTAGCCTGAGAAGGGTTTATGCGCCTGGTCCTAGTGGTTTGCTACTATGAATACATTCCGCAGAGAGTACTGGCTGGCAGCCCATGTGTGATGCGCTTGCTTGCAAACATCGTTTTGTTCCATTCACACTTAGGACCAGTGAGCCAACAAGAGAGAGGGGGGGGCATTCATTAGGAATTATCAGATGAACTGGGGGTGAGTGGGGGGCTGCCCTTGCCCCTCCCTAATTGGCACCCCATCTAATACATTTTCCCCTTCAGATGTCACATTCTTTATGGAGCAAACGCAGCCAGGCTCTGGGTAAAGTGGGGTTCCAAGAGACCAAACGTTTACTTCTAATGTCTCCATGATTAACTTGCCAGCAATGCTTTCATGTTGTGCACTGCAGCATGTTGTGTATCAGTCAGTCGGCATTCATCTGCCCTGTTTATGCACTGCAGACAGTTGCCGCTGCCTATCTCTGTTGCTTATGGATCTTCCCCTTTTGAAAGTTAAATTGCTGCAGCCGATACGTGTGTTCTGTAGTTTTTCCATCGAGTTGCAAATAAATACTGTATCTTAAAATAGCGGCTGTTTAAAATCAAATTGACTTATGCCGTTATCTTCTAGAAACTGCTGTCTGTGAAAACTGCGCTGCAATGACTTGTATGGTAAAAACAAGGATAAAAAAGCGGGCTCCCCCTTCCAAGAGACGGGGAGGTCAGGGTGGCGTGGGCGGGCGGGGGGGGCTGTTCGGTTGAACTGGAAACAAATACGGAGAACAGTTTTGCTGGCCTAATTTTGTAACTGTGAGAAAACCACCACAGAGCAGTTCTGAACTGAGCATGTGTGAAGTCTCTCAGAGCAGATACTGGACCAGGACCCATGGCACCGGCTGGCGGCTACCCAGCATAGGATAAAGAGCTTATTCCGTTAACCCCCCCCCCCCTTCCTGGAAATAAGAGTCTTGTTTCGGTGCATCTGTGCCCAAGGAAGGTCCTTACTCTAGTGTTTTGTTTTGGACTATTAACAGTGTATTAGTTTTTCCCGTTTCCCAATACAACGCCAACAGTAACCCCCCCCCCTTCTTCATACCATCCTTCTGTATTCAAAGCGTAAAGGTTTCATGCATATAAGTAAAATCATTAAGCAACAATTGGATAGATTGATAGTTACACAGAAAAATAAATTTAAAAATAAACGAAAATGAAATAAAAGGGTTGTGTCAAGTATGTCTCTCTGCTGGCCTGCACTGGTTTTGTGGTGGTTCACATTATTCTGCATATAACTCAAGAAAACTTCTCCATATTAACTGTAATTTATTTTCTTTTAGTAATTGGGTGTAAATATGCCTTTTCATGGGCAGCTAAGGTCAATAGATCCTGAATCCAGCTGTTTTATTTGCTTTCTGGGTTTTATTTGCTTTCCAGTGTCGTAAAATAATGCCCTTAGCAGTTAGTGTGGCCTTACTAAACCTTGCAGCATCCCCCTCTGGCAGGTCCCATTTGCCCGAAGGACTGAGCATCTTTTACACTGAGTGAGGTTTCCAGGCCACCTTGATCCTGGTTAGGACCTCAAGCCAGAAGGGCGCCACTACTGGGCAACTCCATAACATATGCCAGTGTTCTCCAACCTTGGGTCCCCAGATGTTTTTAGCCTATAACTCCCAGCATGCCCCATGCTGGGAGTTGTAGGCCAAAAACATCTGGGGACCCAAGGCTGGAGAACACTGGCATATGCGTTAGATTAGCCTGAGGACTGTTACACCTCTAACACTTATCATCCTTGGAGATGTGGAGGCGTGTCCAATGTGCCCTATATAAAATCTTTTGCTGTATAAGCTCCATGCTCTGGTTAATGCAGGAAACTCATGGTGCTTCCTACTTCATAACTTGTGCTGGTCCTACGCTACTCTTTCTTAGTGCTGTGGGCTAGTGGGAGGCACAGCACCTTTCAGGTCTTTTGGGGGTTATGAAGGGAGCTACTTCCAAATTCTTTCTACATTTGGGACTCCATAAACTTCCTAAGAGTTTCTTTAGACTTGGAGAAATCCACATTTCTTTCACCGGTTCAGTTCCATCTTCAGGCAGGAAGTGCTCCCTGTAGGCAGCAGTAGCCTTCAAGACCCATCCCTGGAGTAAAGGATAGAAGCCCACATGGAACAAGCCAAATTCCAGACTGTGACATTTGCACATCCTTGGGAGAACTGCCTGACCGAAGGCAAAGGAATATCTGTCACCGTAGCAACTTTTCATTCAAGAGCAAGCCCAGCAGAGGGCCCTTCTGTCAAGCTGCGCCACTGGGTAGGCGGTGGGGAAGAATGGGGAATCTCCTCTTAACATATTTTAGTCACCAACTGGACAGTCTGGAGAGCAGCACTTGAGCAGGCACCACACCCATCAGAGGGCGATCCGGACCCACAGACAGGGAGGCATGAAATGGCTTTTCTCTGCTTCAGAATCACCCAGAGCAGGGACAAGGGGAAGGAAGTAGCGCTCTGTTTTCTACCATTCCCCCCTTACTGGATTGTCCCTGACTGCCATTCTTTTTTCCCTTGCAAGGGGGACCAGATGCTTCTGCAAATGGATGTCAACATTTGAAGCAAATAATTATCGGAACAGCCAGCAGAAGTTATAGTGCTGATGGGACAAGGGCTTGTGTGAATATTCTGTGATGAAAAGACGTGGTTCTTGAGCAACAGTCCTCTCCTTGGAATTGTCCAATGAGTGCCGCACCTGCTTTCCCACAGAAGCCAGCATCACCAGATGTGCAATCCTCCCAGAGGGAAATGTTTGAGTCAAATAGCCACAGAGCAGCAGCATCCTTCTCCAGCGGGGTGCCTGGCTTTTTTTCTTTCTTTTTTTTTAAGGTGCAAATCTCTGCTTTTCTGGGATTATGATTTCGAAGGCTTCCATTGCCTTGAAGCTATTTCTAGTGATTCTTCAGGTGGTTACAGTAAGTGGCTTTTTAATTCACTTTTCCTCCCCCTTGCACAGTTAATTCTATTGCTAGTCAAGTAGGTAAAAGAATTCAATGACTCCTTGTATTCAAGTGTTGCATAGATGGATGTAGCACTGATCAGCTGGAGATAACAGAAAATTGACGGAAGGCACTCTCATTCCATGGAAGAAATCGGTATGTCGTGCCTGTCTGCCTGGTTCCTTATTGCATTGGCACTCGGTCGGCAGCTTTCTTCTGGCGTGCATACATCTGATCCAGGCTTTTGTGTCAGGGAGATATGCAGGCCTGTACCATTCATGGGAGATGACAAAAACTTGAGGGGAACTACCGGTATATCACTGAGACAAATCTGCAGTGCAAGTGTGCCTGATTCCTTTGTGCTTTTGAACTTGAAACCTTTTTTCTCTCCTACTTCTCCTGTGTCCGTCTGCTTTCCAGGGGGGCAGGAGAGAGAAGGAGAGAGTTCAAAGGTGCCGCTCTGCTACACACCCGAATTTTAAAATGGGGGTGAGAAAGTGATGCAAGTGAATGGAACTCGCATCAAGTCAACCATGCCATCTTGACAACATGGCCAAAATTGCCCCCACATGCCCAAGGTGTTCTTGTACCCATGTCTGCAATCACAGTTTTTCACTCACCCAATTCATAGCTACTACAGCAGCCGTGAACTGGCACCGATTACAAGTTTAGTAGCACTTTCTCAAAACATGTTGCTTAGAGGAATTACAGCCAGATTGCTATGGTTGTTTCTGGGGACAGGCCAGGTGACACATGGGTCCTCCACAGGGCGAGCCCCTAAAGCTGGTGAAGGCTCATGGCGCAGAGATAATTTTGACCATGTGGAATAGCTCCAGGATTCCAACTTTGTGGTCAGGCAGCACACTCAGAAATCCAGCTGAAAATAAGTCTTTCCCATAAGTCACTGGCTGCAGACTGGAGGACAAGGTGACTTTGGCGCATTTACAACTTTATTTTGAAGTGAGCGGATGGCTGTTTGGAAGCTGATCTTCAAGGGGATGAGATGAGCATGGCCACCATTCAGCTTTGAAGTAGATGTTTCTCTCAGTACTTTCACATGTTCAAATCAACATGGACGTTCAACAGACTCTGGATGCAGGTTCACGCAAGACATCTTCCTGTACACAGGAGCGCTCCTATGCCTGGACAAGTCTAGCATGCAAACTGGACAATTACAGCTACGCTCGGCCACCATTCCTGGGATCAGGAGCGTGCCACTTTCCTAGCAGCCACGTC
This sequence comes from Shinisaurus crocodilurus, assembly GCA_021292165.1. Lineage (NCBI taxonomy): Eukaryota > Metazoa > Chordata > Lepidosauria > Squamata > Shinisauridae > Shinisaurus > Shinisaurus crocodilurus. The sequence goes on along the minus strand of JAHFWL010000004.1, from coordinate 3,694,816 downwards.
CCCGGGAGCTGCTGCCATGCTATCCTTTGAATCACCCAGTTCCTGTGTAACTGAATGCAGGCCTTGGAAGGCCCAGGATTGCTCATGGGGGGGAAAGGTGCTGTGTGAAAACTGGACCTTGGAGACGGTTTCATGCCATGTAAAATGCAGTACACATGAAGTAAAAATACAGTCTGGTAGACCGTGGGTGGTAGCTATGTTTATGAAGAGAAAATCAGTAGTAAAGGTAAGAGGCATGTAATAGGTGTCTGGGTTTTGGGGCTACAAACAGCAACCACCACAACAAAAACAACAATAATATTTGGCATTTGGCATTCTTTTTTTTTTTTTTTACAACAGCCCTGCAAGGTAGTATTATCCACCATATTACAGGAGATTATGAGAGATTATGACTTGCCCAAGGCCGACCGGTGAGCTCACTCATTTAGGGAATGGACACCCCATCCTTTCCCCACCCCCTTCAGTAAATACACTCGGGGCAGCTCTCAAGAAAACAGTTTAAAATGTAAAATGACATATAATAACAATATAGTAAAAAGCAACAGAGGTAATGGAATTTTTTTTAAAATAAGACTTATCACAAAGCAGAATAAAAGCCCTATTCAAGAGATGTTTAAAAGAAGCCTGGGGAAATAGAAATGGCTTCACCTGGGCCTGGAAGGACATAAAAGTGAATGTCAGAAGAACGTTCCCAAGACTGGGTGCCACAGCCAGGAAGGCCGCCTCACTGCCTGCCTGACTTCCAAAGGCTGGGCTACGGGGACCTGAAGGAAGGAGGGCTGTCTCAGTGCACTGGCAGTACATTCGGGATAAGAGTGGCCATTAGGTCCCGAGCCAAGGAGCTTCCCAAGGCAAACACCAGCATTTTTAGACTGTGCTCCGAAACTGCTACTCCCAAACTAGGAAAATGTGTTTCCTGGGACCAGCCCTAGGTAACAGTCTAGCAACTGTATTCTGAAGTTCTGCATGTTAGTTTGGGGCTCATTTTCTTCATTGCTGTGCTAGACTCTGCGCGTGACACGCCACCACCACCCTCTCAGCAAATGTACTATATCTGTTTAGGACTTGACCTCCATCAAGCCAAGCCTCTCCTGTTAAGTATTAGAAGCTAAATGTTCTCATTGCCTTTTCTGCTCCCTCAGGACACTTTTGTCCATCTTTTAACTATTATATTTCCTTCCTTTGATTTACTTTTCTTCTCATCGGCCATGGCCTTGAATGACTCGGAATGGCAGAATCCACATGCTGAGCGAGTGAAATCAATCCCGCAGGGCTGCCATTTGCAAGGCAACCTTTATCGCCACCTGCAGAACAGAAGTGACCCCTGGCATTTTCTGCCAGTTGTCTCTGCCTCCCCTCTGGCTGCCCCTTCCCTGAGAAAGGGTCTAGACCAGGGAGGGCCACCCTGACAGGGCCAGCTGAAAAGGAGGAGAAGGTGTCTCCACTGGACTTTGGTTGTGCAGGAGGAGTATTTTAGGGAAGGACGGTCGCTCAGCGGTGGAGCAAATGCTTTGCATACAGAAGGTCCCAGGTTCAATCCCTGGCATCTCCAGATAGAGCTGGGAAGGAATCCTGTCTGAAAACCTGGAGAACTGCTGCCAGTCAATGTCGACACTGACAGTACTGGGCTAGAAGGAGGAATAGCCTAACTCAGGATAAAGCAGCTTTCAATGTCCCTATTTCAGCAGGTGTGGCTTTCCTGGCCCTGCATGACAAGCTGCCCTTCCCTGTGTAAAACCGTTTTAAGGGTCTGAAGCTCTGTTCTCCTTTGCATCATGTCACTCAGGTGTGCTGCAGTTGCATTGCAGATTCTGCATTGAACAGTGGGTTGGACTAGATGTCCTCCAAGGACCCTTCCAACTCAGTTTAGAATATCCAGCAATGTATTTAAATATTATACTCTCTGTGTGTAATGTGGCCTTTAGACAGATTTATTCTAAATTTGTCACTGTCTTTAATGTGTTCACCCCCACCCCTTTATTCAATGTTGAATGCTAAAACAGGACTATGTTTTCCACAATCCCATGGGAGTGAGGGAAAAGTGCAGATTGTGATTTTGGGTGTGCAGAATTAGGCTTCCTGAAACTCTCGGCTTTCCATTTTTAAAAGTAAGTCTCTGGTTTTTATGGCTATGAAGATAAGTTTGAAAATGTTGCTGGCAATGGGCTGCTGATATCTCAGAAGCCAGCAGGTGACGGAGCGGGATTTCCAGGAGTGGGTGGGTGGGGCTTCAGTGCCTGGCCCCTCCCTCTAACTAGCAACACTAGAATTTGGCTGAAAAGAAGAGGAATTATTTACATTGGCTCAATTTGCATATTTCTTTCAGAGCACAGAATTCAGCTTCACTTTGCACAGTCAGAATTTGTATTCTGATTTTAATTTTTTTAGAACAGAGTATCCAGAGACCTTCCCTAAGGGATACATAACACTGGGCAACAGAGGAAAAGACTGAGTTTTCCAGAAAGTCCAGATGTTGGTACCTCTTGATGAAGCACCAGATGAATGTGCCAGATGTTCACTTAAAAACCACAGATAGCCACTTCAAAATTCCTGCCTTTCTTCCTAAATGCCCCTATTATCCCATCAGTTTCTCTTTAAGACATTGTTGCCTGGTCAAAAATAATTTTTAAAAATAGCCCATTCGTAAGTTTAGAAACAGACAAAAAGATGCTCAGTCTATGACGGTTCCAGATCACTGAAACAGTTTTCATCGGGTTGATATAGCTCCAGCAAGTTTCGCTGGGATTTAGGACCTGCAGGCTGCAGCCTCCCACAGATACTGCCTGAGAACAGACATTCCAGAGACAAACCTCAGTAAATCTGGGGAAACTGTACTTGGACCCACAGGGACAGCTTGGCATATAGCTGAGGACATTCCCAACATTTAAATGTTCATTTCTAGCTTTGACTGCAGGTTGTTGATAGGGTTGCTGAGATGTTGGGTAACAATTTACAGCTGAGGTGGGCAACTTTTGGCCCTCCAACTGTTTTGGCCTACAACTCTCATCAGTGAGGAGGGATGATGGAAGTTGTAGGCCAAAACATCTGGAGGAGGGCCACAAGTTGCCCACCCCTGATCTAGGGTGAATGTGGAAAAATACCTCACCCATAGGCAGCAACAGCCCATGGAGACCATTCCTCACACACAGTCTTTTCTTTAAGGGTGACTGTCCTTGCAGGTAGACTAGGCTTGTGATCCATCCAGCAAACCCCATCCCATCAGCCATGCAAGGTGACCCTCCAGGGGCTGAAAAAAGAGATTTTATGAAGCCCCTGGCGTAGTGGTGAGTGTGTTGGACTGGAACTCAGGAGATCCGGGTTCTAGTCCCTGCTTGGCCATGAAACTCACTGGGTGACTTTGGGCCAGTCACTGACTCTCAGCCTAACCTGCCTCACAGGGTTGTTGTGAGGATAAAATGGAGAGGAGGAGGATTGTGTAAGCTGCCTTGAGTTCCTTACAGGAAAAAAGGCGGGGTATAAATGTCCCGCCTTGTCTTTTTATCCGGCCCACCGGCCAATTGGCGGAAGCAGACTTTTTTTTAACTCTTTCGTTTCAAGCGCCGATTCTTTTAATTCTTTTCCATAATATGGAAAAATTAGTGGTGGTGTTTTACCTCTTATGTATGAGCTGATGTAGCTAAGTCAGATTTCTAATGTTTCAAAAATGCTACTTTGGACTGAAGCAGAGTATGCTCATTTGTGTGATGGCAAAAACAAAAGTATATTCATGTTAGGCATGAAATAATTGTGCAACTATATATGTAAATACCACCAGCCCTGCCAGGAGTATTCATTAATATTCCCTCTTCTTCCCTCCCCATTCCTTTTTCCTTGTGTGTCGTGTCTTTTTAGATTGTAAGCCTGCGGGCAGGGACTGTCTTGTTAATTATTGTAAACCGCCCAGAGAGCTTCGGCTATTGGGCGGTATAAAAATGAAATAAAATAAAATAAATAAAATAAAAAATAATAAATAAATAAACGCCACAATCAGCAGCTGGAGGCTGCGTTCAGCTTGGCGGGCTGGTCTGGGCTAGAGAAACAAACTGCTTATCTTCAGGAGATCTCACATACTGGCCCAAAGAAGAGGGAGGGGATGCCAGAAGGCACACGAAGAGTTTCCTGTCAACATGGTTTCACGGGCTTCCCTACATGCAATACCACTCCTTAGTTGGTCCATTTGCACTGACTGTTTCCACTTTCCCGGCACAATTCCAGGTGCAGGCAATTACCATTGAGCTAGGAATGAACAGAGCAGAACTGTTCTGTTCCAGCATCCAGTGAGTTCCACTCCAGTCAGTTTCAAGCTGGAGATCTGGATTTCAGAAGGCGCCAGGGGAAGCGAGCCAAGAACTCGGGCAGCAGCAGGGCCAAGGCACCCGGCTCCTTCTGCCGGAGTCAGTGGGCCAGGCTCCCCTGTGCTGCTGCAGCACCACACCTGCCATGGCCAGAGACGGCCTCCCAGCACTGGAAAAAATGTATGAGAGGGCCGTGGGGCGGCACAGGCTAGCCCTGCCCTTGGCCCTGAAGCTCACTGCAGCCATGCTCCCGCCCGCTGCCACTGCCTGCGGCAGAGAAGAGATGCTTCCACTCCATGGAAGAGCTCCCCCACACAAGGAGGGATGATCTGGACCAATCAGTCTCCTCCCAGATGGAGGAGCTCTGCGCAAGCATATCTGCACACTCTCCCATGTCGGCTGAAAGCACGCACCCTGCGCCAGTGTGCCATGTCTTCATTTGAAACTATAGAGAAGTCCAAAATAGTGACAAAAATGGACACCTTAAAAAAAAAAGAAAAGAAGAAGAAGCCTTTTTTTCAATGGGAAGGCAAAGTGCCTGCAACTGATGAAAGCCTGTGTGTGTGTGTGTGTGTGTGTGTGTGTGTGTATAGGGGGCAGTAACACCACCACCATTGTGCGCCAGTGGGGATTGGTGTTTGGCCCACCAAAAGATTTCATGGCTGAGGCCACTGGTCAATCCAAAGAAGACAATGTGGGGGAAAGCTGTTGGCCAGCACTGCACGGCCCAGGGGAAGCCCCCGGATGACGTTTGCAGCTGAAGATTGTTTGGCAGAGTTTCACAGTGGTCTGAGGCTGCAATGCAGAGACCTACTCTAGCTGTAGGATGGCAGAAGTGTAAGTTGCCTTCCACCTGCTCTGCTTTTGCTGCATCCTACCCTCAACTGCACATTAGGAGATGGGACAGACATTGCTGGGGGTGGGGGGCTCATCTTCACCTGAATGCAGATGCTCCAGCTGTGACCATTTAGCAGGAACAGTCCCCAATTTCTGGTTCCTGCTCCTGGTAAATTGCTGCCCATGTTTTGTCCTTCTCAAAATGATGTTTGAGTGAATTGCTCGTATTCTCCTCCTCCTCCTCCTCCTCCTCCTCCTCCTCCTCCTGGATTCAGCTACCTTCCCAGGGCCTCTGCTCCTGAGCGGGGCACGTGTATGTGTGTCGTGAGAGTGCACAGTGGCTCTAGTCCACATGTTGTCTCTGGCAGTGGAATCCTTAGGAGAAGCCAAGCCCCACCTCATCCCAGGCTCTGCCAGCTCATGCCGGTCTGGGCAGCAGGCACGAGGGACCAGTTCTGCCAGACTTTTCAGCCTGGTAGATCTTTTTTTTTATTTTATTTTAATCCCCTTTCCCCAGGAAGGCTGGCATAGCCAAGGGGGCCGATCCAGGGCCCTCTTGGGGGAATAGCAGTTTTGGATCCAAAGCTGGCTCTGCCCCCACCCCACCGCTGGATGGGGCCTTTGTTAGGTTTTGCATAGGCAGAACTGAGATTACCACCTGACATCAGGATTATCACCTGACATGGAGGTTGTCTCTTGAGATGAAGTACACAAGGCTCCGGTCACCAGACATAGTCTCAAGGTGATATGACTCAGCAGCCTTGGACAATTTGGAATCAACATGTTGATGAATAGGTTATACAACTGGGGTGAGTAATATCCTATTTATAGGTACAGGGTCTGTGGTATAAAGACTGACACACTTGATGACAGCTTCACTTTCTCGACTTGTCTTGTTCTGGACTTCACTTCATCTAGCCTTACCACTGGGGTATAGGATTTGAGTCTGCAATGATGTAGTGAGTAAGAGATGCATTGCTTGCCTTAATCCCATGTAATTGGGTCTTACAAATAAACTCTTTAATCTTTATTAACTGCTGTTATCTCCTCCTTCCGTCTGCGTGACTGGGACTGAGGGTCATTGGCTAGGGAAGCTTTTGAACCCGGGTCAGTCCAGCTCTCACAGCCTTATGGGCACAGCCACTGGCAGAAACACCCGCAGTGGTAGCTTCAGGGCAGGCATCAAAGGTAGGCATGGCAGGGCACCTGCCGAGGGCCCACACCCCAGCAGGGGTCCACTGACAAGACCTCCCTGGAGTTGCTCCTCCTCCTCCTCCTCACCCTTGCAACCCGCTTGTGTTCTCCTGCCTCTTGCTCTGGCCCAGACAACGGTGCTGGTGAGGAGGAGGAGCAAGAGATGCCCCTGCCGACGTGCTCCCTGGCTCGTGGCCCGCGAAACGACCAAGTGGTAGCAATGATGAAAAAGAAGGAGAGGAGCCGCAGCAGCAGCTGGTGACCGGCAGTGGGAAGGGGGATTCATTGAGGCAGGGGGGTCACGGAGGTGGCCTTGCCCAAGGGCCCTCCTAAGCCTGGAGCTGGCACTGGGGGGGGGGCAGCTTTCCACCCGCAGAGCTGTCCATGCGCAAAACGGGGCCACCAGGGCGGACAGAGGTGCCCCCCCCCAAGCTGGTAGATCTGAACATTAGGATCGCTTTGGAAGGCACCAGGCAACGCACAGCCTGCTATTTCTCATGCACGCTGAGGTATGGTTTGAACTGAGCGTTAGCATAATGCAGTGTTTCTCAACCTTGGGTCCCCAGATGTTTTTGGCCTACAACTCCCAGCATGGAGGGAGTTGTAGGCCAAAAACATCTGGGGACCCAAGGTTGAGAAACACTGCCATAATGTGAGATCATGGTGTGCTCCTAATATAGCTCTAACCTCTAACCCACAGAGTAAGCAGCAGCACCTTGGCTTTCGAAGCAGAGTAGACCATTGCAGAATAAATGAATTCTGCCTGTAATAGAGAAAACTGAGCCCTTAGCAACGCAGAATGAGAGTAGGGAGGGCTTGCACGGTGATCTTTGTACTGGTGGAAAGGCGGGATGTTAATAAATATCATCATCATCTATTTATTTATTTATTTACTTATTATTTGCATTTATTTATCGCCCCTCTGGCCGATAAATCATCATCATCATCATCATCATCTTTGGTCTAAGAATAGGGCTGCTCCCAATGCTTTCCCATTTTCAGCTGGGAAATGGACGGTAGGCTGAATGCACTGCAGGATGGAAACGCCAGGGTTAGAAATGGCACAGACCGCCGACTTAAATACTGCCCATCTGGCTGCTCTGTCTCCTGGTTTATAGTCTTCACAAGCCCCTGCCTGCCTGCATCCATGTAAGGTGCACGCGGGCGAGCCAAGTGCTTTCTTTGAGTGACAGGGGAGAGAGCTGTTTCAAGCGCGTCTGTTCTGTCACAAGAGCTGTGCCCCGAGTTTGACTGACAGCTCTTTGGAGCGCTGATTAGAGGTGCAACTGTTTTCCTTGATCCATTTGACCCAGGTAATTGCAGGATATGATCATGAAAGTGGCGAGGCTCTGTAGCTTGGTCCCTTTTATGTCCTCATTTTATGTTTCACAGCTGCCTGTCAAGAGGGGCTCAGCAAAAGGTGGCTTTGAATGACCGAGATGGATGTGAGCTGCTCCTTCAGCACGGGCGGCAGTCTTAGAGTGTCTCTTGAGATGGCTGCACAGCCTGGCCTGCGATAATGGAGAGAGTTAATTGCATCTCAGTGGCTCATCTGTTCCTCCCCTCCAAAATGTGACCATCAGAATTCTCCCAGTTTTGCCAAGACAATTATTGTCCACATCGGAGACCACTGCACAAACAGACAGTTAGCTCGGCTGATTTAATTTGGATATAAAGTCCAAGGGGCCCAGCTAGAGTGGGGTCTCTGGTGTGATATAATGACACCTGTGCCAAGGTTCTGAATTGACCAGGGACACTGCCTGTGTCCTGGCATCCATCCTTGACCAAATTCTGCCCATATTGTTCCTTACAGTCTATAGCAAGGTTATACATGTTGTGGTTTCCCAGTCACCCTCTATGGATGGTACAGATAACATGTTAAGAAAAGCCTCCCATTTCCCCACATCACCACTCCCAAATCATATTCTGTCATCATCAACCACATGGAGCCCATTGTGGGACGTTAAACATTTGGTTAACCAATACGTGTGTGGGTGTCTCTGATCCTTGTAAAAGAAATAACAACAAAATATTGTAAGACTGTGTCCTTAGAGCAGGGGAGACCTTGGTTCAGGGGGACAATTTGGCTGGTACTCCTGTTGAATCTTTGGTCAGCCTGTGCAATGCAGTGCCGGCTTGAGCGCTTTACATGATGGCTGGCTGCTAAGTGCTCTGATTCTCTGAAGAGATAGGGAGGGGGCTTGAACGACTGTCTGCTTACCGCACTGCAATGGGGTGAGCAACTGCAAGGACGGAGCTGATGAAAAGAACTGCGGTAAGTAGAACTTCAGGGGCTTTCCATCCGCCTTTCTTTTAGGATTCTCAGTTGGCCAAGGCAGGCATTCTGTCTTCAGGTTTCTCTGGGGGTCAGCTGCCCATGTTCTGCTAATGTATGGAACATTATTTAAGGAACATCGGCTGGAATTTATTCCAAGGACACGGTGTGTGGCAACGTAAGAATATAAAGAGCCCTGCTAGGTCAGAACAAGGGCCTATCTAGCCCAGCGGTGGCCACACAGATGCCTCCAGAAAGCCCACAAGTAGGACAGGAGGGCAAGAGTCCTCTGATCATCAGGAAGCCCTGGCACTTCCGGCCCTGAGAGCCCTGGGCTAGCTCCACCGTACCCCTGAGCATATTAACTTTGAAGCCAGAGAGAGGGTTCCGTTTAGCAACCATTACCAGCAGCCACTGAGACAGCCCCTCTGCTCCGTGAATTTTCCTGATCCTCTATGAAAGCCACCAGCCATCTTGTGGCAATGAATTTCATGTTGATTTTACATGAAAATAGGTATTTATTTATTTATTTATTTATTTATTATTTGCATTTATCTATCGCCCATCTGGCCGGCAAACCGGCCACCCTGGGCGATGTACAGAAAATAAAACAGAATAAAATACATTAAAACATTTTTCTCCATTAAAATACATTGAAACAGTATAAAATTTTAAAATCTTAGCCCACCCCATATTCCCGCCTGAATAACCAAGTTTTTAATGAGCGGCGGAAGCTCAGCAGAGGGGGGGCATGGCGGAGGTCACTTGGGAGAGAGTCCCAAAGGACGGGGGCTGCCACAGAGAAGGCCCTCTTCCTCGTCCCGACCAGGCTAGCTGCTCTGGCTGAAGGGACAAGGAGAAGGCCGTCTGTGGCAGATCTTGTTGAGCGGCCCACTTGGTGTTGCTGGAGACGCTCCTTGAGATAGACTGGACCGGAGCCGTATAGGGTTTTAAAGGTCAAAGCCTTGAATTCAGCTCGGCAAGCAACTGGTAGCCAGTGTAGCTCCTTGAGCACTGGCGTGATGTGATCCCGCCGGCGGCTGCCTTTAACCAGGCGAGCCGCCACGTTCTGTACCAGCTGTAGCTTCCGAACCTTCTTCAAGGGTAACCCCATGTAGAGCGCATTACAGTAGTCTAGGCGAGAGGAGACCAAGGCATGAACCACTGAAGGAAGCAGATGATTAGGAAGGTAGGGGCACAGCTGCCGTATCAGATGGAGTTGATACAGTGCTGCCCGGCTCACAGCTGCCACCTGAGCCTCCATGGACAGCTGGGAGTCTAGAATGACTCCCAAGCTGCGGACCTGGTCCTTCAGGGGTAGATGTACCCCATTCAGCACCAGGTCAACATCCCTTAACGTCCCCCACCAGAAGTACCTCGGTCTTGTCGGGGTTCAGCTTCAGCATATTCCTTCCCATCCAGCCACCCACTGACTCCAGGCACTTGGACAGGGTCTCAACGGCCAACCTCGGTGAGGATTTAAAAGAGAGGTAGAGCTGCGTGTCATCTGCATACTGATGACACTGCACCCCAAACCTCCTGATGATAGCTCCCAGGGGCTTTAGGTAGATGTTGAACAACATCGGGGAGAGGATGGAACCCTGCGGCACTCCACAAGTGAGCAGCCGAGGGTCCGAAGCCTCCTCCCCGAGAACTACCCTCTGGTACCTTCCAGAGAGGAAGGACTGGAACCACTGCAATACAGTGCCTCCTATGCCCAACCCCTCCAGGCGGTCCAGGAGGATACCGTGGTCAACCGTATCAAAAGCCGCTGAGAGATCGAGGAGGACAAGAAAGGAGCATTCGCCCCTATCCAAAGCCCTCCTCATATCATCCACCAAGGCGACCAAGGCCGTCTCCGTCCCATGTCCAGGCCTGAAGCCCGACTGGCACGGATCTAAATAATTGGCTTCATCCAAGTGTGCCTTCAGCTGAGCACCCACCACCCGCTCGATCACCTTGCCCAGAAATGGTAAATTGGAGACTGGGCGGAAGTTGTTCAGATCCTGGGGATCCAAGGAGGGCTTCTTTAGAAGAGGTCTTATTACTGCCTCCTTGAGGGCTGATGGCATCACTCCCTCCTCGAGGGAGGCATTCACCACCGCCTTGATCCCCTCACCCAGTCTCTCCCTACAGCTCATAATGAGCCAAGACGGGCAAGGGTCAAGCAAGCAGGTGGTCGGCCTCACAGATGAAAGCACCTTGTCCACTTCATCAGAAGGAAGAAGCCGGAACCGATCCCACAAAACCGGTCTGCCATTGGCCTCCTCCCACTCACTCCCTGTGTCCACGACGTACGATATCCCACTCCTAATCCGATCAATTTTATCTGCGAAGTGCTTCGCTAAAGCCTCACAGGAGGCTTTCGACTGTTCCATTGGGTCCGGAGCGGCTGGACCGACCAGACTCCGGACCACTTGGAACAGCCTCCTGGGGCAGCACTCTGCAGACGCAATGGAGGCAGCATAGAATTTCTTTTTTGCTGCCTTCACTGCCACTTGGTAGGCTGAAGATGCAGCTCTAACCTGTGTTCGATCGTATTCGGAGCGGGAATTTCGCCATCGGCGCTCTAGCCTTCTCACCTCTTGTTTCAGAGCTCGCAGCGAAGGAGTGAACCATGGTGCCGCGCGAGCTCTGTTTAGGCGAAGAGGGCGCTTCGGGGCAACTCGGTCTAATGCCCTGGTGATTGCAGCATTCCAGTCGTTCACCAGGGTCTCGACCGAGCTACCGTTTGTGTGCTCCAATTCCCCAAGCGCGTTCAGGAATCCATCCGGATCCATAAGACGCCTGGGGCGGACCATTCTAATAGGTCCCTCACCCCTGCAGAGGGGTTGTGGCACCGAGAGATCCAACCCCACCAGATAGTGATCTGACCATGACAAGGGGGTGGTGGATATACCCCCGATCTCCAGATCATTTCCCCCCTCTCTGGAAACAAAAACCAAGTCCAGTGCATGACCGGCTACATGGGTAGGTCCAGTTAATACAGGGTGCAGCTCCCAGGAAGCCATGGTCTCCATAAAGTCCCGAGGTGCCCCAGTGAGGGAAGCCCCTGAATGCACGTTGAAGTCCCCCAGCACCAATAGCCTGGGGGACAACACACGCACATCGGAGACCACCTCCAGCACCTCGGCCAGGGAGTCCGTCGTGCAGCGGGGTGGACGGTACACGAGCAGAATCCCCAGACTGCCCTTTGGACCCAACCTCCAGTACATGCACTCAATAAACTTGGTCTCCCGGAGAGGGAGTCTGGTGAGGACCAAGGACTCCTGGTAGATAACAGCCACTCCCCCTCCCCGTCCCCCAACCCTTGGCTGCTGGGCATACGAGAAACCGGCCGGACACAAGGCCGCCAGAGTAGGAGCAGCGGCCTCGTCCAGCCAGGTTTCCGTAACACATGCCAGGTCCGCACCCTCATCCATGATCAAGTCATGGATGAGAGATGTTTTTTGGGGAACGGACCTGGCATTGCACAACAGCAAACGCAGGGTGGGGGGAGGAGCCACACACACCCCAGTTATCCCTTGGCTCTGGGCAGGCCCGGAACAAGGGATAGATATTAAGCATCGATCCCTTGTTCCCCTTACTCGGCATGGCCTGCCCCTAGCGCTCTGCCAGCGCCTGCCGCTCAACATTGGTACCGTTTGCCCCCCAGAACTCCCCCCACTATCTCCCTGGGAGAGACACATGCCCCCTCGCTTCCGCCAATCAGGCGGGAGACCCACCCCTAAAATCAACCCCTAAAAAGCCCCAGCCCTTCAAAAAGGAAGGGCCTCTTAAAAACTCCCAACCCCACCTATATCCCCAGCAGCAGGGGGACAGGCCCTCGCCCTCGTGCCACCCCCGAAGTGGCTCCCCCAAAGGGGCAGCCCCCTTTGGTGTCGCCCCTTCGGTGGCGAGTCTGGTGACCCTGCTGGTGGCGGACCCGTCCCCGCTGGGGCCTGGTCTTTCTGGCCCCACAATCAAGCAGCTGCAGGTGGGGCAAGGCGGCTCCCGGCTGAGGTAGTAGTTCCTTTTGTCAGACTTGAATCTTTGGCCAGTCAGTTTCATTTGAGGACCCTGAGTTCTAGGCTAGCGGCATGAGAGGGAGAGAGAGAGACGGGGGGGGGGGGGACCATTTATCTCTGTTCACTAACTCCCCCCACCCCCATAATTTTATAAACTTCTATCATGTCACCCTTTAGGCACCTTTTTTTTTCTTCCTAAACTAAAAAATCCCAGACATTGTAAGCTTTCCAATTCCAACAGATGGCACTGAAGCTGCAGAAAGCTCGTTGTATCTAATAATTTCCTCCATACAGGAAAACAAAGCAAAGATTCAAACCTGCCATAGAAGAAAGGCCTGGAGCCTATATTGGGTGGGGGGGGGGGTCCAAATGCTAGCAGTGAGTTTGACAAGCTATGTAGACTGAGCTCTGCGATGAGATTTAAATTCCGAAGTCCAAGGTTAGCAATAGTTTTGAAGGTGCACAATGATGTAAACACATGGGTAGACTTTAGTTTCCAGTTCTGAAGCCAGGAATGTGGAGAGAGCGGAAGAGGGAGGTTGTTGGTGATCTTGGTACACGGCCCAGATCGTTCTGGAAAGTAGTGCTGAGTAGGAGAGAGAGTGAGGCTCAGGCGCACGGACTTCCGCCAGTAATGGAACGTATATCCATTCTTATAGTGAATAGCATTGGATGGCCCAGGCTTTTATATGAAATGCTCATCAGCAAGAGCAGCAAGATCGGGAATGAAAAGGTGGCAGCCAACTGCAGTGAGTATACTTTTTGCAACTGCACTCGCTGCTTCGTAAAGTGCTGTAGCTAACCTGCACTCTGATGTGCCTCTAGCACGGCCCTTCCCTTTAGGTGGCCTGCGCTGCCGTGATGATGTTTCACTCCATTGGGCTCACTTACATGCTTAGACCAATGTAGACATTATGCCCTGTGTGGCGTAACCCCACAATTCAGTTCCCGGGTGTATGTCTGCATTAGTATGTTTCATTTCATTTCATTTCATTTATATACCGCCCCACAGCCGAAGCTCTCTGGGTGGCTCACAATACTTTATACATAAAAACAACAATAAAAACATACAAAATAGTTTAAAAAATTAAAAACCAAATTTAAATTTAAAAACACAATTTAAAATAACAGTACAAAAGCCAATAAAACTGAGCCTACAGGTGACAATCCCCTCCGTGCTATTCCAAGCTCCTAACTAAATGCCTTGGCATAGAGGGAAGTCTTAACCTGGCGCCGAAAAGATAGTAAGGTTGGCGCCAGGCGGGTCTCAGTGGGGAGCTGATTCCATAACTGGGGGGCTACCACCGAGAAGGCCCTCCTCCTCGTTGCCACCAACCGAGCCTCTCTTGGAGGTGGCAGTCGGAGGAGGGCCCCAGATGTTGAGCGTAGTGTCCGGGTAGATTGCGGTTGGGAGAGACGTTCCGTCAGGTATTGTGGTCCTAAGCCGTGTAGGGCAGTGATGGCGAACCTATGGCACGGGTGCCACAGCTGGCACACAGGGACCTCTCTGTGGGCACTCGAGCCATGGGTCACCAGATTGCAAAAAGACTGTCCCCTTCTGCAAAACACTAATGATTTTGTTCTTTCTCACAGTGTGGAACAGAATGATTTTATTCTAGAATTCCTGTTACAGAATTCTTTTCTACATTGTTATCACATTTAAAAGAGCATGGCTTGGATGTAAAGCCCTAACAGTTGACCTGAGTGCTGCATGTGTTGCTCTCAAACTAACTGAGTATGAGCCAAGGTTTGACAAATTATCAGCATGCATGCAATAGGAAAAATCACATTAATTGTGCAAAAGCATGCCCAATGCAAACTTTTACCTAATGCAGTGTTTGCAGTCCAAAACATAAAGTGTTTAAAATGTGTTAAGCACGTTTAGTTTTCTTGTTTATCTTGCTCATCCTAGTACCGGTTGACTTTTACTGTTACTAATCCGACGCCTGTAGAAGCAGGGAAAGGACCCGGGGTAAAGCTTGCCCCATACAATTTCAGTCTGGCATATAATCATATGACAAGTTGAGAATCCCTTATCCAAAAATACATGTGCCTAATTATTTAAAAAGTTTGTATAAATTCCCTTCAGGCTATGTGTACAATGTAGTACTATAATAATTTTTTGAGTTGAATTTTTTCCCAACAAAAACTGTTCGTATCATTGAAAGCTCTGTTATTGTGTTTTTCTTTAAAGACAAAAGATGTTAATTAGTTCGGACAACTGTATGAGTTGTTTTTCTAAAACTAAAACCTCGGTATTCAGGTTTAATTGCAGTGTTGGCACTTTGAAATAAATAAGTTGGTTTTGTGTTGCAGTTTGGGCACTTGGGCTCAAAAAGGTTCGCCATCACTGGTGTAGGGCTTTATAGGTTAAAACCAGCACCTTGAATTCGGCTCGGAAGCATATTGGCAGCCAGTGCAAACGGGCCAGAACTGGTGTAATATGCTCGGACCTTCCGGTCCCCACAGTAAGCCTGGCTGCCGCATTTTGCACAAGCTGCAGCTTCCGAACAGTCTTCAAAGGCAGCCCCACGTAGAGTGCATTGCAGTAGTCTAGTTTAGAGATCACCAGAGCATAGATTACTGAGACCAGGCTATCCCTGTCCAGATAGGGGCGTAGCTGGGCCACCAGCCGAAGCTGGTAAAAGGCACTCCTTGCCACTGAGGCCACTTGAGCCTCAAGTGACAAAGATGGCTCCAGGAGCACCCCCAAGCTACGAACCTTCTCCTTCAAGGGGAGTGCAACCCCATCCAGAACAGGTTGAACACCCTCCATCCGGTCAAAGGAACCACCCACTAACAGCATCTCAGTCTTGTCTGGATTGAGCCTCAGTTTGTTAGCCCTCATCCAGTCCATTGTCGCAGCCAGGCACCGATCCAGCACATCCACGGCCTCACCTGCTGAAGATGAAAAGGAGAAATAGAGCTGCGTGTCATCAGCGTACTGATGGCAACTCACTCCAAAACTCCGGATGACCCCACTCAGCGGTTTCATGTAGATATTAAATAGCATGGGGGATAAGACCGACCCCTGAGGAACCCCGTACTGGAGAGTCCATGGGGCCGAGCAACATTCCCCAAGCACCACCCTCTGGAGCCAGCCATCCAAGTAGGAGCGGAACCACTGCAATGCAGTGCCCCCCACCCCCAACTCAGACAGCCGCTCCAGAAGGATACCATGGTCGATGGTATCGAAAGCCACTAAGAGATCCAAAAGTATCAACAGGGTCACACTCCCCCTGTATCTCTCCCGACATAGGTCATCATACAGGGCGACCAAAGCTGTTTCCATGCCAAAACCAGGCCTGAACCCTGACTGAAATGGATCCAGATAATCAGTCTCATCCAAGAGTGCCTGGAGCTGGTTGACCACCACCCGCTCAAGGACCTTGCCCAGGAAAGGAACATTCGCCACCGGCCTAAAGTTGTTAAGATCTTCCGGGTCCAGAGAGGGTTTCTTCAGGAGTGGTCTCACCACCGCCTGTTTCAGGTGGCATGGGACCACTCCCTCTCTCAAGGAGGCATTGATCACCTCTCTGGCCCAGCCAGCTGTTCCCTCCCTGCTGGTTTTTATAAGCCAAGAGGGGCAAGGATCCAGAACAGACATGGTTGCACGAACCCGTCCAAGCACCTTGTCAACATCCTCGAGCTGTACCAACTGAAATTCATCCAAGATAACTAGACCAGGCTGTGCTCTGGGTACCTCTCCTGACTCTACTGCTATAACATTGGAATCTAAGTCCCTGCGGATGCAAGAGATTTTTTCCTGGAAGTGCCTAGCGAATATATCACAGCGGGCATCAGTTGGGTCGATGATGTCCCTGGGGCCAGCATATAACAGGCCCCGGACGACCCTAAAGAGCTCCGCTGGGCGGCAGAGAGATGTTTGAATAGAAGCAGTGAGATATTGTCTCTTTGCCACCTTCACTGCCTCTAGGTATACCTGACTATAGGCACATACCAGGGCTCGATTGCATCCACTAGGAGTTTTCCTCCACCTGCACTCAAGCCGTCTCCTGTTTTGCTTCATCACTCTCAGCTCCGGGGTATACCATGGAGCCATACGAGCTCTACTACAGAGAGGGCGCTCAGGAGCGATCGTGTCAACCGCCCGGGTCATCTCTCTATTCCAGAGATCAACCAGGGATTCGACAGGACCGCCAGCCATATCAGCCGGAAACCCCCCAAGGGCCCTCTGGAAACCATCCGGATCCATCAGCCTCCGGGGGCGGACCATCTTAATAGGTCCCCCACCCTTGCAGAGGGGGAAAGCTGCCGTTAGCCTAAATCTCAGCAGGTAGTGATCTGACCATGACAAGGGGACCGATTCAAAGTCCCCCACCTTCAGATCACCATCTCCATGTCCGGCTGAAAAAACCAGGTCTAGAGTGTGCCCTGCTACATGTGTTGGGCCGATGACATGTTGGGACAGTCCCATGGTTGTCATGGAGTCCATGAATTCCTGAGCCACACCAGACAAGGTGCCCTCAGCATGGATGTTAACATTCCCCAGGACCAACAGCCTGGGGGACCTCAGCATCGCCAGCGAGACCACCTCCGTCAGCTCAGCCAGGGAGTCTGTTGAGCAGCGAGGTGGGCGGTGCACCAACAGAATCCCCAATCTGTCCCCACTAGTATGTTTAGTGTGTCTAGAATGTTGAATCGAGTGGGTGTGGTTTGTGATGTCTTGGAAAGGGTGGGGGGAGGAGTCTATAAGGAGTGTGTGAGGGATGTCTGGGTCAGTTAGGTTTTATGTCAGTGAGTCGAGTTAGTGAGTCGAGTTATGGGAGTGTGGAGTTGGGTTAGAGAGTTTTAGGTGGTTGGAGTTAGTGTGATATGGGAGACTGTTTGTAGTGTGTGGGGAGAGTTGGAAGTTTGGGAGTTAGGTTAGTTACAAAGTGTTTGGTGTAGGCAGGTTTATTTTCTGGAACTAAGATTTTGAGAATTAAAATGAACTTATTTTTATTTTGTTTGCTACCCAAATCCTACGTGTCAGCTTGGCGTTATTACCTGCTTTACTTTTAAATCTACACACACACCTTTGTACCCACAGCATCATCAATTTAAGCTAGATCCTTAATAACCAGCATTAATCTTTTCCCTCATTAGTAGGGGAAAGGTTTCATTTGACCCTCCCCTCAGGTTTTCAAGTGTTGATGCTTGGCCTGAGAAGGGTTTATGCGCCTGGTCCTAAAGTGAAAAGGGCCGTGTCGTCGCACCCTGCCATGTGAAGCTACCATCATGCTGAAGTGTGTGTGTGTGTGTGTGTGTGTGTGTGTGTTTTGGAGGCCTCTTCATGGGGTGTGTAACGTTGTAAACATTGTTAGATGAAATTGCTTTCTTGCATGCTTCTAATCTCCTGTTTGCATTGTTAATAAATATCCTTTATTCAGTATGCTAAATATGATGCACTAGAAAAGTGGATGCGCTAGTAAAGAGATTCAGTTTGTATCCTTCAGATACATGAGCACTTCATCTAGGCATCACACTTTGGTTTTAAAATGAATCAGATCCTCATTTCAGTTCATTTCCCAAAGCTGCAAATGTCTCCCCATTGATTATAATGGAAAAATCAACAAATGACGATGCTTCTTTATGTTTGGCAGAATTGGATGAAATTTTTCAGGCACATTTGTGGATGAAGTTTCAGTCAAATTGGTACAGGTGTGTGTGTGCAAGGAACCTTTATGGTTTGTGGGGTCATTAGTTTGTTTTTGTTTTTAAAAAGGGATGTCCTGTCTTTTCTGTGGGATTGTGGGCAATTTATATGAACATGATGTACAATGTAGAAATGTCCCTAGGTAAGTTCATTGCAAAATGTCAGAAGGATGGATGCAGCAATCTGAGAGTTATGCTGAATGAAAAACATTTTGAGGCCTTCTTTGTTTTCCGCTCAATTTGGCACCAAAGTCACAGAAAGCTGATTAGGACAGAGGTGGGTGTGCACATGTGTGAGGAGCATCAGGGGTCACCGTGCAGGCCCCCAGGTTCCCAGGGCCGGATTAAGAGCATCATGGGCTTGGTGCTGAGGATTTTGGTGGGCCTTTTTATGGAAATAAATAAAACGAAGACGCAATTTTATATTAAAACAAATTAAATATTTTAATTACCATTAAAGTGCCAAAACAGAAACATATTGAAAATATTTCTTTTTTTGTAAACAATAAGCTTGTTAACTCAATAAAACCTGATGCGGAGAGATGAAAGATACACCGCTGCCTGTCTATCCCCTCCTCTCCCCTTCCGCATCGAAGCCCCCACCCAGCCACCCGCCGCCGCCGCCTCTCCGGGTCTGGGAACTACCCAGAATTGCAACCAGGGCGGGTGGGTGCCATGGGGGCGAGAGAGGGGTAAAACAGAAACCGCGCTTGGCACGGATGGGGAGTGGCAGGGGGCAGGGGAGGGAAGGAGGGCGGGAGGGAGGGAGGAATGGGGCGGGCAGGCAAGGCAAAGGGGGCTGAGATCGGTGTGGTGGGCGGCGGCGGCTGCGCGGTGCCTGTTAAGTTACCTCGTTCAGCAGGAAGGTTGCGCTGGAGTCAGAAAAAGACATAGACGGGCGGGGAGGGAGCCAGCCGGCCGGCGAGGCCTGGGGTGCGGTGCCAGCTGGGAAGGGGAGAAGGAGGGAGGGAGGGAGGCGCCCCCCGCCCCCGCTGCTTTCCCCACCGCACCGCTTCCAACAAGCGCCTTCCTCGCTCTCCCTTCTCTTGCTCTCTCCTCCTCCTGCCGAAGATCGCTGTGCGCGCCGCCGCGCGTCCCTCTCCTCTCCTCTCGTCTGCCTGGCTCACCTCCCCTCCTCCTGCTACGCGCCGTTCCGATAATGGACTCCGGGACGTGCCAGGCGCTATATAATCACATTAGTGGGGGGCTGCTGCCTCTGGAGCTGGGTCCGGGTCCGGCTGGGCCGGCCGTGTGGAGCGAGGCGGCGGGGCGGGGCGGCAGGCGGCAGAGGCCCGCCCAGTTCACAGCCGGCTGAGCTGAAGCCTCACCTCACCCCTGCTGCCGGGCAGGCGGCAGAGGAGGGAGGCGGCCGGGCGCGCGCGCGGGCAACAACAACAACAACCACCTTACCTTGTTGTGTTGAGAGTCAGTGGCTAAAGAAGAAGTCCTCTCTCCCTGCACCTCGCTCGCGCGGGTCGGCCCTTCTCCGCCGTTCTCCGGCGGCGTGGGAATCAATCAATGGCAACAACCGGCCGCTCGGCGTGCTCGCCTCGCTCTGGGCTCCGCCCCGGCAACGCTCCGCAGGACAGGTGAGCCGGAGCGATGCGCCGCGCGTCCCTATTGGTGGGCCTATTTTGGGGGACGGGCCTGGAGCTGCCGCTCCAATAGCCCCTACCTTAATCCGGCCCTGCAGGTTCCCCATTAATAACAGTCCGCAACAATTAGGGCTGGATGCACAAAACGTAAGGGAATCGGGACAAGGGCTCTCTAGGTGGCTTGAGGACACTGAGAGAGGGGGAGAGGTGTGGCAGAAGCAAAGGATGAAAGCCTGGATGCTGTAGACACGGGGAGGAGGAAGGAAGCCAAAGGAGGGAGCGGGGAGCCCCAGCCAGCAGACCTGAAGAAATGGAGCCTGCAAGGCAGAAAACCAAGAAAGGGCCCGCCAGCTCCCAGGAGAGACCAAGAGCTCAAACAGATGCCTGGCTGCTAGGTGAGTCCTTCCAGAACGGACAGCAGGGAAGGGAAAGATACACAAAGGAGTGGACGTGGAGAGACTTACTTAGCCCCTTTCCCAACAAGCTCAGTAAGTGGTCATCTTGGTCCTACGACTACTCACTGCCCAGAAAATCCATCTAATCCTGCAGGTTTAGATACCCACATCACTCAGGAGCGGTTTGCAGAGTCCTGTTGCTGCTTGCCTTACCCAGGGAAGCTCCAGCCTGATCCTGCAAGTACTTATTTGCAAGTACTTGCACCTACAGACATTCATCCTGGTCCTGTAGCCACTTACCAGTTCAGCAAGTTCTCTGGGTCAGTAAGAGCGCAATCCTATGGCCACTAGATGCTGTCTAGACGGCCATAGGATAATTCGGAGTCCCACCTCTGACCCCGGAAAAGCGCTCTGAGGTTGGTGCTGGGGCTCCAGATTCAGAGTGCCCTCCCTCCGCCCTCGCAGATAGTGCGGTTCCTTCCGTGCCAGCTGCGGCTCCAAAGTTGCAAGACCGACCTCGGAGCCGGTGCTGGGCGGGCATTCCAGGGGGTGAGGAGCAGAGAAATGAGGCTGTGCCAGGAAGGATACAATGTATCCCGGCAGTGCCTCAGCCCGCCCTCCTCATGAGCAGGCACAAAGGACTTAGACGGCCGAAATACATCTTTTGCAGGGTGGGAGAAGCACACTGCACTCCTCCTGACCTCAGTAGGATGCCCACATAACCCTCCAGGTTCTGTGGGTTACAGTCAACCACATTGGATCATGCTGTAAGAAAGTTACCGTGATTAAAGGGGCCATTCTAGTGGAGAGAGCCAGGAAAATAAAGACTGGTACTTGGTGGCAGAAGTGAGGACCACAGGAGGAGTGTTTGGGTTAGTGGGTTTGCTTCCCTGCCCTTCCTCTCACAGTGCAGGCTACAGCCCGTGCTGTTACAGGATGTGACGGCAAATTTATTTTGTTTAAGTATTACACAAAATTGTAGACTGCTCTATAAAAGGATACCAAAGCGTCAAACAGCATAAAAATTAAAAGATGGCATACAAATAAATCATTACGCAATCAGCAATGGTAAATTGGTTTGCTTGGGCCAGGAAATAATGTCTTACACTCAAAGAGTGCAGGTAAGGGGAGGAGGGGGTGCTTGCTTGAGCCCCTTTCCTCCAGGCCATGGTCTGAAGCCTCACCGCAGGATTCATTTCCCGAGTGATTCCAACCAGTTCATGAACTGCATGAGACTATCCTGCCCACCTTTCTCCTGCCTGCTGCCTTTATCTGCCCACCCTTGCATGCGACTGGCCTTTTGACTGCCAGGCCTCAGCCAGCGCTCTCTCTCTCCTTGTCCTCAGCACTCGACTGGTGCCCAGCAGAATGCGCAGTGCTCGTGCGCTGTGACGCTCAGGCCCTGCCCGCGCCGTACCCTTGATCTTATCCAATGCAACGGAGCTGTGAGTAGCCGAGGCCTGCATGCCCCTTGCAGTCCTAGTCCTCGTAAATCCAAATGCAGCCGAGGCAGACATGGAGAGGAACTCGGATCATCCATCCGTGAGGAGCTGATGCCACCTAGTGCTAAAGCCGTGGGTTGCGCACCAGGAAAGAAGGAAATGTGTGATGTTAGCACCCGCCAGTGCCAGCTGCTCTATCATGTGGCTTCACAAGGAGGTTGCTTATCTCAAATCGGGACATGGAGCAATGGGTCTAAATGGCAGGAAGACGCGTACATTTGAAGAAACTTCCTAGCGTTAAAAAAGCAGTTAAGAAATGGAACAGGCTGTGCTCAGATCTGTCCTTGAAATCAGTGGGACTTAAAAGGGCTGAACTTTGGCTGGGGACCCAAGGTTGGAGAACACGGCTATATCTATCCGATCAACCCAGCTGCCTGCATTTTTGGACTCTCTTTGAGGGGGTGCCTGTGAGAACTGCCGTGATGAGTGGCTGCACTTCAAAACTGGCCACTGCCCCACGGGATCTGGGATCTGGCCATGGGATCTGCTCAGGAATTGAGTTCCTCCCCAGGAGGTGGCTCATCTGAGCCGCATGACCTTCAGAATCAATTCTACAAATGAGGACTTTTTGCACATGCCTCTGATTTATTCATGCTGTCAAAACATTTTTGATTCATTCATTCATTTCTGTGAGTAGGAAGAAAACAGGGAACATTTAGCGTTGCAAGGGGCATTCGTATGAACAGTCACAAGTTTAATGAATGTGTGAGAGAGTTAGCTGGGCATGATGCATCTTGTGGCCATGCGCCTCCCAACAGCTGCGTGTTCAGCTTTGGTGAGAACTTTAATGTGTAGTTTTGTCACTGAAAACAACGAGCCTTAGATACTTGCACAACAAAAGTGCTCTTCCCTGTCCAGCAGGGAGACTCCAAAACCCATGCGGGGTGGGGCCATCAGGCACTGTCCTCATCCTGCACACATTCTGCTGAACGCCAGCGTTCCTCTTCCCAAGATGGCAACCCTTGCAAAGGTGGAGTTCCCAACTGCAGGAAGAGGTGCCTTCATGTGTATAAAGGCATATGCATAGGGACGCTGCAGTCACTTGCGGTGGGTGGCAGGGCCTATAGCCCCGATGCCTGCCCCCACCCTGTGCACTGAATACGCAGAGCCCCTCCGAAATGTCTGCCTTGTGCTCGCAGAATACATGTAGCCCAGTGTTCTCCAGCCTTGGGTCCCCAGATGTTTTCGGCTTACAACTCCCAGCATGCTGGAGTTGGAGAACACTGGGCCTTTCTCTTTAAGCCCCTGGAGGTTAAAGTGGTGGTTCCTGTTCAGTTTGCAAGATGAATGCAGGAAAACTTACACAACTTGTGGCCCATCAGGCTTCATTCAACCCAAGAGCGATTTGTTGTGGCCAGGCAGGAACTTGCCAACCCCTCATGTTTGCAGTCCCGGGCAGGCGGCAAAACCAGGATGATCATTTAGCTACTTGTGGGCTGTGTTTGGCGTGGTGGGTTTCAGGTTGTGCAGGCCTGATATGACAGTAGGCAGCAGAGAACTGCCAATGGGTCTCGTCTCCTGCAGTTGGCTGTCGCTGCTCCTTTGCTTCGCCCAAGTGTTCACTCTAGCCTCGTTCCTGCGTCTCACTGGTGGGATGACGCAAAGATCTTACAGGTGCCTTCTCTATGATTTCAGGTGCATGGCATGTCTGAGACAGAATTGTAGGGTCATTATAGAACTAGGGCTGTATCAAATATTCTCTAGCATCATTTTTGGGACTGAAAATGGTGAGGGGGGCAGCGTTGGTAAGAAACTTTCCAGAACAAGGGTTTGATTGGCGAATATTCACCTTCTTTCCATACTGTTCGGCATCATTGATCCTTTTTGCTGCTGTTGCTTTGGTGCCATTCCCTCCCACACACACCCCTCCATATCACTGCTGCTTTCTTCCTGCTGGATTAGTCACATGTGCGATCCCAAACAGTCAGGGATCACACTGTGAACAGGATGAGGACGTTGTAATGTGACACCGCCAGAGTCAGTTGCATGGAGATGTCACTGAGGGCAAGTGAGGGCGAATGAAAGGAGGGCTCAGCAGAGCAGTCAGGACTCCTGAACCGTAGGTGTGAGCGGGCGTGGTAGCCCAAAGAGCAGGATCTAATGATACCTTAGAGCAGTGTTCTCCAACCTTGGGTCCCCAGATGTTTTTGGCCTACAACTCCCAGCATGCCCCAGCCAGCATACGCTGGCTGGGGCATGCTGGGAGTTGTAGGCCAAAAACATCTGGGGACCCAAGGTTGGAGAACATTGCCTTAGAGGTCCATGGGTTGCACCTAGCAGAACAGGTGGCAACAAGGCTGGGCTGCAAAAGTAGATGGGAGGAGAGGTGGAGCCAATAGCAGAAGCCTCCTTGTTCGGACTGTGGAGAAGTATCCCTGGGGTGGCTCCTGAGGAGAATAGCTTGTTCCCTTTCTTCTGGGTGACATGATTGCATTCCTTTGCCTGGGGACTCTGAGAACGAGGCTAAAACCCTGGAACGTCAGCTCAGACCCTAAGAATTGGCAATCCTATGGGTTAGTCATATTGCTTATTCCAGGGACCAAACACTGAATACTAACTGCCCTATGTACCAAATCAGACTGCAACAAGCAACATCAATTGGGAGAGAGAGAACAAGAGAGGACAATGCAAAGACATGAGTGAAATAATGAAGAATGCAGGAC
Source organism: Shinisaurus crocodilurus (assembly GCA_021292165.1). Classification (NCBI taxonomy): domain Eukaryota; kingdom Metazoa; phylum Chordata; class Lepidosauria; order Squamata; family Shinisauridae; genus Shinisaurus; species Shinisaurus crocodilurus. The sequence continues at coordinate 3,670,395 of JAHFWL010000004.1, read as the reverse complement.
AACGGTTGGAAAAGTGGGAGAGAGACATTTTTTTAAACTGCAAAAATGTGCACTGGAAACTAACCATGGTGGTTAGTTTCACCTCAGCCCCTGTCATCTTTTGAATTACCATCTTACTTTACAGAGTAAATCTCCATGCCAAGATGTGCTTGAGGGAATGAGGAGGGCCAGAATCTCTTCTCGATCATCCCAGTTTGCAGGACACGGAATAATGGGCTCAAGTTACAGGAACCCAGATTCCACCTAAACATCAGGAAAAATTTCCTGACTGTCAGAGCAATAAGACAATGGAACCAACTCCCTAGGGAGGTGGTGAGCTCTCCCACTCTGGAGGCATTCAAGGTGCGGCTGGACAGCCATCTGTCGGGGATGCTTTGACCTGGATTCCTGCATTGAGCAGGGGGTTGGACTTCGATGGCCTTGTAGGCCCCTTCCAACTCTACTTTTCTGATTCTATGATTCCCTGCTTCTATACAGGCTTGCTCCTTGAGTGCTTGGAGCAGGGCCTTTTCTGTGGTAGCACCACATTTGTAGAATGGCCTTCCCCAGAAAGGTCCATCAGGTAGTAGTATCCCTGCTGAATTTGTGATGACTAGAAATTTTACGTATCATATCAGGCCTTTGGGACTTCTTGGCGGCTGCTGTATTTTGGAATTTCTTATTGGTATTTGGATGCTTGCTGTTAGACTGTGATTGATTTAATATACTGTTTTGTGGAATTAAGTGTTTTGTACATCAGTTCAGGCTCCTGTTGGTGGAAAGCAGGTGTGTGTGTGTGTGTGTGTGTGGTAAAATGAATGGATAATGCATGAAGGACAGAAACTCACCTTTACTTCCCTAAATTCTCCAGGGTTCTGAACAGGAATAAGATTGAATAGATCCAGGAAGGGACTTTTTCCAACTTGAACAGGCTGGTGGAAGAACTGTAAGTGTATCTGCAGAGAGCCTTCCCTGTTATAGCCCAGGACATTTTGATGCTGGAGGCAGAAAATGCAGGTGGCACCTCACCTTCCACCCCATCATTTAACCTGTCCAAAGGTCCAATCTAGTAGTTGTCTTCCACTCTGCTGCCTTAAATGACCCCCAAAATCTACTGTCTGCATCTTTGCTGGTTCTCCTCTGCATGCATTTCTCTTCTCAACTCCATTGGGTACAAGTCATTCCAGTCAAACTCCTGCCTGGCCACTTGGTCCCCTATGGTTTTTTCCAGGATGACTCATATATCTTTCTGGGTAAATACTAGCACCCACCAACAAAGATGAAGAACAGGTATGCCTTTCCAAATACTGCTGGCTTCGTTTACCAACAAATGTCTCCAATCCTTTGAAATTCAGAACCTACATAATCTTTTTCATCTCTTGGAAAATAAAGTATTGGGTGCAATGAACCTTCACTCCAAGATTTTTCTTAATTAATATGAAGATATGAAGATATTAATTTCCCCAGTAGATGCTTAAAACAGAGAATGCTTTGAGAAAGAGCTGTGTGAACTAGGAAGCTCTTGTGCTCCACTAAGTGGCCTTGGGCTAGTGGAGTGACTCAGCCTCATTGGTGGTGATATACATGGAACAATCATATTGACCTACCCTACAGGGTAGTGGTTAGGATTATTGAGGTCATCCATACATGAAGAGGAGGAGGATGATGATGATGATGATGATGATGATGATGATGATGATGATGATGATTAGAAGGGAATATCAAGGTGTGAATCGATGTGTCAAAATTACGGAACCCTCTGAATTGAATCAGAGCTCAAGGCTGAAGCTGCAAGACAAAAGGAAGTACTTCACAGTTCACACAGCACATAGTTGAACTATGGAATTTGCTACCACACATGTGGTGATGGCCTCCAACTTAGATGGCCTTAAAAGGGCATTAGACAAATTCATGGAGGAAAAACCTATCACTGGCTGCTACTCCATGTCTCTGTATACCAATTGCTGGCTTACGCTGGCTCAGCTTGTCTGAGCGTGGAAAGCTAAGCAGGGTCAGGCCTGGTTGTTACTTGGATGGGAGACCCCTCCTCTAGTTTCCTGCATTGAGCAGGGGGTTGGACTCGATGGCCTTGTAGGCCCCTTCCGACTCTATGATCTATGAAATCTATGAGCGGGATGGTGCTATTGCGCTCATGTTCTTTTGTGGGCTTCCCATTGGGGTAGCTGACTGACCACTGTGAGAGAGATGATCCTGGACTAGATTGGCCTTGGGTCTGATCCAGCAGGGCTCTTCTTATGACAGAAGATGCTCACTAGGGACCCAAGACATATTTCAGATTGGATCCCCAGTCATGAGGAACTGAGTACAGCAGTTAGAGCAGGTATGGCTGTGGCATCGACTGGACCCACACAAATCAACATTCTCAAACCTCCTTTTCTTCTCTTCCAACAGCGACTTGTCCTCCAACAGACTTAAGGCGCTTCTGCCAGTCGTGCTTCAGTGGCCTGCATGAATTGCAGCAGCTGTATGTATGAGATCCTGGCTTGCATTTTGCAGAACATTTACCACCTGCCCTTTCATGAACATTAGAGCCAAAACCAATTTTGTGGGAAATACTTCTGCAATTACCCCTGAGTCAAATCTGCTATAAAAATGTAAGTGTATATAATCCTTTTCATAATTTTACCATTCCTGTTTATGGATGCAATACATTATTTAACATTATTGCCTTACTTAACATTATTGCCTTACAATTCATTTAAGAAAGGTGTTTCAAGGATATAAAAAAAATAAAATTTGAAAGATTTACAAAATATCAAATTTGACTGCCAAAAGGTATGTGACAATTTCGTTTCCGTTCTAATAAATGACTCTTATTATAGGGCTGTGGCCGTGCTAGCTGTTCCTCATTCTTTTCAAAGACCCTCCCCCCATATTGTCCCTTTTTCCCCCTCGCAGAATTATTTCGAATAACCCTCTGCGCCAGATCTATCCAGATTAATTTGACAATGTACCCCACTTGTGCTCTCTGTAAGTGTCACAAACAGCAGAAATCCTCACACACACACACACGCACGCACACACACACACACACACTGATGCAAACTTCCTTAATCCCTTAATCCTCTTGTTCAGGACTGGGCGGAGCTAGCAGACTTAGGCTCCTCCCTCATTCACATTTGTTTTATAGGAGCTTGGAAGGTCTGGAGATCCGGAACATCCACAACCGCATGTTTGAGAAGCTTGTTAATCTGTCTCACATGTAAGTAACTGGGGAATGTTTGCCAGTGACTTTGACTCATAGGGCCCAAATACCAGCCACTCCAGCCACCTGGCACAGTGTTCTGCCAAATGTTTTCCCAAAGGGCTTGGCAGGGGTTCTTTGATGAATTCTCATGCCATAATAAATCCAGGAGGATCAAGCCAAACATCTTTTATTGTGAGTTAAGATCCTTATTATACAAAGTACAACAATCCCAAGTTCTCTAGTAAGAGCCCCACCCCTTGGACAGGCTGGCAACCACAATATCACCAACCAACCAACCAACCAACCAGTCAAGAAGCTCTGCCTCCAGTATCAGTTGGGTCCTTGCTGTAGTCACTCAGCCTTGAGGTCTCTCTCCCTCTCTGTCCATGTCAGGGCTCCTGCTGGTTCTTTGTCCTTCTTCAGGCTGGCAGCCAAACGGCTCCTGGATCTCTCTCCTCCTTCTCAGCACACTTCAACCACACACACACCACACTACCACAACCAACCCACCAACCCTTCAGGCTGCATTTGCTAGTCTTATATACAATTCTAGCACCAAACTCCATGGGCTGCAGGCCTTGTGTTTAAATGATTGCAGCTGCGTTGTTGTGCAGTGTCACTCTTCTGGCCACCAGCCAGGTCACACATTAGTAAGTTGTTGTCCATTGCATCAGGCTGGCAAGCAGCCAAGGCCATTCGCTGATAGCACAGCGTAGTGAACTCTCTACATTTTGGCTTTTGAAATCGAGCATAGAGGCAGAACTCTGTACAATACTCCTGTACTCCTTGATTCTATCTTCCACAATTCCCAGTACACACAGGGCAGGAGCTTCCTACAGAGCAAGCTAACCCATCCAGACCACAGTGCACTACAAGCAGAAGGCAAGGGTGACTAAGGAAGAAGCATATAGAGCAAAATGACTCAAGTAAGCGAGCCAAGTGGCACTTCAGGAATACTACAGGGGGGAGCAGCCTCACCCCTCCCACAGGCATGCAAACTCGCTAGCCAATTGGACAGGTGTGTGAGTTGGAGAGAGAATTCCTTTTTGCCTGTTGAAATATGTAGTGCTTTACAGGGTGACATAAGTAAAAGACAGGCCCCTGCCCGAAGGAGTTGCCCCTCTATTTTGGACAGTGGAAGGCGCAACAGAAGGAGGGGAGGGGTGGGGCAGGTCCCTGATGCCCTGGAGAGTGGAGTTGGGGGAGCCCAATGTTGTCAGTGGACGGAATCTCCTTGCTGGCCCCGATGCGGCACAGCAGAATCCAGGAGACATGCTCCATGTACTTATCCAGCTCCAGTGAGGCAGAAGTAGAGACACCAGGAAAACAAAGGCAGGCCCAGGCCCGAGTCTTTGGGCGAATTCACATAACCTTTTTGAAGTGTAAGATCAGTTAAGCACAATCACATCTACTGGGAAATTCTCTTCATTTTGACTTGGAATTTGTTGCCGTGAGATGTGGCGATGGTTGCTAAAATAGACAACTTAAAAAATAAAAATAAAAGAATTGGGCAAATTCATGCAGAAGGAAAGGTTTATTGACAGCTGTTAGCCATAATGACTAAAGGGGAAACTCCTTGTTTGGAGGCAGTAGCCCTCTGAGGATCAGATGCTAGGGACAACCAACAAAGGATGCCTCTCATGATGACTATCTCTAGCATTAAAAAGAGACCTCATCTGGGTGCATCTTTAAAGACTAGCACATTCACTGTGGCCTAAGCTTGCATGGACCAGATCCCCCTTCATCAGGTGCATGAGGCACTATCCTCAGGTGGCAGATTGTATCTTATACATAGATACCAAGCAGACTTCCTCAACCTGGTGCCCTCCAGATGTGTTGAACTACAACACCCATCGTCCCCAGCCAACACGGACATTGCAAGCAGTGGGGCCAATAGGCTATGAAATGCAAGAGACCTTTCCATGTACAGCTCTCAGGTGTAGATAAGGACCACTTACAACAGCAGTAATGAAAACACAATCTTCCTAGCTCTGCTCTGCTGATTTGACACCTGTGTAATCTATTATATAAAAGTGAATGTTTGTCCATACGTTTGTATGTACGTTTGTACGTATGTGGGTCCGCGCGGCGGGTTTGCGTGCGTCGCCTTGGCTCCTACCCGGTTGGACGGATCTGCCCCAAACTTGGCATGCATACTCTCCATCACCCAAGGACAAAGACTGGTGGGTTAAAATCTCTGAAAATTGTTGCATAGTCCCAGGGGGGAAGGAAACAGGGATTTCATTGTGTAGTCCCAGGACAGCAGGGATTTCATTGTGCAGTCCCGGGGGAAAGGGAGCAGGGATTTCATTGTGTAGGCCGGAGGGAGGGGGAGCAGGGATTTCATTGTATAGTCCCGGGACAGCAGGGATTTCATTGTGCAGTCCCAGGGGAAAGGGAGCAGGGATTTCATTGTACAGTCCTAGGGGCGGGGGGAGCAGGGATTTCATTGCGTGGTCCGGGGACACACACAGGGAATTCATTGTTGCATAGTCCCAGGGGGAAAGGAAACAGGGATTTCATTGTGCAGTCCTAGGGGCGGGAGGAGCAGGGATTTCATTGTGCAGTCCCGGGGGGGAGGGAGCAGGGATTTCATTGTGCAGTCCCGGGGGAAAGGGAGTAGGGATTTCATTGTGCAGTCCTAGGGGCGGGGGGAGCAGGGATTTCATTGTGTAGTCCCGGGGGGGGGAGCAGGGATTTCATTGTGTAGTCCCCGGGGGGGGAGCAGGGAATTCATTGTGTGGTCTGGGGGGACACACACAGGGAATTCATTGTTGCATAGTCCCAGGGGGGAAGGAAACAGGGATTTCATTGTGTAGTCCCAGGACAGCAGGGATTTCATTGTGCAGTCCCGGGGAAAAAGGAGCAGGGATTTCATTGTGTAGGCCAGGGGGAGGGGGAGCAGGGATTTCATTGTGCAGTCCCAGGACAGCAGGGATTTCATTGTGCAGTCCCGGGGGAAAGGGAGCAGGGATTTCATTGTACAGTCCTAGGGGCGGGGGGAGCAGGGATTTCATTGCGTGGTCCGGGGGGACACACAGGGAATTCATTGTTGCATAGTCCCAGGGGGAAAGGAAACAGGGATTTCATTGTGCAGTCCCGGGGGAAAGGGAGCAGGGATTTCATTGTGTAGTCCCGTCGGGAGGAAGCAGGGATTTCATTGTACAGTCCTAGGGGCGGGGGGAGCAGAGATTTCATTGCGTGGTCTGGGGACACACACAGGGAATTCATTGTTGCATAGTCCCAGGGGGAAAGGAAACAGGGATTTCATTGTGCAGTCCTAGGGGCAGGGGGAGCAGGGATTTCATTGTGTAGTCCTAGGGGCAGGGGGAGCAGGGATTTCATTGTGTAGTCCCGGGAGGGAGGGAGCAGGGATTTCATTGTGCAGTCCCGGGGGAAAGGGAGTAGGGATTTCATTGTGCAGTCCTAGGGGCGGGGGGAGCAGGGATTTCATTGTGTGGTCTGGGGGGACACACACAGGGAATTCATTGTGTAGTCCCCAGGGGGGGAGCAGGGGAATTCATTGTGTGGTCTGGGGGGACACACACAGGGAATTCATTGTTGCATAGTCCCCAGGGGGAAGGAAACAGGGATTTCATTGTGTAGTCCCAGGACAGCAGGGATTTCATTGTGCAGTCCCGGGGGAAAGGGGAGCAGGGATTTCATTGTGTAGTCCCAGGGGAAAGGGAGCAGGGGATTTCATTGTGTAGTCCCAGGACAGCAGGGATTTCATTGTGCAGTCCCGGGGGAAAGGGAGCAGGGATTTCATTGTGTAGTCCCAGGGGAAAGGGAGCCAGGGATTTCATTGTGCAGTCCCGGGGGAAAGGGAGAAAGGGATTCATTGTGTAGTCCCAGGGGAAAGGGAGCAGGGATTTCATTGTGTAGTCCCAGGGGAAAGGGAGCAGGGATTTCATTGTGCAGTCCCGGGGGAAAGGGAGAAGGGATTTCATTGTGTAGTCCCGTCGGGAGGAAGCAGGGATTTCATTGTACAGTCCTAGGGGCGGGGGGAGCAGAGATTTCATTGCGTGGTCCGGGGACACACACAGGGAATTCATTGTTGCATAGTCCCAGGGGGAAAGGAAACAGGGATTTCATTGTGCAGTCCTAGGGGCGGGGGGAGCAGGGATTTCATTGTGTAGTCCCGGGGGGGAGGAGCAGGGATTTCATTGTGCAGTCCCGGGGGAAAGGGAGTAGGGATTTCATTGTGCAGTCCTAGGGGCGGGGGGAGCAGGGATTTCATTGTGTAGTCCCCGGGTGGGGGGGAGCAGGGATTTCATTGTGGTAGTCCCCGGGGGGGGGGAGCAGGGAATTCATTGTGTGGTCTGGGGACACACACACAGGGAATTCATTGTTGCATAGTCCCAGGGGGGAAGGAAACAGGGATTTCATTGTGGTAGTCCCAGGACAGCAGGGATTTCATTGTGCAGTCCCGGGGGAAAAGGAGCAGGGATTTCATTGTGTAGGCCGGGGGGAGGGGGAGCAGGGATTTCATTGTGCAGTCCCAGGACAGCAGGGATTTCATTGTGCAGTCCCGGGGGAAAGGGAGCAGGGATTTCATTGTGTAGTCCCGTCGGGAGGAAGCAGGGATTTCATTGTACAGTCCTAGGGGCGGAGGGAGCAGAGATTTCATTGCGTGGTCCAGGGACACACACAGGGAATTCATTGTTGCATAGTCCCAGGGGGAAAGGAAACAGGGATTTCATTGTGCAGTCCTAGGGGCGGGGGGAGCAGGGATTTCATTGTGTAGTCCTAGGGGCAGGGGGAGCAGGGATTTCATTGTGTAGTCCCGGGGGGGAGGGAGCAGGGATTTCATTGTGCAGTCCCGGGGGAAAGGGAGTAGGGATTTCATTGTGCAGTCCTAGGGGCGGGGGGAGCAGGGATTTCATTGTGTAGTCCTCGGGGGGGGGAGCAGGGATTTCATTGTGTAGTCCCCCAGGGGGGAGCAGGGAATTCATTGTGTGGTCTGGGGGGACACACACAGGGAATTCATTGTTGCATACTCCCAGGGGGGAAGGAAACAGGGATTTCATTGTGTAGTCCCAGGACAGCAGGGATTTCATTGTGCAGTCCCGGGGGAAAGGGAGCAGGGATTTCATTGTGTAGGCTGGGGGGAGGGGGAGCAGGGATTTCATTGTGTAGTCCCAGGACAGCAGGGATTTCATTGTACAGTCCCGGGGGAAAGGGAGCAGGGATTTCATTGTGTAGTCCCAGGGGAAAGGGAGCAGGGATTTCATTGTGTAGTCCCAGGGGAAAGGGAGCAGGGATTTCATTGTGCAGTCCCGGGGGAAAGGGAGAAGGGATTTCATTGTGTAGTCCCGTCGGGAGGAAGCAGGGATTTCATTGTACAGTCCTAGGGGCGGGGGGAGCAGAGATTTCATTGCGTGGTCCGGGGACACACACAGGGAATTCATTGTTGCATAGTCCCAGGGGGAAAGGAAACAGGGATTTCATTGTGCAGTCCTAGGGGCGGGGGGAACAGGGATTTCATTGTGTAGTCCCGGGGGGGGGAGGGAGCAGGGATTTCATTGTGCAGTCCCGGGGGAAAGGGAGTAGGGATTTCATTGTGCAGTCCTAGGGGCGGGGGGAGCAGGGATTTCATTGTGTAGTCCTGGGGGGGGAGCAGGGATTTCATTCTGCAGCCCCGGGGGAAAGGGAACAGGGATTTCATTCTGTAGTCCCAGGGGGAGGGAGCAGGAATTTCCATTGTGTAGCCCCGGGGGACGATGACGACAGGGATTTCATTGTGTGGTCCCGGGGAGGGGGAAGCAGGGATTTCATTGTGTAGTCCCAGGACAGCAGGGATTTCATTGTGCAGTCCCGGGGGAAAGGGAGCAGGGATTTCATTGTGTAGGCCGGGGGGAGGGGGGAGCAGGGATTTCATTGTGTAGTCCCAGGACAGCAGGGATTTCATTGTGCAGTCCCGGGGGAAAGGGAGCAGGGATTTCATTGTGTAGTCCAGGGGAAAGGGAGCAGGGATTTCATTGTGCAGTCCCGGGGGAAAGGGAGCAGGGATTTCATTGTGTAGTCCCGTCGGGAGGAAGCAGGGATTTCATTGTACAGTCCTAGGGGCGGGGGGAGCAGAGATTTCATTGCGTGGTCCGGGACACACACAGGGAATTCATTGTTGCATAGTCCCAGGGGGAAAGGAAACAGGGATTTCATTGTGCAGTCCTAGGGGCTGGGGGAGCAGGGATTTCATTGTGTAGTCCCGGGGGGGGGGAGCAGGGATTTCATTCTGCAGCCCCGGGGGAAAGGGAACAGGGATTTCATTCTGTAGTCCCAGGGGGAGGGAGCAGGAATTTCCATTGTGTAGCCCCGGGGGACGATGACGACAGGGATTTCATTGTGTGGTCCCGGGGAGGGGGAAGCAGGGATTTCATTGTGTAGTCCCAGGACAGCAGGGATTTCATTGTGCAGTCCCGGGGGAAAGGGAGCAGGGATTTCATTGTGTAGTCCCAGGGGAAAGGGAGCAGGGATTTCATTGTGTAGTCCCAGGACAGCAGGGATTTCATTGTGCAGTCCCGGGGGAAAGGGAGCAGGGATTTCATTGTGTAGTCCCAGGGGAAAGGGAGCAGGGATTTCATTGTGCAGTCCCGGGGGAAAGGGAGAAGGGATTTCATTGTGTAGTCCCAGGGGAAAGGGAGCAGGGATTTCATTGTGTAGTCCCAGGGGAAAGGGAGCAGGGATTTCATTGTGCAGTCCCGGGGGAAAGGGAGAAGGGATTTCATTGTGTAGTCCCGTCGTGAGGAAGCAGGGATTTCATTGTACAGTCCTAGGGGCGGGGGGAGCAGAGATTTCATTGCGTGGTCCGGGGACACACACAGGGAATTCATTGTTGCATAGTCCCAGGGGGAAAGGAAACAGGGATTTCATTGTGCAGTCCTAGGGGCGGGGGGAGCAGGGATTTCATTGTGTAGTCCCGGGGGGGAGGGAGCAGGGATTTCATTGTGCAGTCCCGGGGGAAAGGGAGTAGGGATTTCATTGTGCAGTCCTAGGGGCGGGGGGAGCAGGGATTTCATTGTGTAGTCCCGGGGGGGGAGCAGGGATTTCATTGTGTAGTCCCCGGGGGGGGGGGAGCAGGGAATTCATTGTGTGGTCTGGGGACACACACACAGGGAATTCATTGTTGCATAGTCCCAGGGGGGAAGGAAACAGGGATTTCATTGTGTAGTCCCAGGACAGCAGGGATTTCATTGTGCAGTCCCGGGGGAAAAGGAGCAGGGATTTCATTGTGTAGGCCGGGGGGAGGGGGAGCAGGGATTTCATTGTGCAGTCCCAGGACAGCAGGGATTTCATTGTGCAGTCCCGGGGGAAAGGGAGCAGGGATTTCATTGTGTAGTCCCGTCGGGAGGAAGCAGGGATTTCATTGTACAGTCCTAGGGGCGGGGGGAGCAGAGATTTCATTGCGTGGTCCAGGGACACACACAGGGAATTCATTGTTGCATAGTCCCAGGGGGAAAGGAAACAGGGATTTCATTGTGCAGTCCTAGGGGCGGGGGGAGCAGGGATTTCATTGTGTAGTCCTAGGGGCAGGGGGAGCAGGGATTTCATTGTGTAGTCCCGGGGGGGAGGGAGCAGGGATTTCATTGTGCAGTCCCGGGGGAAAGGGAGTAGGGATTTCATTGTGCAGTCCTAGGGGCGGGGGGAGCAGGGATTTCATTGTGTAGTCCTCGGGGGGGGAGCAGGGATTTCATTGTGTAGTCCCCAGGGGGGGAGCAGGGAATTCATTGTGTGGTCTGGGGGGACACACACAGGGAATTCATTGTTGCATAGTCCCAGGGGGGAAGGAAACAGGGATTTCATTGTGTAGTCCCAGGACAGCAGGGATTTCATTGTGCAGTCCCGGGGGAAAGGGAGCAGGGATTTCATTGTGTAGGCTGGGGGGAGGGGGAGCAGGGATTTCATTGTGTAGTCCCAGGACAGCAGGGATTTCATTGTACAGTCCCGGGGGAAAGGGAGCAGGGATTTCATTGTGTAGTCCCAGGGGAAAGGGAGCAGGGATTTCATTGTGTAGTCCCAGGGGAAAGGGAGCAGGGATTTCATTGTGCAGTCCCGGGGCAAAGGGAGAAGGGATTTCATTGTGTAGTCCCAGGGGAAAGGGAGCAGGGATTTCATTGTGCAGTCCCGGGGGAAAGGGAGCAGGGATTTCATTGTGTAGTCCCGTCGGGAGGAAGCAGGGATTTCATTGTACAGTCCTAGGGGCGGGGGGAGCAGAGATTTCATTGCGTGGTCCGGGGACACACACAGGGAATTCATTGTTGCATAGTCCCAGGGGGAAAGGAAACAGGGATTTCATTGTGCAGTCCTAGGGGCTGGGGGAGCAGGGATTTCATTGTGTAGTCCTGGGGGGGGAACAGGGATTTCATTCTGCAGCCCCGGGGGAAAGGGAACAGGGATTTCATTCTGTAGTCCCAGGGGGAGGGAGCAGGAATTTCCATTGTGTAGCCCCGGGGGACGATGACGACAGGGATTTCATTGTGTGGTCCCGGGGAGGGGGAAGCAGGGATTTCATTGTGTAGTCCCAGGACAGCAGGGATTTCATTGTGCAGTCCCGGGGGAAAGGGAGCAGGGATTTCATTGTGTAGGCCGGGGGGAGGGGGAGCAGGGATTTCATTGTGTAGTCCCAGGACAGCAGGGATTTCATTGTGCAGTCCCGGGGGAAGGGAGCAGGGATTTCATTGTGTAGTCCCAGGGGAAAGGGAGCAGGGATTTCATTGTGCAGTCCCGGGGGAAAGGGAGCAGTGATTCATTGTGTAGTCCCGTCGGGAGGAAGCAGGGATTTCATTGTACAGTCCTAGGGGCGGGGGGAGCAGAGATTTCATTGCGTGGTCCGGGGACACACACAGGGAATTCATTGTTGCATAGTCCCAGGGGGAAAGGAAACAGGGATTTCATTGTGCAGTCCTAGGGGCTGGGGGAGCAGGGATTTCATTGTGTAGTCCCGGGGGGGGAGCAGGGATTTCATTCTGCAGCCCGGGGGAAAGGGAACAGGGATTTCATTCTGTAGTCCCAGGGGGAGGGAGCAGGAATTTCCATTGTGTAGCCCCGGGGGGACGATGACGACAGGGATTTCATTGTGTGGTCCCGGGGAGGGGGAAGCAGGGATTTCATTGTGTAGTCCCAGGACAGCAGGGATTTCATTGTGCAGTCCCGGGGGAAAGGGAGCAGGGATTTCATTGTGTAGGCCGGGGGGAGGGGGAGCAGGGATTTCATTGTGTAGTCCCAGGACAGCAGGGATTTCATTGTGCAGTCCCGGGGGAAAGGGAGCAGGGATTTCATTGTGTAGTCCCAGGGGAAAGGGAGCAGGGATTTCATTGTGCAGTCCCGGGGGAAAGGGAGCAGGGATTTCATTGTGTAGTCCCGTCGGGAGGAAGCAGGGATTTCATTGTACAGTCCTAGGGGCGGGGGGAGCAGAGATTTCATTGCGTGGTCCGGGGACACACACAGGGAATTCATTGTTGCATAGTCCCAGGGGGAAAGGAAACAGGGATTTCATTGTGCAGTCCTAGGGGCTGGGGGAGCAGGGATTTCATTGTGTAGTCCCGGGGGGGGGAGCAGGGATTTCATTCTGCAGCCCCGGGGGAAAGGGAACAGGGATTTCATTCTGTAGTCCCAGGGGGAGGGAGCAGGAATTTCCATTGTGTAGCCCCGGGGGACGATGACGACAGGGATTTCATTGTGTGGTCCCGGGGAGGGGGAAGCAGGGATTTCATTGTGTAGTTCCGGGGGACCTTACCTATGGAGGCATTCAAACCAGCGGACAGTGGTTAAGGAATTTCAAACATATAGTGCCTGTAGGAAAATGATGGCCCGTGCAACGCCGGGTAAAAAAAGCTAGTCTTAAATAAACAGAATCAAACATGCTGATGAATCCCAGCCAAGCTGTTTCTTCCTGGAGCCTCCCACTGAAGAATGGGCAGCAGCAGCACTGCAGCAGCCTGTCCCAGGAGACTGAAATGTTCTCCCACTAAACATAGGAATGTCACATATACCTTTAGCATTTCATGGCCTTTGGGGATCACTGTATACAACGTGTGTGTGTGTTTGTGTGTGTATGCATGCAGACACATGCTAATGGCACCCCCCCTCTGGGATTGCTCTATCTTTTAGGGTGATTTATCCAGAAAAATAAGCAATTACGTTGGTGGCTTGGCCATAGTAAAAATGACCCTGTGGATCAGCTCGTAGAAGACTCATCTGCCACACTATAATGAGCTAAGAAAAATATCGGGATATTAATATGAATGCTACATATTCTCTGAGGAACAAAAGTGAGGGGAAACTAACCAAATAATTGGCCATTGCCTACGGAGCAAGAGGCACTTCATTTATTTTGCACGGAGAAGTGTTTTGACGCACACACCGCTAAAGGGCCATTTTGCGGGTGGGGAGATTGCTCTGCTCTGCACCAGCATCATAACGAACTTGAATGACACAGTGTTTCTCTCCATGACCTCGTGGAAACGTGTTTTGATGATGGGGAGTGGGTTTAAGTTTTTTGAAGCAATTGCCCAGCACCTAAGCATAACTCCAGGGTTTCTCTTAAATCACCCCTGAATAACAAGGGACCCCTTGTAAAAGGGTCCCTTGCTGTTTCAATGTGTTTGGTACCTACATTGATGTAAAACGCTGTGCTGTGTTTATTTCACTTAGTCCTTAAGTTCAGGAATAATCATTGACAAAATGTTTCATTATAGTACCATGTATCACAATGAATTACACTCCTCCTGCCGGCTCCAATTTAGTAAGTCTTTTAAAATGCATTGCTTTCCTGCCCCTAGGACAGTCAGCATGCATGCCTAAAAGTTAATTAAGCATATGATTAACCTCTGTTTTTTTTTTGAGACTGGGCAATAAACTGCATGCATTGTGAGAAAACGTGCTTACATTTGCTCTTCCAGTCTGGGATGGAAATTAGAGCTAATGTTATGCCTTTTGCTCTGTTCAGTAGCGCTGCGTGAAGCTCCTGCCCCATGCATATTCTCAGCACTCTGGGTGCTCATTTTAACTTTGTGTGCACTATGGCTACTCCCTCCCCCCCGCTGCCCTATCCCCACAGGATAGGTCTCTCTTCCTTGTCAAACCGGGATCCGGAGTCGCTCCTTAGTCTCTGCAGCTGCTAACTGCATTTCAGCAAACTTAAGGCTAGCAACGTGTAGAGAAGCCATTCCTGAAAAGGCCATGCGATCTAGGCCAGTTCTATCCTTCTGATATTCTCCTGTCACCACCTCTATACAGAGGCCTGCCCTCTGTAGAGGAGGACACCTGGCCACCCTGTGGAGGCTGGGAGAGATGGTGACCAGCTAGAACCCTCCTGTCGTGCCAGGCAAGGCAGCTCGCTCTCTTCTTATCGCCCCTTGGGCAAAAACTAGTGTAACTCCAAGTGGCTTTGGCTGATGGGGGGAAACCATTCCTTGGGCTTCTCTCTCCAAACTCCCATTCCAAATTCAAGCAAGACTTCATTAAGAGTAACAGATAAGGGGCAATGCTAAAGGTACTTTAAGAAAATAAAACACATTAGGAAGCTATCCTACATGAGAACTCTTGGAAGAGAATCCACTGACCCACGCACGTAGGGTCACCCGGGCAGATGCAGTGTACCGCATCCTCAGCTGGTCAAAGGAGGTGACAAAAGAATAGAGAATCTTATTCCATATTTATTATGCTTAGTCAGGATGGTGAGGAGTGATAGGCCAACATGCCTATCACTCCTCACCAGCTATGCTGGCTGGGGCATGCTGGGAGTTGTAGGCCAAAAACATCTGGGGACCCAAGGTTGGAGAACACTGCTCTACACCATCACCACACACAACCTCCTTCCAAGAGAAGCTCAAGCAGTGTCTTCAAAACAGGTCATCTCTACAGGAGACCCCAGGAAAAATCTGCCTTGCTATCCATACAGAGCAGCAGCACCTTGCGGTGTTTAGGAGGTCCATGCATGCATCAAGCCAAGGAGCAGCCTCCCCCTTTTGTCCTCTTTGATAGGGACCTATAAACTTAGGCTATAATCCAAGGGGTAATGTTCCTGCTCTCTCACACCATTTTTTCATCCCCGAGTTCTCCAGGATCCATCCTTGATTTCACCAGATGGCTTGCAGTACACCGCAGAGACTCAAGAAGACTGCTACCGGTGATGTGCAAGAAGAAACCACTTAACCCCTCCATCTACCCATCGCTAGGCAAAACTGGCTGTTTTATTTTGCTGTTTTTGGCAGATTTCTAGAAGAAACCAAATTCTGCAGTGACTGCTTTGCCATCTAGCGTGGTGAGAACACACATTTTCTGATGCTCTGACTCCTGCCTCTTCTGTTTGATGCCATGAGCAGTGATCTGCTGGGAAGTAGGGCACCTCTGGAGTTTAAGTTCATGTATGGAGGAAAGAAAAAGGCCAAACGGCTTCAGACTGGATGATGGCAAGTTGCTGAATATACGGTAGGTCTGCCAGATCTATATTCCCACCCTTTGGTGGCAGTGGCACTTCCTGCTGCTTAAGGAAAACCAGTATTGAACAAGATGATATGGCCCATCACTTCTCAGCGCATATACCTCTGCAGGCCTCTGTACATGTTCAAGACATGTGTGTCTATTCGTGTGTTAAGTAAGTGACCTGGTCAGTACCACACATGGAATGCAATGCCTCCTCCCTTGCCCCCTGCCCCCCTCCCACAGCAAGCCCAAGACACTAGAAATGTCCTGCACAGAGGAACAGCAGGCTGAAAGTGCTAAGCACTGTTTGGAAAGTGATCTTGGCATGCTTATGTACAAATGCAAAGAGCATCATCTAGCCAGCCAATTCTAAGTCCAGTCAATTTCTATAGAAGAGAGTTAAGCATGTGTTATGGGACTTCCGCACCTTTTCACTTTAACTGAATTTCCATGTGGTGTTTGTTTCAGGTCTGTGAACAAGAGATACAGGTTTTTCATGTCTATATTCATGTACGTGGGCACTCCGGTCCAATCTTGGCTCCCACATAGACTTGGCTGTTTGAAAAGCAGTATTTTTTGGAAAACACTGGAAGTGTTTTTGGAAAACACTGTTTCCAGAAAACACTGGAAGCCACAGGTCTGTGGCTCACGCTGGCTCAGCTTGTCTGAGTGTGGAAAGCTAAGCAGGGTCAGGCCTGGTTATTACTTGGATGGGAGATCCCTCCTCTAGTTTCCTGCATTGAGCAGGGGGTTGGATTCGATAGACTTGTAGGCTCCTTCCAACTCTATGATCTATGAAATCTACTCATGGCAAACGTGACTGATGCATCAAGTGCAAAGCAGCCCTTGAGTTGAGGCATACACTTGACATATGGGCATCAAATAGTCCTTTAGGTATGACCAACCATAGGGACTTCTACACCCCTAGAATTGCATAGCTGCCTATTGTTTTACTGACAGATTTCCACAAGTAGTAGGTAGATTCATGACATTGGCACCCCAGTCCTTTCTCTGGGTCTGACACTTTATTGACCACGCCCTGCTGTCTCTCATATTAAAAATGTCAGGTGAGATACAGAATCCGGCCTGGGTAAAGTTAAGGCTGGTTTCTGGTAGCCAATGCAAGGATGTTGAAAACGTTGGTTTTCAAGTGGCTGATGCAGACGTTCATGTCTTATAAACCCAAACACTGTAAAAAGTAAACATACCCTGCATTTGTAAAAGAAGTGCTTATGTCCAGGAATGCAAGATGAGATAACGAAGTCTGAATCCCATGGGCTTGCAGGGAGAGGGACGGGGAGCAAAACACAGACGCAATGGTGAAGAAGTACATTAGGCAACAACTATGTTAGTATTTTATTTATTATACAAATAGAGAAGGAGAAACTTCTCTTTCCTTTTGGCACTCTGCTGCAGTATGGTACAAAAACCCGTTAAATACAAAATACACATTTCTCTCTCTCTCGCTCGCTGTGGTGAACATCTTCTGTCCAAAAGTTCTCACACTCAAGTTATATATTAAATTAATATTCCAACTGTACAATATTTATAGATATGAAACATTTATATTGATTAGAAAATAATAGCCCCACAAGACATTAGTAATACAAAAAGCCCCACAAACTGAATACAAGTTATTGCCATAAAAAAAAAGTTGTCAAGAGCAATTGATTTATGACTTGTGAAACTGATACAGTTAGATTTCGAACAGATTAGGTTTTTTTGCCTTCCAGTTGGAATGCCGTCTAGTCAGGTGGGCCCCTGGATAAGAAAAAAACTGGGTTACTTACAGGCCAGTGCTGGCCAAGGTCAAAGTATACATTTAGAAGGATCAGAGTATCATAGTCATGATGGAGAATTCTGGAGATCTAGTGACATATTTTCCTCCTCCTCCCCTCCATAATGGGGAGGGGGAACCTTGTATTGGGATTCAAGAGGAGGACACGTGTCCTACGAGGCCATGTTACCCCAGACCGTGGTCGTGGACACAGTCACTTGCATCCACCACCTCTTTACCAACAGTAGCATTAAATATGTTGTGCTCCATCTTGTGTGTGGAAAGCTAAGCATGGTCAGGCCTGGTTATAACTTGGATGGGAGACCCCTCCTCTAGTTTCCTGCATTGAGCAGGGGGCTGGACTCGATAGCCTTGTAGGCTCCTTCCAACTCTATGGTCTATGAAATCTATGTGGCCCACGCAAGGGTGGTGACTCCTTCAAATGCAAGGTCAAGTGGCAGAGGGGTCCATGAGCTTGGTGTTTGAGATCAATGCTTTTTACTTGAATCAACACAGGGTCACAGTTTAAAACCCCAAGATTCCTGGTACAGTTGGACTTGGCAGAACCTTAGGTTCAGGTGTCCTATGCAAGAAAGGAGAGGGGTGCAAGGGTTCTGAGTATTACTTCCATCGGCTCTAACTAGTTTCCTAACGTGAATGTGAAATTCTCATCAGTCTTGAAAGAGAACCCACTAGACTTCTATGAACAAGGGCATCCATCCGTCTCAACTGAAGTGGACAAGGCTCGGGTCTGGAATTCCTTGAGTCCAATCACCTGCCTTATGCCACTCAGTAGATGGCAGTCATCTACTATATAAATGTGAAAGTTTGTCCGTACGGGCGTTTGCATGCGTCACATAGGCTCCTACACGGTTGGACGGATCCGCCCCAAACTTGGCACGCATACTCCCCATCACCCAAGGACAAAGACTGGCGGGTTCAAATCTCCGAAAAAGCCCTCGCTGCTGCCTGTATGGCCCAAAATAGATGAGAGCCAATGGCGTCACTTGGAATGTTCGCAGGGGCCATTCAGGAGTGGTTATGCAAATCACTCCACCGACATATAGAATGTTGGTATGAACTGCCGCCACAGGGGCCCAATCAGGAGCGGATATGCACATCTCTCCTATGAACTGCAGCCGAGGCCTACACGGGCAGGGGGGCGGAGCTGGGATTTCATTGTTGTGTAGTCCCGGGGGGGGGGAGCAGGGATTTCATTGTGCAGTCCCGGGGGAGCTGGGATTTCATTGTGTAGTCCCAGGGGACCTTTCCTATGGAGCGATTCAAAACAGCGGTCAGCTACCTTAAGGAATTTTGAACAAATAGTGCCCTATAGGAAGCAATAAAACAGCAAGAGCAACAAGCGACATGTTTCTGGTTTCCATGACCAAACATGGTCTCTCTCCATCTCTCTCTCTCTCTCTCTCTCTCTCTCACACACACACACACACACATGCTTATTTCTATGCGTTACAACAGCTATGCAAACCACACACATACTGCAATACCTTCCCCTCACACACTTGATCACCAACTAACCTCCTTCTCTGTTCAACACAATGCCACCCCCTGACTCGCAAACACAGTGACAACTTTGCCGTCTTTGACTTCCCTCCATACGCTATCTCTATCACTCCTCTGGTTGTTTCCAGATGCTGCATCATACAGGTGAGCCCACACACTACTCAAAGAGTGATGGTTACTCAAAGATACAAGGAACTACTTTATACTGAGGCAGACCATCTAGCCCTGCACTGTCTGTCTCCTCTGACCGGTGGTGACTCTCCAAGGGAGAGACAGGCAGGGGTCTGAGAACTCTTGTAACCAGAGATGCTGGTCACTGAAGCATGTGCAGTTGAGTACAGTTGCTGCCTACCTCACCCTGTAGTCCAGCCTGTCTTTTTGGGTTTCACAGCCCCTTTTCCCTGAAATGGGTGTATGACTTCTGGATAGAACTATCGTAACAGCCATGCTGGATTAGACCAAAGGCCTATCTAGTCCAGCATTCTGTTCTCACAGTAGCTAACCTGATGCCTATGGGAAGCCCACAAGGAGGACATGAGCAGAAGATCACCTTCCTGGTTGGGTTCCGCAGCAACAGGTATTGAGAGGCATACTGCCTCTGATACTAGATATAGCCATCATGACGAGCAGCCATTGGAAGCCATCATAATGGAGAGGGGAAAAAACCCTGGAGCTTTGAGGAGAATTCCAGATTATTTCCAAGCAGTAAGACATATTGTTGAACCAGGAAATGGCACCACACATAAGGCTCTTCATGCTCATTGTAGAGGCTCAGCTCATGAAGTTCCTTGAGTGGAAGAAGAACAACAGCAAATGCTCCTTCGCAGTAGTGGACAAGGCACAGTAGAAGGGGGAAATCTGTGCTCAGGTGTCTGAAAAGGCTCCTCTGTGAAGCAAAAGCCACATTGCTCAATTCCAGCTTCCTACTCCAATAGCACCACTGTTCAGAGAAGATATGTCAGGCAGCATCTTCAGATCTTTGTCTCTGGACCACCTGCGTTGAGCACTGGGAAAGAATCTCGAATCCTGGCCAACTCCATACCACAGAGATGGCCAAAGACTTTGCTGTACCAGTCTGGGGACCGCCCTCTATAAACAAAGAAGAGTAGGAAGTTAGCTACGGCCACATCTCCAAGCCATCCTGTGTTCAAGTGGGAATTCAGTACTCCCAGGAGCTCAGCCTTTTAGCTCTGGTGACATCTTGGAAGCAGGGAGTGGGGCTAAGGAGTGGCCAGCTGGGGGGGCTTTAGTCTTTGTCTAAATCTACATGATTAGTAGAAGCAGAAAAGTAATATGGAAGGTAAATGTGTGTGTACTGATTCATTTGCCCACTTCATTCAAGTACTAGATGGTGGGGGGTGGAGATGAAAACCTGTGGCCCTCCAGATGTGGTTGGACTCCAGCTCCCATAATCTCTGGCCATTGGCCATGCTGGCTGGGGCCGATGGGAGTTGGTAGACTAAGAAGGGAGAGCGGGCCACAGACACCTGTAGACCCCGGAGAGATGGAGACTGCGGTCTTGGCTTGCTACGGGGAAGGGGGCTCATGAGGGCAGGGTACGGGGAGAATGGCTGCCTGCCAAGGGTCAACGAAAGGCCTCCCCCACCCCACCCGTGTTAGGGTACAAGGCTGGGTCAGATCCTTACCTGAGATCTGCACGGCAGACATGTGTCACCTTGGAGCGCCCCATCCCACAGGGCTCTATCAGGTACTGGGAGGTCAGAACCACTGCCCGGACTCCGGCTTCCAGAGGCAGCTTCTTATGGTCCAGGGATAAGGAAACAAGGAGGCAGCCCCCCCGGGGCAGGTCTGTGCGCCACTTCCTGCAAAGGGGCACAAGGGGTCCGTCACTGGGGCTCAGCGGAGCGGCAGCGGCAGCCCACCAGCAAGGCCCCTGGCAGCGTCTCCCTGCCTCGTGCTGGCAGAAATGGCAGCGGGAAAGAAGGGGCAGGAAGGGCCAGAACTATTCGTAGCACTAGTTTAATTTGATTTGCACTATTTTCTGAATTTTATTTTAGCTATTTTAACAAGCTCTTTTAAACGTGCCCATGCTGTCCGTCACGTAGTGATACACCTCCGTGTTCGTGTTCTCCCCCCTCCCCCCAAGTTCTGAAGCTTTAAAACTGGACTGGGAAACCTATGGGCCCACAGGTCGGAACCAGCCTGTGGCTTAATTTCATCTGGCGTAACGTACCAGCCTGCTCTGGGCTCTCCAGAAAGCCTCGTGCCGGGGCCACCACGCAGAGCCACATGCAGAGCACATGGGCGGTGTAAAGCAACACCTCAGCGGCGCCTTCTCCCCACTCAGGGCCAAACTAAGCGTTCGGCCAGTCACACAGAGCGTGATAGTTTTATTTACCTTTGTGTAAACACACATGGACCCAATTTGGATTGGGACCATGGGGCTCGGCGGGTGTGTGTGTTAAACCCCCCCGCCCCGAAATTCTACCCCATCATGGGGGCAGGGTGAACAGAAGAAAGAAGTATCCACTGTAGTCAATGGGACATGCTCAGTGGCCACAGAATGCTAACTGGCAGTTGAGAGGGAACACATGGAAAACTGGGCAGGGGAAATGGAATGGAGTATCTGGAAAATGGTATGGCTGGCTGGAACTCCACATGGCAACATTTTGTGGCAGATCCCACTTGTTGCAGATCTCACTCCTCCCCTTTTTGACAAGATCTTTCGGTGAGAACACGATGAAAATTAAGTTCCCAGCCTGGGCTAAAGCTTTCTTGAGTGCAACTAACAGGCGGCAGGAAGCCAGTGCAGGCAGGCCTCCCTAGCTGGTCACGTACAAGCATCCCTTGTTTAGGAGCCGTGGCAGCAACCACAGTGTGACAACTCGTTGAATTGGATGGAAAGGAAAGAGTCTTGCTGCCAGAGAAAAGCCCGCCTGCCCGCCCTTCACTCAGACAAACCCAACAGTGCAGTAGAACAGGAACGTGCAAAGACATTATTCAGGACGCGAGTGCCACGGTGTTTTGGGGTCATCACTGACACCCGGATACTGCCCAGTACGTGCTGCTGCCCATTGCTCAGCATCACTAACCAAATGGGGGAGGGGGCCTTGCACTGCATCTCACTGGGGACCCCTACTTGACCCGGTAACAATATTGGGACTTGGTGGGAAGACATGTGCATTCCCTGAGGGTGCTGTCAGCTCCTAAAATTGAAAACGCCTGCACAAGAGGGTTATGCGACCGCAGAGGCAGGAGTAAAAAACGGCATTCTGAATGGGGAGCAGAAGGGGAGGCAGCCAGGCCACTGCCGGCGCTGGGCAGGGGGCCCAGAGAACAGAAGGGGGGGGATGAGATTGCACCAATATTTCTTGGCCCTCACCGGAGGACAACGAAGTCCCGCCGCGGGTGGGGGCCCATGCTGTCCGTCACGTAGTGATACACCTCCGTGTTCTTGTCCAGGGCCTCAATCGCTCTCCCCTGCAGCAGGTCTTCATCCCAAAGGTGCCGCTCGCGGAGCACCCGCTGAAGCACCGCGTGGGGAGGTGCCTCCACTTCGGTGGACACCTTCCACAGACGCAGAGGGTGCCCATCTCCAACCTGGGCAAACAAGAAGGCAAGACGTGATTTGGAGGGTGGCGGATTCTGGGACTGCAGCTTCTATCTGCCATAAACAAAGGACAGCTGGAGATCAGCCTCCGAGGAGCCCTTCCCGGGTGCCCAGGGCGCGTCACGCGGATCTCACACTGCATTCCTTTTCCCTGAATGCCTCGTGCAAGTCGCCCTTAGGAGTGCTGCAAAACGTTTCTGCCATCAGGGTGGCCTTCAGCTCCCGAGTGGAAAGATGAGGCCTCTGTATCCTGCAGAGCTCCTTGCCACCGCCTCTAAGATGAACGGAGGCAGGCCATATTTGCTAAGGAAGCCAAACAACGCACACCTGCTTCATCCACATAGTTTGGCTCAGAGCTTGGGTCCCTTCCTCCTAAGCCCAGCTCTTCCTCCAGGGAAGTTCCTCAGAAAGGGTGGGCCGTGTCAGACATGGCAAAATCCATACGCAGAAAACTTCTACATGCTGGGAAGCTGAGGCAAGCAGCATGACAAGGGAAGGCAAGCTCCTCCGGGCTCCATTTGCACCAGGATGGGCAATTGCCGTTGAAAGTGGGGAAGGTTGCGGGGGGGGGGGGGGAGATTCTAAAATGGACTCAATCATTTAGATTGCTGGTCCCCTGTGAGACCCCAACCCAGTGTTTCTCAACCTTGGGTCCCCAGATGTTTTTGGCCTACAACTCCCAGCATGCCCCAGCCAGCATAGCTGGCTGGGGCATGCTGGGAGTTGTAGGCCAAAAACATCTGGGGACCCAAGGTTGAGAAACACTGCCCCAACCCAACCCCTGCCCTCCCCTCCCCCCTCCCAATCTGAGCCGAAGAAGAACTCTGCATAAGACTTGCCTTGTACCGGAGGTGAGCATTATGGGTTGCCAAGGTTTGCTTTCTGCACCAATGAATTATGCAGCCTGAGGGAATATCACGAAGTGCAGGACCCGTGTATGCCGCGATCACATCTGATGATGTGAACGCTGCTTTAATGTCTTTCCAAGTGAAATGTCTGCAACCCACGAAGCAGCCTTGCATTTCCTTGCTGCCGAATGTCCCCTTACCTTCTTGCACGCAAGCTCTGTGTTCTGGGGGCCGGGCATGCTGAGCCAGCCCTTGAAGCGCTCCGACGACTCCTTCAGCAGTCCTTGGATGCTGACTTCTAAGTCGACCCGGGAATCCTGACCTTCGCCCTGCAGGCTTCGGCTCATCAACTTGGATAAGGACAGTGGCTGAGCATCTGCAGACATGTAGGAGTTGCAGAGCTGCAGCATCATGTCCTGGGGAATCTGGAAAAGCAAAGCTGCGCCATTTAGCAGCCGGAGACATCCAGAACAAATACCCGCCTATCACCCGTGGCAAAAATGCCCCCTGAAAATCGGCTTGGCTGGGTCCACAGCACCTGTTTGAACCTGCTCCAGACAAGTCAATGGAATCTTGGAGGGATGATCTACCATCCAGTTTGGCAGAGCTGATGGGGTCATGTGAAGCTTCCTGAAAATGTATCAAGTGTGTCCTCTCCCAGAGCTGGAGTCCGACACACTTTGGTGGGAACACAATGGAAGTGTGGAATGTGGCTTGAGAAAGCAGCTTTTGTTAGGTTTTTTTAAAAAAAAGTTTTGAGTCCCTGAGGATGCGAGGGTATACTGGAAAGCATGTGGACCATGGTTGTTGACGGGTCAGGAGCCAGAAGCCCAATGCAGGTGTGACTTGCATGAAAGAGCAACGCATTTTGCCCTGGCCCTGAGGTCACATGGTTCCTCCCAAACCCC
Source organism: Shinisaurus crocodilurus (assembly GCA_021292165.1). NCBI lineage: Eukaryota > Metazoa > Chordata > Lepidosauria > Squamata > Shinisauridae > Shinisaurus > Shinisaurus crocodilurus. Next base: position 3,646,154 of record JAHFWL010000004.1, on the reverse strand, counting down.
CGCGGGTTGCGGGATACCTTTTGTAGCTGGGAGCCCTTTGTAACAGTGTATAATGATGATGATGATGGAGGCTGTACCTGAAACAGTTTCTTGCAGTCTGCAATCATGTGGGAAAGGCCTTGGGTGGCTGCCATGTTTTCGTTCAGGTCCTTCTGGTCGGGTTTTCCCACAGCACCCCTCTTGTGAATCATCCTGTCACATGGAGAAAGAGGGATGGGTAGCCTAGTCATGCCTGCCTCAGCTCCCGCTTGCGGCAATTCAGCAGAGTCAGGAACGCAGAAGGCTCCCTGAGCAAGGCAAATCTATTTTCCCCCAGGACGATCCCAGGGGTGGGCAACTTGAGGACCCCCCGATGTTGTTGGACTGCAACTCCCATCATCCCTCAGCACTGGCCATGCTGGCTGGGGCTGATGGGACTTGCAGTCCAACCACATCTGGAGGGCCACCCTTGGACTATCCACAATACAGCAGAAGAAAGGTATTGGAGGGGGAACCGGCATCAACGAGCTCATTATCTACAGAAAGACGTGGATACCTTTCCAACCACTTGATGCTCAAGGCATGCGCCATCTTCCTTTGTTAAAGAGCATCATGTGAATCAATATAAATGCAGCAGATAAAGCCCATGGACAATCAGCACAAACTGGCAAAAGCTTCTGAAAGTTTTTTCAAACCGGGGCGTGGGGTGGGGTGGGGTGGGGAGACCGGGGAGTCTCTTGTGAGCAGGGGAAACAATTCGAAGTGATGGGAACAACTTAGAAGAGTGTCCTCCAACCTTGGGTCCCCAGATGTTTTTGGCCTACAACTCCCAGCATGCCCCAGCCAGCGTAGCTTAGAAGCTTTCAGATGGAAGGAGTGGCAGGTACAGTCAGAGGAGGAGCGGCTGAGAGCTGACCAGCATCCGCATGGGGAGGTTTCCACCCCACCGGCACACTCCTCGGGTGAATCTGGGCTGCCAGGGACGGAGGGCCCGCACCCACGCCACTGGCAGCTTACTAGGGTGGCTGGGCAGGCTGGGAATTGCACCACAGAGAACAGCGATGCGCAGCCTGGCCCTTGGCGACACCGAGCCCCTTTTCATGCTCGCGCCAGCGGAGGAAGAGTGGATTTATTTAACCCCAGCTCCACTGTGTGCTCAGGGCTGGGCCAAGATCCTTGTCTGACTGACAGCAAATACGGAACCAGGGCATGGCTGCTACTTGGGAGCGAAAAGGGTAAATGGTGTGAGGCAGCAGCCAGAGGACCCAGCAGCACACGTTGGGTCTTCTTCTCTCTCTCTCTCTCGAGCATCTCTTGGTTTATCAGTCCCCTGCTTGTGGCCTCAGCTAGTACAATCCCGGTGATCCTGAGCGTCACCCTGCAGCGGACAGAGCCAACTAACCGCGGGTGCCGGCGGATGGGGGTGAAGACAGCAGAGGGGGCGGAGCTCTGACTTGTGGCCGCGCCTTCTCCAGCCCCACTAGCTCCCCCTTACCTTGGGGAAGTGCTCTCCTTCTTGGAGACGTTCAGGTGGAAGATGGAGGGGGCCAGGCACACGGCCAGGTTCCCGGCTGTCATCTGGTTCTCCTCGGCAGAGGCAATGTCACTGAGGAAGTACAGCAACGTCTGCAGCACCTCCCGGTTCTCATCGGGCATCAGCACAATGGCGGCCTGCACAGCTTGCAGCCGCTGCTCCCTGGGAACAACTGCAGGGTTCAGAGAAGAAGTCACGGGCAGGGCCGTGTGTGGGCGGAGATGCCGCAGCGAGAAAATGCTGGATTCCACCACCCGAATATCAAGCAGGCGTGCCCAGATCTGCTTTCTTGGCACACTTCATTCTGCTTCTGCTCATCAAGGGGCGGCTCAGTGAAATGTTTCCAGCCCTGCCCCAAACACAGGGAACCCTGTTCAGCTACCCCGGCTCTGGCTGCTGTGACTGGGCGGGGCCTTGCCTGCATACGCGTAACCCAGTTATTTACCTCCTGAAAATGCAAAATGCAGTTTCCCAAGGATGGATGCAAGCAAGCAAGCAAGCAAGCAAGCAGAGGGCTTCTGGCAGGGTGGGAGAAGTTCCAGCACTGAACACGACTGCAGGGGGTGGCAGAGACGCCCCCTCCCCATTCTTCTCCACCACACCGCTTTCCCCCTGCTCGTGGCAGAAGCAAAGCCAGCCATGCTCCAGAGCTACTGATGAGAAACATCGCCTAGAGGGGCGGGCATCCCTTTTGAGCAGCAGCGCTCCCAGTCAACAACAGCACCCCGTCCAGCAAGGGGCTAGGGACAGTCCTCGGCCCACTCCACGTGCTCGGCCAGCAACGGCCGTGACACTTGCTCTGGCCGAAATGGGTGGAATCAAAAAGCCCAGAAAAAGAGAGAAGGGGAGGTGGCTAAGCAGCATTTCCAGACATCGGGGGCGGGGAGCTTTAATTAGTACAGGCGTGATAAAGTATGCAGGATAAAGAAGTACTGGGGGGAAAGTGGGTTGTTTATCCAAGCCAGTTATGATCCCTAAGAATACGCCCACCGAAGGAGACTCAAGAAGACCCTCCCCACCCCCCTCCAAGTGGCACGCAGCTCAGAAGCAAGCTGAGTGGGCGCATATCCTAACTTTGCCTTCCCATCCTTCCCCCGCCCGGCCGTGCCCTCCACTCACACTGGTAAATCTGGAGAAATGTATCCGTGAGCTTGCTGGTAAAGACGGGTTCTGGAAGGTCGCGGAAGTATTGCTTCAGGCAGGTCGGCCACGTCGTAAGCCGACTGCCCCTCATAGCTCACGCTGTCAGGAGAGGCCTCGTTCATATGCCTCAATGACTGGATCCGAGACTTCACCCCAGACTTGCGGAAAATGCCGACCTGCCCGAGAGACAAGGGAGGAAGCAAGAGCCGGCGGTCACCCCAAAGAAAAGTGCAATCCTTCACTAACCCCAAAGAGCCCCCTTGCTGGGGGGGGGGGAGGCTGCTTCACATGGATCATCAAATAGAGCACAGGTGAGTGACAGCGCACATGGTGCTGGAAGGACCCCACGTCTATTCTGTTTAAATGCATCCTTTATTGACAGCGCCCCGCCACACACACCCAAAGCATGGATTTGCGATCATGCATCCTTTCCTACAACATGGCTCCGCTCCAACAGGTTTCATATTACATGGACCGGAACAATTGGAAAACCAAGCTGACAAGGAAATCCACATTATATCTTTTTGTGCATTAAATCTCCTTGCAGCTACTTCAAAGCTGACCGATTACCTAACATGACCCCGAGGCCACATTTTATTCCAGCAAAACTTAACAAAGGGTGTCACTTTCCCATAAGGGATCCTCTTGGACAGTCTTTCCCTTCCCATTTAATACCTCTTCCAGCCCTCCGCTGCAGGGACCTCTTTGCTCCCCCAACTTTTTGCCAGTATTAAACTGCAAATCTACCACTAGGGCTCTTATGTTCTTGTCTTAATATCTGCCAATACAGTCATGCCTTGGATTGAGAGTATAATTCGTTCCGGAAACGTGCTTGTAATCCAAAACACTCTTATATCAAAACGAAATTCCCCCAAAAAAATTTGTACAGAGATTTTTAATTTAAGCCGTACTACAGTACTCGTATTGCAAGACGTCGCTTGTATATCAAGTCAAAAATAAATAAATAAATAAATAAATATTTAAAAATTTGCTTGTCTTGCAAAACACTCTCAAACCAAGTTACTTGCAATCCAAGGTATTACTGTAGATCACTTCTGGAATTACTGGCACTGTCCACTCACTGGCATTGCAGATGAATGAGCGCATTCTGGGTACACTCTTAATCCGGAACAGGGGAAGAGGTGTCCCCTTGAGATGGGGACATATCCGAGGCTGAACACCTTCCTCCTGCTTTGAAGCCGGATTTCCTGACTCTGTCAATTACTTTGGGTCATTTCACATGTTATGCAGAAACATACCCAGGTTTGCCAATGAGTGTACCTGGGAAAGGGAGACACAGCTGCCCCAGGCTCTTTTGACAGTATACCTAAACAATATACATTCTTTCAAATACCTAATCTTTTTAGGTTTATACTGAAAACATCTTAGGTATCTGCTTAAAAATGTGTGAAGTGGGATCTTTGCCTATAAAATATCAATGAAGCTGAAACTGAGCACGGGGAAGCAATCAAGGAGATAGCTTGCTAGAGCTGGGTCAAAGAAAAACACATTCCAATTCAGCTCAGCTCTTACAACATTTTTGCAAGACCTCGGTTTGCTATGCCAGTGAATTCTGAAAGCTTTCCCAAACTTAAGGGAAAAATGAGGTGCGAGGCAGCAGGATTGTTTACGTGAACACAAAGTCTGCCCCAATCATATATTGGGTGTGTCCACATTTAAGAGTCCACATGGGTGAGGGGAACTGAACCCGCCTTCTGCCTGCTGCTTACCTCAGTTGTGAGCCTGACTGGCAGAAAGCACTTACACAGCGGTAAGCAGTCGGCAGGGGGAGGGTTCAGCTCCCCTCACCCTTGCACTGGTTTTCCTCTAAAACTTTGGACCCCCAGCCCAGAATGGCAAAACTCTCTCTGTGTCATCTTCTTCCCTGACAGAAAAGCAGTTTCACTGGGTACCCAGCTAGGGCCATTCCTTCTCTGGCCACAGTGATCCATCTGTTGGTAACCTCAAGGTTGGATTACTGCTGTGCGCTGTATGTGGGGCTTCCCTTGAGACTTAGAGAAGTAAAATTTCTGGAAATTTGGAAGCCATGGACAGACCCCCCCCTTTTTTTTCCTGGTGGTTTTCGGGAAAAATGGAAATTTGGGGGAAATTAGCAATACTTATTTTTTTAATTGCTCTTTACAGATATATGTCAGCCTTCTCCAACCTGGTGTCCTCCAGATGTTTTAGACTACAACTACCATGAGCCCCAGCAAGCACAGCCAGTGGTCAGGAATGCTGGGTGCTGTAGTCCAAAATATCTGGAGGGCACCAGGTTGGGGAAGGCTGCTTTAAGAAAATAAAACAGCCTTTACGTGCCTAAAGTTATATTATGTATAACCTGGTTTGCTCATAAAATTAACAATGTATTTTAACCTGGTTTGCTCATAAAATTAACAATGTATTTTAACCTGGTTTGCTCATAAAATTAACAATGTATTTTAACCTGGTTTGCTCATAAAATTAACAATGTATTTTAACCTGGTTTGCTCATAAAATTAACAATGTATTTTAACCTGGTTTGCTCATAAAATTAACAATGTATTTTAAAACTTTTAAAAGTAAGCTCAGTAAATTTGTAATTCCAGCATGAATAAACTATACCTTTCAATTTAATATACCAAACATGATCATTCTATGAGCAAACTAAATTATATATCACATATTTTAGGTTCCTAATTAATGTCTGACCAGAGGGAACATCAGCAAGCAGTCCCTGAAACATCTGAATCATCCTAGAAGCCAGAAGAAGCAGGAAAAACCAGAGGCAGAAGAAGATTGGTGTACAGCATCTGTTCCTGTTTGAAAGGAAGTTTAGGGAAATTCCTAAAGCTGTTCCTGTTTGTGGGGTGGAGCTTAGGGAAACCTGATTGGAAAGAAAAGCTATTGAGATTTTATTTAGCTGGGAAAGACTCAGCTTAGGAACCATATTTAATTTAAGAACCTTTAAGCAATGTCAACCTATTATTTGAAGAATGACATTTTATTCATTTTTGTAAATAATTTCCATTAATGAACATCTTATTTTTTGTTAATTTGGAAGGTTCTCTAGTGGTAGTGTCAATCCCATGCATACACTATAGAAACCAGGCTACTGAATTTCTCTTAGGTAGTGAGAGTTTATTCTAGTGGCAGCAGTTAAAAGGTTTTTATAGCTGAGGTAGCATTCCCTAGTGATGAGGTCTAATTGAGAACTTTATTCAAAACTGCGGCAGTGAGTTCTATTGACCCAAGCCTCAAAGTTAATTTTTTTAAAAGAAACATTGGTAGGATAACCCACTTGCTGTTCCATTGCAGCTGGTGACAGTGGCGGGATAACCTACAGTGTTGGTTTTTTCCACAGGTGGGTTTTAGATTAGAACTACATTAATTGACTGCTGCAGCATCTACCCAGAACAAGCCCCGAAACACAGGAGGACTCCGTAGGACAAAGCCCAGGCTGCCAAGAATGCACATTTTCTTTCCCACTGTGATATGGTGATTCTACTCACATGTTGTGAAACTGAGCATGACTTGGAGCATCCCTAAATGTCTATCAGTAAAAGATACATTAGATCAATAATTTTAATAAGGAATGGAAGAAATAACTATGCCGGGAATCTTACAGAAAGGATTAAAAAAAACATTTACCTGCAGGGCTTCATTGTTCAGACATTTCACATCTCTAGTTTTTCAACAAAAGTCATATTACAGTTTTCAAAAATCATTTGTGGGGAGTAACAATATATAAACACCTTGTCTTAAATTCTAAAATAAAATATTTCATAATCCAAAGCTGTTCAGTTTTTCGGAAAAAAACAAAAATGGTCTTTGGAAAAAACAGAACAAAACTGGCTCCCCCCCCCCCGAATTTTTCTGTTTTTTTCCCTGAGCCTTCACATCTCTACTTGAGACTGGTCTGGAAACTACAGCTAGTGCAGAATTCAGTAGTTAGGTTGATGAATGGGGCAGCACCTTTGCTCAGAGAACTGTGCCAGCTGTCAATATATTACCAGGCAAGGTTCAAAGTGATGCTATTGACATGTAAGGCCCTAAACAACTTGGGACCAGGCTACTGAGGAAGCGCCGTCTCCCATATCCACCAGCCTGTTCAGTGAGATCGAGAGATCAGGGACCTGCTGGTTGTCCCACTGCCTGCACAGGTAAATACATCTGACAACTGAAGAGGGCCTTTTCTGTTGTGGCCCCCCGCCTTTGGCATTCTCTCTCCAGGCAGTGCAACAGGCACCATCCTTTACAGTGTTTAGGCGGTGGTTGAAAACTTATCTGTATACCCTAGCATAGTAGATTTTGGCTTGTTTTTATCTTTATCTGTGTACTTTATTTTAATACTTTGTAATGCATTTTGTACACTGCACTGTGATTTGATAATGAAGGCAAAAAGCAGAAGAATGAGATGACCATCGAAAGACAGTATGGGATACTGAATTTGAAGAGGTGACCTCGAAGGTGGGCTGGAACAATATATGGGATAGACGGATTGTGAAAGTTATGTCAACTAGGATAAAGGAGAATTCCTATAAAATAATATGGAGATGGTACCTAACTCCAGTAAGATTAAATAGAATAGATAACAATTGCTCCGCACTTTGCTGGAGAGGATGTCAGGAAATAGGTACATATGCTCATATGTGGTGGAGTTGTAAAAATGTTATTAAAGAAGAATAACTTTATGGACATATGGAATAAATTATTAGACTATGTATTAATAAAGGGGAAGGGGAGTATGCCTTGTCAGGATATGTTATATTTTTGGAAGGTGTACCGGTAATTTAATTGATTAAGGGGATGGATGTATATAAGTTGGACCCTAGGCGGGTGGGGGGTGCACCTTATGACTTATTTCAGTTGTATGTTTGTGTTTTATAGTTTTGTATGTAGTTTATAACTAAATAAAAATTATTTTGAAAAAAAGATAATGAAGGGCAGTATAGGATCATTTTAAATAAATAAGCAAGCGGTGCCTGAGGTCCGGCAGTGCGGGCCTGAGACCCCAGACCCAAGGAAGCATTCTCAGCCAGGCCTGGGGAGCAGGCCGGCTCTCACCTGGTCAAGGCACTGGCTACGGATGTAGCGCATGGCCTGCTGAATGCTCTGGGGCAGGGGCTGCCCCGTCCTTTGAACGTGGACAATTGGTGGGACCCCGAAGACCATCTTGTCCCTGTAGTCAGGGGTCTTGCTCCTCTTCATGAACTTCGGAACGGTCCTGCCAGAGAAAAGAATGGCGCTCAAAAGGCAGTTTTGACCTTAACAGTAAACTGCTTCCCATTCCAACTGATGGAAGCAGTGAGGTCTGAGATGGCAGCTCCTCCGGGCAGAAGGCAGCCGACCCAGCCATCTGACAGGAAGGGTTCCCGCCTTGTCCGGACCATGGCAGGCTTCCCTACCTGTCCCTCTCCCAGCCAACGTTGGCAAAAGTTATTTGTATTCACTGAAGGCATTTGTATTGGCTGCCCAGACTGCAATCTTGGATCCTCATACTTCCCATTAATATTTAAAACTAGACACAAACACTGCCCAACCCCACATTGCATTAGGCATTTACTCTCCTTTGTGACAAGCACTGCGGAGACAAAAGGGAGTGGAGGCCTCAGCAATGCGCTAATTTATTTGGCCCAAGGATGGCTGTCATTATCCTCTGACTGGACCAAAGCCTGCAGAAGAGTCAGGTGACACAAAATGCACTGGGCCAAATACATGACTCTCTCAGGGCACCCTTGAGTGCCATGTATTTCCCTCCATCTTCTCTCAGCTCCCTTCTATCCCTCCAATGGACACTTCAAACCAGAGTGTTCCACTGCAGAATTTCATTTCTTTCAGCTGATTTCATTTCATTTCTTTCAGCTGATTTCATTTCATTTCATTTCATTTCTTTCAACTCTGCCCGCCTCCAGCGGTGTGGTGCCCCCTGATAAAAATTTGCATGCCTTTTTCAAAACTTGGAATTCCTCAGATGTTTCTCCTGAACTGAAACCACAAATATTTGGTGGCAATGCAGCACTTGACATGGGGCTGGAGGAAGAGCAGCCAATGGTACACAGAAGAGTTTGCCACATGAGAAAACAAGGACGGTAAAGGCCTACCAACTTCTAGGATCTTTCCACGTCACCAGAAGTCCATTGGAAAAGGATCTGCCTTCCCCTAACCCACCCACAGTTTGCAACTTGTGTGCTTAGAACTCATCATTGGCTGTGCCTGCCTGGCGCTGCTTCGGCTCTCCTTCTCAACCTGCCCCGTAGACTCACTCACCATGCCCACGTCTGCTTGTGGGGGACGGAGTGCTTTTCCATGATGGCCGTGAGGCGAAGGAGGGAGCACTTCTGGAGAAGGTTGAGCTGTGCCGCAGACTGGCGGTTGATCTCTAAGGAGGCAGAGTTCAAGCTGGGCCGGTGGGAGTTCTGGAAGCTGTGCCAGCGAAGCTTCCTGGGGGTGGGGTGGGGTGCAGGGAGAAAAGGGATGGTTGATTTCTCTACGCTCCAGTCTGCTTTTCCACTCAAACTGGGCCCTCAAGTCAGCTTCCAGATATAATTAAACAACTTTTTTTTAAAAAAAGTGCATTTAAAAAGAAAATAAAAACAGCAGCCATAAAAACTAATCATTAAGATACAGCACCCAGCACTTTGGGATACAAAGCACCCAAGCTGCCCTCCCCAACCTGGAACTCTCTTGATGGGCTGGGGATTATGGGAATTGTAGTCTAACCCATCTGGAGCACACCAGGTTGCAGAAGGCTGCAGTAAAGGATAAAACAGTAAAATACATCAAATGAATAAAGGAGGGAACATTCCCGGAGGAGAGGTTGGGAAATGCCACAGACGGCATCTGAGGGCCTCCCCCCTCCCTGTGCCAGGCACCAGCTTCTTCAAGAAGCCCAAAGCAGCTGATACAATGGATAATGCCATACAAGCACACTCCTAGGATGGAAAGCAGTCATTGCCCAAGAAGATCAGCAGAATATGGCCCTTAGCCACCTAAGAGCAGAAAGAAAATTAACACCAAATCCATTGTTTCTTTGTAAAAGGAGAAAAAAGTGCCTGCCTCTTCTGAAGGGAGGCTGCAGCACAGCAGAGATGGCGGCTGGGGCACATAAACGGCGGGGCAATTTGGGGCATGCGGCTTCAATTTCTGCTCACTAGAGGGCACCAAGCACCCACCCTGGATTCTGACATTTTCCTTCCATTCTCTGAGCCCTCCCTCTCGCACTGACCCAAGATGGTCCTTCATAGATTTCATAGATCATCGAGTTGGAAGGAGCCTACAAGGCTATCGAGTCCAACCCCCTGCTCAATGCAGGAAACTAGAGGAGGGGTCTCCCATCCAAGTAATAACCAGGCCTGACCCTGCTTAGCTTTCCGCGCTCAGACAAGCTGAGCCAGCGTGAGCCACAGGCCTGAACCTTTCCATGGCATTCTGTGCTTTTTCACAGGGCAACTGCGCCCACCTTCGCATCCATGTGTAATCCACCCATGGCATTGGTCCACTATGGCACTGAGTTAAGGGAACCAATCGGCAGAGTGATGCAAAGACTGGTGCAATCATGCCCTCTTGTTTTGCGCAGAGGCCAGGTGGTGCTGGTGCTGGGACATCGCACACCACAACGCCCTCAATCTGCCACGTAATGCTACTTTTTAACTATGACCGTGTCCGCACAACACGCGAAGCCACGGTGGCTTAGCATGTTGTGCTAACCCAGGATGGTTTTGTCAGGGGGGCTAAAGGGTGGCTTCGAACCGAAGGCACCCTGACAAGCTGTGCCTTGTTGTAGGGCTTGTTTGCCCCATGGTGGCCTGCCATGTCTCTGAACCTGGACGACGTGAGCCGCCAGGGGGCGAGCCCCACCACAAGCGAGCCACTTGGCAAGAGAGGCAAAATCCACTTGCCACTCTTGCCAAGCGGCTTTGGATGACAGCCGCCCAAACTGCCACTTCGGTACTTTGGGTGGCTGTCATCGGCCTCCCTGCCGCTGCGGGCCACCTTCCCAAGCCCTGTTGGGGGCTTGGGGAGGCAGCGAACAGTGTGCCAGTGTGCTGGCAGCTGCGGTGGCGAGAGGAGGGAGGGTGCGCTCCTGTTGGTCATCGCCATGCACAGCAATCACAAACAGGTGGTGCCCCCCCCCCCACTCTGGCTCACGAGTCCTTGCCAGCCGGAGGGGGGCACCCCCGCTTGTGTTTGCATCACGCGCAGCAATGACCAGCAGGGGCGCCCCCTCTCTGGCTGGTGAGCCCCACGCTCCTGCTGATGTCGGAAGAGTAGGATTGCTTGCGAGCAATTCCACTCTCCCAGCGTTGGCAGGAGTGCAGCACGGCACCACCGGTGTCCGCCACGTGCCACCCCCTCAAGCTCTCTACTTAATAAAGATTTTGCATCCTGAGAACTTAGTTCTCTCCTTTTTTCGTTGCTACTGGATGCTCATCTCCTCCTGTTTCTGTCTTTCAATTCCAGATAAGACCTGGACGAAGCAGCATTAGTGCTCCTGAATTTCTTCCTGAAATATTCAGGCCCATAGCAACATCTTTTATACACTGCTGCTTTAAATGTTTCAAAATCAAGAGCTTCCCCCCGGCATGGCGTAGTGGTGAGAGTGCTGGACTGGGACTCGGGAGATCCGGGTTCTAGTCCCCGCTCGGCCATGAAGCTCACTGGGTGACTTTGGGCTAGTCACAGGCTCTCAGCCTAACCTACCTCACAGGGTTGTTGTGAGGATAAAATGGAGAGGAGGAGGAGGATTATGTAAGCCGCCTTGAGTTCCTTTCAGGAAAAAAGGCGGGGTATGAATATAATTAATTAATAATAAATTTCGGCCAAATCACCCTTTATCAGGTTTGGGATAAACTTCATATAATCTTGTGGATTACTTCCCACATCATGGCTGCTTTCTCAAATGTGTTAAAGAAAATTTGGGGATCTTGTCCCTCTATGTAAGCAGTGAAATCTTTTGGAGATAACTTAGGAGTTCTGGCTCTCTCCTCAGTTCTCCATTGATCTTCCCTCTCCATTTTCTTTTTCTCCAACCCAAGTCGTTCTAAATCCACCTCACGATCTTTTTCTCTTAGTCGCATCTCAGCCCTCTTTAACTCTCTATCAGCCTCTTGCTGTTTTACTTTTTCTAGTTCAAGTCTCTCTTGTTTTAATTTTTCTAGTTCAATTTCTCTTTGTTGTTCTTGCTGTTCTTTTTGTTGTTTTAATTTTCTAGTTCAAGTCGCTCTTGTTGTTTTAATTCAGCTTCTTTAATTTATCTTTGTTGTTTTAATCTCTCCCTTTCCAGTTCTAAATACTGAGGAGTCATTTCTATAGGTAATGGCCTTACAGGATTTACCTCAGCCTCTCCAGCACCACTACCCCTGGAATACTCAATGAGCATCCATTTTAGTTCATCCACAGATTTACCTTCCACTGGCAAACCTAGGTTTTTACATTTCTGTGTCAGGGCCTCTTTTTTCATCCCCAAAAATTCCATTCTTTTTCCAGAAAGTTATATATTTCAGAAATATATTGGGACTAGGAGTTGTTAAAATAAAGTCAGGAGTTTCAAACTTAGTATGGTTTGAACAGATTTCTATTACCACAGATAAAAAAAATATCCTGTCAGAGAGTTGAATCAAATCCACCTCTGACTTAGATATAATGCAGCTTCAACAGCTAGGAACTCAGTGGCGCCTCACAGTAACTGCGACAGGCTATCACACTGAGCCCTTTTCAAAGATAGAGATCCTTTCTGACTTCTGCCACAACAAATGACCAGAAATCTATTCCGGATCCCACCAACACTGCCACCAAATATGCGACGACACAGTCAGTCCCTTCACACTAGGACAAGGCGCATAAACCCTTCTCAGGCTAAGCACCAACACTTAAAAACCTGAGGGGAGGGTCAAATGAAACCTTTCCCCTACCAATGAGGTAAAAGATTAATACAGGTTATTAAGGATCTATTTTAAATCTATGATACTGTGGGTACAAAGGGGTTTGTGTGTGTGTGTAGATTTAACAGTAATGCAGGTTAATAACGCCAAGCTGACACGTAGGATTTGGGTAGCAAACAAAATAAAAATAAGTTCATTTTCATTCTCAAAACCTTAGTTCCAGAAAATAACTTTAAACCAGCCTACAACAAACACTTTGTAATTAACCTAAGTCCCTATAACTCCAAGTACTTTCACTCTTCAGACAAGCACTGATTTCTCTCAAAACTCCTGACAGACAAGACATGAATAACTCAACTAACCCAATTCCCAACTCCCAACACACACTCAACAACCCCAACACATTCTCTCAACTCTCACTAACTCTGACATGCCCAATGATTGTCTACCACAAAATGTAGGGAAAAAGTCAGACTATAAAGCACATAGTCTTCGATGTCTCTATACTAATGCCCAGCGCAACAGAAAGGGAGGTGGAGTTGCGCTGTATGTTAAAGATACGTATCTCTGCACAGAGATACAGGAAGAGGAGCTTGGCAGCCCCATTGAGAGCATCTGGGTTAAAATAAAGGGGGCAAAGGATAAGACGAACATGGCGGTTGGAGTCTACTACCGACCACCCAATCAAGGAGAAGATGAGGATGAAACTTTTGACAAGCAAATTGCAAATGTTTCAAGGAGGCATGATGTGGAAGTAATGGGGGACTTCAATTTCCCTGATATCTGTTGGGAGACTTATTCAGCCAAACATGGCCCCTCCAAGAAGTTCCTGACCTGTGTTGCTGATAACTTCCTCCTACAGAAAGTGGAGGAAGGAACTAGAGGATCAGCTATCCTTGACCTGATTCTAACCAACAGAGACGAGTTAGTGGATAAAGTGGCAGATTCGGGAACTCTGGGGGAAAGTGACCATGTTATACTTGAGTTCTTGATTCTAAGGGGAGCAAAAGCGGAGTGTAGCCAAACACGTACCCTGGATTTTAGGAAAGCCAATTTTAACAAACTCAGAACAATGATAAGTAAGATCCCATGGCAAGCGACTCTAATAAGAAAAGGAGCCCAGGATGGGTGGGAGTATTTAAAAAAGGAAGTTTTAAAGGCACAATGGCAAACAATTCCCACAAGGAAAAGAGGCAGAGGACAACAGAAGAAACCAATGTGGCTTCACAATAAACTCAAAGATGACCTGAAAACAAAAAAGGACACGTATAGGAAGTGGAAGGAAGGACAGGCTACAAGGGAATCATAGAATCATAGAAAAGTAGTGCACAGTTACAGAATGGGGGACACTTGGCTCAACAATACTACAAGTGAGAAGGATCTTGGAATTGTGGTAGATCACAAACTGAATATGAGCCAGCAATGCGATGTGGCTGCAAAGAAGGCATTAAGAGCTGCATTAAGAGCTGCATTAATAGAAGTATAGCTTCCAAATCGCGTGAAGTACTAGCTCCCCTCTACTCAGGGCAACAAGGATGATAAAGGGACAGGAAACAAGGCCCTATGAGGAGAGAGCGAAAGAACTGGGCATGTTTAGCCTTCAGAAGAGGAGACTGAGGGGAGATATGATCACACTCTTCCAGTACTTGAAGGGTTGTCACACAGAGGAGGGCCAGGATCTCTTCTCGATCATCCCAGTTTGCAGGACACGGAATAATGGGCTCAAGCTACAGGAACCCAGATTCCACCTAAACATCAGGAAAAGTTTCCTGACGGTCAGATCAAGAAGACAATGGAACCAACTACCTAGGGAGGTGGTGGGCTCTCCCACTCTGGAAGCATTCAAGGTGTAGCTGGACGGCCATCTGTCAGGGATGCTTTGACCTGGATTCCTGCATTGAGCAGGGGGTTGGACTCAATGGCCTTGTAGGCCCCTTCCAACCCTACTTTTCTATGATTCTAGGGATGCTTTGACCTGGATTCCTGCATTGAGCAGGGGGTTGGACTCGATGGCCTGGTAGGCCCCTTCCAACTCTACTTTTCTAGGATTCTATGACATCACTCAAACACTCCTTATATACTCCTCCCCCCACCCTCTCCAAGACATCACAAACCACACCTCCCCTACTTCTACCCCAAGACTTTCCCCCTCGACACCCATTCAGTTCAACATTCTATACTCACTAAATATACTAAAGCAGACATACACCAGGGAACTGAATTGTGGGGTTACGCCACAAGCACCTCCTCCCATACCACCCTGCCAGGTCACTGAGCTCATCAGATGGCATGCTCCTGGTGGTTCCGCATGGACCTAGGGCCCGATTGGAGTGCACCAGAAGAAGAGCCTTAAGCGTGGCGGCTCCATTTCTGTGGAACTCTGGAGGTCAGGCTCCGACATTGTGCTGCTTTCGGCGCCTGCTGAAGACCTCCTTGTTCCGGGAAGCCGTCTCTGCTGTCCAACCACCATTGTAATGTTACCTTGTTTTCAATGTATTGTTTTTTATTTCTTTTATCTGTTTTTATCTTTTTATCTTTTTATTGTTCACCGCTCTGGAATCTGCTCAGATATGGAGCAGTATACAAATACTGTAAGTAAATAAAGTAACAAATAAGGTGGAGAAGTGACCATCTGACCTGCCTCCCAACCCTTCACCCCCCGCCCCTACCTGCAAGGCCGGGTGAGTGAGGCTCCCACTCCAGAGTCCCGCCGTTCTCTCATTTCTATGTCCTCCGCCTCATTCAGTGAGTTGGCGGTACTGTCAAAGTCGCTGGTGGAGGTGCCAATGTCGGATATAGACTGCTCCTCGAAGTTCAGGTGGGCGGGTTCTCCTCCAGAGTCGGTCTCCTCCTCCTCCTCCTCCTCCCCTACTTCTACCCCAAGACTTTCCCCCTCGAGGTCCAGCCCGACTGCGTTGGACCAGAGCTCCACTTTCTGTTGGAGTCCCCAAACGTGCTGCAGGATGTCATCCAAGTTTTCGTAAATCACCTCCCTATCCAGGTCAAAGAGGTTGTCGCCACTGCCAAATTCGGGCACGTTGTCATAGAGGCTGGTGCAGCTGCCCACAGAGCTGCAGGATGGCCTCCTCCGGCGGTATTCAAAGGCTCGTGCAGACGGGTCATCCACGCTGCTTCTGCTGCCAATGCCAACGCCCCCTGCCAAGAGACCCGCAGCTTTGTTGCTCGATTTCCAGTCCGCCAGGCATCTGCTCTCAAGGGGGCACAAGCTTTCGATGGAGAGCGATTTGGGGAAAGTGCCTGGCTTGTAGTCCCTGGGGATGTGGAACAAATAATCCCTTTTAAACGGATCCTGGTAGCCTAACCCTCTAGCCTGCCAGCTGGTGCCTTTGTCCAGGGCTGTTTCGTAGTCTTCCAGATAAACGCCACCACGTTTGGGCTCATGCGGCAGCTTGTTTTCCACCGAGGCCAGAGCTTGGTTAGTCCGATACCCTGTTGAGAGAAGAGTTTTATTGCTGTGAAAAGATGATGAGATTCCCCTTCTTTGCGGAGGCCCCTTCCCCGTTGTAGGGTTCTCAGCATCTTTGAAGGAACTCCACCACGGCTTGGTCTGTGCTCCATCCTCCTCCTTGGCTTTAGCAGAGCCCAATTTCTCCTTGTCTTTCCTTCTCAGAGACTCAATCCTCTTGAGGAAGCTCCGTGTCCGCCGCTTCTTGGGTTTTTCCTTGCTGCTCCTGCTCAGGTTTCGAGACTGGTCTGTTGGTGAGTGGTCACTCAAGCTTTGGATGGAGTTGGTCAGGGTTGGGGAGCTCTGGATGGAGGATGGATCAGGCGGGGTTCCACCTGTGCTGCCCGTGCTAGTGTTGCTGTGGAGTGATGTAGCCTCCAGGTCAGCACTGAGGTCTGTGAGGACACTTTCCTGGCTGGACACCTTCCTCATGGTGGAGTCTCTCTCCAGGCTGCGGGAGAGGAAGTCACCGGAGCCAATCCGGGACCACCTTTTGCTGTCCCTCTGGAAGGCCCACCTGTCACTGATGGCACAGAAGTCTTCATCCTCCAAGTCTTCATTCTAAACCAAGCACAGAGTCACTTAGCAGCCTGGAAAGCCCTCCTTACACATGTGAATAGGTTTGGGTCAGTTGAAGCCGGGACCTTGTCACATGGCACTTTATGTTGCAAGTAGACTATACGACACAGTGGATTCAACACACAATTTCAGAACGGGGTTGGCAAATAGTGGACCCTGGATTAGCCAATCCATCACCATCAGCCATTCAAGATCTAACTGCAGAAGCCTGGGAGGGATGCTTCCTGACATCTCAAATGAACTGTTGTTTTTCAAGGTCAGACTATATCTCCTTTAGTGGGGAGTATGTGAAGCAGTTTAGGAAAACTGCTTGTGGATGACAGCACTCCAGACTTAGGGATGTGTGAGGATTTTGTTCATGGGGTGGAAGTCCAGCGAACTTGCTGGGCTCGACACCCCCCCCCCGAACTCCGTCACACTTACCTGCTTCCCCAGTTTGACTCGCATTCTCCCGAGTCGAGTCGGGGAAGTGACTTCCAGGTTCCCGGCCAAGTGCTTTTTACATAGAAAATGGCATAAGATACATTAAAAACGGCCGCAATTTGCGCAAGTTACGCTAATTGCGGCCGCTTTTAACATATCTTATGCCATTTTCTACGTAAAAAGCGCTCCTCCGGGAACCTGGAAGTCCGATGAATGGCTCAGCTGGCGTTCGCTTTTGGCTTGGCACGGCGGGAGCAGCAGCGCTCACCGAGCGTCCAGCGAGTCAGGTGGTGGGCGGATCGCCCACCACTAACAGTGTCTTAGTACGTAATATAAAGGTTATTGCTTTTGTACTGGAGGTTCAGATGGGAGGAAAAAGTGACACAAGAGAGCATTTGCTGCACACAAGAGCAGGGAGAAGAAAGTCCTGGGAGGCTTGATGGAGGCCGGGGAACCTATCAGACAGTGAGGTAAGGAGTGGGGGAGGGCAGGGTGGCCAAAGGAAGGCGGGGAGGACAGCCAGTGGACTGAGGGGGCAGCGCAGAGAGGGCATTTATGAGCATGAGATGATGGGAACCAGCTTTACAAGAAGAGCCTGACCACGCTTGTCTGAGCGTGGAAAGCTGAGCAGGGGTCAAGCCTGGTTATTACTTGGATGGGAGACCCCTCCTCTAGTTTCCTGCATTGAGCAGGGGGTTGGACTCAATAGCCTTGTAGGCTCCTTCCAATTTTATGATCTATGAAATCTATGGGATGACGTATCCCACTCATGCCTACTCCAGTAGCAGCTACTAAGGTCTTACCCTTGCCAGCCCTGCTCCCTTCAACTGGGTATGTTGAGACTGAATCTGGACGATCTGCATGCAAAGCAGAGCCAGTGTGGCGTGGTGGTGAGAGTGTTGGACTGGGACTCAGAAGATCCGGGTTCTAGTCCCTGCTTGGCCATGAAACTCACTGGGTGACTTTGGGCCAGTCACTGACTCTCAGCCTAACCTACCTCACATGGTTGTTGTGAGGATAAAATGGAGAGGAGGAGGAGGATTATTATATGAGCTACCTTGGGTTCCTTGCTGGAAAAATGGTGGGATAGAAATGTAATAAATAAATAAATAAAATAAATAAAAAAGCATGTGCTCTCCCCCGCGAGCTATGAGCCCTCCCCTAAGAAGAAGGAGCCAGGCAGAAGGAGCAGAGCAAGGCAGCCTTTCAGATGTCAACATGGGGGGTGGGGTGGGAGAGACTCAGCATCGTTTAAAGCCCTGCTCTTGAATTTCACTTATAGCTGAAATTGAAGTTCTCTAAAGCAGGGCTCTCCAACCTTGGGTCCCCAGATGTTGCTGGACTACAGCTCCCAGAATCCCTTGTCATTAGCCATGCTGGCTGGGTATGCTGGGAGCTGTAGGCCAGCAACATCTGGGGACCCAAGGTTGGAGAACCCTGCTCTAAAGAAAGTGTTTGCTTCAAATTTGGGGCCCAAAAAGGCCACCACTAGCATATCCTTTTTCACCATTGCAACCCATTTCATGGCAATGCCCCTTCCAATGGATGCCAGCCACCATTTTCATTTCCCAGATGCCCCACTCAGGATGATGTTTCCTGGCATTATTTTGAGGGGGCTCCTGGGAAATAAAAATGGTGGCCACTCAGAGGAGCACTGTTGCCACTAGTGGTACTTTCAGTCCCACAGCAAAAAGTCCCTGAAAAATCCCCAAATGCCCTCCTATTTTGCCACTTGTTAATGGAGTGGCAAGAGTATTTTCAGATTATGTTTTGTTTACTTTTTATATCTTTGTATCTTTTTTTTTTTTTGGTAAAGTGCCAAGAACACAGATGACCACAGCAACCCATGCCTTAGTTGCACTGAGAGAGGACTACAGCCCCAAGCTCTGAATGGGGCTATCTTTGAAAAGTCCCTGGACACTCCGGAAAAATTGGACGAGAGCACTGGCAGCTCAGCTGCTCACAAGATCATGGATGTGCGAGCTCAAAAGAACACGGATTATGGCCCTTTTAGAACAGCTGCAGTGGTTGCCAATATGTTTCCAGATGCTAATTCAACATGCAGGTTATCACTTACAAAGCCCCAAGGACTGCCTGCCTACCTTCCACACTATCCTGCCCACATCCTAAGATCTGATGGAGAGGCCCTCCTTTGCATCCTCATGTAGCCTGGCGCTAGATTGCCGAAATGCATGAGAGGGTCTTTATGGAATTCTTCTATGGGAGGTTTGTCTGGTCCCTTTGCTTTTTAGCTTCCGCAGTCTGGTTAAGATTTCATAGATCATAGAGTTGGAAGGAGCCTACAAGGCTATTGAGTCCAACCCCCTGTTCAATGCAGGAAACTAGAGGAGGGGTCTCCCATCCAAGTAATAACCAGGCCTGACCCTGCTTAGCTTTCCATGCTCAGACAAGCAGATGATTTTGTTCAGGTGTGATTTTCATTAGTCTGGATGGTTTTATGCTGACAGTGGATGTTTTAATTGGCTGTCACACACCATCTCTTTGATTTTATTATTGTTGGGGTGGTTGTTGTGGTTTTTTTTTAATAATTTCATTCATTTATTTTAGCCACTTTTCATGCTATATTTTTAGTGGAAATGAAAGATATACATTATTTAAATAAATAATCTTACAGTAACTAGAATGTTATAAACACAGTCCAAACTGTCATTCTTTAAAAAAAAAAATTAAAAATGTGCCTTTGGCATGGACACTTAGCACACCAGCCCATTTCCTTGTTCCTAGCAGTCATCACTCACCGTGCTGAACCAGTGAGATGGACAGCAACACTGGTGTCGATATTCCTCAGGTCCCTGAAGCACTGCGAGAGGATGCCCCCCCCATCCCTGCCCCGGGGCCCCTCCCTAAATGCTGCCCCTGGAAAGGGGCTGCAAGAGCTCACCCAGGGCCTGCATGCAGCTAGCAGGAAAGGCCAGGGGATTTTGGAGGCCCGGGAGCCTTGGGGATGGTAAAGCCATGGGGCACAAAAGGTGGTGGGGCCTAGATTCCTAGCCATGTGCATCAGTGCCCGCGTCCCACTGGGCTGGGTCTCCATCCAATTCCACCCCTGGCATGGTTCCTCCGAGACCACCCCAGCCTTTCCCTCAAGGCGCCGTCACGTACCTGTTTCCGCTGAAAGTGGACTTCCAGCTTCATCGAGGCACAGGAGTTCAGGGTCATGAGCCTCCTGCGAACAAACAAGAGAAGCTTTTGTCTCGCTTTGCTGTTCTGCCGCAGCTGTAATTGGTTGGGCTATTTAAAAACAAGCAGCTCTTGTTTTAGGTCATTGTCACTTGTCACGCAAACAGCTGGGGATCAAGTGAGCACACATGGCTTCGGAGGCGCCCCTGAGCTGCCTCGGGGAGAGCGGGCCCGGGCCAACGGAGGCGCTCTGGGCTCACGCCCCTTCTGCCGAGCTGGCTCACGTGCATCGCCTCGGCATCTCGAGCGAGAAGCTTCAAGCCACTCAAACTCGCCAGCAGCCCGAGGGCTTTCATCTCATGCCAGCAAATGCTTTCCAAGTCCCAAGTCCAGGGAAGGGTAATTCCCGTGCACCACGACTAAAAAAAGTTCCTGGAGTTTGGGGCCAGCTGGCAAATAGCTGAAAGTATCCCACCCGAGCATGCTCTAATCATGGACAGCACACAGACACACACTTCCCTCTGATCTCATTTATTCATCCTAGAAAGCTGAAGAATTAGAGGCCTGGAAGATAACTCAACAAGGGCATCAGGGCAAGCCTTCAGCCTCCAAAATCAGCCCCTGCACAGGTTCACATACAGTCTGTTTTTAAAGAAAGCAAGGTCACTACGTTGGCCATAAGAAAAATGGCAAAATCCATATTAGTGGAATACCTTTATTAGGCCAACCAAAATATCACAACAATCTGCAAGTTTTTGAGATCTCCAGACTTCTTCACCAAGAAAGATGTTTCGAAAAGCAGGCTTCGCGGGGGGGGGGGGAATGAGAGGAAAAACACTGAGTTGGTGGTGAAGTCACAGAGTCTGCACGTTCAGAGTCCCAAAATGATGTGGGGGGGGGAGGAGTGGTCTACAGACATTCAAATTAGACTCTGCAAGTCATGCGATAGTTACAGGGTGAAATATCTCCTGGAGTTACTTCCATGGTCAAAACAATGCATCAGCATTATTACCATCCTGTGTACATGGGAAACCTGAGAAAGCCAGAACCTTTAGCTGACTGGTCCCTTGTTTCCCCCCCTCTCTGTCATGCCCCCCCCCAATGGATAGTTTTTGTCCCTGGTGGATCTCTTTGTCGTCTCCTCTGCTGTCCTTAATGGAACCCAAAATCTGGCACCAGCGGGTGGAGGCACTACAGTTGCTTTCCTTTCAAGTGGGTGGGGCAGGGCACCTTGGCGGGCACCAATAAAGGTGTCGGGGCACATTGGTGCCCATGAGCACCACTTTGCCTACCCCATCCCTAAGAGAGGACAAACAGCCAAACAGTGAGGACTGAGCATGCTCAGTGGCCGTGCGATGCTGGCGGACTCTTGGGAGGGAATGGAGTCCCCTGGAAAAGGACCTGGCTGGCTGGCTGGCTGGCTCCTTAAACAGGAGCACTCTGCTTGGCAACGTTTTTGCTGCAGGTCCTGCTATGCAGGAGGAGGAGGAGGAGGAGGAGGAGGAGGAAGAGGAGGAGGAGGAGGAGGAGGAGGAAGAGGAGGAGGAAACAAGAGGCCAGAGGAACAAGTTGTGCCCTTGGAGCGGTGGCTTAATGCCCTGCGCCAAAGAAGCAGCAGGAGGGGAGCTGCTGGCTCTGGCCTCAGTGTTTGCTCCTGCCGGGAGGCATGTGACCTGCTCGCCTGTTATTAACTTGCTCAGAGCAGCCGACTTAAACTGCTTTGACGTTGAGCTGGCGGCCACTTAAGTCCCATTCACTTTCTGCTTTCTTTGAGATTCTGGGCAATTTGATAGCAGTTTCCCTGAGGAAGCCAATAATCTAAATGGAAACAAGAGGCAAGCTGGGAGGTAGAAAGGCAAAGGATCCCCCACTGGGATGGATTAAATCCTCAGAATCAGTTTAATTAAATCGTTGTGGGGCTCCATCAAGGGAACAACGATTCCCAGCACGTTCATTTGCAGGACCAGGAATGGAGCGCCACGTACTGCCTGTGGCACAGGGAGGGAGTGATCCTGGCTCCGTGGCAGACAGGGCGATGCCTTGCAAGCATCCAGTTCAATCCCTGATCTAGTTCAAAGGAACGGCTAAGAGGTGACGGGAAAGACCCGGCTCTGTGCCAATCAGCATACTGGGCTAGATGGACCAGTAAGCTCCCTAAGCTGCTTGCAGCGGAATCTGAACTCAGGTCCTTCCTGCCCAACCAGAACTATTCACTCTGACTGGCAGCAGTTCCCCCAAGCCTGTAAAATCCAGCCCCGAGTTTGGAAGTACAAAGACAACACAAAGAGCCAGTGTGGCCTAGTGGTGAGAGTGTTGGGCTGGGACTCAGGAGATCCTGGGTTCTAGTCCCCGCTCGGCCATGAAACTCACTGGGTGCCTTTGGGCCAGTCACTGACTCTCAGCCTAACCTACCTGACAGGGTTGTTGTGAGGATAAAATGGAGAGGAGGAGGAGGATTATGTAAGTCGCCTTGAGTTCCTTGCAGGAAAAAAGGCGGGGTATAAATGTAATAAATAAATAAATAAATAAACACAAGGCGAATTCTCGGGGCCAGGTGGGCTGGCTGAGCAGGATGGCTCAGCCTTGTGCCCACGGCCTGTGGGATGGACGAGGCGAAATGGGCGACTGTTTGCCCACCAGCGGAAGTTACACTGCTTGCAGAATCCAGCTGCTTTGGCGGCCCGACAGAATTGCAAAGGTCTGCAGCTCAGAGGCAAGGGATGAGCTTTGCATGCAAGCGTTCCCCAGCAGCTCCAGCTACAGCTGGCAAAGACTCTGGAGGCATTATGTAATATGTATCTTATGTTCCTAGTTCTGGATTTATTTTTTTTACCTCAAGCTAGGGTTGTGTGGAGCAGCCCTGAGCAATTATTCTGGTCCTATCAAAATTATTTGTGCTTCCCTTGAAAATTCCTCAGATGTTTTGCCCAAGCAGGTACTGCAAAATTCTCCTTGAAATGTCCCGTTAGTCCAAAATTGGTGGCGACTCTCTGCCAAGCAAATATCCTGAACAGAAGATCCCTCCCGCTGGTTTAGCTCAGTGGATTTCTATAAACTGAAAGGCCGAATGACCGATGGGGCTTTTGCTCCACAGAGTCCCTGCGTGGCTGTGAGTGAAGAGGGGCGGGAGAAGTTCTAGGAAAGCCTCCTTCTCCCAGGGCAGGAGGCAAAGTGACCAATGGGGCATGTGGAAAGAGGAGCTGCAGCTCTACGCCAGCACATGCTGCAGGAATGTCAAAGGCGTGCCCTGCCTGCTGCCGGGCTGGGAAAAAGTCAAACAGCCTCACTTCCTGTCCTTTGCGGGCTTCAGTAAAAGTTTAAAAGGGAAGGGATTAACGCTTTGGTTTGGGGAACATTAAGTTGAAAAGGGGGGGGGGATAAAAGAATTGGGTGAGGAGGCTCACCAACATGACTTACTTGTGTAAGCTCACCAACATGACTTACTTCCAGAGAAGTGTGTACAGGATTGCGCCTAAGTTGCCTGAGGGAAGTCATTCTCTCTGTGCTTCAGTCTTTACAGGGCTATTGTTATAAGGATTCCTGAGATCATGGTTGTGGAACACCTCAGAAAGAACTATATATCTATGACTATTATTGTTATCAGTGCTTTTTTTCTGGAGAAAAGGGTACCGGAACTCTTGGATTACATTTCCTCGGGAGTAGATGGCGATTAAATTGTAATGCAATTAATAGAAGAAAAGGTGCTGGAACTCAGTTCCGGTGAGTTCCACCAGAAAAAAAGCCCTGATTGTTATTAAAAAGGGAATACCTCCTGAATTTTTTGTATGCATTTGGTGCTCCACTGTGAGGGTTGTAAATAGTCACTCTACCCTCTGGCACTAGAGGGAAGCCTAAGCACCAGACCTCCCCCCCCCGCCCCCCAGGACCAACCAACTCAGAATCATCTCAACCATGAATAATGTTTTAGCAGCAAGACCCAACCAAGTGAGGCCACACCGGCGAGCCCGTGGGGGGGGGGGGTTGGCTTTGCCAGGGAACAGACTCCGCAAATCCAGCAGCGGCAAGACACAGGGTCCCACATTCCACTCTGGAGGACGGTCGCGTGACAGGCCAGTGGGTCAGGCAGAGAGGGGGCTTCTAAGGCAGAGGAGGGGCCACAGCTTGCTGGCTGAGCGCGTGTGTCAGGCCCCTGCCCATGGGCAAAGCATTATAGCGGTAAGTATGAGAGGGGAGGAGTGTGGAATGTTGAGATGTCTGCTGATTGGCTGAGAGAGTGAGAAGGGGGGTGGAGCCTGTGATATAAAAACTGTGGGCGGGGCTGTTCTAGAGGGGAGTCTGAGGGAGGGGGGGGAGAGAGAGAAAGAGAGGGGGGAGAGGGGGGAGAGGGGGGGTTGTGAGAGGGTTGAGGGGAGTCTGAGGGGGGGGTTTCAATGTTTTAGAATCTATTCACATTAGAGAAGCAGTGTGGCGTAGTGGTTAGGGTGTTGGACTGGGGCTCGGGAGATCCGGGTTCTAGTCCCCGCTCGGCCACGAAACTCACTGGGTGCCTTTGGGCCAGTCACTGACTCTCAGCCTAACCTACCTCACAGGGTTGTTGTGAGGATAAAATGGGGAGGAGAAGGAGGATAATGTAAGCCGCCTTGGGTTCCTTGCAGGAAAAAAGGCGGGGTATAAATATAATAAATAAATAAATAAAACAATCCATTTTCCTACCCTTAATTGTGAATAAATAAACTTGTTTTCCTTTTAAAAACATAAAAGGGGTGGTTTGAATTAGTTACCCAGAAGAGGTTGGTGGCAGCGGAGGAGATTAAGAGTGTGGATTTTTGAAGCGCTGACAGGAGGTGGTGGGCTGGAGAAGGTGGACACGGTGTGGAGGTGGGATCTCACAGCGTGCTTTACACACGCGCGAGGTCCCCGATGCAGCCCCCGGCACCGCCTCTCCTGTTAAGAGGAGGCTCTCTGGCCAAAACCTGGAGAGCTGCTGCAGCCGGGATGGACAGCTCTGGGCCAGGCAGACCTGCGGCCTGACTCCACATAAGGCAGTTTCATAATGGCCAACAAGGACAGACGTGGATGCAGGGACGTGTGAGGAATCGGACAGGGGGTGAACATCTCATGGATTTTCATGATTTGCACCACCACCCCACCCGGACTCCAGTTCGCCAGCCCTGTGCTGGTGCCGACTCACTATGGTGTGAGTCAAGCCAGCTTGCAGACTTCGGTCTTTAAGACAGACCATGATTGCACATTTTAAAAAAACAAACGAAAACCCACTAATGAAATTTGCATACACTTATGCAGCCTGCGCAAATCGGCACCTGAAAAGCATGTGGTCCTCGCACAATTTGGCTGGTTTTACACAAAGCGCACTAGATCCACATGGTTTTCAGGTACCGATTGCGCAAAACATCCCGATTTGTGCAATTTGCATAAATTAGCGCAAATTGAGTACATTTACACAAATAACGTGATATGTGCAAATTTCCTTGGTGTTTGAATTTCCTTAGTGGACAGTCTTAGAGATGGAAGTCCGGGGGCGAAAGCCCAACTCGGCCCGCTTCCAATCATTGGATCAGAAGCAGGCAAGAAGTCCACCGAGCTCAAACCAGTCGGGCTTCCCAGCATCAACCCATCCCTTACAGGGATGGAACCTTCCTGCTCAGGAGCAGTCTACCTCTGATTAACAAGGTGCTGGGGAACACCCATGAAGAGTGGGGCGGCTGTCTTACAGACATGCCTAGTTTGTGAGTTTCCTGAACCAGAGGCATCTGGCTTGACACTCTTGGAGACAGAGTGCTGGGCTAGGCAGGCCTTTCATCTAATCCAGCTGGGCATGGGTTATTAGGTTCTTTTTCAGGTGCAGCTTCCCAGCTCCTATGGGGGGACCCCCTGCCCCCACCCTGCCCTGCCGAAGGGTCTTTCTCTTCTCTCGGCCATCACACCAGGGGAGTCCCTGAGAGAGCCAGTGTGGCGTAGTGGTGAGAGTGTTGGGCTGGGACTCAGGAGATCCGGGTTCTAGTCCCCGCTCGGCCATGATACTCACTGGGTGACTTTGGGCCAGTCACTGACTCTCAGCCTAACCTACCTCACAGGGTTGTTGTGAGGATAAAATGGAGAGGAGGAGGAGCATTATGTAAGCCGCCTTGGGTTCCTTGCAGGAAAAAAGGTGGGGTATAAATATAATTAATAAATAAATAAAATAAATAGCAGGACCCAGGTGCAAAGCATGCAAGGATGCACTTTCCCAGCCAGCGCAAATTAAAAGACGGGTGGGAAAAATAACATGCAGGTTCCGTTTGCAAAGCACCTGAGATTCCAAAGGTAAACTTGTCAACGCCTCTAGCCGTGCCCTCTTCAAGACGGTGGTGATGATGATGGAGGAGGAGAATGTAGCACCATCAGTGCCTCGAAGAGCGGACAGTCCAAATCCGGACACGGGGCGGGAAGTGGGGGCAGAGAATGAGAAAAAGGGAGGCAGGGAAGGGGGCAAGGCTGACAGAGGACTGTCAGGGCTGGAGGTCGGAGGCAAGCAGGCAGGCGGGGATGGGCACCACAAGAGCTGCTTGGCCTGATCCTGAGTGGCGAGTTGCTCAAGGCTGGAGAGCTGATACAGAGCCAGCCTTTTCATAGGACCAGGTAGCCCTGCACCGCCTGACCCTGGCTGCGTTCGCGACCCGCAATCCCACACCCAGTGCCTATGGGTTGCTTCCGTCTCCTTTCATTTCAATGGGTTAAAAACAGTGATTGATGTAGAAAATTAACCTGCAGAGGGATTTGAGGGAATCCTGGTCCAGAAAGCTGTGGTCCTTCTTCACAGAGGCGATGTCAAGAGGGAACTGTGACTCTAAGTACAAGAAGGAGAGGAAAATTAGGGGCATGCCAGGAAAGAAGGCGAGCTGCTGCTTGAAGAGGGTGCGTGAGCAGGCCCGTGGGGGGGGGGGGAATGCCCTCAGACCAGTGATGCAGCCCCCTCTCTGCCTACCATCAACTGAATTTGCCACCCCACTTCCAGAGCTGTCTGTATCCTGCAATTTTGGGATTGTACCACACAGGCTTAGAAATTGGCATTCAGTATCCTGTGAATTTCAGTTTCCATTTTATATAAATCAATTTTCTAGCCCTTCCAGACAGAATAAGGGAGCAGCACTTGGTGAAATTTGAGGGCTGGTTCAAGTATTGCTTCCAGGTGGATCCAATTCACCAAAGTGGATAAAAAGTGTGTGTGTGTGTGTGTGTGTGTGTGTGTGTGTTTAAAAATAATAGTAATAAAAATATTTTTTAAAAACCAAGTGCCTCTTTTAAAAACACAATCTGGTTTACAATGAAATCTGAATTTAATACAAACAAGCATGTTAAAGCCTAAATTTATAATCACTTAAAACTGAATCACTTAACAAACATATTGAGGTAAACGGTTCTTCCCTATGTAAAAAAAAGAACCACTGAGGGAAATATCAGTCAGTAATTTTATCTTAAAGTAAAATGCCTTCACAATTTGTGGAAAATATCTGACATCTGAAGTTAAGCAAGATAAATGGTATAATAGGTCATGGCTTGTATTTATGACTGTGAGCTTAATGAACTCTGCAGTGTGTTCAGTTCTGAAATTATGAATATGTATGACTCCAGGAATCAAAACAGTATGGACTTCCCTTCTCCCTGAGAAACACAGTCCTGTCCAGTAACAACCAGCCTTTGCTTCTGGAAAGTTCTGGCCACGCAGCCTCCAAGGATCTGGGCCTTGCATCTGCACAAGGAGACCAAACAGAAATCTGCCTCTGGTCTCTAAGCAGATCTCATTTTGCAGTGTAAAACTGTGCAAAAAACTGGTGGGACTCTTTCTGGAAAAACAAGGCAAAACATGATTGCCTGTGTCACGTCTGTGTGGACATCACCACTTCCTGTAGCAATGAATTCCATAGAAGTAAATGATGCATCAGATGAAAAAAGGAATATCCTGTTGTTTGCCAAGGACCTAAATGTGTCCAAGCAAGCGTATGCTCAAAGCCACTGGAGAAGAAGGGTGCTGTGTGTGTCAGCCCTAAGCATACTCTGCATACTCTGCTCCAAGAACAGTCCTACATATCTGCACATATTTATACCATATATGTTTGAACCATGTGCAGGCCAATCGTATACATGTTTACTTAGACAAAAGCTCCACTGCATTCAATGGAGCTTATTCCCAAGTAAGTGTGCACAGGACTGCAGCCTCACCCTCCTTCCAAGGTCCACAAAGAACTGGGGATTTCCCTGAGGTCTGTGGGAACAGGTGGAGTCCAAGATATGGTGCTGTGGTGTGTGGAAGAATGGGGCAGGGGTGAAGAGCTGCTTAGGACACTAAAACGCACCCCCCACCCATGTCACTAGAAGTCCTGCTTCCTCTAGTCCTGCTCCATGCTTTCAAGCTGCCATCTGCTACCCCAAAGGCCAGAATTTTGTTTCTGCTTTGAAATTAAGCATGGTATATGATGCAGCAAACACAAGATTCCATGGAGAATGCATGCATCTCTAGGGAAGCCCTCCACTTCAAATACCATGGAAATGAAACACACACAAAGAGACAGTTTGTAAACTTCCAGCTGGCCTCGCTTTGTGTTGATGGCGCGTGAGTGACAGCAGATCCCCGTGTGTGCGAGATGGGAGATTAAAAAATCCTGTTCCCGTGTGTAGACGCCCATAAATCCACACACAGAAGTTCAGATCTTTCTCTCCCTCTCTGTGCAGCGTGCAGCGTTTTGGTTGCAAACAGCCAGCCAGCTCCTGTAATCTGATTCCAGCTGCCAGCTCCCCCGGTTTGTAGATTCCATGTAGCAAGGAAATAACTCTGTAACTCCACAGGTCTATTCTACCTGTTTATTTATTTTAGCAAGTAATATTCTACAGAGTATACATTCCTAGTTACAGTCCATGTGCAGAGTACAATGCATAGCAAGCATTTATTCCAGTGGAGCAAGGTTGGCTTTACTCCACCTCAGCAAAGACGTTACATGGTTGCATAAGTCCAGCAAGCAAAAGTCAGAAGAAAAGAGAGAAAGAGAGAAGTTCAGCATCTCTCTAAAATGGCTTCAGACAGAAAAACAACAAGTCAGTACATCACCAGAACATACAAACCATGTGACAGGCTCATACAGTTTCCCATACGCTCTAGTAACCCCTGCGAAAGCACGAGATTCATAGAAAGACATAACAAACTTGTTTACCAGCCATTCTGTTCCTTCCATGTGTAAACAATGTGCCACAGCTGGTGAATGTGATACATGTCACAACATGTGTACCCGTGTTGGAGGGGAGGGCATGTAAGCGCTCGACCTGGACAATTGCAGGCTGTTGCACACCGCCTCGCGCTTCTGCCTGTTGTCGCACCTCCCCTTTCTCAGGCGTTCACTCATTCCTCACCGCCAGGCCTGACTATGGCCTCTGCCGTGTTTTGGTGGTAAACAAACATTGGCCTGGCGAAGTAGCAGCCGTAAAGGTTTATTTTGCAAAGTACCAAACACAAGAAGAATAAAAAGTATGTGCAGGGATATATGAGAATGCTGCAGTTCTGCGAGAACACGGAACAGCCAAAGCATCGGGTACAGCATTTATAGCACAACCCCATGCATTCAGTGGGTCCTTCCTCCCAAGTAAGTGTGCACAGGTTTGCAACTTTAGCTTCCTAAGGAAATGTCCTTCCTTCAAGCAACTTCCTGGCTCTTATGAAGGAGAAGGTGAGCTTGGACGTGTGGTGACAACACAAGATGAACTTGGAGGATCCAGAGGAGTTGCTGGACAAGATGTCCAGTGGGCAGGGGCTGAACTGCCAATAGCCCTGAAAATGTAAGGCAGGCCTGGGTCATCTCCCTTCTCTGCTTTCCAGGGAAAGCCTACCCCTCCTGGCAGCAACATGGAGCCCGCAGTTATTTTTCATAGCGGCTGCTGTACCCCAGCAGAGTTGGAGAAGGCTGGGGATTCTGCTCCAAAGGGAGATGTGCAACAGACCCAGTGGCTCAACTCCTCCAACACTCCCAGCCCACGTGCCAACATCGCCTCCACTAGACGCGGCTCATCCACCTGGAGGTTCCATCCTCTATTATGGTCAGGCATCCTGTGAAATCTCTGGCTGCATCACTGCCTGTTATAAAACTGACAATCCCCCCCCCCAAGCTGCAGGAATTGCCTTTGTCCTCACTCTGCTTGCAAGAGGTGGGGTCCAGCAAGGGCAATGCCCTTCAGTGCTGCACTCGTCCAACAGAGCATCCCCCAGAGAAGGGCTATGAACAGAGATGGCAATGATGCACAGTGGGTTTTTGCTTCCACTAATCCGCCCCCACCACCCTGCCTTTGGCTAGCACAGTGTTCTCCAACCTTGGGTCCCCAGATGTTTTTGGCCTACAACTCCCAGCATGCCCCAGCCAGCATAGCTGGGAGTTGTAGGCCAAAAACATCTGGGGACCCAAGGTTGGAGAACACTGGACTAGCGTATTCTCTGCACCACTCTGTTGCCACACTGCATCAGAATAACATCCACAAGGGTCTCATCTTGCTCTGGGCTGGAACCTCTCATCCTGACACCCCCTTGATTCAAGGGAGACATTTCCAGGAGTTTGTGCATGGCTTTTATGTCCACATTCTGGACCTTCACGAAGCAAAGAAGCCAGCTAGGCTTCCGCATTTCTCCTGCTGCAGAAGTTCTGCCCCCGCCCCAGCACAGTCTCTCCCATCTGAAGAAACAGAATTCTGCCCTGCTCCGTGTGGTTGCCGATGGCCATGTGAGTTGGCCTCCTGTGCTCCCCCCGTGGCGACTCTCTCTGCTGGAGCGCAAGAAGGTGCCCACCCATGGAGACAGGGTTCTTTTGAGCCCTGATACGGGCCCAGACACTTCTCAAGCGGTTAGTGAGGCCGTCCACGGGGCTGGAAAGTTCCCTCGCCCAGGGTACGTTGACCCGAAGGCAGCTGGGACCCTGGAAGAGAGTCTGACTGACAGGAGGCAGTAGCCGACCAACTAAGGGCATGGGGTCAAGGGGGCAGGCAGGCTGCTGGCTCAAGAGAGACCCTGCCTGGAGACAGAGCAAGGTGGCATCCAGAGTAAACGAAGCAATGCAGAGCTGGAGGTTAGCCAGGCACCTTGGCACAAAGATCAGGTCAGGGAGGCTGGGGGGGGGGAGGGCTTGAATAGAGGTAAGGAGGCCAAATCTGCCCCCCCAACCTTCTAAAATAACAGCTAGGGGGCCATCAGAAAAGCCCCCACCACCACCTTACAAGGGGCAGTTGGAAGGCACTGCCCATCACGTCAAGGCTGAGCACATGTGAACCAGTCCTGACAAACTCTAGAAAAGTGAACCATTGTCCCGGTTGTGGTGGAAAGGGCTAGGCATCACCTCCCACTCGCTTCCCCAATCAGCACAGACAAAATGCCGGAGGTCACTTACCTTCATACAGCTGTGCATACTGAGGAAAGCCAGCTGCACGCAGCCAGTCGCATGCTTTCTTGGCCTCGGCCTCTGCAACAAAGCAAAGGAGCAGAGATGAGGAGATGCAGAAAGCCACTTCACCTGCAATCCGTGAATTTGCCAAAGGCCCTTGACATGAAAGACTTAACTTGTGGATTGGCCTGAGCTAACCCTCCTGTCAAGATTCCTCTGGACCGTGAAGCTGGCAGTCCCCTTGTCCAACATACTCCAGCATTTGTGGAATGAGGTTCAGGGCCAAACTACATCACGCATTAAGTGCCCGACTGCATTTGACATGGAAGGATTTTTTGTTTCCTTTTAAGTAAGAGCTACAGTGTGGGTGAGGGGGGATTAGAATCAGGACCGCAGCATGCGAGGAGGAGGGTCAACCCTCCCCACACTTCCCTCCCAGGGCAAATAGCAGATTCAGGGGTGACTTTTGTTGGGACCACAGTGTGGGTCGGCTAAAACCCACATTCATAGAATCATAGAAAAGTAGAGTTGGAAGGGGCCTACAAGGCCATCGAGTCCAACCCCCTGCTCAACGCAGGAATCCAGGTCAAAGCATCCCTGACAGATGGCTGTCCAGCTGCACCTTGAATGCCTCCAGAGTGGGAGAGCCCCACCACCTCCCTAGGTAGTTGGTTGCATTGTCTTATTGCTCTGACAGTCAGGAAATTTTTCCTGATGTTTAGGTGGAATCTAAGTTCCTGTAACTTGAGCCCATTATTCCGTGTCCTGCAAACTGGGATGATCAAGAAGAGATCCTGGCCCTCCTCTCTGTGACATCCTTTCAAGTACTGGAAGAGTGCGATCATATCTCCCCTTAGTCTCCTCTTCTGAAGGCTAAACATGCCCAGTTCTTTCAGTCTCTCCTCATAGGGCCTTGTTTCCAGTCCCTTTATCATCCTTGTTGCCCTCCTCTGAACCCTCTCCAGGTTGTCTACGTCCCTTTTTAAAGTGTGGTGCCCAGAACTGGACGCAGTACTCAAGATGAGGCCTTCCCCACACACTGTGGTTTAGATCCTGACTGCCCACTCCCAGTATTTAAAAGGGAAAAAAAACCCTATTTTTATGTTAAATACAATAACATATTTAACATTTTTTTTGGTCTGGCTTTCTGGGTCCAAACTCCAGGGCTGCCCTCCCCCTTATTTTGGGGACTATCAAACACTGACATGGTGAGATTCTCGCTAAAGCAGTGTTCTCCAACCTTGGGTCCCCAGATGTTTTTGGCCTACGACTCCCAGCATGCCCCAGCCAGCTACGTCGTAGGCCAAAAACATCTGGGGACCCAAAGTTGGAGAACACTGCCCTAAAGGCTCGTCCAGACTACTTGCAAATGTTAAGGAAGAAAAGTCCACATCTCACTTGGTACTTTGTTTTTAAAAGTGAGAAAAACACTTCACAGCCTGCGCTTAGCTGAACACAAGGCTCCAGAAGCGAACTCCTCAGGTCATTCTTGGTTTAAACACACACGGTGCCTGCCTCAACAACACTACAAATGTGAACCATCACCCGCATGACAGTATCCTCCGTCCAGAACAAACTGAGGCATGGCGCACTGGCTGTGTTTTTCAAATAGCAAGATTATTACAGCACTAGCAAAATGTCCACCATTATGCACATGAATTTTACAAGGGTCCTTGGCACTTATGTAGGCGCTGTGCAAAGAGACACATTGCGGCCCCGGCAGGATCCCTGTCAGAGAAGATTGGGCCACCCAGTGTCAGCTTTTCCCCACAGGAGTGAACAGCAAACATTCACATCTATGGGGAAAAGTAAAAGGATTATACTGGGGACGGGGTGGAGAAGTGGGTGGCATTTGCCAATGCTTTCTGCCCATGGTGACCTGGCGACCACGGCCATCAAGAACCCAACCTTGCTTCTACCTGCACAGCCCCTTCTTATACATATTATATTATATACACACAGAGATATACATATATGCGCACAGGCGCGCACACACACACACACACACACCAGATTCAAGGGGGTATTAAAATTGTCAGAGTCCTGGCCCATAACCTGCAGCCCTGAAATCTGGCATGCACACACATAGTCCGAGGGAGGCTCCTCAATTACTAGAAACATCTGACAACTAGACAGGTTTACTGCCCCTGCACCCCACCCCAGCCAAAAAAGGGGGGGGAAGCCTCTCATTTTTTTTAGTAATATCTTAGCGATGCCCTGGATCTATGAATCTATGGTTGCCAGAGTGCACTAACCCTATTACAGAGCCTGAACCTCTCCCCCCACACCCACACCCCCTTTGTTTGTACAGACCACTGGTTGGAGAACCTCCATTTGTGCCACGTGTCTTCACTAAGCGGAAGACCAATGTCAGCAAGGGAGCTTCCCAAAGAGAAAAGCAAAGGAATAGGCAAGGGCTCCACAAAAGGACGCCTGCCATTTCTTTCAGACCATAGTGGAGAGTGATGCTCACCCCTGAAGGAAGACGGATTGCGATGATAATATAGCATTGCAGCGGAGCTGAGGCTGTGCAGGTCTGATCAACCATCTGCACCACCTCTAGGGATTCACAGGAGCACAATTGTGGGCTACAACATTGTCTTCTTGGGGCGACAGCTCAGTTGCCGGTATCCAGATGCAGGGGCAGAATCAAAGGGATCTCTGCAGGTTCCCAACACTCTCCTCTCCAGAGGAGCAAGGAAAATGGGGTGTGTTCACAAGGCGGGCCTGGGATCCTGGTGAACTCTGCTTCACATCAGCATTGGGAATGTGAACTCGGCACAGGGCATTTCCTTCCTTCCCGCTGTTGCAAGAGCACTGGATGTGGGGCAGGAAAAGAGGACGAAATCTGCCTTTCCCTCTGGCCTGTCAGAACAGGGTTTGTTTTTGTATCACGTTCTTCAGCCGCCCATGACTGTGCACACAAAAAACAAAGTGCTGGGGGGCAGGGCGGATGAAAAATGCCTCTCTGGACAGCAGCATCAAAAAGTTGTCCAAGCAACTCTGTCCAAGCCAAGAGTCTGCAAGAGCTTTCTTGCCCCCAAAGGATTTATGAAAGCGGTCAAGGAGCCTGACCCTTCCCCCAAACACACAGCAGACTGTTCAAGGGCAAACATTTCCCCGTTTTTATTCAGTACAATATAAGTGTATCAGAAATTCAGAATACAACAGAACGAATGTACTGTAATTCCAGTATAAACATGCAATAAAACAGGATTAGACATTGGTCTTCCTTTATGTACCAGATTTATACTAGTTTCACAATTCTGTTATAATCCAATTACAGGCAGTAGTTATTATGATTTCTATTTCTGTTCTTGCAAACAAATTATATATTAACTCCAAATCCTTGCATTTTACACCATCTTTTAAACAGCACCATGAAATGCTGATTGGACGTTGTGGTAACTTGCATCTGGTTGATGCTGCTGCTGCTTTTGAATTTAAATATGTCCCAGTTTTGTTCCAACAGAGCAGTAGTTGCCACTTGCCAGACTTCCTGAAAGGAGCCCCTTTCTGCACTGACTTGCCTGCCCCACTGGACAGTAGAAAAAGCACTGCCATATGGAACATGCCCTCAAACTGGGCACAGGTTTATTTCAAATGCCTGTGTGGAAAAACTTTGCAAAGCACATCTCTCCCACTGAAATGCATCTTCATGCTCATAAACAAGGTTTGCACATAACACAAATGCCTTAATCAGAGAAACAAATCATTACATTTTTTGGTTCAATCCCAGCTCAGGTTCAGCAGCAACTTAAATCGTTCCCCGTTTGGTTGTGATTCAGAGCAATGAAAGTTTGGGAAACTTGTTTAGCACACCTCCACTGGTTCTGCTCCAGTTAACACCGGTTAAAATTTTCCCATTTACTTATTTTATTATTTATCTGATATAGTTCTTGACCACCATTCAATACCACGCTCTTCCCAAAGTGGCTTAAAAACAAAAAAAAAAATTAAAAAAAATATATGACTCTGCTAGTCCATGAGAAACCCCCCACCCACACACACACACACGGGTCATATCTTTCTTAGGATCAAGAAAAGTGCCATAAAAGTGTGCAACAACAGTTGCACACAAAAAATGTATTTTTGTTGGTCCTAATACCTGAATATAAAAACAGTACAATTCAGTATCAACCAAATTATAAAAGCACCTTCAAGTTAAACAATGTTAAGAGAACTTACTTAAAATAAAAAAATTAAAATAAAACAATCATGGCATCCGTAGACATTATCCATCACCAGAGATTGAGCGTCAGACACGGCAGGAGCCCTGGCCTCCTCGAAGGCTGCCCACAACCCTAGGCCTGTACATCGTGAAAAAGTCGACATTTCTCCACACCCAGAAAACACGCATCTGTTTAAACCAGGGCTCTCCAACCTTGGGTCCCCAGATGTTGCTGGCTTACAGCTCCCAGCATACCCAGCCAGCATGGCTAATGGCAAGGAATTCTGGGAGCTGTAGTCCAGCAACATCTGGGGACCCAAGGTTGGAGAGCCCTGGTTTAAACCAACTGGGATCTATAGCCCAGCCCCCACTATGCAGAACCAATCATACAAATTATTCAGGTATTTCCAGCCCATTTGTTGTTGCCCTGGGACTGCAGAGCTGAAGGGACCTCAGGGCTGTAGTAAAAAAAAAGCCTAGAAGAACACTCCGCTCCATCCTGCACGTACAATGCAAAGATGCATTTAATAGCACATGTAGCTGACTCTCAGTTTTTGGTACTGCAACAAATTCCTGGGCTGAACATGTGTCAGAGGCTCCTTCGTTCCGAGTGTCTGCCCTTCGCCCTGGCTGCCCCACCACAGCTATTTTGCACCTGGTGGACCTCAGGGCTGTAGTAAAAAAAAAGCCTAGTAGAGCTAACAAGCCTGAAGTCGGCCTAGCCCCTTATTAAAGCATCCATACCGCCAGCCCCTGAATTCCAGGGCAAGCTTACAAATTCCTCATTTAAAATACCCACACAGGCAATTAGTGTGCAAAAAAGGAAACCACATCACAATGTCACCCGTACACTACATCACCAAGAGCGGGGAAACAGCAGGTCAGGCAGATGCGAGCGAGCGAGCGTGTGGGCAGGCGTTTATGAACGGGATTGCACAGCATGTTGCAAAGGGAGTGGCGGTTCTTTCCACTTGGCCTAAAATAAATGGCCAACTGGAATGCAAGCTGTTCTCCAGCCCAAGAGCCTCAATGCTTCTCTGTTTGGCATATATAATATGTGAGCTAGAAAATGCTGATGGGTCATCCATGCCAGCCTGGACATGGACAAATCCCACTGCACAGGACTGGATTGGCCATTTATTAAAATGTTTGTTTGGAACGGTTCATCCTTCCAGGAGTACACAGACATGATTTAAGAGGCAATCCTGGGGTGGGGGTTCAGTGGTGGCTCCCCGGGCAGCTATGGGATGCCCTCCCCAGCTCCTACCTTGAATTTATTTTGGCGCCAGGAGAAGACTTTTTTAAAAAAATATTCCCAGGCTTTTAATTATGTTTCTGCTTAGCATATGTTTTATCTGGTCTGTGTTTTTATGCTGCTTTTATGCGTTTTATTGAGTTACAGTTTTTTGTTTTTG
This sequence comes from Shinisaurus crocodilurus, assembly GCA_021292165.1. NCBI lineage: Eukaryota > Metazoa > Chordata > Lepidosauria > Squamata > Shinisauridae > Shinisaurus > Shinisaurus crocodilurus. The sequence continues at coordinate 3,609,068 of JAHFWL010000004.1, read as the reverse complement.
TTTTTTTTAACTTCTTGTAAGCTGTCCTGAGATTCATAGAATCATAGAATCATAGAAAAGTAGAGTTGGAAGGGGCCTACAAGGCCATCGAGTCCAACCCCCTGCTCAATGCAGGAATCTAGGTCAAAGCATCTCTGACAGATGTCTGTCCAGCTGCACCTTGAATGCCTCCAGAGTGGGAGAGCCCACGACCTCCCTAGGTAGTTGATTCCATTGTCTTATTGCTCTGACAGTTAGGAAATTTTTCCTGATGTTTAGGTGGAATCTAGGTTCCTGTAACTTGAGCCCATTATTCCGTGTCCTGCAAACTGGGATGAACGAGAAGAGATCTTTGCCCTCCTCTGTGTGACATCCCTTCAAATTGGGGCATATAAATATTTTACATCATAAAAATAAATAACATTTGGGAAACTGGAGATGTTATGAAAACAATGCTGGATTTTAACACTGAGCTATAAAATTATTATTTTTAAAAGGGGAATTGGCTAGAGGTAATGCGAATAAAAAAGATATCACCAGGAATACCTTCTGCTTTGCACCATAAGTAATAGTTTTCAATGACCTGAGAAACTGTTTCAACAAAGCAAACAGGAACATATTAATAATAATTTAGCAGGTGCTCAAGGAAAGTGCGGTTCCTGAGGCACCCTTGACCAAGGCCCACATTTAGGCGTCACACGACAACCCAGGTTTGGTTTTTTAAATTCCGAGTTACTGTGAGCAAGCCAACGTGCCAGCACACGCACACCTTGACCACTTCCGCTCAGCTCCTTGGGAGAGACAAGCCAGTTCAGACATCAGGCCAAGGGTGGAGAGCCCCCGGGCTTACTGGGCCGCTCCCGCTGGCAGTGGGAGCCAAGCAGAAGGAGCTGAGCCATGCGCACCAGGAACCCAGAGGGGCTTTTTAAACAAACCGGTTCACCCTGACGTATTGAACCAGGCCAATGAGTGAGAGGTGAGGTAAAGTCTGGGTGGTTATGAATAAACTGACTGCCTTAATAAAGGTGCCTCTCACTGGGGAGGCCAAACACGATGGAATTTTTCTTTGTGAAAGATTGGGGACAAGTTTTTAGTTTTTTGGAACAAGATATATGAAGGGAGAAAATAGTTCTGTCAGTCACTGTTATAAATGTAGGACTGCAGAGTTGCCACTAAAATTTCATTTTCCATTTCCCTGACTTTCCCTGACCAACTTTTGTCAACTTTCCCTGACCACCATTCAAAAATAACCCCAAGTTAAAAGAATTCATAGGTTACATTACATTAAACAACATGTTTTTTAAATGGTTTAAAACTACACAAGTACTGAAAGGCAATTTTGTGTGTGTGGTCAAGACAGAAGCTTCAATATGAGTTTCTTTAAACACTGAGACTGAGTTCGCATGACATGCAACAACTCACCATGGCTTATAGTCACCATGGGTTGCCATGTCATGTGAACCCAGGATGGGATTGTCAGGGTAGCTTATTTTTGGGTTATAAGCCACCCTGAAAAGCCATGGCTTGTAGTAGGGTCTGTTTGACCCCCACAATGGGCTGTCATGTTGTCCGAACCAGGATGACACAACCCATCATGGGTCAACCCCGACTACAAGCGAGCCTCTTGGCAAGACCAGCAAGAAACTCTTGCTGCCCTTGCCAAGCAGCTAGTGGGCGACCACCAGTGCCAGCCACCCCAAAAGTGCCCGAGTGGTACTTTGGAGCAGCTGGCAAAGGCTTCCCCCCCTCCCTGCTGCCACCGTGACCTATTTTGGGGTCACTGCACATTGACCTTTTAAAAAAATCTTTTGGGGGGGGGAGATTGTGAAAGACGGCTGTCAAGCAGGCTTTTGTGATCCCCATGGACCTTGGAGGGGCTGCCCATGGTCACCCCCCTTGTTAAAAAAATGTACTGATAATGTGTGCAAATCGTTTTTTTAAAACTGACCTACCCTATTTGTGCAAATGCAGCAGGGAGGGTTAGCGCAAGGGGGGTCCCTGGGCTGGGTACTAGGTCAGGGTGGGTGTCTGCTGGCCAAATCCGGCAGGCACCCACCCTGTACACTGCCTACCCCAGGCTGCGGGTAAGTATTTCCCCCCTTCGCGAGGAACTGACAGGTTTGACAGGTCTGGACCTGGCAGCTCCTTGCAAAGCCCCAGGAGATCGCGGTTTGTGGAAAAGGGCTCTTTCCCCCCTTTTTGCAGCGTGATCTTCTGGTTTCTTTGGGGGAGATCAGGTGTCCCTAGTGGCCCCCCAGTTTTGCAAGTGTCCCCCCACTGCTAGCATCGGGGGAACCTTCAAAACTGGAGGGGATTTCCACTGACAGGAGGGAGGGCTCAGTTTGACATGTGTCAAAGTAACATCAAACCTGCATACCCGTGACACTGATAATCCCCCCTAGTTCTGCCACACCCTGAGGTGCTAGCAACTTGGGGTCCATGGCAAAACTGAGCAGACACTTGGGACTTGTGATCACTCCAAAAACCCCATGGGGATCCTGCTGGAAAGGGGGGAAATTGAGGGATGCCCCCCAAAACACCCTTTTCCGCATGATCCCTGGGTTTGGCAGGGACCTCATGTGCCCCTCGATTATCCACACTTGGAAAAGTGAGGGCAGCCCATGGGCACACAAGCACCCCCAGAAAACTCTGAAGATTCTGCTGCTAAGGGTCCTCCCTTCACCCCCCACCTCCCTTTTTTTCCAGTGCTTGCAAAGTGGGTTTTGCCAAGTGCTCCGATGTTCATTTTTGGTAGGTAAACTTGCTAGGAGACAAACTGTGGCAGGACTGGACTCTATAGTTGGCTAGAAGAAATAATGACTGGCTAATAAGTCCATCTTCAAATCAACTGAAACTTATTCCAGTTTGTTTTAATGTACAAATTACCCAGTTGCAAGGAACCAGACAGCCTTTCCATAATAAAATACTGCTATCACATGCAGGTTCATTTTATTCTGTTTTACTGTTAACAACCATTAGCCAATAAACATTTTCAAAATCATATAACCATATTATGGAATATGTGTGCATCATTACATTACACTTGTATTCTGCCACTTCTCTACTCCAACTGCCTCATGTGCAGACTGTCCTCTTGCAGTGGCATCTCAAAAACCCATCACATGAGTATAACTTAATCATAATTTCCCTGACTTTTGACCAATTTCCCTGACCAATTTCCATTTCCCTGACTTTCCTGAAAGTTGCAACCCTGGAATGGGACTGCAGACTCTGGCCTCATCTATCTGCCAGAAAACCTCCTGACAAGGGAGACCAACCTAGTCCAGAGAAAGGACAATTGCAGGGAACTTGTTTGGCCCTTCCCTGCCAGAAAGAACACTTATAAGAACTTAGAAACTAAGAACTGGTGCCTGAGTCCTGCCTTTCCCCTCCCTCCCTCCCAATCCCTTTTCCTTTTGTGGGGCATCTTTTAGATTGTAAGCCTGAGGGCTGGGACTGTCCTATTATTAATCTATGTAAGCTGCTCTGGGAGCCATTTCTTGGCTGAAGAGTGGAATAAAATGCTGTAATAAATAAATAAAATGATATATCACTAGGAATCTTGATATATAGTAACATTTTATATATTGAATTGCATATTCTGTTTTAACATTTTAAATAAATGGCTAAATAAGAACGATGCCTGTCAGTATCCTTGGCCAAGGCGTGCCGTTGGGAAAACTTGGCAGAGCACACGGCTATGGACAGACCTGTATGCACAGAGCTCCAACTCTGACGTCACTGCAAGTCATCGGCAATCCATGACTTGGGAGGCTGGGAGCACCATGTGGGCTTTGCGACCCCTCCTCCTCTCCACCAACATGTTCATTCCCGCCTACCTTTCTTGCTTTGCTCTAACCAGTTTGCTACGGCAATGTCCTTACCAGGCTGCCCTGTTCACATAATGCCCATAATGGTTTGTGCCAACCACAATTTCCTCCATCCCACACAGGAGGAGGGAATCCACACTAAAAAGCGGAGGGAGGGAAGTGTGTGACCAGGCGCTCTCGTTCGCCAAATCACAACAAAGGGCTCTGGCTTCTAAACTGGGCCAAAGAGCAACTGTTGTAGCCACATGCCTGGCCCATTACAACCTCCGGCCCAAACCTGCAAAGTCCTTGCAGCCATCCACGGGGCGGGAGAATTAAACTCTCTGATGCTGCCTTCAAACTTCTATAGCAACCGAAGCATCGTGGTCCACATTACGCACATTCTTCTTTTGCTTTCCTTCTATGGTTTCTCGTACTTGAAAACATTGGGGGAAATGCCTGCGGAAACCTCAGAAGCTCGAGGGACAGCTGGGCCAATTTCCCGGTGGTTGGAGGACGGATTCAGTGCCTTGCCCTTTCTCTAGTAGAACCAGAACAGATGATGCAAACTCATAACAATGCGGAATAATGCAAGAAGACTCATGCAGAAAGCATTATGTAACTTTTCCTCACTATGCAAATACCTGATTTGCTTAATTTATATAGGTCACAGAAGTCATCTTTTCTTGGTGTCTAATTTTGAAGGCATAAGGTGAATTCAAAACATGGGTAGGGAAACATGGTGGAGATCTTAGTGTAGCCTGCACGTTTGTCCCCCAGGGGAAATACATGTATTTGGGATGAACTAACCAGGCTCAGAGGATGTGACCACATTACATAGGCTCTCTCTCTCTCTCTCTCTCTCTCTCTCTCTCTCTGTGAACATTCATTTACCTGGCCCAAACACCTTGTTCCAGACAATATTTATTTATTTAAGTTATTTATTATATTTATACCCCGCCTTTTTTCCTGCAAGGAACCCAAGGCGGCTTACATAATCCTCCTCCTCCTCCTCCTCCTCCTCTCCGTTTTATCCTCACAACAACCCTGTGAGGTAGGTTAGGCTGAGAGTCAGTGACTGGCCCAAAGTCACCCAGTGAGCTTCATGGCCAAGCAGGGACTAGAACCCGGATCTCCGGAGTCCCCAGTCCAACACTCTCACCACTACGTCACAATAGCTCTGCCAGCATCAATCTACATCTCCTGCATAACATGTCATCAAAGAAGATGCATGAGATGATGTCATTGCTCTTAAGAGCTTTGTTCCTACGGCTATTCCACTTCATTGGTTGCTGATTGCAGGCGGGGGCAGGGAAAACCTGAGCACAGCAACACCCCCGCCACTCCCCTTTCACTAAACGTTGCTGAAGAGACAGGTGCGGAGCTGTGCCCTGAACAACGGCCAGGGTGTTTAGGCCTCACTGACTACCTTCTGCTGAATCTTGCTCACTGACAGAGGTCTCAAGCAACCACTGTCTTTTGGTCTGCTGACTTAACAATACAAAAAGCTTTTCCCCGATCACATGGGATCAGAACTAAAATGTTAAGGCTTAAAACAAAACAAAACAAAACAAAAACCAGATAAGCTGTTTCAGAGGCTGATCATAAAATGAACAAGTCCTTCCTTAGAATGTCTCCATTGTGAGAGGCTGCAAACCTGCAACGCTTAATCACAATACAATCATAGAATCATAGAAGGGTAGAGTTGGAAGGGGCCTACAACAAGGACATTGAGTCTAACCCCCTGCTCAATGCAGGAATCCAGGTCAAAGCATCCCAGACAGATGGCTGGCCAGCTGCACCTTGAATGCCTCCAGACAGAGTGGGAGAGCCCACCACCTCCCTAGGTAGTTGGTTCCATTGTCTCACTCTTATTGCTCTGACAGTCAGGAAATTTTTCCTGATGTTTAGGTGGAATCTGGGTTCCTGTAACTTGAGCCCATTATCCCGTGTCCTGCAAACTGGGATGATCGAGAAGAGATCCTGGCCCTTCTCTGTGTGTCAACCCTTCAAGTACTGGAAGAGTGCAATCATATCTCCCCTCAGTCTCCTCTTCTGAAGGCTAAACATGCCCATTTCTTTCAGTCTCTCCTCATAGGGCCTTGTTTCCAGTCCCTTTATCATCCTTGTTGCCCTCCTCTGAACCCTCTCCAGTTTGTCTACGTCCTTCTGAAAGTGTGGTGCCCAGAACTGGACGCAGTACTCAAGATGAGGCCTAACCAGTGCCGAGTAAAGGGGAATTATCACTTCACGCGATTTAGAAGCTATACTTCTATTAATGCAACTCAAAATAGCATTTGCCTTCTTTGCAGCCACATCACATTGCTGGCTCATATTCAGTTTGTGATCTACCACAATCCCAAGATCCTTCTCACTTGTAGTACTGTTGAGCCAAGTGTCCCCCATTCTGCAACTGTGCATTTGGTTTCCTTTCCCTAGGTGCAGCACTTGGCATTTATCCCTATTAAATTTCATTCTGTTGTTTTCGGCCCAGCGCTCCAGCCTATCAAGATCGCTTTGAATTTTGTTTCTGTCAATAATATCCTTTGTGGCGGACTCTTTATTTATATGGGGATTCACCTGAACAAGCAAATGCCAATGGCTCCTCCAGATTGAGAAGAAGCACATGACCCAAGTGTAGGTGGAAACGGCTGGCTGGAGGGAAACATATGACCTGCATCTGAAGCGCTTCTTGCCTTTATATGAGAATCCGTTCCGCTCTACAATTGACCCTAAAATCAGGGCACTCTAAATTCTATGCTGAATAAACTAAAGATCAAATCACAATTCTGTGCTGAGAAACTGGATTTAGTGAGCTGTATAAATGGTGCATTTGTGGATCGTTTTTGTTCCTGGTGTTGGTACAAGTCTTTGAAACAGGTTGGACTGCAGAACCAAGAGAAGCATGCAGGGTCTGCGAAGCACAGGGCAGGGAGGAGCTGCATGTGGAGCTTAGCACAGATAAACATCAGCTAACAGGAAGGGGAAGTTTTATAGGGATAAGAAGGCGATAAGAAAGAGGCTTAAGAAGGCCAATGGCTTTCCATAAAGCTACAGTGCTTCAAGAAGGAGTTCCTGGCTGAAAGGACCTGTGGTTTGAGCCCTTCCATTTCTGATAGACCTGCCAAGCACCGCTCCAGTGGAATATTCCCCCTTATGGTTGAGAGAGATATACAGAGGAACTCAGCAGCCAACAACTGGCTTATAATCAGACAATGTGGGAGTAATTGAGTACATATGTACAGACATCCCTCTGCTCTATTACAACAGAGACCCACATCTCTGGATAACTGGGGGTTGAAAAACTATCCATGCTTTCATCGGGCAACATATGCGTCCCTTTGCTCCCCCCCCCCCGTGGGGGGAGACCAGCCAATCAAGGCAGCCATGTGCTCCTCCCACCTTCTCTCCTACATCCAACCAGAGCAGCTGAACCCCCCCCCTTTCTTTCAGCATTGTGCAAGGAGCTGGTCCTCTCCCCTTCCCCCTATTTCAGCCTTGATTTTAGCTGGCTGGGAGGGGATGTGTGATCAGAAAGAAGGGACTGGGTTCCTGTGTGTGCTTTAGGTACAATCTCTTCCTAAGACATAACTAAGGGTAGGATCCAATGGGGCCGCTGCGCTCCCACCCAATCCATTGCGCAAGCAGAATCCACTGCTTGCGCAACGGGAATTTATTATTTATTTATTATTTATTATTTATATTTATTTATCGCCCATCTGGCCGGCAACCGGCCACCCTGGGTGATGTACACAGAATAAAAACAATAAAGTACATTTAAAACAATATAAAAAATTTAAAATCTTAACCCACCCCATATCCCCGCCTGAACAACCAGGTTTTTAATGAGCGACGGAAGCTCATAGAGAGGGGGCATGGCGGAGGTCACTCGGGAGAGAGTTCCACAGTACGGGGGCTGCCACAGAAAAGCCCCTCTTCCTCGTCCCCACCAGTCTAGCTGCTCTGGCTGAAGGGACAAGGAGAAGGCCATCCGTGGCAGATCTTGTTGAGCGGCCCACTTGGTGTTGCTGGAGATGCTCCTTGAGATAGACTGGACCGGAGCCATATAGGGTTTTAAAGGTCAAAACCAACACCTTGAATTCGGCTCGGCAAGCAACTGGTAGCCAGTACAACTCCTTCATGTGATCCCGCCGGCGGCTGCCTTTAACCAGGCGAGCCACCGTGTTCTGTACCAGCTGTGGCTTCTCAACCGTCTTCAAGGGTAACCCCACGTAGAGCGCATTACAGTAGTCTAGGCGAGAGGAGACCAAGGCATGAACCACTCCAGAGAGCAATTTAGCACTCCAGGGAGCAAGCTCCAAAACGAGCTCATGTCTGGATCAGGACTGGTTGGCAGAACTCCATTCCAGGAACTAGTGTCTTCACTTGTTTCCTGTTCCTATCTGAAGCGCTAAGCCAGTGTTCTCCAACCTTGGGTCCCCAGCTATGCTGGCTGGGGCATGCTGGGAGTTGTAGGCCAAAAACATCTGGGGATCCAAGGTTGGAGAACACTGCGCTAAGCGCAAAGCAGTGGGTCCTGCTGATGCTTGGGCAGCATTGGATACTGCCCTATGAGGTAACGTTCCAAATTCCCAACACTGCTGATCTGAAATTAACCAGGGACTTCCTGGTGTGCATGTGTAGAATGGACCGGACCGGACCAGGACCAGACCAGAGGCATCACCACTTACAGCTATAAACCTGCGGTAGGCTGGCCAGATGATGATGCTTGGGCCACCCTGGTCCTTATCACTGACTGAGCAGTAGATGCTCTGTTGGCTTCTACTAGCTAAAAGGCAAAGAAAACAACTGCGCATTAAAAAACAAAACAAAACTGGGAACACCCCTAAAACCCTGAATATCTAATTCCAGGTTTGTTTGTTTTAAACAAACTTATTTATAGTATGAAGGAAATTCCCCTCTGTTTCTATTCTTAGAAATGTGCAAGAACTCACTGCCAGGAGAAACCCCTGTCCAAACCAACGAAGCGTTTCTGCACAATCTTGATTTTTAAACCAACTTTTTTCTTTTGTAGCCAAGCCACGGAATGACTCCTATTGGCTTCAAGGAAAGGTGGATCTAGTCCTGGAAGAACTGTAAACTTGGTTCCTCATCTGTTACAGCTGCCTACTAACCGCAATCCACTGGAATTCTGTCAGAGCTAACCATTCACAGAGATCCCTGGCCTAGTGTGGCAGCGGGTGCCAGCACAAATTCACACAAGGACATGAAAAACAGCTTCCCAGACACAGCTGGAAAACTCCAGCTGCCCAGAAACCTGAACTCCTAGGAGTCTGAGACCGGATCCCAGGAATCTGAGACATTCACATAGCCCTGTGGCATAAATAGAGGAGGCCTGGGCACCATTCCTTGCGCATTCTGCTCCACAAGACCTCTCAGCAGGGTTGCTGCCTCCTCACAACCAGGACCTTGAACATGGATCTATATACATCTCCCATTGCAGCAGAACCGAGGGCAGCCTCAAGGGCTCCTACTTGTTCCGCTCCCCTCCCTCTTTGGTATCAAGCTGAACCTGAATGCTCCCCAGGAGGCTTCTCTCACTCTTTTGTTGTTCTCAGGGCATTTGCCAGTCTCTGCTGGGCATATCAGGTTGTAATTATGTGTGGGTATTTTATTGTTTTTATATGATGATTTTTGGATGGTTTCCATGTAGCCTTGAACACTTTTTAGTTGGAAAGGCAACAAACATTTTGTACACAATAAACAAAATTTAAAAAAAGTTTTCCAGCCCTTGAACTGTGCAGCATAAAGGAGTTAACAGAGGGTGACTTCGGGGTTAGAGGAAGGGAGAAAGAGAGGAGCAAAAAGTAAAGTTGCATGGCCGAAATTCTGTAATAGCTATCTTGTTGTAAGATCCACATTCATGATCCTTATATGCTAATAGACAACAGATGCAACAATTCAAGATATATTTAATCTCGAAATTTTTTTTTTGACTGGCTGCTCCACTAGGGCATCAAGAAGCCGTTAGAGAAGGAGACGAGAGAGCAATAAAGTGCATCCGACTGTACTAGTTCCTCAGAACCCTGTGCCAGATGTCTATCAGTTTTTTTTTTTCTGAACATTAGAGAGCAACCCTGGTTTACTCCTTCTCCCCGAGTCATGAATTAGAGAAGCCAAAAGCAAAGCTGCGAGCCATCTTGAAAAGCAAGAAAATATTGTTTTCGCGCTAGGAAACGGCAACCTAAAGTACATGGAGTCAGACTCGGGACCATCTCCCTCTGTGCTAGCTTGGGGTGGGGGAGGAATCCAAACAAAACCCAGAACTGCCTTATTTGTGGGCTAATAAGCAGAATTGCTGCAGGAAGATAATGTGGTAAAAGCAGTGATTTTTTTCTGGAGAAAAAGGTACCGTAACTCTTGGATTACATTTCCTCGGGAGTAGATGGCGATTAAATTGTAATGCAATTAATAGAAGAAAAGGTGCTGGAACTCAGTTCCGGTGAGTTCCACCAGAAAAAAAGCCCTGGGTAAAAGGCTCCACCCTTCTCCAGGAAAGCAGAAAGTCAGACACCCAAAGGCAGGTGGGGCTCACCATGGAGAAAAATCCCAGACCTGACTTGGCTCATCAGAAATCAGGACGTGCACATGAAGAGGGCAACACAATCCACACTGCCCTTTGTTCCCTGTGCTTCGGGGAGTCCTACGCTCCTTCCTCTAGACGTCTGAGGTTTCCAGACTCAAATCCTTCAAAGCAGCAGGCTGGAGGAATGGAGGAGTTCCGTTCCCATCCCAATCGGCCTGCAGTTCTGAGGAACCTGCCCTTTGCTGACCCTTATTCATACAAGAGAGACATCCATTTCCTCATTACCAACTGCAGCTTAGCCATAAGGGAGGCTGAGCTGAGCTGAGTACAGAAAAATCCAGAGCAAGAAGATATGGCTGGGCTCATGTTTATTTCAACCATTTCTTGGTGTGTTGAGCAACAAAAGCAAACCTTGTGTATGCAGAGGGCTTATGCAAAGAAGCCCTTAAGGTGCAACTCAGGATTTCATCCATTTGTAACAGAACAGCAAAGGGCCATCAGATGTTCAAGCAATGATGCAGGAATGCAAATTTCTCCATCTCAAAGGAGGACTAAGGGCAGGGCCAAAGATACAAGAGGAATTCATGAAATGCATCTGCAGAATGTCCTCTGGAGAACGTTTCTCTGCAACAGTAGCTTCCCAGTTCAACTTTGCCATGACAAATAACTGCAATTCTTTAATGAAACTTCACTCAGATTGTGCTGTGCAGGAAAATGTGCATTTAACAAAAGGCCAAATGAAAGGAGTGGCAGGAGACCACAATGAGAATGGCATCTGTGAGCATGTCTTGGAAATGGTTTGGAAGACCACTGCCCTATCCTGTATACATGGCGGCAAAACACACCCCTTGATAACACCACTCTGCCGTGGGTGGGTCTCCAAGCATCTGAGCACCAGCTCCAATGGCCAAGGGCTGTGCATGAAATTTCCACCCACACAGGAAGACTTGAAGTGAGTTCCAAATATGATCTCATGTCATCGCAACGTGAAGGAATAACAGCATTAGCAAAAAGAAAGCTTTGGCTATGGGGCGGTATAGAAATAAAATAAAATATTAAGGGAGAACAGCACTGGTGGGATTCATAGTAATGAAGATGCCTTCCTCTCTCAGGTTACCCTGCAGATGATTGGCATTTATCACAGGTGCCAGGGCTCAAGCAAGTGTGCCCGGAAGCCACGCAGGAAGACCTGAATGGCCGGTTGTGTTTGCTCAAATGATGAGAAAAATGTACTCTGGACAGGCTCAGGGGCTTAAGGAAAACATTTAATAACAAAAATCTGGCAGAAGCTAAACCTTCACTCTCTCCTTCTCTTTCAAATAAAGGGGACTAACAATTTTGGTAGGATCAACAAAGTGATTTTACTGAGGCACTGGGACACTTTTGTAAAGTCAGAATTATGTCTTCCTGCTTAGGAGTGGAGCTCATGGGAATATAAACTGCCTTATACTTGTCCATCAGCTCAGTTTTCAAAAGATGGCTGCACCCACTCTGGAATCTTTGACAGAAAGTGGTTTTACTGGTCAGACCAATAAGATACAGGCTAGTTCATAATCCTGTTGAGCACAGAAATGCTACAGATCCAAAAACTAAGCCAGCTAATCAACAGAGGAGAAGAAGCAAAATATGATCCCAAACTGGACCAGGTGAAGCAAGTAAGAGCTGCTACAAACTAGAAGCAAGTGACAATAAGGATGCAGTACCTGTCTACACTCAGTCCTGCAGTTCCACATCTGGAATGAGAAGGAACAGCTTTGTAAAAGATCACGTGAGCAGCACTTTGGGACTGCGGCCTGCTGAGTGCGTGAAGAAGAGTTCCTTCCATGACCATATCTGTGGAGGAAGGGGGGGCTGGCTGGCCCGCCACACCCCCACCCTTTCCTACCCCAAAGGAACCAAGACCACCATGAGATCTCAAGGTACCAGATTGCCAGCCTCAGCTGTCTGCAAGCCTACTTGAATCTCTGTTCAGGGACTCGCCTTCAATTCTGTAACCTGGATTTAGATACTGAACTCACAGAGTACTACAAAACCCATGTGGGGTAAATCCACGACAAGGTTTATTCTGGTAGCATTTTACAACAAGATTAGGGAAATGAGAGAAGCACACAAAATAAAGAGAGAGACACTTTAGTACACAGAAATAGAGCTAAAACACAATAAAACCTGATTCCTTAATAACTCTCAGGCACACACCAGTTACCTGAGGGTGTTCTCTTCAAGGGTTAAATCCAGCACAGCCTTGTTGCCCGAGGGAGATACCACTCATCTACCCGAAGGTCCGAGATGGGTGAAAACTCCCACAAGGCTTGCCTTCACTAGAGCCCTCAATCCAGCTAATTTTACCAGGAGCTGCCTGGGGTCCTTGGCTTTCCGCCATTACCACAGCCGGGTAGAACAAAGACAAAGACCAAAAACCACGCCTTGGGAAATATACCTTTTCCCCCCCTCCCCTCCTCTGCTGCCTCTTAGCCAATCACCATGCACCTCACCTGGCTAGGCAGGGGGAAGGGAACTCATGACTCATGGCTTGAACTACATTTACATATGAACGCTTTCAGCCTGACTCCTCCAGACCTCCAGGCGCCAGGCCCCACTTGGTTTACACATGAGGAGGCGTGTGTGTGTGTGTGTGTGTATGTGCATGCATGCAGGAACCCCCAAAGGCCCCTTTCTCCACACGCTAACTATGCACATCCCACCCCCAGCCTTTAGCCGGTTCACACATGAGGGTGTGTGTGTGTGTGTGTGTGTGTGTGTGTATGAACCCGCAAAGGCTCTTTTTCTCCACAATATCACTCCCCAGGAGAAACCTAGGCTTGTCCAGCATCGTTCTAACACAGTGTTCTCCAAACTTGGGTCCCCAGATGTTTTTGGCCTACAACTCCCAGCATGCCCCAGCCAGCGTAGCTAGGCCAAAAGCATAGCTGGCTGGGGCATGCTGGGAGTTGTAGGCCAAAAACATCTGGGGACCCAAGGTTGGAGAACACTGTGAATCTAACAGAACAGAATTTGGCCAGGTCCTCAACGTTTTCCCCTCGCCAGCCTTTGGGTTCAGAGCCCGACTCTATCCCACCTGGGCATGCAGAGACACGGCCGTGGCTGACATTCGCTGTGAGGGTGGAGCACAGGGGTGGGTGGGTGGGGGTATTCAGGCTATTTAGGGACCCATCCTCATCTCCTCCTTCCCTTTTGGAGCTCAGCCCAGTTCTATGCAGGAAAAGCTCTCTCCACGCTTGCTCCTGGCCAGACATTCCTGTTGTGAGGGCTCCAGGCGCCAGTGAAGGAAGCCAGGCCATAATTTCCCGTGGCAGCAGAAGATGGTCAGTTGCCTCGAGGGACTCTAGTTATCCAGAATTTGGGGTGGGAATAGGGTCAGAATCCTGAACAGCTCGACTCAACAAATATATTAGAGCAGGTAATACAGAGAAGGGAGACAAGATGTGTGTGGGTTGAAGCAGGCAGTTGGGGAAAGACCGGACGGCTACAAGCTGGACATGAGCAAACCGATGAAGTAATCCTTAATCCAATGGGATATTCCCAAGGAAGTGTTGTAATAGTTGGTGCAGTGCCAGGGTGAAGGGGGTGAGCTGGGACGTAATGTAATGTAAGTATTTGCTTCAATCTCACCTCAGCCATGAGGGGAACGGGTAGACTACTTAGGCTTGGCAGCCCACCAGCAAAATGGGAATCGGTACCAAAGGGAGCTTTCCTGCTGGGACGAATGCTCAGAAACCATCTCAACATCCCTGTAAAGTAGGCCAGCGCGATTGTCCCTATATGATACGGGGGGGGGGGGGGACAACAGCAACCGCGGCTGGCCTAAAGTGAGCTCACTGGTGAGATTACAGCTTTCCTCATTTTTTAAATATTATTTTTATTGCATTTTTAATAACATGTTGATAAAATTAGTAGTGACTATATGGGAAATATTTCAACTTTTCAACTTTAGCAAAACACAAACATTTCATAAGAGTTGAACAACAGTTAACAGGAATCACAAGAAGTTCAATTTATTAATAATCTGTTTAATCAGGGGTTTAAATTTTAGTTGAAATTATCTAAATGAATCTTTACATATCTGTCCATGAGGTGCTGGTGGTTTTCTCTGAGAACTTTGTTAATCAAATCAATACATTTATACCCAATTGTACGGAAGGTGTCAGATTCTTTTTGTTGCCTTTCTGCCTTCTTCCGTTTAGTTAATTTTTCAGATAACGCAATTGGCTTTCCTCATTCACAGCTCGTTTTCTTAACCACGAAGTTGTGCCACTTTATGAACGAGCGAGCGGCGCTGCGGCAGTGACAGAGGGATCCCCGGGGCACTGTTTCCATTGTGCAGAGAAGAGCAGTTACGGGGGCAAGGCCAAGAGGCCTCCCAGAAATGGTTTTAAAGGGTGTCACAGCCGGGTTTCCAAAGGACAAAAGAGCAATGATTTTAACACAGCAGCCTCCTTGGCAGGAATATTACAAAACAGGATGCATGGAGCAATTGGCCCCAGGCAGCAGGACTGAACTGACAGCCAGAGATTGTGTGCTGATGGATACCAGCCAGCGGCCCTGTTAGATTATCTGTATCCAACTGTTCCTCCATCGCCCCCCCCCCACTCATGACGCGCCTTTGACGTGACCCCAGTGCTGTGCAGGTTAACTAGATCCACTGGACTCAGGCTTAGGCTGAGAATATAAAGCAGTGTTCTCCAACCTTGGGTCCCCAGATGTTTTTGGCCTACAACTCCCAGCATACTCTTTAACTGCAAAGCCCTTTGGGGACCACTCCTCCTGAATAAACAAATGGCAAGGGGGAGCGCACTCCACCCCCACTATATGCATGCTCCATCAGAACATAGGATGCTTCCCTTGGTCCATCTAGCCCAATATTATCAACACTGGCTGGTTCTCCAGCATTTCAGGCAGGACTCAATTCCAGCCCTACCTGGATTGGTTGGGGACTGAACCTGGAACCTTCTGCATGCAGAGCACGTGCTCTAGATCTGCATCTAGATGCATAATTCATATGTGCGTTGGCCCATCACAGTTCTGCAAAGGGACACACATGGGGGGGGGGGCGAGCTTGCCATTACATTTCCACCCCCCATCCTACACATAATCATTCAGTGCATGGAGAATCATAGAAATCATAGAATCATAGAAAAATAGAGTTGGAAGGGGCCTACAAGGCCATTGAGTCCAACCCCCTGCTCAATGCAGGAATCCAGCTCAAAGCATCCCTGACAGATGTCTGTCCAGCTGCACCTTGAATGCCTCCAGAGTGGGAGAGCCCACCACCTCCCTAGGTAGTAGGTTCCATTGTCTTATTGCTCTGACCGTCAGGAAATTTTTCCTGATGTTTAGGTGGAATCTAGGTTCCTGTAACTTGAGCCCTGTAACTTGAGGAGAGCAAATATCTGAAATGGGTTTTAGAAAATGTCATATCCTGCCAAAATGTCACAATCTGATGTACCCTTAGCATATTAAACTCTGGAATGAGGGAGAGCCCATGCATGGATCACACGTCAGTCACTCTGTTCAGACCACCTCGCCTAATGGCATGCCAGTTTTGTCTCTCAGACTGTCTTGCCTAACTTCTCCTAATCCCTAAAGCAAACTGTCAGAAATATTTGGATTTTCACAGCAGCCTCTGTCAGAAATGGACTCGATGCCCTTTCATCCCTCACTAAGGTCTCTATGGCACGCTTTCCCTTCCAAACATCCGAAGCACCAAACAAGTGTTTTTCAGGCAGCAAGGTCACAGCAGCAGAAAGGCCAGGACCTTTCAGAGTCGCGTCTATGGAGAAATTTGTTCAGGAGGTTCATTCTTCTAAGAGCACATCGGCATTTTGCAACAGAAGCATGCAGGAAAATCAAAGCCACTTACTGGCAAAGAGAATCTACCTTGGCAAATGTCAGCTTGTTTTTATCAGAATTATCATTGTGCAAATTGTCCCTTTTTATCTAGAGGAAACTTTGTTTCCACCATTAGATTTATTGTAGCAGAGAGTTTAAAAAAGAAAAGGGAGTTCATTTAAACTAGTTGAACGACTCAAGTCATTTCACCTGAAAGAACTCAATAGTTTTGTATTTCAGTTAAGTTTAGAGTCAGCTAGTTATCAAATTAACTAGACATATCTATTCAAATATTTCGCTTTATATCAACATGGTCTATGGCTAAGTCGAAGTTGTAATCCATGGACCAACTTATTTTCTTGTGTAAAATAAATTCAGAGAACTCTAGATGGAAAAGGGAAAGGACTTGAACATCAGAAAAGCTTTGCTGGATCCGTCCATTTGGTTGAGCATTCAGTTCACATAGTGGCCAACCAGATACCTGTGGGAAACCCACAAGTAGGACACACGTGCAAGAGCACTCTCCTGTCTCTTTTAAGCTGGGTTGAATCACGTGCTTACCTATTCATTTCTGGGCTCAATGCAAGGTGCTGCTTCTAGCTTTTAAAGCCCTACATGGATTGGGATCCACGTACCCGACTTACTGCTTTCACTGTGCATACCTCCTCATGTATGCTGTTCACCATCTGAAGTCCTGGTCCAGATGCCCTCACAAACTGAAGTTCAGCAAGTGTCTACCAAGAGCTGGGCCATTTCCATGGTGGTGCCAACTTTGTAGAGCTCTGCCTAGCCCAAGACTGTATGGCTTCAGGCATCCAGTGAAAACTTACCTTTGTAGAAAGGCATTTAGAACTAGCTGATATTGCTCAAGTTATTTTCCGCTTTGCTGATTATTTTTTGTTTTGCTAGCTACTGCTGTTCTCTGTGATTTATTTTCTGCTTTTTCCTGCTATTACATATTTCTAGATTTACGGTTCTTCTCATTTGTTTAAACAATGTTTGTATTTGATGCCTTATTATTTTGTTTTTAATTTGTATGTTAATAACTTTGAGTTTATTTATAACAATAAAGAAGGATATAATTTTAAATAAATAGCCAGATTATACCTCTAGGTGGATTAAGAGGAGGGCAACAAGGATGATAAAGGGACTGGAAACAAGGCCCTATGAGGAGAGACTGAAAGAACTGGGCATGTTTAGCCTTCAGAAGAGGAGACTGAGGGGAGATATGATCGCACTCTTCCAGGACTTAAAGGGTTGTCACACAGAGGAGGGCCAGGATCTCTTCTTGATCATCCCAGTTTGCAGGACATGGAATAATGGGCTCAAGTTACAGGAACCTAGATTCCACCTAAACATCAGGAAGAATTTCCTGACTGACAGAGCAATAAGACAATGGAACCAACTACCTAGGGAGGTGGTGGGCTCTCCCAATCTGGAGGCATTCAAGGTGCAGCTGGACAGCCATCTGTCAGGGATGCTTTGACCTGCATTCCTGCATTGAATCATAGAAAAGTAGAGTTGGAAGGGGCCTACAAGGCCATCGAGTCCAACCCCCTGCTCAATGCAGGAATCCAGGTCAAAGCATCTCTGACAGATGTCTGTCCAGCTGCACCTTGAATGCCTCCAGAGTGGGAGAGCCCACCACCTCCCTAGGTAGTTGATTGCATTGAGCAAGGGGTTGGACTCGATGGCCTTGTAGGCCCCTTCCAACTCTACTTTTCTAAGATTCTATGATTATTATAAAAGTGTAACTTAGGTCTGCAAATGTTCCTTGAGGTAGTGCAAATGTGTGTGTTAATGCTATGGGTGGTTAGGTTCCAGCAGTAAGGGTTCATGGATGAAGTGAGATTTTAACAGCTACTTTGAAGTGTGCAGCTCACCCCACTGCCCAACGCCAATTTACAAACATCACGCCAGCTGCAAATCTCCTGCCACTCTGTACGCATGAAGCAAAGAGTTCTTGCTTTCAATGCCTGGCTTTGGAAGGCCGTATGTTTCAAAGTTGCCCATCTCCATCACAACTAAGAAGAGTCAGAGCTGGAAAGCTGCATATGTTAGAAACACAGAATGAGAGAGAAACAACAAAGACAGCTATTGTGGCATTCTACGGCCCAATCAGACTTTAAAGGCTGGAAGGAAAACCACAGCCCATCAATATTCTTCAGAACATGAATTACGCAACATCCATTTATGTCCACCGTATCTGCCTATCTATCATGTGCTGCCAAGAGCCGTTCACAAGCGCACCCTCTGTTCACAGCACGACAGGAAAGGAGATTAGAAAGCGGTCATAATTTCCCTTAACAAGGCACTTGGGCATGCAAGGAACAGTGCAGGAGTGGCCACTTTTCCCAGGCTCCTTTTGTAGGCTCCTTAAATTGTAGGCTCTCTTCATCTAAAAAGTTTTACTTCTGGGTGGGCAAGCACTACCACCTCTCCTGCTTGAGTGGGAACTTTGGGTTCATAGATTTCATAGATCATAGAGTTGGACGGAGCCTACGAGGCTATCGAGTCCAACCTCCTGCTCAATGCAGGAAACTAGAGGAGGGGTCTCCCATCCAAGTAACAACCAGGCTTGACCCTGCTTAGCTTTCCACGCTCAAGACAAGCTGAGCCAGCGTGAGCCACGGTTCCAGTGAGCCTTCAGGAGGAATCGTAGCTCAATGGGGCAATAGCACCTGCTTTGCATGCAGAAGGTCCAGGTTCAATCCCCAGGACCAGGCAGCGGGTAATAGGCCAGGCTCTCTCTACCTGAGACCCTGGAGAAGCCAGAATAGAGTCAGACCATGTATTAATTCTAGTGTTCTCTTCATTAATTTTGCACAGCCCACAGTTTGGGAATGACTGAACTAGTCCATGTCTCATGCCCTCAACTCCGCCTAACTCCTGTAGCAAAGGCTTGAGGTGGAGCTTTTTCTGGGTATGCTGGGTTAGACCCCTGTTTCATGCCACAGACCAAGGGGCTGGGCAAGAAGCCTCTCAGGAGGCACCATCATGACCGGATGGACTTCAGCACATTATAATCTGCAGGAAGAGAATGTGTTGGAGGGTTGTTGTGGGAATAAAATGTGGGTGGGGAGAACTATGGATGCCGCCTTGAACTCCTTGGAGGAAAAGGTAGCCTAAAAAGCCACACATAAATACAAAAAAACCCTTTATATTTATAGCCTACCTTTTTAGCCTACCTTTTCCTCCAAGGAGTTCAAGGCAGCATCCACGCTTCTCCCCACCCACATTTTATTCCCACAACAACCCTCTGAGGTGGGTTAAGCTGTGAGAGAGTGACTGGCCCATGCTCATCCAGAGGGCTTCATGGCTGAGTGGGATCTTGAACCTGGGTCTCTCTGGTCCTAGCCTGTCTTTTCTATTCAGACTCTGTCTGTGTATTAAAAGGGCAATTTTATAAATATGAATACCAATAACGCTGTGGAGCCAAATAAAGGGGACTGAAACTGAGTTTTGGGGCGGCCTTCTAAGCCGTGTGTTTCTGCAGGTTATCACTACAACAAAACCCGAGGGAGTCCACCTAGCCGTGGGAATTACAGCCGCCAAAGGCTTGTCTTCACACATTCTGGCACCTCTGACTCTGTGCCTGCCTCTGAGCAGGCAAAGTTTTCGTTTGGAAGCAGCACGGCTGCCCTGTCTCTTAACCCACACCCACATTTTTGGGCACACCTTCAACTAACGGAGCCCCTCCACTTTTGGCTGGGCTGCAGCCATGTTTGAAAAGGCAGTGCAATGCCCGACAGTCATGAGGAAGGATCAGAGCAAGATCCCAGCAGCTGTTCCTTCCCAGAGTTAAGGGGCCTGGGAACAAGCAGCCAGCTCCGTCGCACCCCCGGTGACCATCTCCCACAAAGGAGCCACTTGTTGCTAAAGCGCAGCTGGCAACAGCTTAGCAGGAAAGACACACAATCGGCTTAAAACATTCCTCTAATCAGGTCCAGTCCAGCCAAGTCCCAGCAGAAGGGCAGGCCCCACCACACACTGGACCGAGCTGCTGGCGTTGCCGGCTGCAGCCGTGGCACGGCAGGTGCTCCCTTGCAAGTACAAAGGTCACAGCCGACAACAGCAAATGTGCAGAGGGAAAAGAGCATGCGACCCAGGCGGTCTGGAGGGCTGTTGGCCAATCAGGAATTTCCCTTTCCCCCACAACATGACTCAGTTCAACATTTCCACAAACAGTGCAAGAAACAATGGGTTTAAACTTCTACGGGAAGACAGACTGATGATCAACCTCGGAAGAAAATTAATAGCAGTTCGGTACTAAGCTATCAGTTTATATTGAGTCACAGTGTCTGGGGAAGTTATGCAATCTCCTTCCTCAAAAGTTTTTGCAGTTGTTTTTAAATGGGTGGACCTCTTTCTGGTACGCTTTGTGGGTAGGATACCTAAGGTTGCCAGCTTTTCCCTCCAAAAACTCTGGCTCTCAGCAGGTCCAAATTTCTCCCCCAAAGAATCATTACAAATGTAAAGTCAAAGTACCATTAAGCATCGACAGAGCACCTGGCTTCTTGAAAGGAAGTGCTCCCTCTTTTGACTAGATCAGTGTTCTCCAACCTCGGGTCCCCAGCTGTTTTTGGCCTACAACTCCCAGCATGCCCCAGCCAGCTATGCTGGCTGGGGCATGCTGGGAGTTGTAGGCCAAAAACATCTGGGGATCCAAGGTTGGAGAACACTGGACTAGATAATATCTGGGCATGCTCTGCAATTTGGTAGCCTTTGCCTGAGTATCCCCAGCTGGCCTGCTTGGAGCAGTGGTGGTGTCCCGCAAAAAACAGGCCGGTGGCTTATGCTGGCTCAGCTTGTCTGAGTGTGGAAAGCTAAGCAGAGTCAGGCCTGGTTGTTACTTGGATGGGAGACCCCTCCTCTAGTTTCCTGCATTGAGCAGGGGGTTGGACTCGATGGCCTTGTAGGCTCCTTCCATCTCTATCTATGAATCTACTCTTTTTCTTTCTAACTTTTTTTTTTCTCTAATCTAACTTGGAGGTTACCAGCACATAAGGCCTGTGGCTTATGCTAGGTCAGCTTGTCTGAGCGTGGAAAGCTAAGCAGGGTCAGGCCTGGTTGTTACTTGGATGGGAGACCCCTCCTCTAGTTTCCTGCATTGAGCAGTGGGTTGGACTTGATGGCCTTGTAGGCTCCTTCCAACTCTATCAGATCTATGAAATCTATGAAATACTCCACTTCCCGCTGGCTGGGAAGGAAATCATGTAAGACTGCAACCCAATTACTGAAAATTTAATCAATCAACAATACGAGCTTTAATCAACTATTCAATTAGATCTCCATAGGGGTAAAAGCAATAATATTTCTGAAACAGGAAGCAGGAGCATCCTTTAGTTGCTTTGAGAAAATGCATGCAAGGGTTGTAGCAAGCATTGTTTTAGAAGAAGCATTCCTCTTGTGAGGGAGAAAAGGGAACGCCTCCGTTAAGATGGTGCTTGCCACCTGCAGTGTCTCATTTCCCCTAACCCTGGCTCTAGCTAACTGGAATATTAAGATGCATATTATTAACTTAATATGAATGGCAAATTTATGAATGCCGGACATGCCAAAATTGGCCCAAATCCTCTGACGTTTCCCCTATCTCCTCTCTATTGTATTTTCAAATGTAAACAAAGAAGCGTGAACGTAAGTATTACATTCTGATTTGTTAATTAAAAAAACAGTTTAAGAGAAGGGCTAAGGCCGCTATAAATTCGCTCATGTACCAAAAAGTATTGAACCTGTTGCGCACCATGTAAGAAGCAAACACGTTCCTCAGTCTCACAGGTTGTGTCCAGGACCGGTGCAGGGCAGTTTGGCGCCCTAGGCAAAGTTATATTTAGCGCGCCCCCCTCTCGTGCCGGGGGGGGGGCTCCGGAGCAAAGCAGCCAGGAAAGATGTATTTATTAACTAACCAGCCTCGTCAAGGACCAGAATCGGCTGGGGCAGAAGAGGGGTTTCTAACTTCGCCGCATCCCTGATTCCCGCCGCCCCGGCTCGCTCCGCCCTGTAGCTTGAAGTGGGTGTGTGGAGGTGTTATATGGGTTTCCCAGCCTGGGGGTGGGGGGAGCAGCACCCCAAGCACCTCTTCCCCCTTTGATCCAGGCTTTGTGGTTTCCCCTGCTCTCCTTGTATTTACGGAGCGGCTGTTAGATTATCTTGCCCAGCGCCCCCCCCTTCCGCCCACCCGCCTCCTCCTCCAGCAGCCGCTTTCCCCGCTGCCAAGCCAGCCTCGCCCACCGGCCGCGCAGCATCTTCGCGCAAGCCCGCCCGGCGCCCGCAAACCCCCTGCACTGACCTGGTGGTGCCTTTGCTGGCAAGGCGGCCAGGCGGGGCAGGAGCGTGCCGGTGGCGAGGAAGAGTCGGACGGAAGGAGCGCAGCGTTTCTGCACCCTCTTCAGCCATGCCCCCTAGGCAGCTGCCTAGTTTGCCTAGTGGTAGCGCCGGCCCTGGTTGTGTCCGCTTACCACCTGGCCCCCATGCCCCCCACATTTCCCCCTTCAGCCCACTCCCTTTGCAATCTGGGGGAGCACTGAAGCTCAGGCCATCTGGCTGCAGACCGACCCCTTGATTTCCCGACATGCTTTCACTGGGGCTGGGGAGAACGGCGGCGCATCTTAGCAGTGGTGGGCTGCACAGCAGAGCGAATGGGGGGTGTTGCTAGAGGGAGGAGGGAACTTGGGGCAAATGCCTGTTAGTCGGCAAGTGGAAGCAGGAGGAGAGCAAGTCTCAGAATGATGGCGGAAGAGGCACACCAGGATTGACTTTTGCAACAGGTGGACTGTCCTCAGAATGAATAAATTAAATCTTTAGAACAGTGTCCTCCAACCTTGGGTCCCCAGATGTTTTTGGCCTACAACTCCCAGCAAGCCCCAGCCAGCATAGCTGGCTGGGGCATGCTGGGAGTTGTAGGCCAAAAACATCTGGGGACCCAAGGCTGGAGGGCACTGCTTTAGAACTTACAGGCAGAACACACAGCAAGCCTGGAAGTCTGACACTTGGGCAAGCTTGAATCGTTTACTTTGCTAGTTTTACTTTCAGTCAGACATGCAGCTTAAAATAAGGTTTCTAATATATTGGTTGTCAGAATTAGCCATCATAGGAATATCGGAAGCTGCCTCATATTGAGTCCGCCCATCCTCGACACTGATCGGCACTAGCTCTCCAGAGTTTCAGGCTCCGTTTCCAGCCCTCCCTGGAGATGCCAGGGATTGAACTTGCAACCTTCTGCATGCAAAGCAGAGACTCTGCCACTGAGCTACGGCCCCGCTGGTTTATTTATATACACCTTTTCTGAAATTACAGCACTAAAGAGAATTCACAACAGATATAGATACAACAACAATATATCAGGTCCACTACAAAAATAAATAAATCATTGAAACTATCACACATCAACACAATACTCAATTTCTAACCTTTATACTTGAACAACCAACTTCGCTATGAAGGCAGCATTAACTAAATAGTCAAAATTAATTTTACGCAAACTGGCAAAGCCAGTGAAACAGGTGCAGTAAAGATATTAAAATACACAGTTAAAGGGCTAGAAAACTCACACAGGGATTAAAAAAACAAAAACAAAACCTGAAATAAAAACCTAAACAGCTAAGCCCCCATGGGTGGCACCTGATCTCTCTACCTCACGGTAACAAGAAGCTCAGCTGACTCAAGGAGTTTCCGTAATCCCATTTCTCTAGGGGTTTGGCGCAGTCACTGACCTCTGAAGGTTAAGTGTCAAATTCCAGGCAGTTCTTACTGATAGGCCCCCAATAAGCAAGTTAAGTGGGATTTGCAGGCTCCCGCTAATGGGAGACTGGCTTTGCGCCCCTCTGCTTTTGTTAGGTAACAATGTGAAAGGCTGTGCCCAAGTCTAAGGAGCATCCCTTGGATTTGATGTCTGTCAGCTGCAGGTCACCTTTTCAAAAAACAGATTTGGCTTTATTCCTTCAGAACGGTGTTCTCCAACCTTGGGTCCCCAGATGTTTTTTTTTTTTGCCAAAAACATCTGGGGACCCAAGGTTGGAGAAGACTGCTTTAGAAAGTTCCCTAAAGAAATGAATACGCAACACCTTCTTACCAAGGCAGAGGACCAGCCAGTGAACACAAAACGTTTGAATTAAAAAATGATAAGTAGCAGATGAGAAACCAGAAAGAACTCCCGTGGATCGAACTTGCCCCATCACGTGCAGCTTATTCTTTAACTTTCACCTTATTTGAACACACTGCAAGAAATCTGTTGGCAATTTTTCACGCTGTGGAAATGCATTTACTCCCTAGCTTGATTTCAGAGAATGGACAACACACAGACCTTTTAAAAAGTCCATTGGGGGAGGGATATGAAACATTTTGAGCTTTACAAAGGTGCCCCTTTGGTAAGAATTGGACAGTTTGATCCTGTCTCCCTGATGGATGTGAGAAGGACTGGGCAAGGGGTGTCGCTAGAGACTGAGTAGGGGGCTTGCATAGGTGAAAGTCCCTGCTTTATTTCTGCAAGGAGAAGTGGGGCAGGCAGCACTGCCCACCTTGAACATTCAAAGTGTTGGTGATTACCTTTACAATCCTAAATGCCTTGGGTCCAGGAGACCTGAGAAACTGCCTTCTCCCGTATCAGTCAGCCCACTCCTTAACAGCCCAAGCTAGGTAGGATTGTTGGCCTTTCCTCAAGGTTACCCTATGCAAGGTAATGACGCAAAGCAGCTCTATTAACTTGTCTGGGACGGGGCGGGGGGGGGGGAGATAACCCTGCAGGGGAGAAATTGTAGAGTAGGGGAGTGAGCTTACCCGCTGCTGTGGACCACTCTCCAGTTTCACCACTAAAGATTTCTCCCCCACGCAAGCTAACGGAGCAGCTTCACTCTATCAGCTTGCATGCCGTCGGGGTGGGGGGGTGATGACACCCTGTGGAGGCAAAACCAGAGGTTCCTGGGAGAAGGCTGCCTGATGCACATTTTCTACAGGGGGGTGGCCTTCCCCTCGATCTTTGGATTTGGGCCCTGAAACATCTTTTTCCCATAGTGGAGCCATTCATTCCTATGCAGGTGGGGAAAACTTTTCAGGGTAGGTGCTTCCCTTTTTTTTTAAAGAAGTACCTGAGTAATTACCAAGTTAATCCAAAGGGAGCTTTTGGGAAGCTTGCCCATCAGACAAAAGTGAGCTTGAGTACCCTTTTTTCTGGAGTTATCTGTAAGTCATGTAAGTCAGGAGGGGAAAGCCCCTCCTTTCCTCTCCTGTGGTGGATAAAGCTGCTATTGTCAACAACTGTTTGATTTGGCCAGTATTAGCAAGCAGAAGTGATGAAAACTATCCTAGCTAAACTATCTCTAGCTAAACTCTAGACATAACGCCAGAACGATCTTTGTTCTTCTGGTTCAGACTTGCAAATGCCCACTTGCCTGGCTGGCTCTGGGTGGTAAAAACCACCTCCAGATGACCATGTAGGGCAGGAAAGATTTTGACGCTTAGTAGAACGGTTCTTTACTTTCCCTCCCCTACCCACTTTCAGGCCACTGATGGGGAACTAAATATTAATATATGCCATATTCTCTAAATGTTTCACAGATGAAAACAGAGAACATAGCAAGTGGCTTTATACCAAAACAGACCACCATTGGCCCATCTAGCTCAGTAGTCTCTACGACAGGCTTCCCCAACCTGTCAGGGATGCTTTAAACTAGAGTCCTGCACTGAGCTGGGGTTTGGACTCAATGGCCTAAATGGCCTCATAGAATCATAGAAAAGTAGAGTTGGAAGGGGCTTACAAGGGCACCGAGTCCAACCCCCTGCTCAATGCAGGAATCCAGGTCAAAGCATCCCTGACAGATGGCTGTCCAGCTGCACCTTGAATGCCTCCAGAGTGGGAGAGCCCACCACCTCCCTAGGTAGTTGGTTCCATTGTCTTATTGCTCTGACAGTCAGGAATTTTTTCCTGATGTTTAGGTGGAACCTGGGTTCCTGTAACTTGAGCCCATTATTCCGTGTCCTGCAAACTGGGATGATCGAGAAGAGATCCTTGCCCTCCTCTGTGGGACAACCCTTCAAGTACTGGAAGAGTGCGATCATATCTCCCCTCAGTCTCCTCTTCTGAAGGCTAAACATGCCCAGTTCTTTCAGTCTCTCCTCATAGGGCCTTGTTTCTAGTCCCTTTATCATCCTTGTTGCCTGCCTCTGAACCCTCTCCAGGATGTCTACGTCCTTCTTAAAGTGTGGAACCCTCTTCCAACTCTATCACGGTGCATGGGCAGGTTGGCGTGCGGAGGCAGGTACCCGGGCCCTCGGTTATGCTGGTAAGCAGCAGCAGCAGCAGCTGCCGCCATAGTAGTAGTAGTTACTGTGGGTTGGATCATGCATAGGGAGGAGGGAAGGTCAGATGGCAATTCTACCACATATGTCAAGCTAGCCTAATAGTTTCTATAAGGATCCAATTTGGTATAAACGGGGCCAATCACTCTCCGTGTGCATGCCAATCTACTCCCTGGTGGAAGTTTTTGGATTCTCTCCCTTTGTAACATACAAATGACATGGTTTAAATTTGGTACTCCATTGCCCGGATTCTTTGTGATATGGTCTACTATGCTTTCCAGGAATTTGTCCAGCTCTGTCTCTCTCTCCGCCTTGGTGCATTTGGAAAACAGAACAATCAGACAATATCACACTCATGGTGTCTTGGCTTCCCCTGTAGAAGCAGGAGTCGACTATCACAATGCAAATTCTCTCAAGGCTCAGTACAAGCCTGACTATAACTTCACACCTTGTTCTATAAATCATCACACCAGCTGGCCATCTTTGGGCCCAATTTCTAAATATCAGCTCAGGGAGATCAAACTGCCTATGACAGTGTCTCAACCTGGGTCCCATGTTTTTGGCCAAACTCCAGTTCATGCCCTAGCCAATACAACTGGGCATGGGGAGTGTAGGCAAAACATGGACCAAGGTAGAGAACACTGCTATACAGTCTTTCCTATAGTCACATTGTAATCAAAGTCCCAAAGTGCTCTAGATACAGAAAAGACTTCAGCTCATGCTAACTCTTTACTGAACCACCTCCTTTGTTTATATGCTTCTTCTTCTTTGAATTATCTGGTTTCTGATAAGAAATAACACTTCCGGGTTCTACCAAGTAAGCATCTAGAGTCTGCACAGTTGATAATGTAAATGTGCTGTTGAGAAATCAAGATTCCCATAGCTGCTGATCCACTCCTGTCTTCACGGTGGTTCTTCTTAGAGAGTACAGTATCCTCATTTGCTTCTCAATTTGTGGAAAACCTGTTCTGATTCCAGTCTTCACACTTTCCTCAGATGGTGAAAAGAACCACCCACATTAAAACTGTGATTGCTTGTGATGTGATCTAATAAACGCTCACAGCAATAATTAACAACTTTGCATCCGGAACAGCCATCCTACACAGCAAAAAAGGACCATCCATCAAGACCCTTTGGTAAGCCAGCTACAGCTGTATGTGTATGCTTCATCTCAGGTGGCCAACCCAGCATGCCTAACCTGCCTAGCCTATAACATAGTCCATTGTCCTGCCCTTGGGCATTGTATTTCTCCATCTTTGGCTTATCTAAAAATGTTCCCATGATGTCTTGTCCTTTCAAATCCATTTCAGAGGGCTGCCCTTAGAGTTGTTTCCTGTTGATCCTCAAGTACAGCACTGGGACAAGATTAGATAGAATATTTTGTAAGAATATCACTCAAAATACAGGGATATAAAATTAAGGCGGTTCTCATTTCACCTCTGCCAAGATCTCAAACCCAACTACCCAGTATTTTCACATCTAAAAAGGCCCTGTATCTCTCAGAAGACCAGATTTCAGTTCTGCTCACACCAGCCATACAAGAAATGAGGCCAGAAGCCAAATATGAAACAATGGAGGCCATTGTCAATGGGTCAGGAAACAGCATCTGTGAGATGAAATACTGTCTTCAAACAAGATGTGTTTGGATAACTCCAGTTTCATAACTCACTTCTTCCAATGTTAAAAATTCAGGACAACACAAAGAAATGCACTGTGTAGGGAGGTTCAACATCTCACATAGGGAAATGGGTTCATTTGCTTCATGATATGTATCTAATGTGTTGCAGGGGTGCAAAACCCATCAGACATTGAAGACACTTGCAAGCATCTTTAGAACTTCCTCTTTTGTTTCTTTGTAGAAATAAATAGCAGCCAATCTCTTCACGGTGAGCGGAGACTCTCTTCCAAAAGATGAGTAAGGCTTAGCGCTTGTGTGCATCCTCCTGTATTTTGTAAAGAACCCAATTTGTTCACTAGGGTATGGGCCATCAGATGACTGTGGCCAGCCCTACCTATAAGAGGACCTAGAGAATGAAAGATTACTGAAACTCTAGGCTCAACCCTCCCATAGTAATCTGCATCAGCCTTCCCCAACCCAGCACCCTCCAGGTGTGTTGGACTACTACAACTCCCATCATCACCAGCCACCATAGCCCTTGACAGGAGTTGTAGTTCAACATGCCTGCATGATGCTAGGTTGGGGAAGGCTGGTCCACGTGCTTTCTCTCCTGTTACTTAATGGCCAGCATCGTTTCTTTTCACAATTAGCATCAATTAATTCACTATTAGCATTTACAGTTAGCATTAATGAAGTGGGAGCCATTTCCCCATAGCCAAATCCCACACCATCACTGACATAAAGCATCTCCTTTGCACCCAACTGGATGTTATCCAACCGGGAGAGAGAGCATCAATCAGGTGGGAAGAAGCCACATACGTGACTGATCCTGCCCATGACACTCACAATGCATGAACAGTGCGGGGTGGGTGGGTGAAGCGCTAATGAAATACATCACAACATGATTTTCTATCTATTTTTAAACTAAGAGATCTCTGGAGGAAGGGCTGGGAAAGACCACGCTCTGCCTCCACCCCTGGGGAGCTGCTGCCAATCAGGACCCTGCTGGGCTACAGGACCAATGACCTGGCGCTGTACAAGGCAGCTTCTTGCATTTGTTCAACCATTTACCTGCAAAGAGCCAAAAACACACAAAACAGCACCATTTGTACATACGGAGCTGGTCAAGAAGAGCACTGTTTGTCCTGAAACTTGTTTGAATGCATGCAAAAGGGCATACAAATGTCATAGTAACATTTTTCTGTCACTGTACATGTGTTCTGATTCCACTTATCTTGGATGCATAATATCTAAGAGCATTATTCACGCAAATCCATAATATACTTAAGCAACAGATTACAGCAGTAGCTTATGAACTGGTATGGTATAATATATTGAAGACAGAGGAGCTGGAGAAGAGTTTGAATAGTTGCCTCCCTTTTCCAAGGGGATTCACAAAAGTCAAGGCCCAATGGTACTAGATTTATTTGAGGGACTTTATGGTGATGTAAGAAAACCTTGATCTTCTGTGCTCCAAACCCTTTTGCCCCAACCTTCTTCCACTTCATCACTGAGCCAAATATAAACTTGCATACAGGAAATGCCTTTAAAGAAACCGGCACCTCCCTGAATCCTGAAGAATGCCAGAAATAAACTGTCCCTGGACAGGAAGGAAACAACTCTTTTCAATCACACTGGGAAGCAGCCTTAACTGCTCATGTACCAGCTCCCAAGAAATGCTCCCAAGGGGGAAAAACACACTAACTGAAACAGTCAAGATGAGGGAAACAGAATCTCAACCCCTCACACAGTCTAAAACTCTTTTTTGTTGTTGTTACAAAAGAAATAGAAAACATTAAATAGAAAATATTGTTACAATGCGGAAAAAGCCTATGTGCACATTAATATCAATATTATGCCTTGGCTCATGAAAGTTAATAAAAATGGGCCATTCTACATTTTTTTTCTTTCATATACTATATTTGATCCTTTAACTTTCCTATTCTGCTGAACTTGGACTATTGGGCTATTTCATTTACCAGCTGGATCATTCTGGGCTTCTCCAATTTTGCACTATTACAAACTTTACAGCTGTTAAAAAGTTTGAAATTAATGATGTGCTTTTGGTATGATTTCTTGGGTCAGGGTTATTGTTCTGAGGGTACAATCCTATCTATGCATGTTTAGACAGAAAAAAGGCCTACAACTCCCAGCAGCTGGCTGGGGTATGCTGGGAGTTGTAGGCCTTTTTTTCTGTCTAAACATGCATGCTGTATAGGATTGCACCCTAAGTGTAATTAGGCCTGGCTGCAATATGCAATGCATGCCTCCTTTTTCAAGGAACCGGTAACTTCCATAAATAAAAGAGTGCGGTTTAAAATGAGTTACTTGTGACTGAGCATCATCACGTGTGTGTGCACACACAAACTCACTCACAGCCTTTTCATGCATCATAAATGCACTATACAGATATCACTTTGGTGTAGGAAACTGCCTATAAATCATGTGTACACCATCAGTTGTGATGATTCACAGTTGGATTTTACCAATTTATCCTCGAAGTAGAGCTTACTTCTTTCTAAAATTTATATCCTGCATTCATGCCCAAAAGGCTCTTGAAGCATCTAACAATATAATATCACAATATAACCAAAATTACAGTAACAATTAAAAAAAAAAAAGATGGGGGCATTCAGATATCTGATCCCCTACTTGCAACGTAAAATGTCCAAGAAACGTTTTTTTTTTTGCTTGATTCATCTTTTTTAAACTTTATTTTTATTTTTTAAATTCCATGAACATAGGAAATCAGCATGCCAGGGAGAAAGAGGTTGTCATGTAGAGGGACTATTTCCCGGAGAGAATATTCGAACAGGCAAGCCCTCTGGGGATGGCGATTGGTGACACAGCTGGGCGGGAGAGCACCTGCTCTGCATGCAAACGGACCCAGCTGCATTCCTGGTCACCTCCAGGCAGGGCTGCCGAAACCGTGAAGAGCCACTGCTAGCCACTGTGGACAGTGCTGAGCTAGATGGACCGACGGTCTCGCTCAGGATAAGGCAGCCCCCGGTGTCCCTACTGCAAGGCCAGCATCGAGGCTTGGCATCGCTGGGCCCCTCCTGAGACCCACTAGTTCAGCAGGGGTCCGTCCCAGTGCTGACCGCCACAACCCCATGGACCTGTTGCTGTTCCTCTAATTCAGGGGTGCGTAACACACTACCTGTAGGCTGCAAGTGACCCCGCCACCCCATGGCAGTTTTTGCGCCTGCCCCCACCCCCACCAAATGTGCCTCTGCAGTGGTGCCCAAAGACTCGGCAATTTTGCGAGGGAACGAGGCAAGGACAGCTTGCGCTCCTGGAAGCCTCCTGGTGGCCATTTTGGTGGGGATAAGGCAAAGCCACCTGCTGCTTACCTTCCCATGTTCCCAACACCACCACCGGAAGTGGCACCACATATGAAAAGCTTTCTTAATTCTATGGAACATACACATGGGCCAAGACATGCAGCAGATAAGTTCCAGTTGACAACCGGCTTTCACTGTGTGCGCCTGCGGTGAAACTGGTGCACTGGTGTTCATCACATGACTATCTGCACAATTTCTATCTGTGTGCAGGACAGACAGAAGTGGCCCTTACAGCTTTATGGCCACAATGCAACCAAGGGGAACAAGTCCTGAGCTTACCTCTTCATTTGTTCTTCCATTTGCATTTCAACAGGCAGCCTTGTGAGAATTTAGAAAAATGGTTCCGCTGCAAGGGGTACCTGCTTGGAAAACAAATGCTGTGTTCTCAAGACCTCCAGTCGCCCTGCTCGATTATGCTGGGCTGGAAGCGGAATCTTGAATGGGAGGTTCAATCATGTTCACAGCCCACTAACTTGGGATGCCTGATGGTTTGAGCTTCAATCCCGAGTGGATGTGGTGGCAGCGGTGGCGGGAGGGGTGACATTCTCCACGTGCTCCTTGAGGATGAATGGCCAAACCCACGATTTAATTTCAGTTAATGACTGGGAACTCAAAAGGATGTGAAATAAAATGTTCAGTGGAGCAGGAGGAAAATGCCTCCGTCACCCTCCACTGTCCAAAGGTCTTATGCTGCTGCCCCTCGTGCCTGGAACTGCCTCCCGGACTTCCTTCCCTCCTTCCGTGCAGCCACCACTCCTTTTGAGTCCCTCCTCAAAACTACAGTAACCTTTCCCGGGAAGCCTTTGGATCTTCCCCCTCGTTCCTCTACCTTAATGTAACTAAGCCACAGTACATGGAATTGAAATAATCACATGTCCCGCTTAGCCAGGCTTCCATTTCCCCCCTTTCTTTGTTGTTTCCCTGTGTCTATGTTCGATTGTAAGCCCCTCAGGGTACATTACAAAACAAAAGAAAACATTGTCATACATGTTTCTGTGAACCACCATGGACATAGGTGGCGCTATATAGATACTAATAAATAACACTATCTTGATGAGGGTTAACCAAATGCTGCTGATTACAAGACAATAAGATGTGCAGTTTAATGGACTATTTCTTGTGCCATGGCTCCCCAATGCCACAGCATTTAATAAGGCGCAGTAAGACCTTATGGCACATACATGACCTCCGCCAGAACTGGCAGCCCTGTGTCTCCAACTGCTTCTCATCCTCTCTCCCTGTGACATCAACAAAACACGCAAATGTCAGCAGCGGAGTTGCTAGGTGCTTAAAGAGATTTGGGCCCCAGACGACACAATTCTGCATAAAATCCTCCATATACTAATACAGTAATACCTTGGATTGCAAGCATAATTCGTTCCAGACACATGCTTGTAATCCAAAGCACTTGTATATCAAAGCGAAATTCCCCATAAGAAATGTGTACACATATTTTTAATTTAAGCTGCAATAAAGAATGATAGCGTAAAGTCTTCATTTTTCTTGACCGTACTACAGTACTTGTATTGCAAGACGTCGCTTGTTTATCAAGTTAAAATTTATTTTAAAAATGTGCTTGTCTTGCAAAACACTTGCAGACCAAGTTACTTGCAATCCAAGGTTTTACTGTATATCAAAATTTAGAAATAGTTACTAGAATTTATTTACATTTCACAGAAGGCAAAACCATCCAATCAATTTCTCATCCAAATCACCACAAATAAAATAAATTTTTAAATTAATTTTCACCCAACCCAAGATCATCCTACATCAGTAGTTCCACTTTAATTATAATTAATTTGCAATCATGAGAAAAAAATGCAAACAACAGAGTGACTGATAAGTTTTTTCATGAGCCCTTTCGTACACATGCCACACATACATGCACACTTAAAATGGCAACTTTTGCACCAAAAGGGAGATTCAAAGGTTTGACAGAATGCTAATCTAAAAGCAAGCCAAGGGGTCATCCCAATTAATCTCCCAATTGCCACTCAGATCCTACTCCAAAATTTAATTAAGTTCCCTTCAGTTCATTAGCCTGAATTAATCAACCATTATTATCACCATAAGTTAACTGTGATGCACAGTTTCGTTGGGAGGGGTTCAAAATGCTGGGTGGAAATTTGCATACATTAATTCCTATGTACAGCTAAAAATCTGGAAATCAAGACTATAATTTAAATAGCAATACAACCACCTGCTCCCCATGGTGAGGAGACTGATGAAGCTGCGTCCCCCTTTACCTCAGACAAGGGACAACCGAGACCACCTCGGGTTATGCGGAAAAAACAGGTTTATTGTGCCACCTAGGTCCATGCGCGGACTGTGTCGCCAATAGCCGAACCCCGGGCGGGGCTTTTACAACCACTTTTATCCCATCCCTTAAGTCTGGTCTTTGGCAACACGTTCTTTTACCTTGGTCAGACAGGGTCCAAGACAAAGGGGGCGCTTGCTTTAGAGGGAGGGGATTTCTTTCCAAGGAGGACAGGCGGATGATCTTACATCAGCAGCTGGTAGGTATTATCTGATCTTGGTCAGGTACGGCAGGGTGCGACAGCAAAGCACCTCACACTTTTTGTGACTCAACCTTGCCATTAGTCCGCCCTTGTCCGTCATTGCTCCAGTCATTTACCAGCCATTGACTAACATTCTGTCTCTGTATTAGTCATCAACCCTGGCCACCTGTCTACCTGACTTGGCTAAGTTTTTCTTTTCTACTCTTTCGTTTCCTCACTATGCCCAGGAGAGCTGTGCCCCGCTGCGGCTAGGCCTGCCACCCGGGCGTGCTCGCAGCCTATGGGCAACCTCAAGGCTGGACTTGGATGACATCCCCTTTAATCAGTTGTTTCTCCAACCTTGGGTCCCCAGATGTTTTTGGCCTACAACTCCCAGCATGCCCCCGCCAGCTATGCTGGCGGGGGCATGCTGGGAGTTGTAGGCCAAAAACATCTGGGGACCCAAGGTTGGAGAACACTGATTTAAATAGAGGACTGTCCTCTGTAAAGTAGGACACATGGCCATGCTGGGAAGCCCTCTACTCATGATCAGGAGCCCCCCCCCCTCCCCTGCCTGGCCCAGATGAAGTTCATCCTGATTGGCCAAAGACAGCTGGGCTGCTGAAAGGAGGGGGGGATCTATACTGCCAGCCGTGGCTTTTGGGCTGCTGTTGTTGTCTGGTCGCGAAGGAGCACAGAGGGAGTAGGGCTTTTTGCTGAGGCAAGCCCTAAAGAAGACCAACCCCCAGGCAAGGAGTAAGTGCCTGGGTATTTTTATATAGTAAGGGACTAGCTTTGTTGTTTTGTAGCTAGTAAGGGACTAGCTTTGTTGTTTTGTAGCTAGTAAGGGACTAGCTTTGTTGTTTTGTAGCTAGTAAGGGACTAGCTTTGTTGTTTTGTAGCTAGTAAGGGACTAGCTTTGTTGTTTTGTAGCTAGTAAGGGACTAGCTTTGTTGTTTTGTAGCTAGTAAGGGACTAGCTTTGTTGTTTTGTAGCTAGTAAGGGACTAGCTTTGTTGTTTTGTAGCTAGTAAGGGACTAGCTTTGTTGTTTTGTAGCTAGTAAGGGACTAGCTTTGTTGTTTTGTAGCTAGTAAGGGACTAGCTTTGTTGTTTTGTAGCTAGTAAGGGACTAGCTTTGTTGTTTTGTAGCTAGTAAGGGACTAGCTTTGTTGTTTTGTAGTAGTAAGGGACTAGCTTTGTTGTTTTGTAGCTCTACTTGTGTATATCAAAGTGTCTCCCCATCTTTTCCCCCTTCCTTCATTTCCCACCTTTTATTGTAATCTGTTTATGTGGAGAAAAGAGCCTCTGAGGGTTCCTACACACACACTCACACGCCTGCACACCCACCCACACACCCACACACACACCCCTCCTCATGTGTAAACCAGGTAATCCCGGCTGGGGGATGGGAGGAGGCGAAATGTGCATATCGGTAAGTATCTGATAAAGCATGGCGCCTGAAAGTCCTGAAAAGCTGGTCTAGTCTACAGTGACCCTGGCTTCATATGCCAGATGCAGAAGCCCACTAGTCATGAGTCACCCCCCCCCCCGCCTGGCCAGGTGAAGTTCATCCTGATTGGCTAGAGGCAGCAGAGCTACAGAAAGGAGGAGGGGAGGGGGAAAGGTATATTGCCAAGGTGTGGCTTTTGTCTGTGGTCATCGTGTCGTTGTTGTGGATCATGGCAGCAAGCTGCGCGGAGGTCCGAGCCTTCGGGCTGGCCTCAGGATCCGGCCCCAGGTAGCTCCTGGTGAAATTAGCTGAATGAGGGCTGTGGCAAAGGCAAGCCCAGAGGAGGGCTACCCATCTCGGACCTTAGGGTAGGTGTGGTAGTCTCCTTGGTGGCAGGGCTCTGCTGAAACCAACCCTGAAGAGAACCGGCCCCCAGGTAACTAGTGTGTGCCTGGGAGATATAAGGAATCAGCTTTTGTTATTTTGCAGCTTTACTGTGTGTACCAAAGTGTCTCTCTATTTCGTGTCCTTCCCTCATTTCCCACCTTTTGTTGTAATATGCTACCTGAATAAACCTTCCTGGTTTTTACCCCACGTGGCGTTTGTGGTTGCTCTGTTGGTTCAGCAGCTAAATCCAGGTTATAGTCAAGGGCAAGTCCCTGAACAGAGATTCAAGTAGGATTGCAGAGCTGAGGCTGGCAGTCTGGCACCTTGAGATCTCTGGGGGTCTTTTGGCTAGGAAAGGGTGGGTTGTGGCGGGACAGCCAGCCCCCCTTCCTTCACAGTTTACCTTAAATAAACTTTCCTGGTTCTACCCCACACGGTGTGTGTGGTTCCTCCGTGGTTCAGTGCTAAATCCAGTGTATAGACCCAGGGCAAGGCCCTGAGAGAATCAGGTCAAGATGGCAGAGCTAAGGCTGGCAGTTTTGCACCTTTGATCTCTCGTCTTGAGAAGAGGACCCGTTGGCAGTCCTTCACATTAACCAATTCATTATCCACAGCATCTCCCTAGAGAAGACAGCTAAAACACTTTCACAGTAATGAAAAGAAATAATGATGTGATGTCACTGCATTGAGCACCCCCACACACACAGAATTTCATTGGCTGCTGCTTGCAGGGGCAGGAAAACACGTAATGGGATATTGTGTCACATTATGGAGTCAGAGGAAAAGACACATGATGGGGATGCTCTCCCTTCCTCCACCTTTCTGTGGAAATGTGGATCTTGGAACCATCTCCAAATATTTAGGCATTTATTTCCTGCATATATTTTTTTTTAAAATAATGATAATTAGATGGCTTACAAATGATAAAAACAGAAGCACACTACATTTTGGTAGATTTTGTCCATCTCACTCAGTATTTAATTATTAAAACCGCAACGATTTAAAAAAATAAAATGCAGTGACAATAAACTAAGGGCGCAATTCTATGCATGTTTAAATGGAAAAATGTCCTACAGCTCCCAGCATTCACCAGCCAACCATGCTGGGGGCTATAGGATTTTTTTTTTCTGTCCAAAAAATGCATAGGATTGTGCCCTAACAGAATTAAACTAAGGTAACACATTAAAACAGCAGCAGATAAAAACTAAAATTCAAAAAGCCGCAGCCAGTGTGGCGTAGTGGTGAGAGTGTTGGACTGGGACTCGGGAGATCTGGGTTCTAGTCCCTGCTCGGCCGTGAAACTCACTGGGTGACTTTGGGCCAGTCACTGACTCTCAGCCTAACCTACCTCACAGGGTTGTTGTGAGGATAAAATGGAGAGGAGGAGGAGGATTATGTAAGCCGCTTTGGGTTCCTTGCAGGAAAAAAGGCGGGGTATAAATATAATAAATAGATAAACACTGAACTAAAAAGCCTGGGCAACTGAAACCTTTGTGCCCAGGGTGTGTGTGTGTATGTGTGTGTGACAAGTAGGTAACCAGCCAAACAGATTAAACCCCCTATGAATTAATTAGGCTTAACCTGAACAACCAATTCTGTTCTTCATTGATTTTCGTGCTTATGGGACACTTGCTGAGGTCCTGAGGAGAATGGGGCTTTTTAATACACACCCACACGTCCACGCACAGCCCAAGGTTCAGAGGTCCAAAGAGCAACAGGGTGTTCCACTACAACTTGGAGACAAAAGGTCAGGAAAAAACCAAACAGAGGAAGCCACGGAGCTCTCCAGAGCTATAGAATAGCTCAACAGCAATTGTATTTTTAATTGATTGTTATAAACCACCCAGAGAGCTTCAGCTATTGGGCAGTATAGAAATAAAATTAATAATATTAATAACAACAACAACAACACAGGGATGGGCAAACAAGCGATGTTCTCATTCACCCAGATTCTCCGAAGCATCAACTTGATGCTCTCCTCTCCTTCGATTTCCAGCACAAATAGGAAAATTATACAAATTGAATGTGATAGTATAGGAAAATTGTGCAAAAAATTGAGTATTTTTCAAAGTTGCAGAACTTTCCCCCGTAGATCAAAGCTTGAAATTGCACAATTTCAAACTGCCTTTTCTCTGAAATGTGCGCAATTTTCAAACGTGAGCACGTGTTCGAGAGTTTGCAAAGATTTTCAGAGAACACATTCCCCTGCTCACGCTCGCGTCCACAGTTGTGAACGGGGCACTCTTGACTGTTTTGCAAGTATGAACAAAATGCAACACAGAATTGAATGAAGTAGATGAGGTAACAGCCCTGAATAAGGGCTAACTTCGATAAAGTTCATACCTGCATCACCCAGAGAAAAGGCACGCCAGGGATTAAAAAGCATTTTAAAACATTAGGCATTTCTATGTCGCAAGATCAACCTCCTAGTAGTCCAGCATAATTCTGTTTTGTTTTCTAATGGACCAGCCTGGAGGAGGAATAGAGGGGAAATGTCCAAAGTTCTCAGGGACCGGCGTCAATACTGTAGGTGCCAGGATAACCCCAGCTGGCTCCGGTGTCTTTTCCCAGCTCTGCAGAGAAGCACCCCATACATTTTAAATGGCCACACCACCTTTTCATATGGGCCTTTACAAAAGTATAATCCAGCTGCGGGTCACATTCCTTTAGAGCAGTGTTCTCCAACCTTGGGTCCCAGATGTTTTTGGCCTACAACTCCCAGCATGCCCCAGCCAGCGTAGCTGACTGGGGCATGCTGGGAGTTGTAGGCCAAAAACATCTGGGCAATACAGGCCTGTGGCTTACGCTGGCTCAGCTTGTCTGAGTGTGGAAAGCTAAGCAGGGTCAGGCCTGGTTATTACTTGGATGGGAGACCCCCTCCTCTAGTTTCCTGCATTGAGCAGGGGGTTGGACTCGATAGTCTTGTAGGCTCCTTCCAACTCTATGAATCTATGAAACTATGAGACCCAAGGTTGGAGAACACTGCTTTAGAGCACCTAACAGTTGGCTCACCCCGCTTGCTGGGAAACTGCTGCACAGTCACCAGCTGTAGCAGGCTATGGAGGAAAGGTGACCGTCAGAGGGGGGAAGCGTGTGTGAGGGTTAGGCCAATGGAGGGTGGGGGGGGCGAGCACTCTAGCAACTAACCTGCAGTTGCAAATCTAGGTCTTTCTGCTTCTGTAGCTGGGGGTATCCCGTAACCAGCCAGGATAGTCCTAGAGTAAGAGGATAACCAGCACTCACAAACTCCTCTCCTTGTGTACAATGAGGGCTGTATTACTCACTGGTGGGAAGTGAGCCCTGAGGAGGTTGGGGGGGGGGGAGAGCTGTAGTGGCACCCGGGGAAGCTGGCAGCACAAGCATGGACTTGGCCTGGAGCTGACGGCAGGGAGAGACCCAGGGAGCGTGCTAGGGAGACTCTCAAAGCCAGGCTGCTATTTATCCAAGCAAAAATGCAGTCAGCAATCTGGTTTTCCAGCGCTTCTGCTTCTATTCAGTCCTAGAGAGGAAGGGAGGTGCAAAGACTGTCAAAAGAACCCTCTGTTAGTGCCTCGGGCCTGTTTCAAAATATTACATGACCACACGGGCAATGCTCAGGAAGTGCTTAGATCGGCCACTGCAGCAGTGACCTGTAGAACTAGGTTCCTATGCTACACCCCATGGAACATTGCCTTGTAGGGTTGCCACCTTCTGTTTACAAAGCGTCTGCACCTGCGGCTGGGTGCCGCTGAGAATGTTAAGTGTTCCCCTCAAAGGGAAATGAAGCATGAACAGATCAGTGGTGACTTTCCTTTATAGGGCACATGTGGGCAACCTGCGGCCCGCAGGCCACCCGTGGTTCTTGGAGGCCTTCAGCGTGGCCTGCAGCAGGTACCCAAGCAGAAAATGCAGAGCCTTCGCAGTCCATGCTAAAACAAGCCACATTGCTCCTTCTGAAGGATCCGGAGCGGTTTGCCTGCCAAACTTCTATACTGGTCATTGACCGTAATAAATGAAACTGAACTGCCAAATTACGATGGCTGCAGAGGGGGCAGGACCGGAGTGGGCAGTGGAGGCTGGTGGCTCCTTATCCACTGCATCTTTTTGTTTGAGCTTCATAGGAGCTATCCACGGTGCTCCGTGGTGGTGAGCCTATCTTGGGGGTGGAGTTCAGCACTATGGATGGCTCCTATGAGGCTCAAACAAGAAGATGCAATGGATAAGGAGCCCCCCCTGGCACAGGGGCCACCAGCCTCCCCTGGGGGCGGGGGCCACATGCAGCCCACAGGCCGCACGATGCCCCTCCCCCCACGCAGTCTAATTCCAGGCAACCGGCTGTGAGGGAGGGTGCCACTCTGGCTGGCACGGCAACATCCTGGCTGCTGCCATTTCCATGCAAGTACAACGTGAAGCCAGGAACATGCAGTTCTAGTGGAGGCGCATCACCACACTTCGCAAATTTTAAGGGTTTCATCATAGAGATGGTCTGCGACTGTGAATGCATTGCATTCATCACCAGAGAAATACGGGTGAGAACGGGTGCTACAGTCATTCCCCTCCCAGTCATCTGTTTTCCACTCGCTGAGAGAAATGGCAGGAAATCCCTTGATGCATCCTTAACTGAACCACTGAGCTGGGCGCAGAGCAACTGCACAATAACGCATCCAGGACGGAGCTATGGTCCCAATTAAGCCAATCAAGGTCTGCATTTTATTCTGATCCAGATGTTCTCTTCATTTTCAAAACCTCTGGGGCACATTTGAGGTACCGGCTGAAACACGATACTCATGTGAACTTTGTAAAGATGCTCACCCTGGGTGGAGAGTACAGCCCTGCATCAGGAGTATAACAAACACTCTATGTAGAAGCAAAGGCTGAAAATCTGGCCCAAAAGCGAGTAGCCAGCTCCTTCAGATGGGCTGTAAACAGTTTAAGCCATTCTCTTCCCCTGCCCAAACAGGATTAATGTGCTCCAAACCAGAAACAACTGTGCCCTCAATTATCTATTCCATAACCAGTTTATGAATACTGCCATTGCAGAAAACAGCGGCCTATGGCCACTAAACATGAAGGAAGTTGGGTGTTGCCAAACAGAGGCACCGCACTGCTTTTTCCATCTTTTCTTTCTTAATAGGTTAGCTGCAGTAAGACGATAGATAGAAGAAGCGGTGGGAAAACACAAGAGGGTGAAGCATGGAAGACGTTGTCATCTGGACCCCCTGCAGAATTCCGTGAATGAGGCTGGGTGATGGTGCTCTAAACACCTCCACTGGATGCAGCCATATACTCAAAATCACTTAATGAGGATTACGTTAACACCCTTTCAGCACTCTATTCGCATACCCTCCAATATTTCACAGATGAAAATAGGGACACACGTGTGAATTTGTAAGAGGTATGGTTAAGCAATATGAAGGTGTGATCAAGAGGGCGTGGCCAGGCAACGTGAGGGCGTGGCCAAGGGTATGGCCAGGCAACCAAAGGGCATGGTCAAGTGCAAAAGTTATCAGAGGAAACACACAAAACCTGATATATTATAATTATTACATTATTATATTAGATATTATTTTATAATATTTTATTAGTGGCTTCTGTAATATTTTTAACCTTACGTAAACCCTTAATTGTTGATATCTGGTGTTTTTCACGGGGGGGGTGTGTCAGTGCTTGCAGGGCAATCTCTTTCTTTTTGTTTTAAAATTGTCAGGATTGGTCCCGCATTTTCAGGGCAGTTGGAAAAGGAGAAGAAAAGAAGGAGATGCGGAGGGGGGGGGAGCTTTTGGGTGGGGGGAAATACAAAAAGACACATTGGGGTTTTGAGCCCCTTCAGCGTTTTGCTCCAACACCTCTACAGCTCTGGTTTTTAAGCACAAGGAGTGACTCTGAGGGGCTGAACAGCTTTGGTGTTGTTTGTTATTGTGGAAAGGCCCCAGTTTAAAGCACTTTTTGTGTTCTATTCACACAATTTAGATTTAAAGAAACACTTAAACTGGAATAATCTTACAGAATTTAACTACCGTAACTTGAATTAAGTTAAAACAAACAGTGCAATCCTACGCACAGTTACTCGGGAATACGTACAAATGTCTTCAATGGGTCTTACTTTCCCTGGGGGCCACACACACACACACACACAGACAGACAGACAGACAGACAGACACACACACACACACATCCTCGGTCTGTTCCCTTCCTGCTTAAAGGGTCCATGGACAAAGGGTCCATGGACTGTCCCGGCAAATTCGGGGCAACTGGAGAGCATGTATTCAGGTATACAAGTAATCGTGTTTCTGGGGAAATTGTAGGCTGTCTCATTCCACTTTCAGTACATGCTTATGGGTGTAACGAAGAGTTAGTGATTGTGAGACCAGAACCAGGGAATCCTGCATAAGGGAAGGAGTCACGCCCCTCTTCAGACAGGAACTGCAAGAATAGACACTCCCTCTTCCCATGGCTCTCTGGGGAAAGCCATGCCAGTTAAAAGCAGCATAAAACCAAAACATGCTTCTAATGCACAGAGGGCCAGTGATTTGTCGAAGGCCATGCCACCAAGATGCACAGCAGGGAAGCGATGTGGAACTCTCAAGTGTGGCCTCGCTGGATTCTGCGGACCAGAACTCTGCTACCAACAGTGGCGAGCAAAAAGAAACTGGTAAGCAAGGGCCTGACGGTGGCAGCCCTCGAGCCTCTGGTACTGACCCAGATGTATGAAAATGTACAAGGCTCCCCAAGCTTTGGGAGGCAGTGGACACATTTTGCATTTTGAGCGAGTGTGGTGGGCACTCACAAAATGGCTGCCATGGGAGCTGGTTTGTCCATTCATAAAAATGGCTGCTCGGATGAGCATGGCCAGTCACAACACACCCATTTCCACGAAGGCAAACTGCTGAGACTAGAAGAAAAGTAAATTGCCTAAGAACCGAAGTACAAGGCAGAAGTGGGGTCTGAGCTCCAAAACAGAAATCCACCCTTCTGAAGCCACAGGTTTCTGCTCCAACATCCATTTCACAGCAAGCTACACAAAACAGTTTTGAACCCAAATGAAGGTGGTGCTCGGCAGCAGCCCTTCCTTGTGCAGCATATCAGCCTCCCAGTTAATTGTTCTTAATTTTAAAAAGTAAGAAATAAAAGAAAACTCAGGACAGGCAGGGAGCCGGTGGGCGAAAAAGAGGTGTCCGTGAGTGGGACGGCTGTATAGCAGTGTGCAAGATGTCTTTTTTTTTTAGTTAAACCTGATTAGATGTTATTGGCCAGATTTGTTTATATGATAGGTTTGTGTGTTTCTGTGTGTATAGTATTTTTAATCTATAAAACTTGTAATAAAATATTAAAGTGGGAAAAAAAGACTTCTGCCTCTGGCCATGGATTAGTAGCCATTAAGGCTAGTGGCTGTTCAAACCCAGCACCCTCTGCAGTACTCCAGACTGGCCCACTAGCATAAATGGGTTCTTTTGTAAACCTTCTAAACTGGCACGAGGCCTGAAAGCAAAAGGGTGTGAAATCGGTGTGCCCTTTAGAGCTTTATCTGACAGATTAAAAAGGGGTCACGCCACAATTTGGCTTCAACAAGGCACTTTCCAGACCGGGCCAGTAATATCTCCCTCCGTCTACTCAGGCGGCTTCTGGCATAAGATGACAAGTGTCGATTCCTGATAAGCAACCATTAAGGCGGATAGTTAGACAGTGCCATTGCGGTACACTCCATAAATGTTCCCGGCACACGCTGCGAGGATAATATGTCACTTATTAACTGGCAGCAAAGAGGAAGAAGAGGAGGAGAATCAGCGAGTGTGGGTAGAACTGGATTGTCTCCAGGTTTAATTCAAAGCTGCTTCATCCACATCCAGGAGTTAATTCCAGCTTCTGTGATCAACAAATAAGCAAGAAAGAATCACATCAGCCCATGTGCCAGCCAACCAGAAGCTGACACAACAGCCACGGGAATAGCTGGAGAGCATGACTGAG
The DNA here is from genome assembly GCA_021292165.1 of Shinisaurus crocodilurus. Lineage (NCBI taxonomy): Eukaryota > Metazoa > Chordata > Lepidosauria > Squamata > Shinisauridae > Shinisaurus > Shinisaurus crocodilurus. Next base: position 3,565,351 of record JAHFWL010000004.1, on the reverse strand, counting down.
AGACGACTGGAGGACAGGAAAAGAGGCAATGTTTTTCAGTAACTTTCTCATTGTTTCTGCAATGCCAAGACCACATTTTCTATCACCGTTTCCCCCAGAGTCTGGAACACAAATGTCAAGTCAAAATTGCATGATCCATGAATGCTTCATCCGGGGCCAGCAAAGTCATACATACATCATTCTCAACACAAGAAATAGCCAGAGTTACTATTCTCTGGATCCAGGACAAATATCCCCTTTTGGATATTTCCCAACATCCCACATTGGGTAATGCGACACTTGGAATGTGGCTCAGGCACTTTTAGCCATTTCAGTGTTTTCTACTGTTTAAGCAGTCAGTGTGGTTAATGTTGAGATTTTGTATTATTATTATTATTATTATTATTATTATTATTATTATTATTATTATATTCATACCCCACCTTTTTTCCTGAAAGGAACCCAAGGTGGCTTACATAATCCTCCTCCTCCTCTCCACTTTATCCTCACAACAACCCTGTGAGGTAGGTTAGTAGGTCCGTGACTGGCCCAAAGTCACCCAGTGAGTTTCATGGCCGAGCGGGGACTAGAACCCGGATCTCCCGAGTCCCAGCCCAACACTCTCACCACTACGCCACACTGGGTTGTTTGTTGTAATTAATTATTATGGGGGTTTTTTAGATTTACTGCTGTATTTTAGATTTTACTGATGTACGGTATTACTGTTATGTTTTACTATTTGTATTTTCTGTTGTATTTTTGTTTGTTGCCCTGGGAACCCTGGCAGTTGAAGGTGCAGGCTTGAAATATATTAAGTACTGTATATCAATAATTAAATAATCTTGGCTATGTAGGAGGAGAAAACTGGGTTATTTATTTATTATTAATATAGTGCTTAAGATTAAAAATCTCCAAGCGGTTCCCATATAAGTATTAAAAACCACATTTAAACACAATATTAAAACCCTATTAAAACAATTAGAACACTGTTAAAAACAGTAACAATGCAGAAATAATTCAAAGAGCAGTAAAATCTAACAGCATATGATCGCTTGTGATTCTTTACGAGCCAGAGAAGGACTTGGTGAACAAATGCATTTCTAGGAGGCATTTGAAACTTACCACATGTTCTGCCCCCCAAACTGCACAGGGGAGTGTCTTCCAGATGGTTGGCACTGCTATGGAGAAGGCCTGCCTTCGAGATATTACATGGCAACGTTCTGTTAGTCGCGAAATGACCAGCAAGACCTTCTCTGAAGATCTTAACGGTCGGCTGGGTATATATAGGGAAAGGTAGTCTGCTAGGTGTCCTGGTCCCAATTTGTTTAGGGTTTCTTGTATGTCAACAACGTAACCTTGAACATGGCTCAGTAGCTAACAGGCAGCCAGTGCAGTTCTTTTAACACAGGTATTATGTGAGCATAGCTGGGTGTGCCACTGAGCGCCCTCACTGCTGCATTCTGCACTAGCTGCAGCTTCTGAACCAGGCCCAAGGGCAGCCCCACGTAGGGCACATTACAGTAGTCCAAGGACCCGCAACACAATGCCCATAGGCGCCATGGCGCCCACAGACACCTCCAATGGCACCTGCAAAGGGCTCCCCAATGTGGTGCCCGTGAGCACCCAAAATTGGTTTTTTAAAAATTGTTTTAATATACATACCGTAGATAGATTTAAATAAAATGCATACAACTTTACAGCAATTATACATAGGCTTCAACAAAAGCGGGCCAAATACCCAACTAAGAATCCATTTGAAGGCGGTGTCTGTATGCCATCCGCTCAAATATTGAAAGAGGTGTAATGTCCTCAATCCACTGCATTATATGAGGTGAGTTTTTATCCTGTTGTAATATCAGTCTTTTAGCTATCAAAAGAATCCACCGCCTTTTCCATTTGTTAATTTCCATGAAGCGGGTAAATAATTTAAAAGAATACGTACATCAGCGAATATCAAAGACCATTCCAGTACAAAATGTATCTGTGTAATAACACCCGCCCCCCCCAAAAAAGAAGCAACTACAGGACATCACCAAAAGAGATGTTTAAAACAAGCATCAGCTGCATTGCACCACCAGCAATTAGTTCAATTAGACAATCCTTATTAAAGAGATGTTGCGGCATCCTACAGACATGAAACAAACATTTTTTGCTGAATAAGATGCAGCCTAAGATCCACAGATGCGACAGGGAAACACCAAAGTGGCAATCCGCTGGTTAGGCATTTTGTGGTGGTGCCCACAGCAGTTTCTCAAATTCTCAAATGTGCCCACAGGTCCAAAAAGGTTGGGGGGAACCCCTGCAGTAGCCTAACTGAGATTACCAGTGCATGGATCACTATGGCTAGGCTGCCCCTATCCAGAACAATGTCAGTGGCGCGAAGGCCGGATGTGACGCGACGGGACCGCCGGTGCTGCCGAGAGGCGAGCCACCACTTGCTTGCAATGGTAGGAAGCAGCGGGAGCGGCTCCACGCATCTCCCTGCGAGGGAGCCAGCAAAGCACTTGCCGGCTCCCTGGCAGGGAGATGCACCTCCTGGCCACTCGGCCGGCCGGCCGGTGCAGCAGCGCGAGGCGGTGGCCGAGCCCGGCCGCACCGCGCCTCCAGGGAAGCCCCCGTCTCCTGTCCACTCCTGGCAGAGCGAGTGGAGGCAGGCGAGGCGAGGCGCGGCCAGGACCCCGGGAGCCGGCACATCAAAGCAAGTTTCCCCATTAGAAATAATGGGAACTCCGCTGATTCATTCCACAACCATTTAATCACTGCTTTGCCGACTCCCTCCATGGGGCTCCCTCCCAGGGAGCCGGCAAAGCAGTGATTAAATGGTTGTGGAACGAATCAGCGGAGTTCCCATTATTTCTAATGGGGAAACTCGCTTTGATGTACGAGTATTTTGGATTACGAGCATGGTTCCGGAACGAATTATGCTCGTGATCCAAGGTATTACTGTATCAGTTTAATCCAAGAGCACCTGCAGCTGAGACACCACCGCTCTCTCAAGTACCTTATCTAGGAAGTGGGTATTTGTGACTGGACGATAGTTGGCATAGATCTTCAGGTCAAGGAAGGTTTTTTTCAGGAGTGGTCTCACCACTGCCTCCTTCAAGGCAGTAGGGAAGCACACCAACACATGATGCATTCACCACTCCCCCCAATCCGGCCAGCCAGTCCCCTGTGGCTAGCTTGAAGAAGCCATGAAGGGCAGGGGTCAAGTGGTCGTACAGATGCAAGCATCATGTCCACATGCTCAGGCTCCAAAAACTGAAACTGATCCCACTAAACAGGATAAGATGACGCACTGGACACCTCAACAGACACTGCATCAATAGCGACACTCAAGTCACCGTGAAGGTGAGCGATTTTATCCTCCAAGTGTCTTGCAAACTTGCCACAATGGTTGCTAAGCAACTGCCAGGCATCCTTCCTGAAGAGGTGACCCAAGGAGGAGGAGAAGGAACAAAAACCCAGAGAGTGGGGAGGAGGGAGGAAAGGGACAATGACTGGGGGACTGGATCAGGCCCTCCAGAAAACCCACAGTCCTAGGGTCGTCCTTGAATAGGGTAGGCACATGTGCATTGCCCAGAAAGAGGAAATGTGTCACCAAAAATGAACACTGAGATTTGCATAAAATGTGCTTATGCTAATTTATACTTAAAGGTGCAAATTTGGAAATAATGAATATAATTTGAGTAGAAACACAAGGACCAGTCTGCTGCCCAGGTGCTCATTGTTGATGGGCAACTTCACCTTCACGGCCCTTCAGCTCTTCCTTCTTAAGATTCTTTCTCTTTAAACTGGGCTTGGACTGGAGACTAGAGCCCTTCAAAAAGCAGGCATCGTTAAACAGAGGGCTGTATCCTGAAAGCCCTTCAAATATAGGACTGTCCCTGTACAAAGTAAGATACATGGCCACCCCATCCTTGAATATCTTGTATTTCATCAGAATGCAAGCCTTGCAGCTACACAGAACTATTCTTTACGCAGAAAGGAGTCTGTGAAGGGGGCAATGCCTTTCCCTTCCCCAACACATTTCAATGCACTCATTCTCATTCCATGTCTCTCCCTTGTATTTGTTTTAATTTCCTGGGATGAACACAGCAGTGACATTCTGCACCACCTGGAAAGGTCTTCACTCCTGTCGTGAAAGCACCCAGAGAAGGGAATTCCCTAATTTCCCTGGATAGTTTATTTCACTGCTGAATTCCCACGCCGGGTTTAACCTAGATCTCTGTTCCTTCAGTTGACGCCTGCAGCTCCCTGATCTGTCAGGATTCCTGCTGCTCTGTTGTTTGAGCAGCGCAACTCTGTGGAACCACCATTTAGGTGCATCGCAGAATGCGCAGCATTTACCGTATGTCAGGTCTTTGCACGTCTGACTTTGCACCCAAAACAAAGAGAGTTTCAGTATGAATATCCACAGCAGGAAAATAAAAGGGAGCCTGTCTCCTTAAACGTCCGAGCCCGACATGCCTGCAGAAGTTAATATAATTATCTGGAGGTGACTCTGTAGGAGACCCAGCACAAGGAGGGCCATTGTGGCTCAATTATTAACTGGGGTGGGGTGGGGGGAATGGACCCCTGACTTTATCGGAATGTGGCCTTACTCGACGGCAATGTTGCCGTTGCCAGAGAATGCACCGGAACTGTGCACAAAGGTTAATTAATTCAACCTCCATGCTAGACTTAGCCCTCCAGCCACTTGATCTCTGAGAAAGTGCAATTCTTACCCTGCTGTGAAATCCAGCTCACCAATTATTGCCTTGAGTTTCCCCAAAGGGAAGAAAAAAATGTCTGGTTTAAAGGGCACCAAGGCTGGCACAGCACCGCTTAGTGTCTCAAAGGAGAAGTCGGTCTAAACCTATTTGGAAGCCACATCACATGACCCAGGTGCCTTTCCCTTCCCTGCACAATCCTCAAATGTGTGGGGACCTGTGATGAAGGAAGGCACCCTGCACACATTCTACCATCTTTGTCCTTGTTTCTCATGTCTCAGGGTTTAGCCTGCTCACAGAAAATAGATCCAAATAGAGACAAGAGCGGTGGCACAATCAAAGCTGGGTCTGGAAGCAGCCCTGGAGTCTGGGTCCGTTTCCCACTGTGTGCTGCCCCAAACAGAACAAACCCAGAGCCTCTAACGTCACAGGAAATGAATAAGATGTGTCCATCTTGGTTTGCAAATGTTTCTGAATACCTCAAAGAGCTACTGTGTTTTGTTTGTGTTGTGTTGCGTGCTCCTAGCCTTCCAGGATGGTATGTTCAAACGTTAGTGAGAAGGTTTTGAGATGGATGGCAAATGAAAGACTGTGTTGGGATAATGTGCTGCTAGAGATTATATTTCCCCCTACTCATTTCTGGGACTAGTCCGACTTCCTAAGCCATGGGTCCTGTCACTGGAGGAGGAGCTATTGCAGCCCATGACCACAACATACGCCCAGCTCCACACCATCATAGCTCCTCCAAAGACAGTGTCTATTGCTAGAGCTGCCTTCCCTGTACACAACCCCAGGGCAGTGGTTTCCAAAGTGGGGCTTCCTTGGGAGCAGAATAGGCGGTTCTTCAGTAAAAAGATCAGTAATGGCAGATGAGCTTTCGAGGAAGACAGCTGGCCCACCACTATCTGTGCAACCTTCCCCTGCGATGCACAGGTGGAGGGAGTGCCAGGCACACTCTCGGCCACGCAGAGCAACAGTGCGCCACACGAGCTGACTGTGCACCCTAGAATACATCCTGGAATGCACTACGGTGCACAAGGATTTCCTCAGCAGGCAATTCAATTTGGGAAATAATTCCCAAACCAGGGAATCCAACCAAGTTCTCCCAAGCCAGCAGGGGGAAAGAACTTTGAGAGGTCTTCAAGTCGCTTTTCAAATGAGAAGTGAGCTTTGAAAGTCCTAAAATTCTTCTCCGGCTCAAAAATCTGAGCCAAAGAATCCCCAACCCTCAAAACACCCTCTGTGCAAGCTCCTCACACTACTCCACAAACCAATGGCTACTGGTGTGGCGGAGGGCGGGTAACCAGAGGCAGATCCAAGGGGGATGATGACGATGACGATGACGATGATAGTCAGAGCAACACAGAGACCATTCTTAAGCCACAACAAAAACAATCCTCAGAATTTTAAAAATAAAGGCAAATAATGCCAGGCAACAGGCACCATACGCAGCTTTTTAAAAGGGGAGGAAAATTCCAGGCACTGATTCTGCCACCCTCACATCAACCCGCACAGGAGGTACCAACCCACGCAGGGGGCCGTGTGTGGGTGTGCTTGGTATTGCTGCTGGTGTGTGTGTGTGTGCACCACAGTTGTGTCCCATGTGCACTGGCTCAGCTTGTCTGAGCGTGGAAAGCTAAGCAGGGTCAGGCCTGGTTATTACTTGGATGGGAGACCCCTCCTCTAGTTCCCTGCATTGAGCAGGGGGTTGGACTCGATGGCCTTGTAGGCTCCTTCCAACTCTATGATCTATGAAATACTATGAAATATGATCAGCACAGCTCTCCTGTGGACTGAACTCTGCCGGTGGCATTGAGTCCCACTGGCTCAGCTTGACCACCACTTGCCAAAGCTCCCATCTGGAAGCACACTAAGGCAGGTTGGAATGAGGCTTCCATGACCCTCAAGCAGATTTCTCAGCCTTTCCAGCATCACCAAAACCAACCATTTGTGACACAAGGACCCCCCAAAACAATACACAACACGCTCCAGTGGCAGAGGCAGAAAGCGCAACGGAGGAAGCTGTAGTCTCAGCCTCAGAGCACCGGGGTTTCTGCAGCAGTTGATGAACGTGATGAAACATCCGTAAACAGCTGGGAATAATATCATTGGGGTGGGGTGGGGGGGGGAGCAGCCCCATAATTGTGCGTATCTAATCTGACACACGCGGCACCTTTCCCTATCAGCTGAAGGCAAATACAGGCACGTTGAACCCTTGAGGGGAAAACAGTGTTGTCAGTTCATCATGTGAGTGTCAGGCGCTCTCCTTCAAAGTTATGTCTCTCTGATGCAAAGGCCCAGAGAGAGGGAGGGAGAGAGAGAGAAGCAGACAGTTAACCAACAACATCAGAGCACATTTGGCTGAAATGAAGAAGATGTCTCACCTGCCTTGAGGCTGTGCCGTGTCTTCAGTGCCTGCCTGCCTCCCACACATGCACACATGCACACAATCCTTGTGGGGAAATTCTGCCTCGGCTAATAGGAAGAGCTGCTGGATGTCAGGAATCCTTTGAAGTTTCTGTCTCTGTCTGTGCCGCAGCGGGAGCAGGGCAAAGCCAGCACGCTCCAGGGGAGTTTCTTGCGAGCTACAGAGCAGCAGAAGCCGCTGCTACTCCTTGGCCGTTGTCAGTGCAAGTCAGGCTCCGCGCTCCTTCCACCACGCGCAGGTGGCCTGGCCGAGCCGGGCTGGGGCGCCCTCCCCCTGCGGCCTCAGCCAATCGCCTGCCGCTTCTGTCAGCTGAAGCCTCTGGAAACCTTTCCAAACAGCTGTGCTTTCCCTGCCTTCTGCTCTCCTCTTGACTAAGGAAACCTCAGAGTCAAAGACCTTCTTTACTTCGGCACAGTCACTTGCTAATCCAGCACATTGAGACTCAATACAGGCCTGTGGCTCATGCTGGCTCAGCTTGTCCGAGCGTGGAAAGCTAAGCAGGGTCAGGCCTGGTTATTCCTTGGATGGGAGACCCCTCCTCTAGTTTCCTGCATTGAGCAGGGGGTTGGACTCGATAGCCTTGTAGGCTCCTTCCAACTCTATGATCTATGATCTCATGAAATCCACGGTGCGCACACTCATGATGTGGGTAGCAAGAGGGACACAGCAGGGACATGCTGGCAGCGGTAAGCACAACTCCATCCACGTTTCCAGCCCAAGCCCAAACTGGGGAGAGGTAACGAGTGGGGTACTACAGGGGTTGGTCCTGGGCCCGGTGCTATTCAACATTTTTATTAATGACTTGGTCGGGTGCAGTGCTCTCCAACACAGTTGGGTTTTCTGCAGGGAACCGCGATTTGATAGGTGCTGGACCGAACATCAAGAATTTGGACCACACTGGGAGGAACCAGATTACATCTGGACACAGCAACCCAATTCAAGATCGATTGTAGATCAGGATGGAGCATCGGGGCTCGCAACAACGCAAATGAAATAAAATGGGATATAATTGCCAAGTGCTGTCGCCACTGAACGGGAGGGACCACACTTTAAGAAGGAGTTCAAATGGGAGGACACGGGGCCAGAACATACTACAAGTGAGAGAGGATCTTGGAATGTGGATTCCACCCAGATTCCACCTAAACATCAGGAAAAATTTCCTGACGGTCAGAGCAATAAGACAATGGAACCAACTCCCTAGGGAGGTGGTGGGCTCTCCCACTCTGGAGGCATTCCAGGTGCAGCTGGACAGCCATCTGTCAGGGATGCGTTTGACGTGGATTCCTGCACTGAGCAGGGGATTGGACTCGATGGCCTTGTAGGCCCCTTCCAACTCTATATAAAACTCATATAGTTCTCCCATCACCACGGGACCAAAGGAACTTTCTGTCTCTAAATTCAATTGTTATTCATCATACCAAAAATACAACATATCTTGACATGGCTTGTTCCCTTTCCCCTTATTTAAAACAAAATCTAAAAATAATCCCCAAATATCCTTAAAATTATAGACCCATTGCTTTCAAGAGGCCTTTGCCACGACTGACTTGAGGTGGATTCGGACCATCCATGTCAATGGGATTTGAGCAACTTAACTGCATGCAGGATTGTAGCCCGAGATTGCAACAGCACAGCCACATGCTTCCTCCTGCCAAAGCTCTGCACATGTACAAGGGTCACAATCTCTTCTCCCTAGGACTGCACTCTTAGATTAATTCTCTAAAGATCTGTTGATAAATTAAAAAGGTGCCTTGGATTAATGAGGGTGCTATTTTACTGTTTTTAGAACAAATACTTACAAAAATTGGAGGTGAGCTCCATTTTAGAAAAGGCATTCCCTCTTTTCTTACAAACACGAGGAAACGCCTCTTCTCAGATGATGCCCTGCTACAACATATCTGCATGCATTATCAGAAAAACAAAGGAAGTATCCTATTATTTCCCCTTTCAGAACTGTTGTTTTACTCACATGCAAGGTAAGCTGCAGTTCTGCGCATGTCTACTCGGAAGTAAGTCCCACTGTGTATCGGATTGCAGCCTTCAACAGATTACTCAACTGATTAAATCTCATATGAGCAAGTTGTCTAAGGTTTTGTTACTGAGGTCCTTCCCCCTGACCCCACTTCCAAAATGAAGCTGCCCATTCCCTTTAGAACCGAAAACACAAGCATCCCCAGAACGCGCCCTGCAATTAATCCGCACCATGTGCACAGGCATGGACTCCAAGGCACATAAATCCTGGCCAGGGCAGTCCCAACTGCTTCATGTGTGGCGCTCTCGTACTCCCTCCCTCACGCCCCAAAAGGCTTTGATCACGAACGCCTCTTTGCCTGCTCCACAGCTGTGCTTTGTCACCTGCCAAGCGGCAAGAAGCTATGCGAACAGGCCTGTGGCTTACGCTGGCTCAGCTTGTCTGAGCATGGAAAGCTAAGCAGGGTCAGGCCTGGTTATTACTTGGATGGGAGACCCCTCCTCTAGTTTCCTGCATTGAGCAGGGGGTTGGGCTCGATAGCTTTGTAGGCTCCTTCCAACTCTATGATCTATGAAATCTATAGGAAACCTCCCTCGCTCTCTGCCACCCCACCATGATGAAACCAAGATCTGGACTGCCCACCCACAGACATCATCGTCCTGGTCAGCCTCTGCTACAGGCAATTCTATCTCCAACATGAACGCTGCAGAAATTGGCAAAAAAAAAAAAAAAAAGAGGGGCACAAGGTGACAAGAGCTCCTCAAAGCTGTTCTGCCATTCCTCCAGGGCCCCCATAGATCCAGAAGAAAGCCCACAGCATACAAATCAAGCCCAATTTTGATGTTTGCTCTGGAAGATTATTTATTTATGTTAATATTTATAAGCCACTTTTCCACCCAAAAGGGTCCCCAAAGCTGTGTGCAAAAAAGGCCATTGAAAATATAATCGATATTCAACAAATTGGAAATAAACATTAAATAACACTGTAAAAGACTAGAGCAACTGAACAAGCAGGAATAAAATCAACAGCGAAGCCCAGCAGAGTCAAGAAAACCACCAGTCAGGGGATGGAAGCCGACCAATACTGAAGGCACATCGAAATAAAACTGCCTTCACGAAGTCTGAAGATCAATAAGGAGGGGACCAAACAAGGCTTCTGCCTGGGGCGGGGGAGTTCTACAGTCTGGGTGCCCCAACCAAGAAGGCCCAGTCTGGCATCCCCAAGTAACAAACGCACCTCTGATGCTGCTGGGATGCAGCGTGGGGCCGCTTGCAAAGTACTCATGTGGGAAGAAAAAGGATGCAAGAGCAGTTGGTCCTTTAAGTGCCCCACTCCCAAACACATACATACATTAACACCCTATACTCCACTTCCATTAGCAATGAAGATCTACTGTCACCATCAGTTTTGGAATCACAGTAACTAAGGTGGATCACGTCCCCCACTTCACCCATTCATTCAGGGGCACACTTTTGCCACTTGGCAGAGTAGCTTCTGCAAACTACCCAGAGGACTGTTTGTCGATGGGCGATGTAGAAATGCAGTAGGTACCGTAAGTAGCTAAGTGATAAGGGCACACGCCTAGGCGTCTTTAGACAGAAGAAAGTCTGTCTACACGTGCAGAGGACTGTGCCTTAAAGGGTGTTTACTTCAGCTTAGTACCCCTTAACTAATACCGGCAGAGCAATCCTACTGTCCAGCTCGGGGCACTCCAATTTCAATGTCTCTGCTGCGTCTAAAGCCTCTGCGCTGACATGCAACGGATCGCACTGACCGACGTCACAAATTTCACAATATAAAATACAAAACAAATATTTAAAAGAATAAAATACAATATAATGCAAAACAAGAAACAGCACAGGAATCAATAAAATATAATATCCTAGAACTAAATCTCTAAAATGCCTGGAAGAAAACAAAGGTCTTTGCCTGGCACAAAAAATATAACAACGTAGGTGCCAGGTGAACCTCTTTGGGGAGTTTATTCCATAAGTGGGGTGCCACCACTGAGAAGGCCCTCTCTCTTGTAGCCACCCACCTAACTTCCTTTGGCAGGGGCATCCAAAGGAGAGCCTCTGAAGATGACCCAGGGGTCCAAGCAGGTACACGCGGGAGGAGACGTGCCTTTAGATACCCTGGTCCCAAGCCATTTAGGGCTTTAAAGGTCAACACCAACACTTTAAATTGGACTCAGAAATGGACAGGAAGCCAGTGCAGCTGACGAAATCAATAAGCATGCCTAATTCTGTGCAGGATCGATACTAGCATTCAGGCAGTGTATGGAGTGGAACACAGCTTCCAGACGGTGGTATTTGAAAACATGCAGGGTTGGAAATACTGCAATGTGGGCGGGTGGAGCGTCATCACGCAAATGCCTAAACACTCGAAAACAGGCTCTCACTGTCATGGGCGTCAGCCAGCTCGCATTTCGTCTCCTAGCCCCTTGACGCTCACCCCATTCCTTCCCCAGCCACAACCTCTTTACCTCCTGCCATGCCTGCCTCCTCCTACTCCTCCTCCTCCTCCTCCTCCTCCTCCTCCACTTCCTGGGCCACTGGGCGTGAAAGGCACGTGTCCTGGCCTAATCCACTTCTTCAGCTTCCTCCCTGCACCCACCTGATCAATGGGGAGTCTTATTTCCCCTCTCGAGACAGCAGCGGGGCCTCCTTGGAAAGGGCTCTCCTGAATGAAGCTTCTGTTCCCACTGGATTCTTACAAAATAGGAGTTAGCAGAGGGTGGCCGTGGGGAATATGTGGGAAGAGAAAAGGGACAGGGTGTGTGTTAGCGGACAGCACGATGCCCAGGAACACAAACCGCTTCTCTGAACAAAGAACACTGAGAGGAAGTGGTGTTGGTCAGTGGGAGAAGGCCTTGGAACCACATATAAATAGCTGCCACTTCCAACGTGGGTTTGTCATAATATGACCTGAATGGCACGAGCCACCGCTATCTGGTGCCTGTTCCGTCTCCCCATCGGCTTTTGGCAGGGAGAGGGAGTGACAAATCAGTGTTCTCCAACCTTGGGGCTGGGGCATGCTGGGAGTGGTAGGCCAAAAACATCTGGGGACCCAAGGTTGGAGAACACTGAACTAGATGGATCCATACATGAATGGATTTCCTGTTTCTTCATCCAAATGTAAATGTAAACTTGGATCAGGCCCACGGCACTAGGTGAAGGGGGTTGAACCCTTTCCACAGTTTGAATCTCTCCCCTCCACCAAGCTGCAACTTGTCCCACAGCAAAAGCCACACGGACACCTCTGTGGCACTTGTATGTTTACCCCATAGGTCAAATAGCGGCTGGGGTGGGATTCAGCTCAGGAAAGTGGCCGGGGGGGGGAGAGCATGGCCCCTATCAGGCGGCGGGAGGGGGTGCGGGGAGTGGGCTGGTTTTGCCTTTGGAAAATAATGCTGGGGATTGGTCATGCGTCTCCCAGCATCTTCTTCTTTTCTTTCCTTAGATGGCGTTATTAGAGTGTCCTCAATAACGGACCACGCTCAAAGGTATCAGGGCCGAATCCAATCCCCGTTCCAGCGATGAATAGGCGAAGAAGCAATCGTGCAAGCAAAACAAGGGATTCACATTGCCGTCTTGGTGCTTGACCCTCCCGAAGCTGCTACTAGCCGTGAAGGAGAAAATATACAGAAACCCTTCTTTTTCTCTCTCTGCAGGTAACAGCAGCTTCAGGGGGCTGATTTAAGTTGGGGAAATAGCACAGGGGAAAGAGTTAGACCTTCTCCAGTGCCATGTGGAGATGTAACATTTCTGGAAATTTTGAAGCCATGAAAAAAGCATGTTTTTTTTCCGGGGGGGGCGGGCGGTCCAGGAAAAACATACTTTTAGGGAAACATTGAAAAATAACCTATAGTTAATTCTGTAAAGTACTCTTTACAGATCTAAAGTCACTTTGTTGCTTTGGGACAGCCTTCCCCAACCTGGAGCCCTCCAGATACTTTGGACTTCGGCTCCGATGGGCCCCAGGCAGCATGGCCAATGGTCAGGAATGCTAGGCATTGTAGTCCCAATACCTGGAGGGCACCAGGTTGGGGAAGGCTCCTTTGGGAACATAAATTGCACTTATGTATAACTTGGTTTGCTGATAAAATTATCATTAAAATTAAAAACTATTAAAAGTAAACTCAGTAAATTTGTAATTATTGACTGAATATACTATACTTTTAAATTTAATATACCAAATACGATAATTTTATGAGCAAATCAAGTTATACATAATACTTTTAGTTTCCTATTTTATGTCTGACCATGATTCCCTGAAACAGCTGAATCATTCTAGAAGCCAGAAGCAGGAAGAACTGGAGGCAGAAAAAGATTGACAGCACGGCATCTGTTTCTGTTTGTAAAGAAGTTTAGGGAGATTCCTAAACCTGGTCCTGTTTGTGGAGTGGAGTTTAGGGAATTCCAGTCTGAAGAATCATAGAATCATAGAAAGTAGAGTTGGAAGGGGCCTACAAGGCCATCGAGTCCAACCCCCTGCTCAATGCAGGAATCCAGGTCAAAGCATCCCTGACAGATGGCCGTCCAGCTGCACCTTGAATGCCTCCAGACTGGGAGAGCCCACCAGCTCCCTAGGTAGTTGGTTCCATGTCTTATTGCTCTGACAGTCAGGAAATTTTTCCTGATGTTTAGGTGGAATCTAGGTTCCTGTCACTTGAGCCCATTATTCCGTGTCCTGCAAACTGGGATGATCGAGAAGAGATCCTGGCCCTCCTCTGTATGACAACCCTTCAAGTACTGGAAGAATGCGATCATATCTCCCCTCAGTCTCCTCTTCTGAAGGCTAAACATGCCCAGTTCTTTCAGTCTCTCCTCATAGGGCCTTGTTTCCAGTCCCTTGATCATCCTTGTTGCCCTCCTCTGAACCCTCTCCAGTTTGTCTACGTCCTTCTTAAAGTGTGGTGCCCAGAACTGGACGCAGTACTCAAGATGAGGCCTAACCAGTGCCGGGTAAAGGGAATGATCACTTCCCGCGATTTGGAAGCTATACTTCTATTAATGCAGCCCAAAATAGCATTTGCCTTCTTTGCAGCCACATCGCATTGCTGGCTCATATTCAGTTTGTGATCTACCACAATTCTCACTTGTAGTATTGTTGAGCCAAGTGTCCCCCATTCTGTAACTCTGCACTTGGTTTCCTCTCCCTAGGTGCAGCACTTGGCATTTATCCCTATTAAATTTCATTCTGTTGTTTTCAGGCCCAGCGCTCCAGCCTATCGAGATCGCTTTGAATTTTCATAGAATCATAGAGAAGTAGAGTTGGAAGGGGCCTACCGGGCCATCGAGTCCAACCCCCCCACTCAATGCAGGAATCCAGGTCAAGGCATCCCTGCAACAGCCCATGGGTTCTGGGTGGCTTGTTACCCATGGCAGTAAGCCACCCCAGCCAGGTCCACAAGACACAACAAAGCTGCTCTGGTGAGGGTAATTATGCGGATCCCCCCAGAACACGACCGGCTTATTTCCCCAGGTGCTATCATGTGAACCGGGCCAGCACCTCTTTCACGTGTGGATTTTAGATTAGAACTGCATTAACTGACTGCTACAGCATTTAACCAGAACCACCATTTAACCAGAAACACACAACTCTGTAGAACAAAACCCGAACTGTCAAGAATGCACATTTTCTTCCCTATTATGAAATAGTGACTCTACTCACATGTTGGGAAACGGAGCATGGTTTGGAGCATCCCTAAATGTCTATCAGTAAAGGATACATTAGGCCAGTAATTTAATAAGGAGTGGATGAAATAACTATGATGGGAATCTTACAGAGAGGATTAAAAAAAAACACATTTCCACCCATGGCCTCATTATTTCCAGAAATTTTACATCTCTTGTCTTTCTATAATAGTCTTCTTATTACATAATTTTTAGAAATCATTTTGGGAGAGCAAAGGCTGCATAACAATATATATACACCTTGTCTCAAATATTTTATTCATCATCCTAAAAGAAAATATTCATAATCCGAAGCACTTCATTTTTTACCCCATTTTTCATGAAAAAAAGCAAAAACAGCCCATGGAAAAAATGGATTTTTCCTGAACTCTTCCAGGTTTTTTTCCCAGGCGTTCACATCCCTAGCGCCACTCCAAGCGCCACTGCTGTTAACAGAACACAAAGTCATTGGGAGCTCAACCCATGCCTTGCTCGTCCCAGAGGCCAGCTCATATATTCACCAGGCTGGTGGAGCAGCTGCACACATTCCGTATGGACACCACTCCTGCTTGTGTAGGGGAAGAGCTCCCCGAATGAAGTGCCCACAAACCCCGTGACCCTGTAAGGGTGGCGGGGACCGTGGGTTGGGGAACGGCACTTCTGCCCCACGGGCTGGAGAGCACTCTGGCTCTAACGTGGCTCACTTCACAATCAGGAGACAGAGGTGGTAGTCTTGTGATGAGCAACCACTGAGTGTCCACCCAAACAAGACACGCACACATTTAGGCTATCTTTGGAAAGAGCCCATTTCCCTCTGCCATGGACTGGCCCTACCAGGAATAACAGCTCCTGCTCATTTGTCGGGGTGAACAGTGTAGCGATCGATCTAAGGGGGGGATTTCCTCACTGTGAATTCACTGCAGCCTCAGGATGGCGCCTGGAACTCGCTGGGCTTCTCATCTCCTCTAGACACGCCTGTGTAGTCATGGCTGCCATTTTACTGGAGGCTACTGGGAAAGACAGGAGTCCAGCGTCTCTCGCCCAGTGTCGACGATCAGCAGCCCCTGCCCCCCAATGGCTTGGGATTCACACTCAAGGCTTAAGAAGACTAGGGGGAAGCTGAAGCTGGTCCTCAAAAGTCCAGACGGTTTTTGCTCTACTCCAGTGGAAAAACATTTGGCATCAATAAGGATTTCAAGAGTCTTCCCCTCATTTCCTGATCTGAAAAGGAAACCAAGGGAAGGGAGGGGAGGGGGGGATGCAAGAGGCAGGAAATATCTCCCAGGCACTAAACTCTGAAATGGAATGAGATACTGGAGAGGCACCAAACCAGCACGGCCAATGGTGAAACACACACACTTCTGTTTCGTGCTGGAGAAGACCGGCCACTAGGATGGTGCCGGTCAGGAGAATCAGGAGAAAAAATAGCCGGCCGGCCACAAGCAGGCCTCAGCCTCAGCCAGCCTGATGAATGGGCGGCATTGAGAAAGCCCACGCGGAGGGGGATATTAATAGTTCACAGCACATCGCCGGGGCACAGCAGCCTGCCCAAGCGTTTTGCCTCAGCTGACGCTGCTGCCCAAACACGGGTGCACGTGTGCATGAAAGAGCAGGCGATCGCAGGACAGGGAGCAAGCATGGGGGCTTTACATGGGTTTTGTTTTTTTTTTTTAGCAATTACTGGAATCCTTTTGGCCAAAAAAATGGGGAATTACACAGGCTTTAGACAGAACCAGCGAGAAAGACAGCTAGATGGCAGGTCTTTTCTCAAATGATGGGTAAATAACTCTTGAAAGGTTCTGCGTCTGCTTGTCACCCGCACTTCAGCCAACATGCATTATGTCTCTGCTCTTGTTACTTGCCCTTTGCGAGTATGGCAGCATTTTACGGTTGTGCCCCGGACAGTTTCTCAGATTTCCAAGTGTGTCCAGGGGTGCAAAAGGTTGCGTGTCCCTGCAGCAAACAAACAGGCACTTGCAGGAGGAGGGACAGACAAGACCCTCCCACACCCCACGCCACTTCCAGCTCCTAACTGAAGGCTGCCATTTGTGGGTCAAGAGCAGAATGTGGTCAGTGTCCTATCCACATCCTCGTATCTCTGTATTGTCCTCTCCAGTTGGGCTGGCCTGGATTGCCCCGTACACGGCCGTGCTGGTGATCGGCCTAAGCATGGAAGTCCCACCAACGCGTAGCCACGGCAGGGGAGGGCAACCTCTGGTTCTAGTGGTAGGAAGTCCCCAAAGGGAGTGGGGCTGAGCAATGTGTTTGCTTCCCGACACAGACTCTCAAGAGGTCTCCCCATTCTTCGCTTCCCCACCAGCCAGACCATTTCATAAAGGAAACCCTCAGGAAGAGATTTCATAGATCACAGAGTTGGAAGGAGCCTACAAGGCTATCAAGTCCAACCCCCTGCTCAGTGCAGGAAACTAGATCTTTTGGAAACGCTTCCATATGTGTATTTACGTATTTGTTCCTTACAAGTGTGACTCTGAGCAATATTTTACCCCACCTTGGTCAAAATTCTGTAGGGCCACTGGGGGTCAGATGAAGATGCCCCAAAGCTGGATCCAGCCAGCAATTGACCATGCCTGCCCCAAAACAAGTCATATGTAAATTAAATGTGCCCTCTATTTGAGCAAATTCATATCTGCAAATGAAGACAGGCTCTTTCTCTGCCACAGAAAGCAGGACACTGCCATGTCCTGCCACGTCATCCAATAGTCTTCTCTCTGTGGCCGCTTGAACCTGTAGCCTGGATGTCAGAAATAAATCTCATTGAATCAAATGAGGCTTGCTTCCTTCTCAAGCATTTAGGGCTGCAGCCTATTGGCATTCCGACATTCCCAGGCTTAAACACAAATGCAAAATGGTGCCCTCTTCTGGCCAAGGCACAGGATGACTCCGCTTTCTTGGGGGTGAGCGGTTGTTGTTTGGTTTTGTTGAAGGCCCAATGAAATCCATTTTCAAACTACTGGGAAAATATTTCCTCCAAATAAACAGCAAAAATCAGGGTCTATAAAGTTACAGGCCTGTGGCTCATGCTGGCTCAGCTTGTCTGAGCGTGAAAAGCTAAGCAGGGTCAGGCCTGGTTATTACTTGGATGGGAGACCCCTCCTCTAGTTTCCTGCATTGAGCAGGGGGTTGGACTCGATGGCCTTGTAGGCCCCTTCCAACTCAATGATCTATGAATCTATGAAAAACCCTGCATGCCAATGGTGGACAGACTTCAGAATTGTGGGATCTACTTTGGGTTTTTTTTACCCAACCCCTGAGGTCCACCAACCGGCGCCAGATACTACGGGGCTTTTTTAAGGCCACAAGGGCCATTTATGGACCAAAAACCTATGGTACAAACCCTTTACAATCAAAAGATGGCACCAAACTCTTAAAAGACAAAGAGTCTATTGCACTGCGTTGGAAAGAGCATTATTATGACCTTTTAAATCGTAAATCTAAGGTGGATAATGAGATTTTCTCGCAAATCCCGCAAAAACAAATTAAAGAGGAACTTGCAATACTCCCCACTTTGGATGAAGTAAAAAAAGCCATTAATCAAATGAAGAACAACAAAGCTAGTGGACCAGATGGGATTCCTGCTGAAATCTTTAAAGAAGGGGGCCCTGAACTTGTACAACATCTTCATAAACTCATCGAAAAAATCTGGATAAGAGAAGAGATCCCAGAAGACTTCAGGGATGCCATAATTATCACCCTCTTTAAGAAGGGTGATAGAACAGACTGTGGAAACTATCGGGGCATTTCTCTCTTAGCAACCGCAGGTAAAATATTTGCTAGGATTCTCGCAAACCGTCTTCTATCTATTTCAGAAGAGATCCTCCCTGAAACTCAATATGGTTTCCGCCCCTCTAGAGGGACAGTAGACATGATTTTTACTGCACGCCAGCTCCAAGAAAAATGCCGGGAGCAAAATCAACCCCTTTATATGGCATTTATCGATCTGGCTAAGGCCTTTGATACTGTAGACCGTACAGCTCTCTGGACTATCCTTATGAAAATTGGATGCCCCAATAAATTTGTGAATATCTTGCGACTTCTCCATGACAACATGACGGCAACGGTTTTGGACAACAACGGCTCTCATGGTGCTCCATTTAAAGTGGGATCAGGTGTTAAACAGGGATGTGTTATCGCACCAACATTATTTGCCATTTTCATCGCCATGGTTTTACATCTTGTCAAGGGGAAACTTCCCACCGGTGTGGGAATTATATATCGAACAGATGGAAAGCTTTTTAATCTCAGCAGGCTGAAAGCAAAAAGTAAGGTAATTACAACCTCCGTTGTGGAACTTCAGTATGCTGATGATAATGTGGTCTCCGCACATTCAGAGGATGATCTCCAAACTATCCTAAATGCTTTTGCAGAAGCATACGAAAAACTTGGTCTCTCACTTAACATCAAAAAAACCAAAGTGCTTCATCAGCAAGTGCAAGCCAATCCTTTGGTGATGCCATCTATCCAGCTTGGCGGGACAATACTGGAAAATGTCGATCATTTTCTCTATCTTGGCAGCTATCTTTCTGTTACAGCTAACATCGACAGTGAAATCCAGCATCGTTTGAGCTCCGCAAGTGCCGCATTTTCTCGAATGAAACATAGAGTGTTCGAGGATCGGGATATTTGTAAGAAGACCAAAACACTGGTTTATGAAGCCATTGTACTACCAACTTTATTGTATGCCTGCGAAACATGGACTATCTATAAACGTCACTTCCACCTCCTTGAAAGGTTTCATCAACGTTGCCTCCGGAAAATCCTGCAAATTACTTGGGAAGATAGGCGAACAAATGTCAGTGTACTGGAAGAAGCAAAGACTACTAGCATTGAAAAAATGATCCTTCAACGCCAACTTCAGTGGACCGGTCATGTTGTTCGAATGCCTGACTGCCGTCTCCCAAAGCAGTTACTTTACTCCCAACTCAAGGATGGAAAGCGGAATATCGGTGGTCAATATAAGAGGTTTAAAGATGTTCATAAGGCAAATCTAAAAAAATGCAATATAAACATCGAAAACTGGGAAGCTCTGGCCCATGAACGATCTAAATGGAGGTTGGCCTTTCACAAAGGTTCCATGGACTTTGAAGAAGCCCGAGTGCAAGGTGAAAGGGAGAAACGTGCTAGGCGAAAAGCACGTCAAATGAATCCTTTACAGGACCATCTTCTATCTGGTAACCTGTGTCCTCACTGTGGGAAGCTGTGTGGATCTAGAATTGGCCTCCACAGTCACTTACGGACCCATCGCTAGAGTCTACACAATCTTCTTTAGAATTTCCTCCTTTTATCCCGGAAGACAATCTTACTCGGTCACGAGTGATCGCCTGATGATGATGACAAAATAGTGGCTCAGACGATGGACACACCCATGGTATTATGGAAGAAGGTGCCTCTGAGCACGTGCTCCATGCAGGAATTCATTTTAAATACCGAGCTCCCAGACCCTTCAAACAAATATTCACTCCTAGTTTTCCCTCAAGCTATTGGAATTAATTTGTTATTTGACTTTTATGTGTTGCTATTGATAAGCGAGGGGGAGTCAGAAACTCTTGCTGATCTACTGCAAATCACCCAGAGATCTACCAGTAGATTGGGGTCTACTGGTAGATCTACTGGCTCATCTCTGTCTACTCTATAACTGGGAAAGTTTCCAGAGGCGAAGCTGTCTTAGTGCATAGCAACAAAAACAACGAGGAGCCTTCTGGAACCTTAAAGACTATTATGGCATAACTGTTCCTGAATTAAGAGTCCACATCACCAGATGCAAAAGAAAGGTTGCTCTCTTTCTGTTCCTTCCTACCTCCCACAGGCGCTGTTACAGGGACGCACACCTGGGCATGTGCCCCGTATCTTCTGAGCCATGCCCAGATCTTTTGAGTTGCCCCAATGACATCATCTGCCTTAATACAAGCCTGCCTCTTCCCTCTGAGTGCAACAGCCTTGCCTTTTAAGCTAAAGGAGACGGGGGGGGGGGGCACCTTTCCTTCCAGTCTGCTCATTGTTTGGTTTGGTTTTTCTCCCTCCCTTCCTTTCTACTCTTAAATGCCCACTGCTGGGAGCTTGCTTGCACTGAAAGTTGAAGAGGGAGGGGGCAGGGCAGGAAGAGTTCCCTGCTGGCTCAGCTTGTCCGAGCGTGGAAAGCTAAGCAGGGTCAGGCCTGGTTGTTACTTGGATGGGAGACCCCTCCTCTAGTTTCCTGCACTGAGCAGGGGGTTGGACACGATGGCCTTGTAGTCCCCTTCCAACTCTAGGATCTATGAAATCTATGGAATACGGCTATTTCATACAGCATCTGGTTTTACTGCCCCAGACTGGAACTTTCGGGTTCTGCAGCAGCTCAGTAGGCTCAGCACGGCAAAGGATTTCATTACCCCTCCACCTTTCACTTCTCCCGCCTCGCTGCAGGCAGCAGATTGTACCAGAAGGAGGGTTAGGAATACATGACGTCATGTTGCGGGAGGCGTGGTGGAGGCTGCGTGCAGAGTGCCTCACGGGCGGCACTGCCCTCGGAAGCGGCCTTAGACGGAGCCAGGCCCCGCCGGGTCCGTCTAGCCCAGTACTGTCGACACTGACGGGCAGCAGCGGCTCCCCGGGGCTTCAGGCAGGGGTCTTACTTGCCCCCCCCGGGGATGCTGCCGGGGAACTTCTGCATGCAAAGCAGGCGCCCTGCCCACTGAGCCACGGCCCCTCCCCAATGGGGCCTTTAAATAAGTTTTCCTGTTTAAACAAAAGCAAAAAAAAAAAAAACACCCTCACACCCTTCCCAATGCCTCTGGAGTGCTTCCCCTCTGAAAGAGCTACTTGGCTTGAGGGATTCTCTCTCTGCTCCATTTCCAGTTGCCGCTCTTCTTTTCCTCTTCTTCCCTCCCTTATCGCATCCTGGTCTTTCTTTCTCTTCTTTATCCCATCCAGACCAAGTCTTGGAATTCTGAAGAGGGGAGGGCGGTGAGTGGGAGACGTTCTGAATTATATTGGACTTTATACACCGACAGACAGGAGGATTTATTTTCTCTTCCTCACCCAACCAACTCTTTGGGGAACTTGTGTTCACAGGGTTGCAGAGGAAGGATCACAGGACCACAGAATCTGGGGCTATTCTGTTTGCCAGTTGCCATTATCCAGCAATAAAATGGCAACCTTTAATAAAAACAGGAGTTACGGAGGGGAGATAAAGACTGCTCGCTTGTACAATCCTATCTATGTCTACTCAGAAGTAAGTACCATATGTTCAATGGTGCTTTCTCCCAGGAAAGTGTACATAGGACCACAGCCCAAGTTATTTTTTTTCGGCCCGATCCTCTGCATGCCTACTCAAGAAATGTCTGCCCTTCCAGCTCAATCTTGTGCATGCGTTGTCACTTGTGTTTTGTCATGGACTCTAGCTTCAGTGGTGAGGGAAAGGCACTTTGTACATGCTCAGAGGTACTTTCCTCCATAATTTAGCCCTAGTATTGAAAAGAGACTTCTTGGCTGAATTGCGCATGGCAAGGGGGAGGCAGCATCTGGCCGATGAAGAATTGCTGGAGGACGGGAAAATCAAATGAGGAGGAATTGTTGCTGGAGGGGAAGAGAAGGCATGCAGTCAGGGCCAGCCCAATCGCGAGGCAAGGTGAATCCTTTGCTCAGGTGCTGGATGTCGGGGTGTGGCGCCACCGCCTCGTCCACCTGCCTGCCGCTGCTGCCCCACCCCCACCCGCTCATTGCTCCCACGCCGCACACAGCCGCCGGGGCCTTCCGAGGTGGCTGTGAAAAGCGGCTTCTGGCCAGCGGCTGCATTTGCCTAAGCTGGATGCAAGCACCGTGCTCCTCCGTCCAAGAGAGGGGGAAGCGCAGCCGAGTCCCAGCTGCCGCCGCAATTCTTAGTGACTGCTCCGATGGGCTCCGGCAGCAGCAGCAGCAGCAGCTGCAACAAGCTCCCCACACATGGGAGGAGGAGGAGGAGGAGGAGGAGGAGGAGGAGGAAGACGAAGAGGGGAGAAAGAGTCAGCAGCAGCCCTTCAGCGTGGGCTCCGCTCGCCCTCTTCAAACACCCCCCCACCCAGTACTGGGGAGTGCCTGCTGCTAGCCGGACACGAGTCTGCAGTTGGAGTGGGCCAGAGGGGGGGAACGGGTAGAACAGTGTTCTCCAACCTTGGGTCCCCAGATGTTTTTGGCCTACAACTCCCAGCATGCCCCAGCCAGCGTAGCTGGCTGGGGCATGCTGGGAGTTGTAGGCCAAAAACATCTGGGGACCCCAAGTCTGGAGAACACTGGGGTAGAAGGTTCCAGCAGCAGCTCCTCGTCCTTCACAGACGGCGAGAGCACAGTGCAAAGCTGGGGGCTCCCCCCCCCCCGCATGATCTGAAATGGCCGGGTTTGTCAGCCTCACATGTGCCCACGGAAAATTTTAAGGTAAAATGACATGGTGGGGGGAGGGAGCAAAAAATGACTTCTGGACCTCCCGAAGTTGCACCCTCCTAGTACATACATACACATGTGTCTATGCATGCACATGCAAATCTATGCCATGGGCCCGTGCCCCAGATCTTTCAACGCCCCTGCTATCTCCAATCTGTGCAGGTGTCACAGCCCCTTACTCTGTGCCAGCCTCCACACCTATGCTGATGAAAGGTGAAAGGGTAGTGGAGGGGCAGCCGGCAGGGCACCGCACAAGATCCCCTTGCCTCTTTGGGACAGAGCTTGGGGGTGGGCGACATCAGCACTGACAACATGGCAACGGGTTGGTTTGGAAATTGGAATGTTTTTAAATTAGGATCACTCTCTTGAACCCAGAGACGATCAAGTATTTTAAAGCATACATTAGAATAGCAAAAAAGATCCTTCAATCATCAACAGCTCTGATAATTATGCTCATTAAAAAAAACAAATTGGTTTAACTGTTACTCTGATTTTATAAAAATAATAGTTCATTACAATTTTAACTTTTAACAATATTATGTAAGGGTTCCGTTGAACAATTCACTCAACAGTTATTTTTGGCATTTATCCTGGAAAACCAGGATCAGCCTACGATTAATAAAATTAAAACAGAAATAAAGCAAAAAGAAATAATGCAAAAAGTAAAAGTAAACTTTTTTTAAGCCTAATTGAAAGACAATTCAGCTAAGTAGGCAGCAGACCAATTCTTCCAATAGTAGCATCATGGCTTCATGGGATATTTGACAGTATTTGATTGTGTCAAAAAATATATAGGAGGTCAACTGGCAGTTTGGAGTAGCTTCCCCCCTTTTATAGGCACCATTTACAGACATCTGGAGAGAGCAGAGCGGAATATTTTAACAAAGGCCAGGCTACAGAATGACAACACAAAGGCTAATTTGGCGTAAAACTTTCAGCTACTGTTCTACACAGGAAATGCCCGCACTTGCAATCTTAATCCTGTGCCTTTTGGACTCTTAAAGCATTATTTTAAACCCACTTTACAAATAAGGTTAATGCCACATTGTAGCACAGGAAACAACCATTTTAACTGAAACAATGGATCTAAAAAATGAGCTATTAAATTCAGATGATGGGATGGTGGTGGAATGCACATTATCTGGTTCCTGTGCGCAGACTTGAACTTAAAGATGCTCCTTAGTAGCAGGACTGTGAGTGTCCCATGATTCCAGGAGCCACGGCTGAATGTTGAAGGAATGCAAGAACTGAAGGAAAGGATTATGGGATACCACAGGGGTTTTCGAGAGGAACATATGAGGATTTTACCAACAAAAGCATGATTGGTCATTGGAAGGGAAACACGGAGATAAGCTACAAGCCTGACTGTTGAGGCACACACTGCTTGGGGAATCACGTAGTGCAGTGTTCTCCAACCTTGGGTCCCCAGATGTTTTTGGCCTACAACTCCCAGCATGCCCCAGCCAGCTGGCTGGGGCATGCTGGGAGTTGTAGGCCAAAAACATCTGGAGACCCAAGGTTGGAGAACACTGTCGTAGTGGGAGATAAATGCGGGTGAATCTCAAGGAAAGTGCATTTTACTCATCATATAGTTCAGCCCTCAGCCACCCATTCCCACAGAAAAATTCCTGGGGTCACAGGGGCATCTCGAAGGAGGGCTGGGAAAAACCTCTGCCTGAAACCCTGGAGATCCTTTGCTGCCAGTCAGTGTCAACAATACTGGGCTAGATGGACCGAGCAGGGTCTGACCGGGTATAAGGCAGCGTCCTAAGTGGGGCCGTACAAATGGTGGCCTTGGCTGTAAGAGGGCCAGCAGCCCCTCTAGGTCCTAAGAACCAACCACCGGCACATTCTGGAGCCAGGGAGGTTGTTAATGTGGCTTGCAATTGGTGATCGGCTGAGGAGACGAGAGAGGACGTTGGATTAAAAGAGGAAGGATAAAACTTGCCTGACGCTCCTGGGATAGCAGAGATTCAGGGTAGGTAACATAGCTGCTCTATGGCAAGGAGGCAGAGTCCCCAAAGAAGGCAAGAGCTATTTAAGGGACCATAGCTCAGTGGCAGGCAGAACAGCAGCTTTGCATGTAGAAAGTTCCATGATGAAACCTCAACAACTCCAGTTAACAGAAGGATCCGGCAACAGAAAGTGCTGGGAAAGGCCTCTCCCTGCCTGGGACCCTGGAGAGCTTCTCCCAAGTAGAGCACATGGTACTGGTCTAGATGGACAAACAGCCTGACCTTTAAGTGATATGAGGTGGAAAATATTCTACTATTACATTTTTCTGCAGTAAAAATTTCCACTTTTAGAAATGAGTTGTTTCATAAAACGAATTAGTAACACAATGAATTTACACAATACAAATCAAATTGGGCAACTGGAATAGACACAACGCTAAAGTCAAAGCTAAAATCAAAGTTGCAACTTTTTTCAGGTGACCATCCCTGGGAAGCACAAATTATTCATGCACACAACTTTTCAGGCATGCTAAACAGTAGTATGTTAACCGTTTTCAGTATCTTCATTTTTTCCCCTAAGTCTAAATAATGCAAGGGGAGTGTGTGCTATTGAGTTGTCATGTCTTAAAATATGCACAGGTATTCCAATAAAAATAATTTCCCCAAGTAAAGCCTTGAATGTGTACAAAATGTGGGGTACAAATCAAATAAATAAATAAATAAATATGTAATTTATCAAAGTTGTAAGAAAATCAATAAAAATGTTTGGAAAAAAACCCAACAAATTGGTGCCCATCTGCCTTCTGGGCAGTTTTAAGCTCCAGGACTTATTTTATTAGACGGTAAGTATCAGCTCATATTGCAACAGCTCTTCCTTCTATGAAGTTTTGTTTGGGCCTTTCACAGGGGCTTCCCTCATTTAAGATGGTCCATACATCACAGATGCCGCTTCCATGTAAGCATGAGCATGAAGCCACATGTAGAATCAAACACACAATGCAGATCTTACATGTGGACTTTGCACACACACACATGTGGCTGCAATTGGCCACACCTTTCTAACACATGTGCAAGCAATGGAAAACCGATGGATTTCGTTACAATACACATGGAGGTTTCACATGAGCTTCACCCAAGAGGAGCTGAAGCCTGAATTCACATCCACAAAGCTATTTCATGCATCGTAAGACAGGTTTGCCACAAACTGACATGCGCAGAAAACTGCAAAATACACAAGAGAGAGATCCTTCCAAAATTCTCATCTTCATGTTGAGTTCTTCCCTGTAATGTGTATGTTTGGTAAGCCCGTGCGGCAGCATCAGCACAGCCCATGTCTCGTGGATGATCATCACATTTCGGAATGCATAATTGTATTTTTACTCTTTTGGGGAAGCCGCCTTGGGAGGGGATTTGCCCTAAAAATCAGCGTATTAACATAATAGATTTTAAAGAGTCCCTCCAAGTCGAAAAGAGCACATTAAGGAGAAAGCTGGCTTAGAACCTCTCTTCCTGATAGGCTGGCGTTCGACTTGCAGGGAATTTTTCATGGGGGGGGGGGATTCAAAACTGCGACCGTCCACCAGCACTGTGAGGCGGTGCGGCAGTCCATGCCACAAGCGCATTTTTTCGGGACACATCTCGGTGCCAGGTCGCGTCTCCCCAAAGCGTCGCGCAAACGAGAGCCAAGCACGTGGCGGGCCGCGAGAGGAAGCCGGCAGGCGGGGACGGCAGCGCTTGCCCAGTCCGAGGGGGCAGGCGGACGGGCGGGGGGCGCTTACCTGGCTGCTTCGCCCGGGATCCGCGCCCGAGCCCTCTGCGCCGCCACAAGAGCCGGGAGAAGGAGCGCCTCCTGCCGCCGCCTCCGGGCAAGGCGCATCGTCGGGAGCCGCTTGCAATTGCAACGCCCGGGCTCGCCATCAGCCGCTGCGCCCTGGCCGGGAAGCGTCTCTGCCCTGGCCGGCGCAGAAAGGCCGGGTGGGTGGACGGGCGGGCGGACAGACTCCTCCCCGGCCACTCCCTCGCCCTGTCCCCGCGCGGGCTGCAGGGCAGCGGCGGCGGCGGCGGCGGCTCCACGAGCCTCGCGTCTCGTCCTCCGCACGGCGGGAGTGGGCCGCCCTACGCGCGCAGGCGAAGAGTCGAGCCCGCTGACGCGCCGGTCCTCTGGACTCGCCGCCGCCGCCGCCGCTCCGTGGCCCTCCGGAGCGCTTGGCGGGCATCTGGAGACTGGAATAGCCACGTGCTGGTTTGCCCGAAAATCACCCCCCCCCCTCCGTTCGGTGGGGGCTTCCTCTCCGGGAACAGCTGTAGGATTCAGCAGGGCTTACTCCCGAGTAAACATGCACAGGATCAGGTGGGAAGGTAGCAGCTCGCAGGTGGGGCTGGAAGGAGGGGGTCTTTCTCTTGCCAGTTCTCAACATCCTCAAGAGACGAGGCGCCTTTTTAGGGCGGGGGGGGGGTGTCACTTCTGACAAGGTCCTCCGTCCTGCCCCCCCCCCGCGCCTCCCTTTTCTACGGGTCTGCTGAACTAGTCATGCAGGAGCTGTGCTAGGTACCGAAAAGATCCGGGGCTCAGCCCCTAATTTACATATATAAATATATGTGCATAATTAGAAATAATTACTATATTTAAATTTTATAGAAGGCAAGCTAAGAAACCTCTTACTTGCTTTCAGGACAGAACTGTGCAATGCCCCAAATTGCTTTAAAACTTACCCTCCATGCAGTCACATTTCCCCTGGTCTTTCAGGCCCAAATCCAGATGGGGAGGATGGAGTGCCTGGGACCAGCAAAGCCCTGCCTGGCATCTTAAACATTTACTGATTAATTGCAAACTGAACGTGGCACACTGGCAAGGGACAATTATGTGGGAATGTATTGCAGACTATAATAATCCATGCTGTTAGGCTGCAAACTACACAATTAATAGGGAGTAACTCCCATTAAACATAGTGGAATTCACTAGTTCTGAGTAAATCCTCCCTCGCTCTTCCCTGCCCCCCATCACCAACAAGCACAACAGCACTGGACAAAGACCTCAGAACTGGAGGACCTTGCTTTGCTGCTCCTGGTCCCTGGACCAGGTGAGGAGGCAGAGAGAGCTAATGCCAAAGATGGCTCCTCAATTTATTTCATATATTTTATTTTGGTAGTTTCTGGGATTCTAGAACACTTTTTTCTTTTTTAAGGTTCTTGGGTTCTAATTTCTTGCAATCCTAAAATCTACACCAAATGTTGCAATATTAAATTCTAGCAACCACATAATCATACAACTCTTAAGAGTACCAAAATGCATAGTTGTATTAGGACAAACCAAAATTCCTAATACAGGTATTGCCCGACTGTGGATTTTGGGTTTGTATTTCTCATGGACCAGCATGGCTACCTTTGTGTTTGGTTGGTTGTTCTTTAAATTGTCAAAGTTATCATTCCGCAGGTTTCTCTCTAGATCCAGATATTGGAACTATCTTCAGGGTGCATTACGCAAGTTGCAGCACTGAACACATTTACTAAGGTGAAAGACTCCAATCCTACATGTCAGAATAAATCCTATTGAACTCAGCACAATGTGTGTGTGTGTGTCTTTAAAGAACCCTGTCTCCTAAGGACACCCCTATTTGTAAAAAGGGATGTATGGACAGGGAAGAGGAGGGCATCTGATTTCAGGAAGGAAAAAAACGCTCAGACAGAAAGATTGAAGGGAGACAGCAGGAGGAGAAGCATAGGTGGGTAAAAAGCCAGCTAATCCAGGGGGATCAGATGCAACAGAGATCATTAGGGCCTCTGTACCGTTATTTCAGCAAGTTCTATTTTTCTCCAGTTGCATGAAAAGCAACATCTTTCAAAATAACTTTCTGTACAGTGGACTCCTGTCAATGAAAGTGTAAATTTGTGGGTCCTTAAGGTGCCACAAGGCATTGTGGCTTTTGAACACAAAAGAACAAGAAGAAGCCCCTGTCTTCCTCCCACATCTATTCACCTTTGTCTAGCCTAGTGCAAACCCCTGATGCCAAGGAGGCCCATGCACCCACCAGATCCTGGCCACATAGATCAGGCAAAGAGCAGGTGCACTCCAGAAAGAGCCAAGGAGCTCCAGAAGCACTCCAGCAAGCCAGGGCAAGCCGCACACTCATACATCACCCTGCCCTAAATTCAGACATTGCTGCTCATTCAGCCCATTTTTTGCAAGCAAACCCACTTCTATTTTCCCCAAAGGTGAGGGGCCTGGGCCAGCTTGAGGGAAGCAACAGATGAGGAAGGCCTCTGGCTCTCCAACTGATATGCGAGCAGCCAGTGTGCCTGCTCTTCCTCTCGTCAGGGCATTGCTGCCTACAGTGGCCCAGGGAACAAGTGCAATTGCCCGGTAGCAACTGGCTGGGCCGGTCTCTAGCAGAGTCAGGCACACTCGGAGAAAGCCAGATGACCCTGGTGCTGTTAGCCAGTTTTGGTCTCTGGGCTTAATGAAAATAATGAGCAGACCGTGGAAGGAAAGGTGGTCATCTCCCCTCTAGTATAAAAGGCTGGTGCCTTCATGCTGTACTCCCTATTAGTCAGCTAAGTGAGCGAGTCCTAAGGTCTAGTACAGGGCTCTCCAACTTTGGGTCCCTAGATGTTGCTGGACTACAGCTCCCAGAATCCATTGCCATTAGCCATGCTGGCTGGGTATGCTGGGAGCTGTAGGCCAGCAACATCTAGGGACCCAAGGTTGGAGAACCCTGGTCAAGTAGCTGCAAGGCTACTGAATTCAGAGGGAAGAAGCAGGCTTGTGTTAAGGCAGATAATGGCAATTGGGGCAGCTCGGTAGATCCAGGCCCATGCCAAGGTCAGCCCCTCCCTAACATGCCCATGATGGTACAGATGGTCATACAACGTGCGCGTCTGAAAATGGGCTGGCTGAGGGGACGCTGCCGCCGCCAGGGGCTTCAAAGATCCCCAGCTCTTATTGGGAGGTAATGGGGCAGGATGGGTCAAAAACGTTACGTGAATCATGCTGTGTGAATGCAATGGCCTATTTATTTCCCTTTTACATGATTGGACAACCTTGCCCTAACCCAGTGAAGTAAAAAATGTATTTGGATCAAGACATCTTAATTTCCTGGAGAGAAATCTAAAGTCCACAGTTAGGCAATATCTTTATTAGAACTCACCCAAATGCCACAAAACATTGTGCAAGCTCTCAAGTTCTCCAGAATTCATCAGACAAGATGGTATCAGAGGTGGGGGATGCGGGAAGTGATAGAACAGTTCAAAAATTAGGCAAGCTCTTGTGGCCATGACTTCTAAAATGTTAATTGCAGTCAGATCGAGTCACTGGCAGGTGTTGCAGGCGCTGGATAATGATGTTGAGCGTTCTGGGACAAAAGGAGCAATGGCTGACTCCATTTCTGAAAACGTAAAGGCCGGCTGCAACTCAGGTCTTCCTCTTGCCCTGCCAAGACGACACACACCAGGTCCCCGAGTGGGCAGAGCCGCAGAGGACACGAGGCATAAACTGCCGTGAATGTATTTGTGGCCAGAAAGTGATACAAGACATTGTTCATTATGTATTGTATTATTCATTCATTCATTACATGTCTATACTGCTCAACAGCCAAAGGTCTGGGCAGTTCAGAACAAAACATAATATAAAACCTTTAATGTTTGTTTGTTTGTTTGTTTAAAACAAAAATTGTTTAAAACAATTTAAAATGGTTACCCAGTTAAAAAACAAAAAGTGAATGTTAAAAAGGCTCATCATATGCCATCAAATGCCAGGAGTAGCTCTCTGTGTAATTCCCCTAGTGAGTGATTCCTCACTCATGGTAGTTTGAGGGTGCTTTATGACTGTCATCCTCAAGGGCCTCCCCTGTTCTTTGCATTATTATTATTATTATTATTATTACTACTACTATTATTATTATTATTATTATTATTATTATTATTATTATTTAGCAGACTTTTTCCTAATGAGGAGAGTCTGGTATTTCCGTGCATGGTGGCACGAAACCCTCATGTATTTGTGCAATTCCACTATACCGCAGTACCAACTTGTGGTTGTGTAATGGACATATAGAAAGGCAGAGAAAGAAACACACACACCCTGATCTTAATTCCACAAAGAATCTGGAATGGAGCCGATCTTAATCCCACAAAGAATCTGGAAGCAGAAGCCTCAGTAAAGTGGCGGGTTAAAGGCCTCATGTGGAAATGCCCCTGGATCACACATTTAGTCCCACTGATTTCCATGGGTTCAGGACAAAGACCAGTTTCTCGTTTTTCCCTTTATATCCCACCTTTCGATGTACTGCACAACCCTATTAACCGTATTTAAGACTGCAATTCTATACTCTTACTTGGGAGTAAGTCCCATGGAACTCAGTAAGCTGTTCTGTTGGACTAGGACTGGAGAGACCTGGGTTCAATTCCCCTCTTGTTCCCCACCA
This sequence comes from Shinisaurus crocodilurus, assembly GCA_021292165.1. Taxonomy (NCBI): domain Eukaryota; kingdom Metazoa; phylum Chordata; class Lepidosauria; order Squamata; family Shinisauridae; genus Shinisaurus; species Shinisaurus crocodilurus. The sequence goes on along the minus strand of JAHFWL010000004.1, from coordinate 3,533,798 downwards.
CGTCTGCAAGGGTAATGGGCATGCAGGGGTGGTACTTGCAGGGAAGGATTGGCAGGCAATGGGGAGGGGGTGCTGAGCTCCTGGACCCACCATTTCTCCCCTGCAAATGCCCCCCTGCTGGCCATTTCCCCACCACCACCACCAGGGCCCACTTCTGGTTGCAGACTTGGCCTGAAAATGGGGGTGGGGGGGCACTTGCAGGGCAGAACTAATGGTCTGGGGAAGGGTGCTTCGTGCACACACACCTGCCATTCTTCTGCCTTCTATACCAAACCGTTTAAATACTCAGCAGGACTTTCTAAGCCTGCAGTTGATTTCCTGCCTCCGCTACGACTGGAAAATATTTCCCAAAGTACAGAACAACAAAATTGGAGCTATTTTCAGAGAAATCGCAGCAGTGTGAGTCGGTTGCAGCAAAATCAACAAAGAGTCTCTTGGCATCTTAACGACTAACACATTTATAAGCTTTCATGGACCAGAGTCCACTTCATGAAAATGCATGGAATGCTATCCTCAGGTGCAGGTGGATATACACACGATGGGAGAAGGAGACAGAAATGTTAGCAGAGGGCAGAGAGAATAAAAATCAAGGAACAGAGCTGTTGATTATTAAAGCTCAAATGCTAAAAAAATAATAAAAAATTGCAGTGATCATTCACAAAGTATTGTTGATGGTATCAATTAGCATTGGTAAGCTAATTAACACTTGTAGTGGTATAAAAACCCATTATCTTGGTTCTGGCCACAGGTGATTGCACCAAATTTCCTGATAAATTGTAATGCAACAATTTTACACTCAACAAGTCTCCCTTTGAAGTTCCTTTGAACAAGATGGCCGGTCTTAATGGAGTGTCCTGGGATGCTGAAATGTTCTCCCACTGATTTCTGAATATTGCCCTTTCTGGTGTCAGATTTGTGCCTGCTTATTCTTTTGCATAGAAACTGACCTGTTTGTCATGTGTAGAATGAGGAAGGGCTTTACTTGCAGGTGATTGCATATGAATAAACCTTTAATATTGTGGCTGACATTATTAGCCACAATAATTTTGCCAGATATGGGGACAGGGTTGGCATCTAGGTCTGTTGCAAGGTCTGGTCCCTGTGTCTGTGTCTTGTGTTATGTGGCCTGTTGTTGCTAGTGAGGGGGGGGGGGCTGCAAGTACGGGCTTACCACCCCAAGGCCTGTGAGGGGGGGAGTGCCATTGTTCAGAATGGACTCTAGATGATGCATGTCAGTTATTCTAACTAGGAGCTGCAAGTGGGGTTCTGTCATCTTTTCTATGTCTGTCCTGCAATAGATTACTCCTGGGCACCTGGCTGGATTTGTTGATCTTCTTTACTTCGTTGAGCAGGTATTCTATTCTAAGAAATGCCTCATGTAAATTCTTGTTTTCGTTGTCTGACCAGGCAGAGCAGAGCAGAGCAGAGCAGACCTTAGGGCTTGGCTGTAGACATTGACTCGGTTCACACAATCACAACAAGCTACGGTGCTTGCCAGGAGCAATTTACATAATCACCACCCAGGCGTGGCTTGTCATGTCATCTGAACTCAGGCAGCATGGCTTGTTGGAGGCCTCATCTTGAGTACTGCGTCCAGTTCTGGGCACCTCACTTTAAGAAGGACGTAGACAAACTGGAGAGGGTTCAGAGGAGGGCAACAAGGATGATAAAGGGACTGGAAACAAGGCCCTATGAGGAGAGACTGAAAGAACTGGGCATGTTTAGCCTTCAGAAGAGGAGACTGAGGGGAGATATGATCGCACTCTTCCAGTATTTGAAGGGATGTCACACAGAGGAGGGCAAAGATCTCTTCTCGGTCATCCCAGTTTGCAGGACACGGAATAATGGGCTCAAGTTACAGGAACCTAGATTCCACCTAAACATCAGGAAAAATTTCCTGACTGTCAGAGCAATAAGACAATGGAATCAACTACCTAGGGAGGTGGTGGGCTCTCCCACTCTGGAGGCATTCAAGGTGCAGCTGGACAGACATCTGTCAGAGATGCTTTGACCTAGATTCCTGCATTGAGCAGGGGGTTGGACTCGATGGCCTTGTGGGCCCCTTCCAACTCTACTTTTCTATGATTCTATGATTCTATGATTCTAAACAGCCCTCAAATAACCCATGGGCTGTTGTAGGGCTATGTGGAGGTGGTTTAGCCGTCCAAGAAGCCATGGCGCTTGGCTTGTGATTGTACGAACTGGCCCAGTGGAACCTGTGGTGTGTTTTGGGTGGAATCCAGAAGCGTGGATGCATGTGTAGTGGCTAGGTGGTTTCCTGTATAAGGTGGTGCCTGTGTACATGCATTAAGTAGTGGCACACTAGTGTCCAGAAAGTACATCTGCTGAGTGGATTAGCTCAGGTTGATGGCAGGGTAAAAGTTGTTGAAATCCACATGGAGCCTCTCAAGTACTGCCTGTCCGTGAGTCCAGATGATCACAGAATCAAAGGGTTGGAAGGGACCTTGGAGCTCATCTAGTCCAAAGCCTGCTCGATGCAGGATCTGCAGTGCAGAATGCAAGTACAGCATCCCTGACAGATGGCCTTCCAGCCCCTGCTTAATTACCTCCATCGAAAGGAGAGCCCGCCACCTCCTATGGCAGTCTGTTCCGCTATTGAATAGCGTGTACCATTAAGACGTTTCTCCTGTTTTGCCAAAATCTGAGGGCCAAAGCATACGTTACTGTAAAGATGTAGCAACCAGCATTGGGAGCAGAATTCAGTACCTAAGAATCTGTTTTCATAATTTTATTTGAAAAGAAGTATGTTTCTAGCCCTTAGAAATGTGGCAGTAGCCTGAAAAGTGATTGGGCAAAGCCTTGCAAAGTCTTGGAGGCAGGAAGTGGATTAGGGTTGCCAGGGGTTTCAGATTGCTTAACCATTCCTCACCCCACCACACATGAGCAAAAGCAGCGCCAAGTAATCTATGCACAGATGCCTAATGTGTATAAATTATACAGCTTGCAGAATGCAGCTAGGGGTTGGGGGTAGGATTTGGGTCACTTTTATCTGTTTGTGGTCCAGGTTCCAAGTGCCATTTCAGCACTCCGTGTCATAGATTGCATAGATCATAGAGTTGGAAGGGGCCTACAAGGCTATCGAGTCCAACCCCCTGCTCAATGCAGGAAACTGGAGGAGGGGTCTCCCATCCAAGTAACAACCAGGCCTGACCCTGCTTAGCTTTCCACAAGCTGAGACAAGCTGAGCCAGCGTGAGCCCCACAGGCATGTATCCTCTCCAAAATGTCAAGCGTTGCTCTCTCCCAAGATGTTCTGAGCATCACGCCTGAGTGTAAACTGCCCAGTTTTAGCTACTGGGCGGTATAGAAATGTCATAAATGAAAATGGATGCAACGAGCCTGGAAGCAGAGGATGTTTCAAGACTGTGGCTGCTTCTAGGCCAGTGTTCTCCAACTTTGGGTCCCCAGATGTTTTTGGCCTACAACTCCCAGCATTTGTAGGCCAAAAACATCTGGAGACCCAAGGTTGGAGAACACTGTTCTAGGCGGAGGGCTCCCACCGCTACTCATCCAAAGGCATCATGCACCGATTCCAGCTTTTTCTCCCCCCTTGATTTTTTTCTGGCAGAGGCGGTGGTTGGAAAACTCAGGAAGGGTACAGAAGCAAGATGTCATGGGGATAGTCAAAGCCTTCGCAGCTGGGCTAGTCTAGTAATATACATTCTGGCTCTCCCAAAAGGAGAAGTGAGAAGTTTTGTAACTGACTGGCTGATCTTCTTGCTCCTTCTGAGATACTACTTTCTACGTGACATGGAAAGTTTGAAGTTTGTTGCAGAGTTACAGACTTTAAATGCTTTCTTTTTATAGTTTTGAGTTGCTTCACAATTACTGCGACGTCACTGTCATCTGAATTTGTTAAAATCAGGGCTGGGCCAAGACTTTTGGATACTAAGACACTAATTAAGATGGGGCATAATCCACCACTCCTGTGCACAGCTCATCGGAATGAATCATGGCCCTGCGCAGCTCCCTTTCATTCCAGTGTGGCTTACACAGGAGAATGTTCCATGCGTTTGAGCTCCCTCAGTCGCCCACCGTGCTGCCATTAACGGCCCCTAAAATTCACCACATGGGCCTTGCCTCATCATAGGGCACCTCTCAGTGTGGTGCAGCAAGGATCAGTATGAAAAGAGCTCACTGAGCTAATTCTTCAATGGTTCATCTTGAGGTGGGGAGCGATGAAGAAGATGGGACAGGAAAAGTATATCAATGCTTACTGTGACCCACCAGCTTCTTCCACAGGCCCATCTTCTCTCCCGCTAGACTGAGAAATCTCTTATCTCCAATCAGTAGCTGATCAGAGATAAGAGATTTCCCACCTTCCCCTCACACACACCCCACTGCATTTAGGCTTTCTAAAAAGCTTAATTGCCGCATAGGGGGCTTTTTTGGAGGGTCGCTGCTGGGGAGGCAAGAGCTAACCCTCCCCTCTTCAGTGCTGGGGGGGAACCCTTGAAAAATCGCCCCTCCTCTACTGATGGAGGCTTAGTGCAGCAGGGGGCGTTTTCAGGAGGGGAAGGAGCCTGTGTTGTGTGTGAAATCAGGTCTGGACAATCACGTTGAAGAAGACCACTTGCCATCAGTGGGGTGTGACCACAACCGCTTTGGGATGTGGCCCGCCCACTGCTGGCATGCAGCTGCTAATATGCTTGCCCAGAGCCAAGGAGCCAAAAGAGATTCCCCACCCCTGCCATAAAGCGTCAAAAATCACCTTAAAACCCAAGACTAAGGTGTTACTACTTGGTTGCTGCGACGACACGGTCCCTTACCACTTTAGGACCAGGCGCATAAGCCCTTCTCAGGCGAAGCATCAACACTTAAAAACCTGAGGGGAGGGTCAAATGAAACCCTTCCCCTACTAATGAGGGAAAAAGATTAATGCTGGTTATTAAGGATCTGTTTTTAAATTTATGATACTGAGGGTACAAAGATAGGTGTGTGTGGTAGATTTGAAAGTAAAGCAGGTTAATAACGCCAAGCTGACACGTAGGATTTGGGTAGCAAACAAAATAAGAATGAGTTTATTTTAATTCTCAAAACCTTAGTTCCAGAAAATAAACCTGCCTACACCAAACACTTTGTAATTAACGTAAGTCCCTATAACTCCAAATACTCTCACTCCTCATACAATCACTGATTCCTCTTAAAACTCCTGACAAGACACAAATAACCCACCTAACTCCCAAACTCTCTAACACTCCCAACACTCTACTTCTTAACACACTAACTGCCTTAACTAAACTTTGACCTCACTCAGACACTCCTTATATACTCCTCCCCCCACCCTCTCCAAGACATCACAAACCACACCCACTCGGTTCAACATTCTAGACACACTAAACATACTAAAGCAGACATACACCAGGGAACTGAATTGTGGGGTTACGCCACAGTTGCCTCTGTCTGCTTTTTATGCCACACTGGTAATGTCTGCACTGGAAAGATCCCATAGAAGGGCTCAGCAACAGCATGCCAGCAGCGCTGAGCGCCCTGGCCCTCCCATTCAAGCAAGAAGTTGAGTTATCAAAGACAGGCTTCAATGAAGAAGCTTCTTGTCCTTGGGATTATTCATAATCATAAACTGGATCACAATCATCGTCATAATCATAATTGGTACGTGGCATTTTATCACACTTGATTTGTTTTTTGGGAGGGGAACCCTCCCTAAATCCCTCCATGCTGGATAATTCCCACCGGTCCTTGATACTACATGCTTCAGTGAGATGCTTGGGTGCTTGGTGGTGTCTAAATTCCCAATCTTCTGGAAAATGCAGATTATAACCTTGGTGGATGACCTACATCAGGAGCCAGTTGGTTCCACTGGATCTTTACGTGGTTTTCTGTCACATTTCCAGAGTCTGAGCCTAGCAGTTGTAGGTTCAAGGATCCAAGAGTTCCAAGGTAGTCAGCAGAAACAGGGATCAGGCAACAGGCAAGGTCTCACAGGAAACCGGGTCCCAAGGCAACATAACAGACAAGACAAGGGCCAGGCAGGATGAGGGTCAGAGTACAGTCCAGCTAATGGGCCCCAAGGCAACACAACAGACAGAAGGAGGGTCAGTGTTCAGTCCAGAAGTACTCACACTGGGAAGCAGTCCAGAGTCAGGTGAAGCTGGATTCAAGAAGGCCCGGTCAACACTGTTTCCAGCAACTCTCTCAGCCTCACGCTGCTGTTTTCATGCAGAGGCTGTCAGAGCCACACCTCAGCTGTGAGCTGTTAGTGACTGCAGCTGAAAGGTCCTTCTTGTGAGCAAGCCCCCTATGTGCCTGTAGGTCTTTTCTCACAAGGAGGCCTCTGGCTCAGTCTAGCACGCCTTCCGAGTTCCTGCCTTTTCAGGCAGCGTCTCTCCTGATGGCTTGGGGGGGGGTTCTCTGCCTCCCCCTCTGAGGAGAGTCCTTGTCCTCCACAGGTGATGCCCTCATGATAGTCGCCCCTGAGGGTCCAGGGGCTCCTCCTGGTCGATGGGGCATTGCTGGTGGTCGGTGGCTCCTGGTGCTCCTCCTCCTCCTCCTCCTCCTCCTCCTCCTCCTCTGAGGGGGTCTTCCAGCAGGGGCATGACTTTTCAACCCAGGTGAAACAGAGGTGTTCCTCATCGGTAGAATGGCTGATCTGGGAGAATAGGGTTTCAGCCTGACTTGGGGCAGAACTCCACTCGTACATCCAGGTTTGCAGTTGGGGTGGTTCACTGGACCCAGCACTGAGCCTGGGTGCCCACCTGATGACTGTAGCTAGGAGTGCTTTTGTTCAGCTTAGGCTGGCGTGCTAACTGCATCCATTCCTCGGAACGGTTAGGCTTGGCCACAGAGACATGCCTCAGTTACATCTCTGCTGGACTGCTATAATATGCTCGATGTGGCTTTTGAAAAGTCTTCATAAATGTCAGCCGGAATGCTGTGGCCAGGCTGTTGACAGGAGCTGGATATTGGGAGCATGTGACAGATTTGTCACAGCAGTTGCATGGGTTCCGAATTCATTTCCAAGCCCAGTTCAAAGCACTGGTTATGGCTTAGGACCAGGGTACCTGAAGGGCTGCCTTCCCCATGCACTAAGCTCTGGAAGGGAGTCCCCCCTCCACGTCCCAGCGATATCAAGGGGGTGTCTTCCGGGAATGCAGGTGGATGCTTCTTCAGTGGCTGTGTTTCAGACACTGGAGCTCCTTGCCCAGGGAGGCCCGTAGAGTCCCTCCCCACATCGCTGACCTTTCAAAGGATGGCAAAGACCTTTCTGTTCCATCAGGCGTTTCCCGCCACGCCAGCTTCATCTCTCTCCTATCCCGAAGTATGGTTTTACTACTATATTGCTTTTTTTTTTTTTTTTTTTAGCTAGCTGCTGTTTTGTATTGTTTAATTTTTAGCTGATTATTTTTTGCTGATTGTCAGTAAACCACGTCTGTGTGGGCAAATAGCTGCCAGGGGGAGGGATTTTTGCATGGCGTCCCGATCTGGATTAGGACCCCATGGCTATTTTTCCTTCAGAATAAAGTGGCAACGGTAATCACACTTCTTTTTTTAAAGTGTGATTAATGCAACATGTACTTTGGCAGAGGTAACCTTTGAACCAGGGACTTCTTGGTTCACAAATCTGCTTGCTTGCTTGAATTTCTACCCTGCCTTTCTGTAAAATAATCTTAGCACTGCCCTGCCTTACATCAACTCCAAAGTTATCTAATGCAAGCTCTTGTGGAGAGAGAAACATCAAGTAAGCAATGCCAAATGGCACTGATGTAATGCTTGGCCTCAACAGCACAATAATGTCACAGAAGAACTGCAACATGCAAGAACAGAGTATGGTGAGGATGGATAAGATGAGAAGTGCAAAGCACTTTGGGGAGATAAGATGCCAGATAAGCAGCAATCATTTGAAAGTTGTATCATGAAGGATAAAAGGATACAAAAGAATCTTTTGAAGGATACAAAAGAATCAAGCACTGCTTTTCCTCAAAGGACATCCAGGGAGCCCCCGCCATTGCAAAGGTTACCCTCTTGTATAGAAGTTCAAGGTGCCAACTATAAGCAGACTCGTGTCACATATCGGTAGAAGGTACCCCCATCTGTAGCCTGGAAACAAGAGGCCTTACTGGCTGGGTAGAAAATCAGAGCAGTCAAGTTCAACAAAACTGATGCTCAAAACTGCAAGCTGCACTACTACACACAGGAGGCGGCAACTGCCTCGCCAGGACGGTTTCTGCTTTTCTTGAAATCAGGCACATCAGTGTTGGAAGGCTTTATTTTTAACAAGGATGCCACATGACTCATCAGTGGGCAGAGAGCACATGTTTGACCACACAAATGAACTAAAGCTGGAGATTCCCTCCAATCACAGGATGGGTGAAATGGAAGCTCCAAATTCTCAGAAACCAAATCTGTTTTAGTTTCCCTTCTCACTTCTGAGCTCAAAATTGTCGAGTTTCCCATTGTGTAGCAGGGACCAGCTTCCTCATCCTTTCCAAGAATTCAAAAAGCCAAAGTGCCATGAACCCGACCTATCATGATCCAAGGGCGCTGCTTAATGAGGCTAGGTCTCCCCACCACCATCATCATCATCAGGCGATCATCAGTTCTCTTGTTCTTCTTTGGACCTCAGCCTTTGCGCTCACCCCACCATCCCTATTTCATATCACACATCATTATGGACCAGGAACACCCGTCTATGTCTTTGCTGTTTTGAGACAAAGTACCGTAACCACAATAAATGCTCTTAAAATAATCTCCTTTCTTTTGCCATGTAATTCTGGACATGTCTGAAAGTCGGCCTTTGAAACTGCCCATTTCCCAACAGTACGAGAAGCAGCCCTCCTGCCGTCATTACCGAAGCAAAGGGGGTGCTTCGGAAGTCTGAACAGATATGCTGGGGCCTCTCTCTTCAGGATGGAGAAGCAAAATGTGGGGGGGGGGGATATGAAACCTTTAGCCCTCTCAGTTGTGGGTAGCACTCCAACTTCAGAACACTCCCCCCAGGAGGTCCAATTTGATTCAATGATTTATAAATACTAAAGCCTTTTAGCGCTGAGGAGTGTCATAAAATACGTACCTGTAATTAAACATTTTTTTTAAAAAAAAAAGACAAATGCAGATATTTTATTTATTTAGACACTGGCATCTGGAAATTGAGGATGGCTGCTTCTCTGCTTAGTATTTTTGCCCTCTTTTAATGCTATAGATTATACACTGTTTTAGTGTGCTGTTTATGCTCATGGTTTACGTGAGCCCTCCTGGAACTTAGGAAGAAAGTTGCTGACAAAGAAACACAACCCAAGGGGTGGGTCATTTCTCTCTTCTTCCGTCGTACTGTTCATATTAGTCCTTCCTGAGGAATAAACGGGAGGGATTTTTAACCCCTCTTAATACAGACCAGGCCACTTCTCAGTGGTGATGCCATGTGTGAGAATCGGAAGAACTGGTGGCAGAAAAGTCCCCTTGCAAGAATTAACACCACAGGTGATATGCTGTTCCCTTACCACTGGGGCTCAGGGTTGCCTTTTTTATTTTTATTTTTTTACTGACTCCTGCTTCTGTGCCTTTAACTGCAGCTTGCTCTGCAAACATTAGCCAGAGATTAGCTGTTTATCTCCATGCTGTGAACAACCTCACCTGCTCAGTTCTGCAGATTAAGCTACTGTTAGAGATCTAATAGCAGGCCAGACAGGATTTTCTGGTCAGTTGGCAACCCTACTGATGATATGTGATCCCCACTGACTACAGAAATATTCCCCCCATACAATACTGTTGTAATAATAACTACTGCTAAACAGGACTTTCGGTTCTTGATCACACGCCATCTAACAGAACTTAAAAACACAGTTTGAATTTGAGACAGTAATCAGGAGGGTTAAGCCCCAGAACCTCTTCTAGATGCCATATGATCCCAGCCTGCAGGTGTTTGGACTACAACTCCCATTGTCCCTGACCGTTGGCCATGCTAGCTAAAGGATGGTGGAACGGCACCAGGTTGGGGAAGTCTGCTGTATCAGATTGCTCACTTTGTCTGGTGTTTTTAACAGGCGAGTGACTGTCAGGCAGGAACTCAACAGGAGCAGCTCTTTCATCACCGCATCCTCAGGCTTCCCCTATCAAGCCAGCTGCTAAAGGCACAGGACCCATAACAAAGGTGGCAGCATCCCTACAAGCCAGGCCCCAGCCGGAGGATGCAGGAAAGTGAGGGGGCGCGCTCAGGCATCTGCACGCTGCCTGTGCCTTCCCCGCCCCACTGCACGCATGAAGCCATCCTATTGGAGAGAGCTGCCAGGCTGACCTCATATTGCAAAGCAGGCTTTTGTCACGAGTGCCAGAATTGTGGAACACAGTAAGGTCACGTATGAGACGGCCAATATTTATCCCTTGTCAATAGCTTACAGAGAGAAAGGCACGTTGGGAGTTTCTCCACTGACAGAATTTGGACAATCTGCTCACTGGCCTTCTCTGAGAAGGACTGACAGACAATGTTCCAAAGCCCAGCCATTAAAACAAGCCATGTCCAGGGCGAAGAAGCGGCCAGCTGAATGCGCCTCGGGAGTCTGAGCTGCTCGTTTGCCTCACAGACAATAGACAGGAAGTTTGATTAACCTCACAGAGGGACCGAAAGGAAGAAGGGGGCTTCGACAAATGCAGTCTTGGGTCTTGAACAGACCTTCTCTGGGACGGGTGGGATGAGTGTGGCGGCATTTCAAAGGCGAGAAAGGGCTGACAGGACAGGAGCCAAGGGAAAGGGGAGAAAGGGCACCCTCTTCTGGGGAAAATGGACAGGATAGGATTACCTCATTTAATTTGTTGTGTGAGCCATGTCAAGCAGACACACGTGCCAATATCTACCAGGTCGCCTGCACGTGTCCAAAAAGGAAAAACTGTAATGGCATGGTGACATTTGCCTGAACCCTGCAGTGTGACTTTGCACAGCAAGGAAGGGTTCGTCGTCTCCTAGTGTCGCTGTGTGACGCAACTGGAGGTGGTTTCCACATAGCGGATGGAACATGTCAGTTGCCTTTGCTTACTAGGCAGAGAGCATCAAGACTGCCTTCCTGGACCAGACCGAGGCCCATCTGCCCCAGCATCCTCTTCCATCGCAGCAGCAACTGCCCAGGAGTCAGGTGCCTCTGGCTCTTCGTAAGCAGGGCAACAGACTTCCCTCGCTGATCTGCTCTCAACTCCCCCCCACCCCCCAAAACTGGTGTGATTCACCCTTTTATTCTGCTATTTTAGCATTCTACCATTCATGCTTTGATGGGTGTTTACTGAGTTTCTGTTTATATTAGGTTGTTCTTACTTGCCACAGGCTACCAAGCCAGTGACTATTGCAAGCCTGCTGAAAAGGATTCCGATCAAAGCACAACTGTGCCATCAGGAAAGGCCCTGGAAAGGAGTTCCAGATGGCTTTTCTCTCTAGTTCCCCAATTTTGGGACCCTGATGTAAAGTGATACACTCACGTCTAATGTACTGATTAATTGACAATAACATCTCCAAGATCTTAAAATGGAAAGAACCAGCCAACTGCTTCTACAAAAGGGGTTGGAGCAGAGATTCGCATCCTTGCCAAGGAACGCAGCTCGTTGCAGAGCAGGCAGCTAACCCCTGAAGCAAGAAAATGTGGACACTCAGACCAAACATGCCTAAATGTTACAACAACCTTCCAAGGCCTGCAAAAAAAGGGGGGTGACTCTCTCTTCAGCAAATTGGGTGAGTGCATCCCATGCCCATGAACGAGGAGTTCAACGTATGGTTATGAGAAAACTGATTGTATGGGGAGGGGAAATGGCCCCTACAGAAGAAGCTTTGAAATACTAATTTCAAAATAAAATATCCCTTTGTTTAGATGTCATAAATGTGCGCCCCTTTAAAAAGGCCACTTTCCTATCCTCCGACCTTGCCTGGGGGGGCCATAGGATAATGCGGAGTCCCCCTGTGACCTTGGAAATTCCTTCTGGGGTCACGGTGGGGAGTCCGAGCGCAGAGAGCCCACCCACCCCCACCTTGCAGCCAGCACAGTTCTTTCCACGCTGGCTGGGAACCAAAGCCGGAACACAGACTTCAGTTCTGGCATGGGGGGGGGGCATTCCTGGGGGTGGGGAGGAGAGGAGCGAGGCACCCCCCCCCGGCTTCCGCTGTATTCAGGCGGTGCCTCGGCCTCTCCTCCTCGGGAGGAGGTGTAAAGCATTTAGATGGCCGAAATCGGCCGCCTAGATGTTTTTGAGGGCGAGGGAAGCATGGCGGCAATCCTATCCACCCACTCCTCCCGCCCTCAGTTGGACGCCCGTAATCCTCCGGGTTTGGAGGGTTATGCGGGCAGTCACATAGGATGACCCTGCCCTGGACATACATTTCATACACACCTATTGGAAGTGATTTATTTTATTTTCTGGATGAAAATTGTATGTATTTTTTTTTTCTTTTATATAGTTTTGTTTGTTTCGGTGAAATTCAGTTTTTAAAAAATAACTTTAAAAAAAGGATTGCACTGTAAATTATACACAATAAATAACCAAAACTTATTTTAATACTTTTACGTCACAGAATTCAGCTTTTCTTGGCACTGAATTGCATTACCTTGGTGCATAGTTTCTTTGAGTTTATTTTACCTTTGATGCAGAGTACGCACAGGCGTGGCAATGAAGGAAGATGCAGCTGCAACTTACCAACATCCTGCTTGCCTTCGAGCAACGTGGAACACTGTAAAACAACAACAACAACAACAGTTAAGTGATTTAATACACCACACTCTGCACAACATTACATACACACTTTTGGAACCACCAACCACCTTCTGTCCTGTTCTGCTCTGTACAAGGATCTAAACATAATTCCTGAAGCCCTTTTTACAACGATGTTTCTACTGGCTGCTGGTATTCCCCAAAACTGTATACTGCTCATATATAGTAGCATGCAATCTTGGGGGATGCTGACTTATAGAAGTATCTTTGTGTATTAACAGATCCAAAAACTTGTTCAGATCTCTGGGTATAACAGGCAGTTACATAAATAATGAGAAAGACCCTCCCTTTCCCCTATCACAAATGCACAGGGACAGGGACTACCAACCGGAGGTGTGACGGCACCAGGCCTCACAGGGTCGAAGCGCCAGGACGTTTGATGAGCAGAGACGCTGGTGCCATCTGCCATTCCGCCCACCTCTCAGAATCCCCTGATTTCTCTGAGTTTAGCTGCAATCCTCACATTAACTGGGGAGAAATGGATTTTCCCAGCAACAATATATTGTTCCCTGTTGCACTGCAAAGATTTGTGGGTGCCTTGGACTTGAGTGGACAATAAAGACCCATTCACTTTACAAAAGACCTGCTCTGTGGCGGAGATGAAAACTGGCATTCTTGGATTCTCCTTGGGGGCGTGGCTATGGGTGCTGTCATGACGGGCGCCTGCACCTCTGAATTTGCCACTACCATTGCTGGCAACCTTCCAGTACCCTGGAGAGGGAACACAGGGTCAGAAACATAAGCTCTAGGGTGACATTTGAGAAACTGGACCTCCCCCGCAGTATTTCTGATTCGCCCATTGTTCAAAATGCTAGCATAAAAAAAACAAGAACGAAAATAAAAAAGCAACGAACAACAAATTATTCTTGGTCAGCAAGTTTCCCGCTTTTTGTTGTGGCTGCTTTTTCTTTTTAATAAATAATTGGGGGAAATGGGAAGACCCTTACGATGAGCTGCAGAGTTTTGAGTTTTGGCCTTAATGGTATTAAATATTTAATTGTTTTAATATAAATTGCGTCTTAATTTTATTTATTTCCAAAAGGCCCACCAAAATCCTCAGAACAGGCCATAATGCTCTAATTGCCCTGGCCATTCCGCCGCCGGTTATATAATATAATAAATAAAAAATAAATAAACACTGTCAAATTTCTCTGGAGACATGGGCCCATAGCATTCAAGGCCCCGACACAAAACCATTACAGAAAGCAGATGAAATAGAGAGTAGAATCGCAGTATTCCAGATCTTAACATATGGGGGTGGGGTCAATATGCATGCAAGCAATGTTCTGGTGTTCTTACTACCATCATATAATAGAAAGCCCTTCAAGGAGGAAAAAAAAAAAGCAAGCCCTGTCTGCTATGGGACCTTCTAGCCACTGGGTGTCACTTGTGAGCTGCTTTAAATGCACAGACGGTAACTTAGGGAGAAGGAGCAAACTATTTTGCAGTAGAATGGTCTTCCAGATCTCACATCTGCCTCCCAGCAGTGTGATCGAAAAACCTTTTCTTTCTCTTCACTCCTCAGCAGCAGCTATCACCACACCGTGTGTGTGTGTGTGTGTGTGTGTGTGTGTGTGTGTGTACGGCCATGCACTGGCCTACAACTCTGGACCCAGGGTTGGAGAACACTGATGTAGGCAGAAGCTGCCAAGCCCAAGCAAATACCTCTGTGTTGGCCTTTTCAAGCATGACCCTGTTATTACCAAAACACACCTGGGGGGTAACAATCCCCAGCTAGAGGCACAGATGCACCACCACAACTGTGGCGCTGCGGAGGTGACTTGGGTTCTTCTGGCGATAGGTCTTCTCCACCCCGGCCCCACACCTGTTGCAATTAAACGTGCAGAAGGAATATACACTTTATCCAGTTTTAAATGGCGCAATTCTTTTAATCCCACAACGTTCAACTTCCCACTTTGCTGCACCCTTAATGCTAAGCTCCGCTCATTTGACGGGCTGCTCCTCCATACCCAAACCGCTCCTTGCATATAGAAAACTAGAGGTCAAGAAGAAGGGTTGTGGTCTAACCTTCTTCCTGCCATCCTAGTTTTCTATGTGGAGGGATTTTTTAAAAATGTTTTTTGCTGTTGTGTTGCACAGAGGGCATATAAGTCTCCATCTCCACTCGGAAGTGGTTCAACCCTTGTCCTTACCTTGGAAGCCCTCCAGCATCTCCCCCCCCACCTTCCCACCCTTCTTTATGGAAATGTTGCTACCTGGGTCCTTCACTCCTCTCCCCCCCCCCGCCCCAAATTCTCAAGGTTTGAGACAGGGTGCTGTACACTGCCGTTCTCTCTGGGAACAGAAGTAGCTACAGAACTAGTAACACCCTTATTCCCTTACACATCCTGAAACCAATACACTTATACACTCGACGAGGTTTATCATTGGAAACTGAACCGTAGCGAGAGCACCCCCACCCCATTCTCCCATGTCTTCCCTCCTTAGCAATCTACTGTCCAACCAAACACCCTTTTCTGTGCATGGGAAACGGGGGCCTGACAGCTGCCCCCCCCCCCGTATAGAATAGTTCACCCCTCAACCAGTCTGGCATTGCTTCCAGCTGCTGGAACAGGCACATTCCATGCATGACTAGGAAAGATCCCTGGTCCCGATTCCAGAATGCAACAGGAGGAGGAGGAGGAGGTTGGCTGCTCAACCTCACCATTCTCACCTGCTCCAGAAGCATCACAAGATACAAGTGACCCACACCGGTGGCATCGGCTGAAGCGTAGGCCGCTCCAGAGCCAAAGCCAGAGAATACACACTAGGTTCTGGACTGATGAGGAAAGTGGTGTATTTATCGGCCTCTGGATCAGTCCAGAGGTGCAGGAACATCTACAGAGCATCGACAAGACTCTGTTCCCCTGGTGTTCTGGACAGATGTCACAAAGGGGGTACTTGTGCATCCCTGTGCAGTGCAAGGAAAAGCTGCACGCCTGTGAAGATGTTTAAAGAAATTGATACACACAAGCAGTCTGGAGTTGAGCCAAGCACCATGCCATTTTATGACAAGCTATAGTTATAGTTATTGCCATGATCCTCCTTTGTTTTCACAATTTTATGACAAGCTGGCAGCTATCCTGCTTGACAGGAGGGATGTGACACCCAGTTATACTTCTGGCAGCAGGATTCCTCCGCCACACCCGCCCAAAGTCAGGCATCCCATGAAGACTTGCCTTTCTCCAAGCTTTGATTTCTTCTCACCAATTCCAGGCACGTCAAGGCACGTGTCTGGAAGAAGAGAGGGTCCTTCATGGACTGAAACCTACCTGGCATGGCAACCTGTAGCCAGCATGCCGAAGCAGCGTCGTGTCCCATCCCTACAGTGTCTCCAGACCCCCTGAAGCTGCCCCCCCCCCAAGGTGCTCCATATTGAGCCACTTTGCCCTACATAGATCATCATAGAGTTGGAAGGAGCTATCGAGTCCAACCCCCTGCTCAATGCAGGAAACTAGAGGAGGGGTCTCCCATCCAAGTAATAACCAGGCTTGTCCCTGCTTAGCTTTCCACGCTCAGACAAGCTGAGCCAGCGTAAGCCACAGTCTTCCTATTGTGACTATGTTTACAATCCTACGCACACTTACCAGGGAGTAAGCCCCACTGAACACAGTAGGATTTACTTCTAAGTAGAATCATAGAAAAGTAGAGTTGGAAGGGGCTTACACATTACAGCCCTGAGTCCTTCGCTGCTGCCCCTGCAAGCTGCCCATTCTACATTGGGGACAAGCAGGCCCCACAACCTACTCTTCCAGTACAAGCAGCCCCACAAACTTGCCCTCGGTGCTGAGAAAAGCTCCCTGGGCCTCATGGCTCTACTGCACAACATGAATCCAGGGATGCATCCTCTAAAACAAATGATGCTGGCACGGCCGTTCCGGAAGCGGTGTGGAACACCTTTCCTAGGGAAATGCACTCAGAGCTGGATCTCCCCAGGGAAGCTATGGATGTTCTCCCTGAAGAGGGTCAGGTTCTCCTGCATGTACCACCAAGGCTACAGAGGAGGAGGAGCGCATGCCCCACACTATAGCGGATCTATACAAGATGGCGCTGCACCGTTGAGGTGGGGATCGATCTGGGAAGAAACATTCTTCCAGAATTGGCTCGGGGGGGGAGGGGCAGTGGTGCATCACCCCCACTCGAACTGGATTTGGCATGCCTATTTGCAGAACCCAGCAAAACCGTATTTACCAGCTTCCTGGCAGGGGAGAGAGGGGAGGATCTGGCTGAACCGGAAGACGTACCCGGTGAGCAAAGGCCTCAGCCTCCAGCCGCGGAGCCGAGACCCGGCACCCGCAGAGGCCACTGAACAAAGGGAGGAGGCGGAGGAGCCAGATGCTCCACTAAGGCACAGAGCGGAGCTCGTCTGTGGAACAAGCAGAAAATCAACTGTGTGCAGCTTGCGAGAGACTTGGTAAATGTCACTGAACCATCAGGGGAAAGTACATTTAAAGTTCTCAGGGACCTGAACGCAGAGGGGAATAGGAGGAGAACCAGTGAAGTCTATTGACGGTGTGGTCCACACGGACCACAACTGAGAGCATCCTCTTCAGCCTGTCTTTCTGGGAGTGCCCATTACAGATCCTTTACACCAGTGTTCTCCAACCTTGGGTCCCCAGATGTTTTTGGCCTACAACTCCCAGCATGCCCCAGCCAGCTACGCTGGCTGGGGCATGCTGGGAGTTGTAGGCCAAAAACATCTGGGGACCCAAGGTTGGAGAACACTGCTTTAGATGCACCACACTGGGGCTGGGGGCTTTCTGAGCCGCCCGTTCCAAGACAGCTGCGGGGCAGACAAGCGCCAAGCGGCATCTGCCCTGCAGGGCTAGGCTGTGATGGAAGAAGAATGCCACCAAGGCAGAGGCGCAGCTTCAAAGTAGCGTTGCTCTCCCCACACCAATCCGCAGGTGCAGCAGAGCGGAAGGAACAGAGCTATGGAAGAACCCAGTTCCATGTTCAACGACAGTACCGGAGTCTGTTGTGCTGGAAAACGTTCGCTGCCGTGGAGCAGGAGGCATGAGACGCCGACATAGGCGCTGCAGCTTACCGCAGACCGCTGCTTGACATGGCGGTGGACTCTGCCACACACGGAAGCTGTTTGGGCCTCGATGCTCGACGTGGGCAACTCGGACTGATGCAAGGTTTTGTAGCATTTCTCAAATGTCACGGGCAACTTTTGACACCATAGCAGGAGAAACCGGCCCAGTAATCCAGAGAGCAGATATGGTAATGAGAAAAAGCGTGCCAGTAAAAAAAAAAAGGTTGGCTATGACACTGAACAAATTGTAGGGTTGTGTGTGGAGCTCAATGGGGGGTGGGGGTGGAGGCTCGGTGAACTCGCCGGGCTCGACCCCCACCCCGAGCTCTGCTCAGCTTACCTTTGCTTGGCTCGCACCTAACATACTGTAGAAATAAGCATTTCTACAGTATGTTATTGCAGGCAGTATAGATGCCAGGGGCAGGTTCATGGATGTGTACACAGGTGTTTGTTTGTTTGTTTATTTATTTAATACATTTTTATACCACCCAATAGCCGAAGCTCTCTCTCTTATGGCCATCTTCTGGAGTCCACCGGTGGCAGACAAGCTAGCCACGGGCACATTCCTCAGCAGCCCCTTTGCCACGTTGCACACACACCCATCCTTGGTGACCAGGCTTCCGCAGTTCAACCATGGCTCATGGTACCATACCATGCTCAGAGGGCACCCGAAGAAAAACACTTTAACGACTACTACAGTTGGGCGAGACTCCCAGTGGGGACAAACATTTGGGTGACTAAAAGCATGTTGGCATTCCTTTCACACACTTCTGGATGTGGAGGAAGACCTAGTAGCAGACGTCGTTGTCACACGTTGCATCCTCCACAACATCTGCAAATCCAGGCAGGACGTGCTCCTGAAGGACAACTTCCAGCTACCCAGACCTGGGGCTGAGAACGACGCAGTCTCCATCGACCCCCGGCAACATCAGCCCATCCCATGCCCTGTGAATTCCCAATCAGAAATCATGTCACACGCTGGGAAGCTCGAGAAATGCACTCAGCTAGTGTTGACTTCATCTGGAAGCATTACCCCCACATCTTCCGTGGCTGTGAGTACTGTGCCTTAATCCTCCAGGAGTGCCTACTCTATAAGTGCCTGTCCCCCATAGAGGTAGTTTACTTGCTATCGTAAGTATAGCACTTGCTAAGCATACCCCATAGAAGCAATGCCACCCCGCTATAAGTATGTAACTTGCTTCGTTTATATCCCCCCTGCTACATGACTTGATTGTCCGCCTTCCATACAGGTGAATCCTATATTACTTCCCCTCCAGCATCCTATGTAAGCCTAATAGTGTCTGCCGCCCATAGTAGTATACAACTTGCTTGCCCACCTCATATATATTACCACCTTGCACCTGCGAGTGTTTCCCAAGCTGCCCAGAAAAGTGTCTATTCGAGGTACCTAAGTTACGTAAGCCCATAAGATGTTTATTGGCAGTGGAAGCCCACCTCGGGCAGAGAATCTCATCACAAGCAGGAGTATGGCCCGCAGATGCCAGGAAGGGAGTATGTGGAGGCGGGGGTGGGTTTCTTACTTGGTAAGAAAAGATCCAGTGGTCTCGGGGAAGTAGTGACAAGCAAAGGCGGGGGAGGAGCAGACAGCGGCGGATGCTTCATTACTGGTAAGGATGCAGGAAACGTTGAGAAGAAATAAAACAGCACGGGTGAGGGGTGTCGATTGGGGCAGACAGAGCAGAGCAGAGAGAGGCAGAGAGACAGGCAGTGGTGAGAGGGAGGGCAGAGCAGGGAGGAGGAGGCTTAGCAAAAGCCGCCTCTCTGGCAGGCAGGAGGAAGCCGGCCTGCGCTGACCCAGATTGAAGTGCAATGAAAATCTTAACAAAAAAGATCACGTTTGGTTTTACTTTTATTGCTCAGAATAGGCTTTGCTGGTAGCGATCCGAGAAGGGAGGGCAAAAAAGTTTCCCTCTGCACCCGGCAAAGGCAAAACACACCCAGCTAGAAGTCACCGCGGACCAATAGTACAAAGGCTGCCGACATAGCGATGCCACGGAGGCTCCCGTGACGTGAGTTGTGCACAAAGGCCCGTGGGGTACGTGCTGGGAGCGGGCGGAAGGACACGAGGGAGGCAACCCACGCCAAGCCTGGGAGTGCCTGGATGTCTGATGGTGGCACCGTGGGTTAGAGATTGATTAAGCAACCCTTATTTTCACAGTGGCTTATTGTGACGTGCGAACAGGCCCGGCGTTTCCTTTCTCTTTTGCACAACCCACCTTCTCTAACAAGGCCCTTTGTTGACTCGCCCGTCTTCCATTCTAGCCACATCTAAGTACATCTAACTACTGCATCCCGTTGCCTTCTTTTCCCCCTCGCCTCTCCCTTCTGTCCCCCACTGTTTGATTTTAGACTGTAAGCTTCTTGGGGCAGGAACCTGTGTTTTGGCTATGCTATCAAACACTCTTAGTGGTGGTATACATATAAACGAACAACAACAATTTATTACGGCAAACAGCCAAACAACAAACAAACAAACTTGAGAGTACAGCCACAATTCAGAGCTCACAAAAAGCAAAGCATCACACCATATCCTCTTGCATCTCTATCACAGATGAGCCATCCTTTGCATACCGTATCAATAGTACATGAGGCAAGTATGGAACAATGGGTGATGCCAATGCATCTGCATGCCCCCCCCCCACCGGGAGGGAAAGGTTCTTGAGCAAGTTTACTCTGTGAAGAAAATAGCCACTCAACAAGCAGAAGCCTCACTCTGCACACGCAAGAGGTTCTCTGGATTACCTGGCAGGTAATCTTGGTGCAACCAAGTGCAATCCAGAACAGAAGTATGTTGCTTAGGGCAGGGACGAGGTGCCTGCCCTGGAATAGTCTTCCATCCATAGATGTTACTGCCATGGGAGGTCTTACTTTTGTAGAAGTAAAATTTGTCCAGGCTTTAGTTTAAACAGAAAGGCCTGGAAGTCAGACCTTTCCTTCTACCTTACAGAAACATGTCCTGACATGCCAAGAGTCAGACCCTTTCCTTTACCTTCTGTAGAACAACCCTGGGGGGCAAATCACCCATCTATTGATTTGCCTAAGCCTCTTTCCTGCTTATGCTAAAAGTACTGTGAGCCAGTATCACCTTGGGATTATCACTTTGGGAAAGACTACTGATTAGCATGATGGCTGGAAGATGGGCAAAATACCTGATCTTTTGTTTTGTTTAAATGTTCTTTGCATTGTCTCTAGTTTTCCTGTACTGATAAATTGTCACCTGACCTACCTGATATTATTCAGTTATAAAGGAAGTGTCTCCCTGGTTCTTGTTGGCATTCCTGACTGTGCTCAGATGCCATCCGTGAATTCACTAATAAACTTCCTCTCTAAGAACCTCTTAAAAACACAACGCAGTAGATCAATTTTTCCACAACACTTTTCATGGATCAGGACTTAAAAGGTTGCTCCTGCGTTCATCACACTAAAGAAACTATCATGACAATTTTGCAGCAATGCATGCCAAAGGTTTTGGGTCACAGTGGCCACAGTTGGCTTTAAATATAAAGTTGACCCAGTATTCAGGAGAAATAACAAATACAGGCAGTCCCTGAGTTAAGAACGTCTGACTTACAGACAACCCATACTGAAGAACAGACTTCTGGGTTCCCCGGCACTACATCGTTTACATAGATGTAGGCAGTGCTTTTTTTCTGGAGAAAAAGGTACCGGAACTCTTGGATTACATTTCCTTGGGAGTAGATGGCGATTAAATTGTAATGCAATTAATAGAAGAAAAGGTGCTGGAACTCAGTTCCGGTGAGTTCCACCAGAAAAAAAGCCCTGGATGTAGGCCTGTGGCTCACGCTGGCTCAGCTTGTCTGAGCGTGGAAAGCTAAGCAGGGTCAGGCCTGGTGATTACTTGGATGGGAGACCCCTCCTCTAGTTTCCTGCATTGAGCAGGGGGTTGGACTCGATAGCCTTGTAGGCTCCTTCCAACTCTGTGATCTATGAAATCTAGTACATAGCTACATAGTGTAGTATACTACACAATTTGCGTAATTTACACAATTTGCATGAATGTAGATTTTAACGTATAGAACACTATGCTGTTCCGACTTACATACAAATTCGACTTAAAGACATTCTTAAGAACGGAACTCGTTTGTAACCTGGGGACTGCCTGTATATAAAGGAGTGAAAGTTGTGTAGCGTTACCACCTTTTGCCTGCTAGGCTCTTCTGTTTTAAGGGAGGTGTGGCCTGCGGACATTCAAAAGATGTAGCTTACTCAGCATGGAAGTACACTGATGAGGTTTCTCCTATTGAATTTCTGCCTGCTGTGAAACTGCCAGCCCTTAAGCCATGTGGATTACTGGAAGTCATGTGCCCTGGCCCTACATTCTTCTCAGGAATCTCACCACCCAGTGCCACAAAAACCAATTAAAAATCTACCGCAGAGTTTTGCAAAAGATGCAAAAGAGTGTCCTGGGTACTTCTACCAGCTTCCAGGAATAAGTCTTGTTTACACAACAGGGCAAAACACTGTTCTGTGTGAAAAGCAAAACAGCAGAGCATGAGACAGAAAGAGGAGTCTTGCAAATGCCTCGGAAGCCTGGGCTGAGCTATTTAAAGCGCCTCTGCATCTTCACTATCAACCTAAAAAAAGAGTTTCTACCCAACAGTAGTATCACTCAGCAGTTAACACCCCCTCCTCGGTTTTCCATTTTTCTTTTCCAACTGACTCTCAATATTCCATGACTCCTTTGGGGATTGGGGGGGGGGGGGGACACACACACATCATATTAAAAAGGACCTAACCCACATCAGCCACTTCCACAATTCTCTTCCTGACAGGCAGAGCTCCACAGGGCAGCACAGTTCTCCATGCATTTGCGTCCACACCACACAACTTTCAACCACATTACAAATGGTGCTGCCACCCCCACCATCAGGAGTCCTCAGGGAGAAGACCAGTAATTAATTCACATTTGTACAGCTCTTTGAAAATGCTGCCCCTGCATGGCCTGGTTGTCATCCTTGCCACAACCCTGTAAGATAAGACAGTATTATAGTCCCCCATGTTGCAGATGGAGGGACTGAGGCCGAGAGAGAGCAGCTTGCCCAAGGCCACCACGTGAATTCATGGGACAGGCACAACTGGTATCAGTCTATTAGGCACCATATGCCATGCCAGCTCTCAGATTTGCAGAAACCCACACATGTCCCTGAAAGGAAGCTGGGTGATGTGGGTTTTCTGGAAAGTTTTCCAGGAAAATGTTTCCAATGCCCTCAAACAACTAAGATCTCAGCTAGAATGTTATTTTCTTTATATTTAGTAATAAAACATATGGCACATTTATTTCATATATTTGATTACGGGGGGGGGAGTCAGTAAAGCACAATTAATGGGGTTTAAATATTATATTCAAATAAATACAAAGCTTTTGTATTTTTAATGGAATACTTGAAAATTATTTTTAATGGAATACTTGTAAATTATTTTTAATGGAATACTTGTACAGTAATGCCTTGGATTGCAAGTAACTTGGTTTGAGAGCGTTTTGCAAGACGAGCAAATTTTTAAATATTTATTTAAATCTTTTTACTTGATATACAAGCGACGTCTTGCAATACAAGTACTGTAGTACGGCTTAAATTAAAAATCTCTGTACACATTTGGGGGGGGGATTTTGTTTTGATATAAGAGTGCTTTGGATTACAAGCACGTTTCCGGAACGAATTATGCTCTCAATCCAAGGCATGACTGTAAATATTTTAAGACATGACAAATATTTAAAGACATTCACTTCCTAGGATGCAGCAGAAATGCCCCTCTGATGGCAGCATCGCAGCATGTCTGCCCCAGAGGCTCCCAGCCAGCCCGCAAAAGGCTACATGGGCACGGACCTACTGCTGGTGTTCCAGCGGACCTGGTGGAGGGGTCCTAATGGGCAGTTCCGAGGGCAGGAAGGGGCGACCTTGGTTCCGCCAGATTCAAAGTCCCGCGGCTCCTCCACAGCTCTGGATCAGACCTATATAACTACGCAAGCCTGAAGCTGGCATAGTAATTTTCTCTCCCACAGGGTTCAAGGAGTGGGAAAATTTGAAAAGGAAGATCCACAAGGGGGGAAAGGGAAACGCCCCCACCCCACCCCACCCCGGCTGCAGTGAACTAAGGAGGCTCCAGAAGTTACAGATCATGGTGCACCGCGGAACTCTGCACCATCACCACCTCAGTTAGGATTGTTCTATTACATTACAAAAGGCGACACTGGAAACTGTTAAAACGCTACGAGCTATTAATTAACATGTATTATATATGCATGCATGGTTCCTAGGGGGACTGTTGCCCACAAAGAAATTACAGTGCTTAAACTGCTCCATTTGGCTGGTATTACATTCATTTGTTATGTTATTAATTAATTTTATTAAACGTTCCTGTAAATTAGAGATGGACATTTTTCCACAGAAGAATATAGGTGTGGAGAATCGCCTGCTCCATGTGACAGCAGCTGCCCACCTCCTGCGATGCAAATCCACAGGAGACTCTCGGGTGCAAGTTGCCTTATTACCCTCAGCCAACCCCTGGGTCCATCTGCTCAGGATTGCTCGACCCTGCCTGGCAGCGGCTCTCCAGGGTTTCACACAGCGGAGATGACGGCAGGGACCGAGCCTAGGACTTTCTGCGTGCAAAGCCTGAGCTCTGCCGACGAGCCCTCATCCCTCCCTAACTGTGTGTCCTCTCGGCTCACACCAAGCAAAAGATGGAGGAGGATGCCCCAAGCATCCTCTGCAAAGCACTCCATTTCCATAGCAGACACTCCGGGGCTCCTCCACAGACAAATCGATGTGGATAAGGGTTCCTTGATGGTTTAAAACCCGGGTAAGCAACTTGGCACCCTCCAGATGTTCTGGACTACAACTCCCAACTGCCCCAGCCAGCATGGCCAATGGTGATGGATTGTGGGAGCTGTAGTCCAAAAGATCTGGAGAGAGCACAAGGTTGCCTACTCCTAGCCTAAACTTCAAAATTACTTCCTTAGCACATGGGCATTCACTGCAACCGCACACACATGAACACGACCCCCAAGGAACATGCAACTCCTTCTCGCCGGTTCGCAATCGGTTTCCATGGCTCAGCTCCAGTCCAGGCAGATGTGCCGCTCACTGAGATCAGCCTGAAAGGGCCTTCTGCACACCCCACCTCTGCCTGAGGAAGACTTTGCTGGGCTCTCTCCTCTTTTGCATCTGGGCAGGCACCCTAAACGTTCCAGGAATTCCCTGCCCTGGAAGATCCAGCTGTTTTCCTCCTCCTTGTCCTTTCTTTGCCCCACCAAGGGCATCCACAGGATCGCGCCCTCACTGCCCGGAAGCCCCCCGAACTCCAAGATTCAGAGCCCCCGAACTCTGTGCCCTGCCGGGCTGAAACTGGCAGGGCAGGAGGGGCGGAGGAGGTGACCTTTGCCTCCCCATCCTCCGCCCTTGATGGTTTTCACTAGACGGGCTTTTCAGCCCATCCAGCAAGGGCACTTTGGGGAGCAAGGGAGCTGAAGGAGGCTCAGGGTATCTCGCATCCTGGCCTCTCCGGTCTCCTGCCCTCCCCGCCCACCAGAACACCCCCTTTTCTCCCTCTCCTCGGTTGCTTTTCCAAACTTGGAAAGGCATCTCTGGCACAGTTCTTTCCGTGCCAGCTGCGAGGGGGCGGATCTCCGACTCCCCCTTCCGAGATCGGAGCCCCAGAAGCGATCCGATGGTCCATGGGACACTCTCCCAGGGACCACAACATTGCTCTCTAAGACATTTCCATTCTGGCAGGGGTTCCACCTGGCCCGTTGATGATTCCTGCTTGTTTCATAGATTGTTTTATGGATTTGCAGCCCTGTCTGTTTTAGTCTTGGCTTTATTTTTAGAGCTGGTTTAGGAATACAAGATGCTGTGGCCAAGCAGAAGCCTCTGGGAGGCCAACACACTTTTAAATTTGTTTTTGGTGCTTCTCATTCTCATGGTTGAGTGAGGCAGGTGGCTACCAGGAGGAGGGTCTTTTCTGCTGTGGCACCCTGGTTATGGAATGAGCTCCCCAAAGAGGTTCACCTGGCGCCTACTTTGTATTCTTTCCGGCGCCAGGTGAAGACCCTTCTCTTCTCCCAGGCATTTTAATCATCTTAATCATTTTAATCTTGTAATTGTTTTTAATTCCGTTATTGTAACTGCTGCTAGCCCTGCTGTTTGTTTTTAATCTGTGGTTTTAAGTTTTATATTTTATATTGTATTTTATGATTTTAACTGTTGTAAACCGCCCAGAGAGCTTCGGCTATTGGGCGGTATAAAAATGTATTAAATAAATAAATAAATAAATAAATATGGTTAGATTCCTTTTCCTAGAAGTGCGAAGGCAGCGTAGAAATTCATTTACACATTTATAAACAAAGAAACACACATATAAGAGCTCATCATGCTTTTGGGGGTAAGGACAGAGCTGCCTGTGGCCTCTCCATGTTGCACTTTAAGAAGAATATGGTAGCTGACAAAAGAGATCAGCCAACCAGGGGGGAGTGGTCTGCAATTCAGCCAAGTTTCAGAACCTCTTCTCTCCCAGACCCTGCAAGAAACTTCCTTGCTGGTTAAGTTTCTTCCTGTGAATCTCAGTCTCCCCCCTCCCTCCCCCCACTTTTCGAGCCCCCTTCCTCATACAGACAACAGACCCCCCCTTTGGTGATGATGAAGAGGACCATGCAGTATTCTTACACTCCTGGCAAAAAGAGTGGCATTTGTCCTGGTTTCCACCACTTAAACGTTGCCGTAGCAGGGGGTTAAAAAGGTAAACATTTTATTTACTTTTCTAAATGTCCTGCTCCAAGCCAAAGAGAGGCCCTCCCAGCACAAAGCAGCGGAAGAGATGGAAAGGAGACAAGAGGCTGCAAGCGGACGATTTCTCCCAGGAGGCCGAGAGAAAAATGCACCCCAGGATTGCAGTCCAAAGCACACTTACTTGGGAGTAAGCCTCACTGAACTCAAAAGGGGCTTACCCTTGAGGACACCAGGCTGAAAGCGCTTGAGATGCCTTGGCTGGTCACTCAGCAGGGGGCTGCTCCAGTCTCAAGAGGCCTTGGAGAAGAAGCTCAGGAATGTCATACTCTAATGAATGTAACTTTCCCACAGGCCATGAGAGACCCTCTTTCCTGTCTGGAGCCCAGGGGCTTAAGGATGCAACACAGGAACAGACTCTGAAGTGCAGGCTTCAAGCTGTTTTTCTTCAGGGAAGATGGGGAACTCAGGAGTAGATCATCTGGCAAACCTCCAGGAAGAGCCCGGTTTGAGAGTCCCGACCAGGTGGGACTCAGCAGATCTTTGGGGAACTCACTAAAATCTGCAGCAAGCGCTGCCTGGTTCCAGAGGGGCCCAGGCTGCCTGGAAGCCTTGCTGGTGCTTTGACTGCCTCTCCAGGCCACCAAAAGGCTTCTGCAGTTTGCTGATTGCCCAACGCAAATCTGGCCTGCTCCAGCAACCCCAGGAAATCTTACAGGGGTGAAGGTGAGGCCTGACGTCCGTCTTACAAGCTGCAGTCTTTGCAAAGTACGTCCCTGCCTGCTCCTGCACATACATCGCATGATCACCGCAGCCCACCGTGGCTTATTTAAGCCATGGTGGGTTGTGGCACCTGCCGGCAGCCATTTTGAATATTCATGGGGGCGTGGCTATGGGGATGGTCGTGATGAGTGCCCGTACTTGCAAATTTGCTACTGCAGCACTGTGTTCTGGACACCCCCCTCGGTCAGTGTCAGTTGGGACATAGGAAGAAATTCCTTCCTATGTGTGTAGAAGCGCAACACTCCCCCCCGTTCAGACTGATATGTGTGGCAGTGGTGAGGCTTGTCAGAGAAATCTGCGACGGGTTCAAACGAGTCCCGGTCTCTCAGAGCCCGCCCTGCAGGTTCCGCAGCAGACCGGCTTTCCCAGGTCACATGGAGTCTGTGGGTCTCGCGGACCAATTTATTTATTTTGTGTCTTTTTGCGCAAATTTAGGCACAGAAAAATATACAAAATAAAAAAACACCGATCAAAAATGTGCAAATCCCCCCCCCCCATAGAGTAAAGCGTGAAAATATGCGTGATGGGAAGATTTGAGCATTTTGGTCGATTTGTGTATTTTCAGGAGCGCAAATGTGAATTTGCACAAATTCCGAATCTGCAAAATTGGTGGACAGCAGAGTGAAAGTTGCCCGAAAATCCGCAGACTGCCAGCAGAGCTGCTTTCTCTCTGTTCACCGCCCCCCCCCCCGAACTCCACTTATTCCCACTAACCCCACAAATCCCCTCCTTCCTGCCCCCGGTTATCTGCGGGTGACACTTCAAGGGCAGGGGCACCGTACCATATCACAGGAGTGTGTCTGTGTGCGTTGGGGGAGGGGGGGAACATTCAGCCACTCACTCCGTGGAGCCGTGGGGGCCCTGTGCAGAACTCCCCGTGGAAGGACCGTCTGTGACTTTGGCAGGTGAGTGCGTGCAGATTCATCCCCATTGCCTGTTGATCAGTCAGTGAATGGATAGTAAAGATTAAGTTAGTGGAGGCATCCTTCCGTTTTCTCCGCCCCTGTCACTTCTACTCTCTTGCCCAATAAGAGCACCCACCTGTGAAGGACAGGACTGAGCTAGTGCTTCCTCCAGCCGCTGCTTGCAATGTTTCTGCTCAGGAGGGTGGGGGTGGAGAGAGAAAGGACCGGCAGGTATTGCTTGCGGCATGTGTTTGTGTGGATTTCACATGTTCCCAGTGTGGTGGTTTGCATGATCACACATACGTGCACGTTGGCACACTGAAGGACAAGCATTATGAATACGCAAGCCACGGCTTGTTGTCGTGTCGTCCGAACTTGGATGGCAGGGGTTGTGTGAGGGTTAAACAACCCTCGCATAACCCATGGCCTGCTCTAGGGTTGTGCAAGGGTTGTTTACCCCGCTGCCCAAATTCAGACAACATGACAAGACGTGGCCTGCATATTCAAAAACTGTCCGGCACGTGCCACGGCTCGCCACGGCTTAAACAAGTGGGTTGCTGTGATCATGCGAACCGGGTCATTGTCTAATCCCTGTGGCATCGCTAGTGCCATGCAACAGAGCTCCAGCTCTCTGTCATGCTAACACCATTTTGGGTGCTCTCTACCAGAAACAGCAACTGATCAGCTCTAGTAGAGTACCAGTAACTGTGCCCAGACTTCCTGCAGGTGTCTCATCATGAGGCCCCCGCCCCCAGTTCCCGCCCAAGGAGGTCCCAAGTTCCCAACCCATTTGGTTTTAGGGCCTAATGAGCAGAATAACATTTCTCAGCCGAAGGAACATCAAGAGGGCCCTGTGCTTGGTGAAGTTCATAATGAAACAGTTGTTTTCTGCAATAGGGGGCATTCTTTATTTTCTGTGGAATGATCACTTTTAGGACTGAGGGGGAAACTTTAAAAATAAGCATCATTCCTTACAATACGGGACACCCTGATACCTCGTGGATGCCACGAGTCATGTAGGAGGCCTTCACTGAGACCTGGCCTGAACAATGCAACCCAAAACACTGAATGCTCATTGTGCTGAAGCCACCTCGGGTCAACCCAGGATCTGTCACTTTTTTCCTTCACAAAATACTGGGTTCTCCACGGTCATTTCCTCCTCTGCTTCTCTCCCTCCTCCTGCTGCTGTGAGCTCCTGCTTTAGCGCGGACAGTGCAGTTGTCCACAACTGTGTCTCTGTGTTCTTCAACGCACCCATACTCAGGACATCTGAAGTGGGATCCCTGCCCTAGAGGCACCACTAATAATCTTGGCGGAGGGAGGGATGCCCAAGTCTTGTGCCATTAGTTAGAGAAACAGATTTAGATGCCTGAACGGTCTACAAAGGACATGTTTATCTTTCATCTCCTCAATACACAGGGATGTGCAACAGATGAGGGGGGCGGGGAGAGAATTCTTTCCACTGGAGTGTTCCCAAAGGGCAGGAAGAGTGAGAGGCTGGCCTCCAAATGACCAGTTGCTCTCCAGGAGTCTGTCACTGTTTTTCCATCAAAAAGAAGGCAGGAAAAATCGTGCATGACTGTGGGAGGAAAAAAGAAGCACCACACTTTGTAACAGTCTTCAGCAGGCTGGACACGTATATACGGTAATAGGGGGATAGATTTGTAAGCATATGAAACTGCAGAGCCATGCACCTCTTTTCCTGCATTGAGCAGGGGTTGGACTCGATAGCCTTGTAGGCTCCTTCCAACTCTATGATCTATGAATCTATGATATCGATGGGACTTACTCACAAGGGAATGGGCGTAGAATTATAGCCGGGCTTATTATGTCCCGTTTGTGAATCTATATACCGAGGAAGGAGGCAGAGTCCGTCTGTGTCCACACATGTTTGGTGCACAGAAGAAACGCAATAATTCATCTGCATTAGAAATAGGCAAGTAGTAGCACAGAGCTCAGCGTGGCCCCAATCCCAAGGACCCCCCCACCATTAGGCACCTCAGCAACTTCCGTCCCTGTGAACCAAAACAGGCACACGTACACACAACGGCGTGAGCGTGGAAAAGAGCAGAGTTGTGTGACACTAGTGAAGTCACTGGCAGTAGGCAAGGGCAGGCCCCCCTAACTTTTTGGGACAGCTTGTCCATTTATAAAATGGCTGCCAGGGTGGGCATGGCTCATCCTGAGCATTTCAAGATAAAATAAACATTGGAAGGATTCTTTTCGGTATATCTGAAAAAAGATAAAAGGTCCCCTGAGGAAGGAAAAAAAATGTTTTCCAAAACATGTTGGGCAAAATCAACCTTTTTTCTTCAGGTACCTGAGAATCCCCCCCCCCCTTTCATTTAGTGACAAATTAGTGCCTTCCCCTCTTGTTGTTTTTTAGTCACAAAAACCCATTTCCCAGAATGCAAACTGGTGAGACTAAAAGAATCATAACTTGGCCAAGAACCTAAGTACAAGGCAGGGGTGCTATCTGCACTGTAAAACACAGACAAAGCCACTCTCTGGAACCCAGTTTTCTGCTCCAGCACCCATTTGTTTGATGGGATTCAGAGAGAAATCACAAAGAAGCTGAGTACAACCTCTTTGTGAAGAGGTGGGGTATGAGCCTCAAATGCCAAGTCACATGATATTTGCCCCATAAAGCACAGCAAAATACCCATTTCACAGAAGGCTCAGACCGGTGATGCGCAGAGAAACACAAACACACACAGGCAAAGCAGACACACCACCATCACCTTCATCATAACTACCACTACTACTACTACTAGAATCATAGAATCATAGAAAAGTAGAGTTGGAAGGGGCCTACAAGGCCATCGAGTCCACCCCCCTGCTCAATGCAGGAATCCAGGTCAAAGCATCCCTGACAGATGGCTGTCCAGCTGCACCTTGAATGCCTCCAGACTGGGAGAGCCCACCACCTCCCTAGGTAGTTGGTTCCATTGTCTTCTTGCTCTGACAGTCAGGAAATTTTCCCTGATGTTTAGGTGGAATCTAGGTTCCTGTCACTTGAGCCCATTATTCCGTGTCCTGCAAACTGGGATGATCGAGAAGAGATCCTGGCCCTCCTCCGTGTGACATCCCTTCAAGTACTGGAACACTGTGATCATCTCTCCCCTCAGTCTCCTCTTCTGAAGGCTAAACATGCCCAGTTCTTTCAGTCTCTCCTCATAGGGCCTTGTTTCCAGTCCCTTTATCATCCTTGTTGCCCTCCTCTGAACCTTCTCCAGTCTGTCTACATCCTTCCTAAAGTGTGGTGCCCAGAACTGGACGCAGTACTCAAGATGAGGCCTAACCAGTGCCGAGTAAAGGGGAATTATCACTTCCCGCGATTTGGAAGCTATCCTTCTACTAATGCAGCCCAAAATAGCATTTGCCTTCTTTGCAGCCACATCGCATTGCTGGCTCATATTCAGTTTGTGATCTACCACAATTCCAAGATCCTTCTCACTTGTGGTATTGTTGAGCCAAGTGTCCCCCATTCTGTAACTCTGCATTTCGTACAAATTTGGTACTACTACTACAAATCAAAACACACGCATACAAGGCACAGGGAATCCATCCCCTTGGCCCCATGCCTTGTACCCCTGAGCCAGGGCACTCCTATCACCCCAGCAAACCTTTCCCTTTCTTTTACGCTGGGCTGCAGCCGCACACCATGTTTATAGATTTCATAGATCACAGAGTTGGGAGGGGCCTACAAGGCCATCGAGTCCAACCCCCTGCTCAATGCAGGAAACTAGAGGAGGGGTCTCCCATCCAAGGAATAACCAGGCCTGACCCTGCTTAGCTTTCCACTCTCAGGCAAGCTGAGCCAGCGTGAGCCACAGGCCTGAGCACTTTCTGCGTGGGGCTCCATGCAGTGCCCGGGGCAATCCTGGAAATAAAGGTGGTGCTGAGGCCAGCATTTCATTTTGCAGCTTGCCGGCTTCCCAAGTAAAAAACCATTTTTTATTAAAATATCTACACACATAAAATAAAAATCTGGAGGGGCAGGGAGCCTGGCAGATGCCAAGAGAGGTCTCCATGGCAACCAAGACCCCAGCAACAAGCAGCAGGTAGGGGCTGGTGGCCCGTTCCACTCAGCACCTGACACCCGCAGCAAGGGATGCACGGAAACCGCTCCCTCCCTCGTCAGCACGGCCATGCTTTGCCAAGTGCAGCATCAAAGTGAGATCCCCACTAGGGGACCGACCCCCCAACTGCTGCCTTGAGGATAGTCCTTGGGCGCTACCACAGCGATGGAGCAACCAACTGGACACTTTAAAAACCCAAAGTGGCGGCTGGACATGCCCTGTGCAAGGAAACAGCTGTTTGTCTGTGGCTGGGGAAGAGGGCGGGCTCATTGTGGCCGTGCCTCGAACCCTCTGCTTGATTTCCAACAAGGCGGGCGCTGCACAGAAGCCTCACCCAGTGATCCGGAATCCCTTCTCTCCAGCCCCCAGTGAGGTGGTGGTAGTTACCCAGTAGTGCAGAAAAGGCACTCTGCGCATGTTCATGGGAACTCTCTTCACATCTTAGTATGGCATTATAGGCTTGGGAACTAAGGCCTGCGAGGGTCGTCCATGCCCTGTGCTTGGAGACCCCCACCCCCACCCCCGCTACAAGAGCTGCCTCCCCCTCCCATATTGAAACAGCTCACAGACTCAGGCGCCCGGCTGCCCCTATTTTCTGAACCCCATAAACACTACCCCCATCTACCTCGGGCAGCTTTTAAAATACACGACTCTGCAAGGCGCGTCTTAAGAGTTCTCCAAGTTTCAGCCCCTCTTCCTGCACACTAGAAGTTAGATCTGCGGCGGGGGGGGGGGGGGGGGAGAGAGAGACACCTTGGTCTTGCGGTGCAGGTGCATGGAAATGCCAGACAACCTCGGGGATGTGCGAGACGCTGCACCCCGCCGCCCCCCACCCACAAACACCCCAAAGCTGCCTCCCCGGACTGCGGCTGACATGGACTGGAGCTGCAGCTGTTCAATACGTAGCGCCAGACCCATCCCAAGATTAAGGTTGCGATCCTGTGCACATTTACACGGGAGTAAATCCCACTGCTAAGTAAGCATGCACCGGTCCGATCGTGCTGTAAACCCTCTACGTGTTTAGTTCAAGATATTTGTCAAGGGAGATGGTTTTAACGGTTTATATTTGCATTTAACTAAATTGCTTGTAACGCTTAAAAATCAAATAGTTGTGTTTAATTCTGCTCAATATTTTTTAGAAAAAGGCAGGCAAAGGCGCAGGGAAGTCTCTCCGGGAGGAGACCAAGCGCAGCAGCGAGCAGCCGGGGAGAGCAGGCTCCCGGCGAGGCTGGATCTGACACACACACACACACACACACACACACACACGTGTCCCAGCCGTCACGTGTGAAATGTGGAAAGGCCTGCAGAGAGATGTGGCGTGGAGGGATCCTTACCTTCGCCCTTCTGAAGCAAGCCCAGAGGAAGTCCAGCAACGGCATGGTGGGCCAAGGGATGGGCCCGGCGTGCACCGGGTCGGCAGCTAGGCTCCAGAGGGGGCCCCGGCAGCCGCGGCGAGAGAGCTCTCCGCCCCGCTCGGGCCCGTGGGGCGAGCGGCGAGGCCGGCGGCGGCAGCGGAGCAGCCACGGGTCCTGCGCCGCGCCGGGAAAGAGGCGGCAGGCAAGGGCCGAGGGGCGCCGGGGGACGGAGAGGCAGGGCGCGGGCCGGCGGGGGCGGGCCGTGCGATTCAAACCCGCAGCGCCGTCGCTCGGTTGGCCAGCGCGGGGCGGCCCGCGGCGCCGCGCGCCCCCGAAGGCCGCCCCCGCCGCGCGCGCGGGGGGGTGCGGTGCAGAGAGAGAGATTTCGGACCGTCCGGCGCAGAGAAAAGAGCCCGGCCGACAAAGGCGAGCCGGCGGGCGGGCGGCATCAGGCCAAGCGCCTGGGCGCGCCGGCGGAGGGGGGGGGTCGCTCCTGCGTCCCCCGTCCCCCCGACAGCTGAACACCCGCCAAGGGATCCCGCTCTGCCTGTGCCGGTGCCAGAGAGCGCCCTTGTTGCTTCGGACAGAGGGGGATTCACGTCCGCACCAGAGCAGCGTGATGCTTTTCTTGGACAGACACGTTGGGAAGGATTCTTTCAGGAGTGGAGGGGCATTGATTGATGCCGAACTTAGTGCGGACAGGAGGACACCCGATCGGTCGGCATAGCCCACTGCAGCCCAGAACTCCTGAGCTCAAGCGAGCCGCCGGCCTCAGCTCAGCCTCCCGAGTAGCTGGGTTACAGGCTCGCGCCACCGCAGCTGCAGCCCTCCAACACTTCACAGATGAAAATAGGGACACAGGTGTGAATGTGTAAGAGGTATCGTTAAGGAACGTGAAGGTGTGATCAAGAGGGCGTGGCCAGGCAACCTGAGGGCGTGGCCAAGGGTATGGCCAGGCAACCACAGGGCATGGCCAGGTACAAAAGTTATCAAGAAGAAACACACAAAATCTTGTATATTATACAGTAATACCTTGGATTGCAAGTAACTTGGTCTGAGAGCGTTTTGCAAGACAAGCAATTTTTTTTAAAAAAAAATTGACTTGATAAACAAGCAAGGTCGGGGCCTAGGGATGTAACCGCTCGCCTCGAGCCCCCGCCAGAGACTCACTTTGATAGAAGAGTGTTTTGGATTACAAGCACGGTTCCGGAACGAATTATGCTTGCAATCCAAGGTATTGCTGTAATTATTATATTATATACTAGCTGCTGCCCACAGCTTCACTCGCGTGGATTTTAGGATTTGGTACAATTGTTTTTAAAAGAAACATGAGTTTTTTGTCCAAACTGTACGAAATATAATTTACAGGTTGATGTCTTAACATAATAAACAATGTTTATTGCAGATGTCAGTCGGGGCGTATTGGCTACAAATCAAAGATAGTTGTTCCATTCATATGCGTCTATGAATTTTTTTGTGGTGTTATTAGAAACAAACAATGAGACAGACCAAAAATTTAAAAATTACTTATTTGGCATCTGCAACCTACAAAAAAAACTATTTCAGTACTTCTTTGTAAACTACATTAGTGGTTCTCCCTTCAGCTGCTAGGATGACCAGAGAGTTAGGTGGGCTCACTCTGGAGCAGGCCACGTAAAACTGCCCCTGTGAGAAGCAGTCTTTCCTTAGGCCCACTACCTGCAAAGTCTGCCCTGGCAACTTGTTGATGGTCATGGCGAACTTTAGCCGGAACTGAAGTCTTTTGAATTCAAATGGATATTCTGAAGGTATAAGAGGTATTTGTGGTATGAACACCGATTCCCCCTGGCCAGAACCAGTTAGCACTGTAGCCTCAATCACATTTCTGTGGAGAGCTTTAACTTGCAATCTGGTTCCATTACACAGAATCAGCTCGTTTTCCAGGATCGTTTTGCTCATACCTTGCTTCTGCTGTTCTGCCGCCCTATGTACCTCAGGCTTTTCTTGTTGATATTTCTTTGCCGCCGCCCTATGCACCTCAGGCTTGTTTTTTTGGGACGTAGCTGACACCGCTTTATGGATATTTGGATTCTTTTGTTGATAAGCAGCCACTGCAGAACGGTGAACCTCAGGATTACGCCGAGTATAGTTCTTTGCCGCAGTTCTAACTTGCTTTTGCCTCGTGGCATCGGTATATCTAGCACGACGTTTGCAAGATGTCTTAGGTGTGGAAATAGAAAGAGGTGATTCCTGAGAGCAGTGTCTGATGACACTGGACTGAGTGTAAAATGTATTACTTTTAGAAACACCATCAGGTTCAGATGGCAAATAAGCCTCAAAATAGCCACCGGAAAGATTTTGCGTAAAACGTAACCGTTCTACGGGGTTACCTTCGTTACCGAATTTTGCGTGAAGTTCACCATTACGATAAACTTCAAAAACTAATTCGAAAAGCTGTCCACCCGCTGTCAACTCGCACAAACCACCATAAGTATGGGGTCAGGACATGTTGTCAAAGTATGCATCGGCACTCGCATAGTTGTTTCCATCACTGCTGTGGGACATTATAGAGAATTCATCCCAGTTTTCAACGACATGATCAACTATTTGTTCACATACCTAGATTTTGACTGCCATACATAACGAAAGATAGTGCCCGGAATAGGCACGCTCCATCGCCTACAATTGGGACAACTGTGCGTGGTATCATCACACCATTTACATTTAAATTTTCAATTTGCATTTTGAATTTTTTTTTGTGGAGAAGAAGAAAAATAAAAAAAACAGGTTTAAAAATGAAAAGGGTTGCCCCCCCCCCTCCTTGAAGGCCTGCGAGAGCTGTATGGAAAAGATACAGTGTCTCTGACTGAAAGTGTAACGTTTAGGCTGGGTGCTGGCAGCAGAAATCTTTTCTGACAGAAATATCTGGTCTTAAAGAAAAATCAGGTTAATCCTGAGAGTCTACAGGTGATGAAGAGTCACCGTGCTAAGTTTGGCGTAGATCCGTCAAAACGTGATGGAGCCTATGCGACGACACCCCACACACAACAGTCATTCAGTCAGCCAGTCATTTAAAAAGTTTCCCTCCCTTTTCACCCCCTTAGAGAACATTCTAAATGGCCTAGGGGAGATTTGCATACCCACTCCTATTGGCCCCTGCAGGAATTCATATGAACACTCTAAGTATGGGCTATTTGCATAACTGCTCCTAGTTGGCTCCTGCAGCAATTATGAGGTGAGGCCGATTTGCATAACTGCTCCCCTGTTTTGCCCATAGGAGATATGAGAGTGGGGCAATTCCCCCCCCTTTTTCACCCCCTTAGGGATGGAATTTCCAAAAATCCTTCCTTAGTGGGTGTCTACATCATAAAAACAATGTTCCTTCAAAATTTCACGTTCCTAGATTAAACGGTTTGAGCTGGGCGTTGATGTCAGTCAGTCAGTCAGTCAGGACTTCAGTTTATATAGATAGATTATTTTATAAGTGGCTTTTGTAATTCTTTTTTAACCTTACTTAAACCCTTAATTGTTGATATCTGGTGTTTTTCATGGGGCGGGTCAGTGCTTGTAGGGCAATCCCTTTTTGTTTTAAAATGGGCAGGATTGGCACAAATTCAACAGGTGAAGCTTACCCACCCACCCCACACCCCCAAACATGGAGCTTCAGGGAGAAGGGGAAGTTTCTTGCATTTCCTTCTGACAGTGTACCTCATCTCTTAGAGGCTCAGAGTCAATTCTGTTAGGAAATAAAATCTTTGGCAATGTCAAGATAGGAATCATGTGATAAATTCTCTCATTCACCTCTCCGTTGGTCCAGGCTTTCACCCAGCTAATCCCTTTCCCACAGCAACCTGCAGCAGACTCCGCAGGTAGAGCATGCGCGTGCACGCGCACAGACACACACACACATCCTCCCCTGGCCCTCCCAGCTTAGCAGCTCTGTTCCCTCCCTGATTCCTGCAGCTGTTTGAGCCTAAGGAAAGCTATCTTAAAGGGGACATGGGCAAAATTGCAACTAAGCTAAAACTGCAAGCTTGGCTGCAATTTTGCCCATGGCCCCTTTAAGTAGCTTGCAGTTGCAGAAGACAGGGGAATTTGGGACATCTGCATGAGAAAGTGAGAAGCCATGATGGCTTAAGGGTTTTCATGACTGGTGCTGGCATTTTGGGGGGCAATTAGAGACTATGGGGGGTGGGTGCTCTTTCCACCCTCCAATTTTGCCTCTGGCATCCCTCGGAGGAATTGCACAAAACAGCCTTCCCTGCCCTGGGGTCCCCTGGAAGTCATAGAATAGTTGAGTTGGAAGGGGCCTACAAGGCCATCGAGTCCAACCCCCTGCTCAATGCAGGAATCCAGGTCAAAGCATCCCTGACAGATGGCCGTCCAGCTGCACCTTGAATGCCTCCAGAGTGGGAGAGCCCACCACCTAGGTAGTTGGTTCCATTGTCTTATTGCTCTGACAGTCAGGAAATTTTCCCTGATGTTTAGGTGGAATCTGGGTTCCTGTAACCTGAGCCCATTATTCTGTGTCCTGCAAACTGGGATGATTGAGAAGAGATTCTGGCCCTCCTCTGTGTGACAACCCTTCAAGTACTGGAAGAGTGCGATCATCTCTCCCCCCAGTCTCCTCTTCTGAAGGCTAAACATGCCCAGTTCTTTCAGTCTCTCCTCATAGGGCCTTGTTTCCATGCCCTTTATCATCCTTTTTCCTATCATGTGTGAAAGACAGTGTGGCGTAGTGGTGAGAGTGTTGGACTGGGACTCAGGAGATCTGGGTTCTAGTCCCCACTCGGCCATGAAACTCACTGGGTGACTTTGGGCCAGTCACTGACTCTCAGCCTAACCTACCTCACAGGGTTGTTGTGAGGATAAAGTGGAGAGGAAGAGGAGGATTATGTAAGCCGCCTTGGGTTCCTTGCAGGAAAAAAGTCGGGGTATAAATATGATGATGATGATGATGATGATGATGATGATGATGATGATGATGTACTCTGGTCATCACTGGTTCTCATTCCTGTATTAGTCCTGTATTTAAGGAACAGCTTCCAACCCCAGTTCCTAGAAATACCAGACTAGCATTTTAATAGGTACTTGAACACTACAAAGAAATGTTTGCCTGAACTCAGCTCTAAATAAAGGAGTGGAGTGTCCATTTACACATTTATTGGGCTGAGCCATTTCCTTGGGAGGCAGGTGGTGGCTCTGGTGTCCCCCCAGTCAGGGCCTTCCGCCAATAAGCTATTCCTGTCTCATTGATGGCTGCTGGGATCACTGCCCTGGGAGAACCAAGAGCAACATATTAATAGCAGGTTACAGGCTGGAAAGTCTCTGGTACTTGTCAAACACAACAGGCAGCAATTGCTGTTTGGGCTGAAATCCATTTGTAAGTTTGGCACACTCAGACTTGGGTTCATTTTAGGAACTGGGAGTGGCTCTAAGCTCAGGCAGAAAGGGATTGTGCCTCTTCAGGTGTTTATGTATATTCATCATCACCCATCATCATTCACATGCTGATTGGATCTCTTACATATTTTTGGTGGTCTCAGCCTTTGGCTATGGCTATATGTAATTTGTTAGTCTTTACAGTAGTGCCTGCCTCATGGTTCTTTGCTTTGTGTTGGGTGTGTTCCTGACAACAAACTACCACAGCTGCCCACTCTGCAGTTCGTCCTGAGAGTGTGTCCCTTGACTGCTAGTTTAAAATTAAGGGGGTCATAAAGGAAGGCGAGCATTACAGCTTCATGTGCTATGCAAGAAGCGATTAAACTTGCACTGAATTTCCAGTTTCTGCTTGGCATGGCCATTCCACAGAGGCCAGGCAAAGAAAGAGAGAGAGAGAGGTTCCTTGTGGAGCGAGCAAGCTTCCAGGCCTATTAGCATAGAGGGAACAGAAACCCTTTTATTTTCCTCCTGCTGAATTGATCTTGGAAGTTCAGGAAGAAGAAAAGCTGGAAGACCATAGGAGAGAAAAGGAAAAGACAAAGGCTGCCTTCCTGCCCACATGAAATGCCAGGCGCAGGGGAGAAAATGCCACCAAAGACGAGAACTAACTCCTTCCCTGCTGGACCATCCAGGCAAATCCTGCACACACTGGCCTGAGTAAGACAACTGTGAACATCCCAATGAGAGCTAAAATAACTGGGATAGGAGGTAGAATCTCAAGCAAAGCCTCTGCAAACATTTTAATTTATTTATTAAAATATGTTTATTGAGAAAGCCCGAACTCAGTTACACATAGCACACAATCTTTTCCCAAGGAGGGGCCAGTTAGAGATGAGGTCACCGTGATACCAGAAAAGTCTGGCCCCAACAAAGGAGCTTCGCAGCACCCAACTTCCGAGGGCCACAGGACATAGCAACGGGCAGCTGAAAGCTTCAAAGTTTCCACCATCATCTTCCCCGCAGGATAAGCCACGAAATGAAGGGCAGCTACCCCCACACTCACCTAGATCGGAGCGGGAAATCCGGGGTAGAAAACCCCTCTCCCGTCCCGGTTTGAGTTGTTGGGAACCACGGGGCCATATCCTCCTAAGCAGAAGCCGTCCAGGTGCACCGTTCTCCGCTAGGCAGCGTCGATCGGGAGCTGGGCTGAAACTGACTAGAAGTATTATCTTTGATGTAAGGATATTGACCAGATTCCATCTCCTAGCCACGGAGCCCGCTCATTGGGTAAGACGCGGGTCAGCTAAGGTTGTGTTGACTGTAAACGTGTTCTTAGAAGGCTGATAGTTCCGATCTGATTAATGTATAAACAAATAAAAAGCCTTATTTGGGCATACAAAGGGTTGTGGTTTTTCCTATTGTACTGAAAGCCGATAGGAGCTGTATTGCTCTGCCGGTTAACCCTAGAGTTGCCGAACTCACGCAAAGGATCCGGTTGCTGATCCTTCACAGTTTATATACCATCTTTTGTCATTGATTTCAAGGTGGCTTACAACAATTAAAATAAGTAAAACCACAATCAACAATAGAAATAAAACAAGTAGCAAATTAAATGCTCAATGAATTTAAGAATTAAAATATTTCAGATAGTAAAAACATTGTAAAATGTCTGGATTAATGAAAAGAGCCTTTGCCTGGCACCGGGCATACCTTCCTGAGGAGCACATCCCATAGCTGGTGTGCACCACTCATGAAAAAAGTATTGTCCCCTGTAGATGTAAAGGAGGTAGGTAACATCTGGAGATGGAATGAAGGAATGAATGAATGAATGAATAAATAAATAAAATGTGCTGATGCCTTGGGTGCGCAGCCAGGTTCTAATTCGTGTTTTCACCCAGCATTCCTGGCCACTTGCTGACGGTGGCTTACAAAGACAGCATGCAAAAAGACATGAAATGTATCAGCACGATGTGAAAGTCTAAAAATAAATCCAGATGCATTGTCACAAAAATAATTGGAACACCTAAAAACACAGCATATGTTCCTTAAGTTTCATGATGGAAGAAAGATGGGATATAAATGTACTAAATAAAATAAAATAACAGTTCCTGCTCCGTGGGCTTTCACATGCTGGAGAAAGATCCCATAAAGAGCATTATTGTTTTTCCAGCGTCCTGACCGAGGAGAATGAAATGACTGGATGGGGCTCCCTGGGCAAAGAACACCATAGGTGGGACACCTTTCAAGTCCTCACCACTGCCTGATGTGGCAGCATCCTAATCAGATCTTAAAACATGAGATGATAAACACAGACAGTGACGCAGGAGTTTGCTCTTTGTGATGTAGACATTCATTTTTTCCCAGGACACTTTCAATATAGCTCTGAGAAGTTTCACATCTCGCAGCCTGAAGGCCAAGCTCAGCCCAGTTCCGCACCCCACCAGCTGCCCCGTCCAACCAAGTGTTTGGAAGCAGCAGCGTGTGTGCCATTCCCTGGGGCTGCCCATTGCCAGGGGCAGCATGTCACAAGGGAGCAGCTGAGTGGTCTGAAAGAATTTCCAGCACTAGGAAGATGCTTGCCCAGCAACTTCAAGCTCAGCTCCTTTGAAAGCCCAGCAAAAGAAAGTATGTGGGGTGGGCGGGCGGGAAGAAGCTGAACCACAGAATGTGCTCTTGGCATCCTTGGACATTTCTCCGAATTCCTCCTCCTGTGCCAGACCCGCAGTACGGGTGAGGCCTCATACCAACGGGTTTCATTCAGGACACGATGGGAACTCTCAAACGGCCAGTGAACGGGTGTTCTCTTCTGGCCGTCTGAGTGCAACTCTGTGGTTGAAGCCCCGAGGCTGCCTTCGACTGAGCCAGGCTGCTGGTCTGCCTGGCCCGGGACTGACTGTTGTAGCCGGCAGCGGCTGCTGAAGGTCTCTGGTTCTGGCACTCCCCTGGGGCCTTCTGCTTGCATGGAGGTGTCTGCAATCCTGGACCACTCCTTGACCCATAATGTCCAGGGGGTGGGGTTGGGGGAACCCAGTGAGGTAAACTGTGCCCCCCTAGACATCAGCATCAGATCTCAGAGACACTCATAGTCTCCGCACTTGCTGCTGCCGCCGCCGTAAACTTGGATGAAGCCAGTGGAGGAGGAGGGAAGAGGGGCGAAGGAAGGGCCGGGCCCCGTGGAGCCTGCAAGGAGAGGCCACGGCAGCGAAGCCAGACTCAGACTCTGGTGTGGACAGGGCCAGACTCGGGAGCAGCGTGACCCAGCGTGGTCAGTGTGTGTAAGAAGGCCACACATGGGTGGGTGCGGGGAGAATTATTGTAAAAGGAGAGAGGAGGCAAAATGGGGAGTATTTACAATATTTGCCTGAGGGTGAGATCCAGGAAGCCCCCAATTCAAAACTTGCATTGGCCAGTTGGTGGCTTCAGGGCAGGGCTGGGCAACCGTTTGGGGTGGGGGACTGCATTGCATTGGTCCCCAGGGAGCCTTTTGGGGACCACAACGAACACCAGCATCTTGATCAGGACTGGGGAAAGGGGACAAGCCAGGAGAGCCCTCCTCATGTGCCCAGCCTGCCAAACTGAGTTACAGCACAGTAAGAAACCTGTAACATTTCAGAAGGATACGTGGGGGGGGGGAGGGAATTGTGATGAATGGGCGTCAGGGGGAAGCGTTAGGTTCGTTTTGTTTTGTGCTCACTTGACAGCACCAACATCACAGAAACTGTAAGTGCGATATCCTTGATGGCGTGGATGGATAGCACTTTACTGAGAAAATACACAAACGTGTACACTGTAGAGCTTGTGCACACACCACATAGTGCAAAGGGAGACTTTACAAGGTTTAAAAGGGGTTTCCCTGTTTTGTGGGCAATTTCCTGTGTTCTTTGTTGTGTGACAGTGTTAAACACACACATGCACCCCACTAGGGGTAGTGGTTAGTGCAACCACAAGCCTCTGCTTGCTTGTAAAGCTCTCGGAGCACCCCTCTCTCTACCTGTACTTTTCCAGGCGGTCAGGCAGGGGCTGCATACTGCTCGTCTTTGTGATTCAGGGTGAAAAGTCAAGCCATCAATTAAGCAATGGGAGAGGAGGCAGCAGAGGTGGCAGGGCCAGTTCTCTCTCCATCACATCACCCCACCCCACTCAGTGACTCTCCCTGGGACTTGTGAACCCCTATCCCAGTGTTTCTCAACCTTGGGTCCCCAGATGTTTTTGGCCTACAACTCCCAGCATGCCCCAGCCAGCATAGCTGGCTGGGGCATGCTGGGAGTTGTAGGCCAAAAACATCTGGGGACCCAAGGTTGAGAAACACTGCCCTATCCTAAGTTATCCAGGCACCCAGCTCCAGCAGGGAAGAGAGGAAGTGCTGGAGGAGCTGGGCTCCAGCTAGTGGACTTGATGGAGCTCCAGGTACCTGCTTGGGGAGCGAGCACACACACACCCACACACCCTGCTGAAGATGCAGCAATGGACACCAGGCACCTCCCAGTTCAGTGCGGGCTCAGAAGCCATTCCTGGGAGCTCTGAGTGCTGCTGCCTGCAGCGCCACAGACACCCGGGCGGGGGCTCCCGGAAGAGGCTTTTATTGTGCAATTACCCCACTCTCACTCGAAGAATTCTGTGGGGACCAGACAATGCTGTCTTCCACTCGGAACCTTGCCATGTTTTCCAGCAGCTTTTCTTTCTGGACATTTTAGCTAATCCAGAAAGCAGTGCTGAGGAACAATGGCAGTGGTTTCCCGTTCACGTCCAGGCACAATTTAAAATACTGGTCATGATTACCTTTCAAGCCCTGAATGGCTTCGGCTAAAGACAGTGACAGTCAGCGCTGACAGAGGCAGGTGCAGGCCAGCTTTTAAAGATCTGCCAGGGCTGGCTGGGACAGGGCTGGCTGGGACAGGGAGCGGGCCTTCATGGCTGATGCTCCCCAACTGCGGGGGATTCATTCATTTGGCTCCCTCTCTCCTGGCCTTCTGCCACCTGCCCCATAATGTGGGGGTGGAGGGGGTCTAACCTGCCGTGTGGGAAAGTTTTGCTGAATGCTGACCCAGTGCTTTATGGTTGCTTTTATCGCCTATTTCCCTCTTATGCTCTTTGCTTTTAGTTTTTAAAAAAATTATTATATGCTTGTTGATCGTTCAAATAAGAGAGCGCGCGTTGTGACAGTTTGCAGAATGGCTTGGAGGCTTGGGTTCAAATGTTTGCTCAGTTGTGAATTCTCTCAGTTTCCTTGGGCAAGTCCATTCTCAGTCTCCATCCTCCATCTGTCAAAAAGGGATGTCAGCAACCTCTCCTACGGGAATGACGACTGTAAAGCACTCTGCACACTAAATCATGCTATTAAAGTGATTCATAAAATAATGTTATCCCTGGCACTCATGTTTGCTTGGCAGGTATATGGTTCTTGCATTGTTCTTTCATTTACTTTCTGCTTTGCAGGATATTATCTAGAGCAGTGTTCACGCTGGCTGGGGCATGCTGGGAGTTGTAGGCCAAAAACATCTGGGGACCCAAGGTTGGAGAACACTGCTCTAGAGAGTATTGTGCAATCACCACCCACAGCCTGCAAGCTGCTGCTGCTGCTGTTCCAAGTCAGAGGTTGTTTATGGCACTCAGTGGCTGACCTGCATCCAGGTCTCCTGGGAGGAAAAGGAGCACCTGCTCCAAGGCATCCAAGTGGCAACCAAATGCTCCCAAAGCAGAAGCACCTCCCACCCCGCACTTGCCGGGGAAGTTAAAAAGAAGCAGAGCATTACTTCACCACCCCAGGTCAGCTCCAGGCTCCTTGGTGATCTGGATGTGTGGGATTGCA
The DNA here is from genome assembly GCA_021292165.1 of Shinisaurus crocodilurus. Lineage (NCBI taxonomy): Eukaryota > Metazoa > Chordata > Lepidosauria > Squamata > Shinisauridae > Shinisaurus > Shinisaurus crocodilurus. The sequence goes on along the minus strand of JAHFWL010000004.1, from coordinate 3,488,975 downwards.
TTTAACCCCGAGATTCCGCTCTTGGGAATGACTGCTGCATAAAGCTCACTTGCCACTGATCTCTAGTGCAGATCACAGAAGTGATGCAGTCCCTCCCTGTGAGGATGGTTCACAATGTACAAGAGTCAGCGGAGCATCTAAGGGCTGACCTAGACATAGCGGGGAAGTCAGCACTACACAAGTGGTTACTTGGGAAGGCAATTATATGTCTGAGCTGCCAACACATCTGTGAGTGAGCCAAGAGCTGCATCCCCAACTAGCATCCTCTACGGCAGGGGGGCAGAACCTCCAGCCCAGGGGCCAAATCCAGCTCTCCTGGGGTCCTGATCAGGTTCCCCAGTTGGCCCCTTCCCCAGCCCTAGCCCCAGCCCCTTTCATCCAACTACTGGTCATTGGGTGTTTTCCTAGCTTTTGTGCAGTTTCCCCTGTGTTTTCCAACCACTTCTTCCATCTTTTTCCTTACTGCAGAAAATCCATTAAGGAGGGAGAAATGGAATCGCTGTGCAACGCCTTCTGAGTGGGATGGCAAGCAGCCCTCTATCTGCAAGCACCCTGGGGCGAAGGAAAGAAGAACTGGAGGTGCCCTGCCCCCCAAGCCCCTTCTCCACAGGTACACAGGAAAGGCTCCAGTTTCATGACCAGCTGCGTAAAATGAAAGAACATTCAGAAGGCAATAGCCTTTCCCACCACTGCATCTCCTTGTTGGGAAAAGATGCTCCCCCGTACCCATAAGCTTTGGCTTCTTTTTATGACGTATCTTCTAGGTTGTACTCCCAGAGGAAGAGGTTTGTGTCCATTGGGGGGGGGGGAAGAGTACAATGCTTACTGCATTTTAGGTACTAGAGAGGCAGCAAAATGGATCTCGAATCTTTTCCCATGTTTGTATTTGTGTGACTTTAGGCCTTCTGTATGAGAAGTGCATATTCCAGTTGTTGTTTCCACTATATAAGAGAGAGAGAGAGAGAGAGAGAGAGAGAGAGAATGTGATGTGTGGGACAGAAATAACTGAGTGGAATCATAAAAGTGCCGTAGAAAATAAGCCACATACAGTACATGCCAACGGCTGCGCGGTTGGCCAGCAGGCGCCCCCGGGGGTCAGCAGGAGGTCCTGTGTTTATTTACAACCCCCATTCTTCTCTGCCAGTCACAAGGAGGATGGAACATGGCAGAGGGCGACACTGAGCAGGCACCCCACACAATTCTTGGCTGAAGCCTGCTGCGAAGCTGTCTGCCTGTACGCAACTTTAAACAAACAGAAAGAAGAAATCCTGGGGCTGATGCAACTCCTGTACCAAGACGTGGATCTGTACACATGATGCGGGGATAATAATCGTGCTGGATTTCTCCATCTTCTGGCTGTGCTTGTCTGGAGAAGGGCCAGGAGCTATACCTGTCATCCAAGATATCCACGCCCAGCCAGCAGAGGAGCTTAGGGGGATGACCGATGCCATTCCCACTAGCGTCTCTCAGCCCCTCCTTCCTCTTGCCTTCATAATTTGAACAGCAGACAAACATACTAGCAAATCAAACGTTGATTCAGCTGCCTGCCTTGCCCCTTCTCTCATGCGTCAGGATTTATTTATTTTTTTTCGAAAGGTACTACACATATACCTTTATCCATTCATTTGTCACCTTCTTAATATTTTTAAAGGGTTGTGTTTTTTTTAATGTAAAAATATTCTGGCGGGGAGGGGAGATTTGTGCTGACATCACGGAATGCCAGCCAGTCAGAATCATGCCCAGCAGGCTTCTGCTACAAACCTGTTAAACTCTGTTGTTTTCCCCTGCAGCTGAGCTCTGCTTAGACAGAACACAGGGAGGGGCTTCCTGCCCTGTGCCGGCTGCCCGCTCTCAGTCGGTCTCCTCTGCTTCCAGGATTGCTGCAGAGGTGGCAGGAGGCATTAGGGCAGCCTCTTGTGAATCACCAAAAGAGGACAAAAGAAGGCACCGATGTGCATAACGTTTGCATATAATAATCAGTTCATGGATGGTCAGTGTATTGAGCAAGTGAGCCGTTATAACTATTTCGGCATCACTCTTAAAGCGTCTCTTAACTGGGCAAGACAAAGACTGGATTCGCTTGACAGGCTAAGGCACCGTGGCTATGAAGCCACGGCGGCTTAGTGTGTTGCCCAAACCTGGGATGGCTTTCTCAGGGAGGCTTAAGTTTGGCTTCATAGCCACCCTGCAAAACCATGGCTTGTTCTAGGGTTTGCTTAACCCTCCGTGGCTTGCTGTGTCATCCAAAGCTGGATGACACGACCCACAGGGGGGCAAGCCCCACAACAAGCGAGCCGCTGGGCAAGAGTGGCACAATCCCTGTGCCGCTCTTCCCAAGCGGCTACCAGAGAGCGCCAATGACAGTCGCCTGCAAAGTGCCCAAGTTGCACTTATGGGCGGCTGTCATCAGCTTCCCTGCTGCCATGTGCTGCCTTCCCGAGCCCCACATGGGGCTTGAGGAGGTGGCATGCGGTGGTGCCTCCCCTTGACGCTGCTGCAATTGTGGGGCAATCACCCCAGTGGGTGGGGGAGAGAGGGGGTACATACTCCTGGGTCTCCCTGGGAGGAGGTGCAGGAGAACCCCCCCCCCACTAGGAGGGGGGGAGAGGAGGTGCATTCTCTTGCACTTCCTCTGGGAGAGACCCATGAGAACACCCCCTTTTTGCTCAGCACACCAGCCACTGAGGGACCAGTGCATCAAGCAAAAGCGGGGACAAGCTGCCTAGTGCTGGGCTTCCTCGAGAGGAAGCCCAGCCCAAGGCGGCTAGTCCCCGCTGCTGCTAGGGAGCCTCTGACAGCTGCCCAAAAGTGCACTTGGGCACTTTTCGGCAGCTGTTATCCCTGCTCCACTCCCCTCAGTGCTCCCACCATTCTGATGCCCATTCTCCCAGTTTGGAGATATCCTTTTGGAGCTCCTCACAATCTCCTTTTGTTTTAACCACCCTATATAATTTGTTGTCATCAGCAAGCTTGACCACTTCACCGCTCACTCCTGATTCCAGATCATTTATGAATGAGTTCAAAAAGCATTGGCCCCAATACAGCTCTTGGTGGCACCCCACTTGTTTACATCCCTCCATTGGGAGAATTCACCATTTATTTACTGATCCATAAGAGGACCTCTCCTCTTATTCTACGACTGCTGTTTGCTCAGGAGTCTTTGATGAAGGACTTTGTCAAAAGTCTTTTGGAAGTCCAAGGAAACAATGTCTACCGGATCACCGCTGTCCATATGCGTATTGACACTCTCAAAGAACTCTAAAAGGTTAGTGAGACACGACTTATCTTTGTGGAAGCCACGTTGATTCTTTTTCAGTAGGCTTGTCCTTTTTTATGCTTACTAATTTTATCCTTAATAATGCTTTCAACCAATTTACCTGGAAGAGACGTTAGGCTAACTAGCCTGTAAATTCCTGGATACCCCCCGGATCCTCTTTTCAAAAATTGGTGTTACATTGGCCATTCTCCAGTCCTTTGGTACAGAAGCTGATCTTAGGGACATGTTACGTATTTTTTGTTAGAAGACCAGCAATTTTATATTTGAATTCCTTAAAAACTAGGATGGATTCCATCTGGACCCAGTGATTAATTAACTTTCAATTTGTCAATAAGGTTGAGAATTTCATCTTTTGTCACCACTATATTCCTCTGTTCCTCAGACTCCCTTCCTAAGAACATCAGTTCAGGCACAGGTATCTGTCCTATATCCTCAGCAGTGAGGACAGATGAAAAGAATTCATCCACGATCTCCTTATCCTCCTTTAGTACTCCTTTAACTCCATTATCATCCAATGGTCCAATTGCCTCCGTAGCTGGTTTCCTGCTTCTGATATGTTTAAAGAATTCTTTATTGTTGGCCTTGATGCTGTCAGTAATATGTTCCTCAAAATGCTTTTTTGGGGGTGGCATCTCTTATTGTCTGTTTGCATCTCCTTTGTGCAAGCTTGTGCTCCCTTTTGTTTTCCTCATTTGGGCAAGACTTCCATTTTCTGAAGGAAGCCTTCTTTTCTCTAATAGCTTCCTTGACACTGCTTAGATTTCATAGATTATAGAGTTGGAAGGAGCCTACAAGGCTATCGAGTCCAACCCCCTGCTCAATGCAGGAAACTAGAGGAGGGGTCTCCCATCCAAGTAACAACCAGGCTTGACCCTGCTTAGCTTTCCACGCTCAGACAAGCTGAGCCAGTGTAAGCCTTGTTAACCATGTTGGTGATCTCTTGGACTTGGTGCTACCTTTCCTAACCTGTGGTATGCATTCTAGCTGAGCTTTTATCATTGTGGCTCATAGGACTTGGTCTCCAGGTCCCTCACATGATAAAACAATTATGTTTTCTCTCTCTCTAATGTATCCCTTTAAGGAGAAAAAATCCTTCTTGGCTTTTGAATCAGCACAGGATTGTGAGGTTCCACCAGGCACTGGGCATATATTTCCCTAACCACACTTTAACAAGGAAACATTTGCAAGGTTTTTTTCCCCCCATGCGTAAGAAGTAGAAAGTAGCTCTCAAGTTCCCTTATACAAAATTCCATGCTTATAAAGGCATCCCACAATTGTTATCTTGCTATTCTTAGGAATGGCATTTGCTTGGCCAGTGGTCAAAGAGAAACCTACACTATTTGCAGCTCAGTAGCGATCCCAGTCAGAGGGCAGACCTGCCTTGTCTTTGCTGCTAGAGAAGGACCAGCTCCAAAGTCAAAGATCAGCTCTTGAAGGGCAGCAGCCTCCTTTCCGCCCTGCAGCATGCTGTACCGTTCTCTCCTCCCAGTTGCAAAGGGCCTTTGAAAAACATACACTTTGTGGACAGTACCCAGATAGGACACATCGGTTCAGGCAGGTGGAACCAGAGAGCAACAAGCCTATTCCTGGATGTCATCTTTGTCACCCAGTAGCTGGACAATTCACTTGTGCCCCTCTTAAGGAGGAAACATGTGTAACCAAGCCCCCCCCCCCCTTGCCTTGTTTTATTTACTTGTATTTATAAGAAGCCTATCAAACAGGTTATCTAGGCATTGGACCAATATTTTAAAATAAAACAAGCACACAATCAAATGAAAACAAAGACCTAAAAACACAACAATGCAAAGCATTGCATGGGGGAGTGGAAACTCCTTGGCTGCAATACAGGTGAGGTGACAGCAGTTGGAGAACATGTCAGGCACATTTGGTCTTGGTTCCCTTTGCCCAGCTGCACCAGCTCTGCTGCTGTCGCTCGCTCACTTCCGCTCCTGTGCCCTTCCCATTTGACCTGACAGTGGCTGGGGGCAAGCTCTCTGTTCGTTTGCTCAGGGGCATAATCATCCCACTGGGGGGCAGCAGCATTTGCCTCCCATGTCCTCCCACAGTGAGCAAAGTTGCAAAGGTGTCAAATGCGGTCTAGTGAGAAGACACTGCCACCAGGAGGCCGCAGCAGAATGTGTACAAAGCCTGCACTCCTCTCCAGCATTGTCCAAAACAAACCAACAAGCACCGTCCTTCACTGACAGCAGAACCCCAGCTTAGGAATTCCTAAACCGTGTGCTGCAAGAGAGCTACAAGCGTGCCCTGAAAGGTAACTAAATAATTAAAAACATCAGAGAGTCTTGTGGCACCTAAAAGACAAACCAATTTATTCTGGCAGAAGCTTCTATGGACACTGCCCACTTCATCTGATGCATGAAGTGTTAACCACAAACTGGTAGATTTATTTATTTATTTATTTATTATATTTATGAATCGCCCATCTGGCGATGTCAGAGGGAACTGAAATGCAAGGAAGTACAGTGATGATGGGTTCTGGGCAGCTTGTTAACCATGGTAACAGCCACCTTGCCTGGGTTCACGACACCATAAGCTGCGGTGAACTCTCACCATAGCTTGAATAATCACAATGGTGGCCGGCGTGCGCCACAAGCCACCGTGGTTTACTTACGCCACGCTGCCAGCCGTCCATCACACAAACCTGGTCTCTGTTGGTTTTGCTGCAATAGACTAACATGGCTTCCCGTCTGGAAATTGTTTAAGGGTGCAATCCTATGCATATTTAGATGGGGGAAAGTCCTACAATTCCCAGCATGCTGAGAGTTTAGAAGATGAAAAGGGCCATGCTGGCTCAGACCAAGGGTCCATCTAGTCCAGCATTTTGTTCACACCGTGGCCAACCAGCTGCCCATAGGAAACTCACAAGCAGGACATGAGTGCAACAGCACCTTCCCACCCATGTTCCCCAGCAACTGGTGTACATAGGCTACCTCTGATACTGGAGGTAGCATAGAGCCATCAGGACTAGTAGCCATTGTCTAATTCCCCCTTTAAAGCCATCCAAATTGGTAGCCATCACACCTTGTGGAGGTGAATTCCATAGTCTGCATATGGCAAGCAGCAGCAACTGACAGCAGCAGGTGGCGGCAGCTGGAAGAACAAGAATAAGGAGCAAGGGTGGATTTCCACTTGCTCCTAGTCAGCTGCTGTTCTCTATTTTATAGTTTTATATTTTAATAATTTTAATATGTGCCTGGGAAATATACTGTGTGACTCAGGGGAAGGGCGGGGTGCCCCTATTGCTGTGGTCACGGGTAGGGGGAGGTATGGCGTTAGAGGCAGGGGTCTGCAACCCGCGGCTCCGGAGCCGCATGCGGCTCTTTCAAACCTTTGCCGCGGCTCCGCTCCAGTCTGAGACTCCGCTGGCCGCCTGGCCTGGCCGCCTGTCACTTACCGTATTTTTCGCACCATAAGACGCACTTTTCTCCCCCCAAAAAGGAGGGGGAAATGTCTGTGCGTCTTATTGAGTGAATGCTGGGGAAAAAAACCAAATATTTTCCCCCCTACCTTCCTCTGCGTGCCTCCAACCGGTCCAGTGGAAGACAGGAGGAGGGCTCCTGCAGGGAAAAAAACTTGGCAGCGGCACCCCCCCCCCCGGAAGCAGGGACTCGAGCAGGCAGGCAGCGGAAGAGAGGAGAGCTGCCCAGTAGCATCCCCCAAGGCTGCCTGCTCCGCAAAAACTTTGCCGCCGCCTCACATATGGCCTGATTCTGTTGGCGGGGGCAGCCCGATTTCGCTCTTCTGAGTGGCGCGGAGCGTTCTCCGCGCCGCTCTAGCTGCCGCCGCCGCTGGAGTCAATGCCGGAGCCGCTGAAGCTGCCGCCGCCGCGTCACATCCAGCTGCTTCGGCGCGCTGGACCCCCGCGCTATGATTTTGGCGGGGGAACTTTGGCGGGGCGGGGGAACTCTGGCGCGGCGGCAGCACCCCCCCCCGGCAGCAGGGACGCGAGCGGGTGAGCGGCAGAAGAGAGGAGGGCTCCTGCACGCGCCAAAGTCCCCCCCCGCCAAAAACATAGCGCGGGGTCCAGCGTGTCGAGGGACCAGCGCGGCCGGCTCGCCGCAGAGAGCACAAGCAGGCGAGGAGGCAGGTAGGCTATCCGGGCATGCTGGGAGTTGTAGTTGTGCAACAGCTAAAGAGCCCCAGGGCAGGGGGAAGTGCTCTGTTTCCCAATCAGGGTGCCTCCAGCTGTTGCAGCTGCCCCTTTTGCCCCACATTAAAGACAGGCCTGAGTAGCACCCTCATCATCCACCAGCAACACCCTCCCCCCAGCAGTAGCACCCCCATCATCCACCAGCAAATCCTGCTGATGGATGATGAGGGGTGCTATTACCACATGGAGGGTGTTTCTGGTGGATGATGAGGGTGCTACTGCTGGATGGTGCTGATGACGAGATGCTACTGCTTGGGGGGGGATGTTGCTGGTGGCATCCCATCATCCACCAGCAACACCCCCATCATCCGTCAGCTGATAATTTCCCCTACCTATGCACCCAACATAATCCACCAGCTCTCGCTGGTGGATTATGTTGGGTGCATAGGTAGGGGAAATTATTACATTTTATATGAGGGCACTGAGAAGGGGGGGGCTAGACACCTTATGGCTATCCCCTCTACTTGTTCTTCCCCCAACCAGATGGTTCCTGGTAGCCTTACCAGCTTGCCCTCGGGTCTGGTGGTGCTGCTGTTGAATGCCACTGACCTGGTATGTATTACCGAGACCTGGGTGGGGTTGCTCTCTCCCAGCTGTGCCCTACTGGGTACTCGGTGCAGCACCAGCATCGACTTGAGGGTCGGGGAGGGGGTGTTGCTGTGGTCTATAGGAATTCCATCTCCCTCTCTGGGCTTCCTGTTCATTCGAGTGCAGGTCTCGAGTGTCTGTATCTTGTGTTGGGTACTCGGGACAGACTGGGGATTCTGCTGATGTACCGCCCACCCCGCTGCCCAGCAGACTCCCTGCCTGAGCTGACGGAGGTGGTCTCGGACTTGGTGTTGAGGACCCCTAGGATGATGGTTCTGGGGGGACTTCAACTTCCATGCCGAGACTGCTGTGTCCAGGGCGGCTCAGGACTTCATGGCTGCCATGACGACCATGGGGCTGTCCCAACATGTCATCGGCCCAACGCATGTAAGAGGACATACACTTGATCTGGTCTTCTCGACTGGGCAGGAGGATGGTGATTTGAAAGTGGAGGAATTAACATCTGTTCCTCTGTCATGGTCAGATCACTTCCTATTGAGGTTTAGACTTTCAGCAGCCTTTCCCCTCCGCAAGGGTGGGTGGGGGGCTATTAAAATGGTCTGCCCTGGAGGTTAATGGATTCCGATGGATTCCAGAGGGCTCTGGGGGATTTTCCTGCTGGTATGGCTGGTGGTCCTGTTGAAGCCCATGTTGCTCTGCGGAATGCAGAGATGACCCGGGCGGTTGACACAATTGCGCCCAAGCGCCCTCTCCCTCTGGGCAGAGCCCGGCCAGCTCCCTGGTGCACACCAGAGTTGAAGGCAATGAAGCAAGAGGGAAGACGGCTGGAACGCAGGTGGAGAACTCGTGCTGAATTTGACCGAACACAGGTTAGAGCTCATTATCAAGCCTACTCTTTGGCGGTGAGGGTGGCAAAGAGAGAATTCTTTTCCACCACCATTGCATCTTCTCAGTGCCGTCCACCGGCGCTTTCCCGAGTGGTCCCAGGCATTTTAATCATCTTAATCATTTTAATCTTGTAATTGTTTTTAATTCCTTTATTGTAACTGCTGCTGCTAGCTCTGCTGTTTGTTTTTAATCTGTGGTTTTAAATTTTATATTGTATTTTATGATTTTAACTGTTGTAAACCGCCCAGAGAGCTGCCAGGCGGCAGGGGTCATTTGAGGGTTAAATAACCATCAAATGACCCTACAACAGACCATGGGTTATTTGAGGGTTGTTTAACCCCCAAACAACCCCCATCACCCAAGTTAGGACACGACAAAACATGGCAACCCACTACCAGGGGTTGAATATTCAATGTCGGCATGCACCACAACCCACTGTGGCTTAAATAAGCTACGATAGCTGTGGTGATTGTGCAAACCCAGTCAATGTAAGCTCCAGAGTACTCAAGCGTTCTGCTCAGAAGCCCTATAAATATCCACATGTCAAATTGTACAGATCACTTTACTAGAGTACCACTAGCTGGTATCACATCTCAAGTGTTCTGCTCAGTGAAACATTAGGTAAAAATGAACCAAAAACTCTACCAGCGGCATGGTAAGCACACAAATAATTACACCTCCTTGCAGGACTTGAGAAGGAGGTGCCACACAGAAAGACAGTGCGACAGGAATGAATACACATCACAGCTTTCTTGCCCATGGCTGGCTGCCTTTTTTCAGAGAACTCCTTTTGTCAGTAAAGAAAAAGGTCATTCACAACAGTTCCTCCCTTACCTTGTAAAACAAGGTTTTTCTTACCACTCTTTAAAAAATACAGCTGGGTTCCTTGAAGTTTTGACATTAAGTGTATGGCAGATTATAGGCAGGAAACAAAGGCTGATTGTATTGTAAGACTCTGACAGCCAATACAGTGAGAGATGTAGTGAGAAATATTTCGAGCAGGTAACTCTGCTTGGATCCGTTATTGTGATGGAAAGATGGCAGTACCTATACATGTGTAGCAAGTCCTTATTATCACAGTAATGTTATTATTTCAGATCTTAACCAATCTGTCGCTGTTCTTTTAAACTGCTTTTAAAAATTACTATGTAAAGTTTATTCTACATTTAATCTCCAGGACATATCTAAGCAGCAGTATTAATCTATACAGGATGAGCCTCCTAAAAGTGCAAAGCTGAGATTTGCCGCTTTTTAAGATTATGCACGAAACAAAATCGGCAGTTCAATTTTAAATGCTCCCTGTGGGTCACTCCCTATTCACCGCTTGTAGGAGACAACAAGGTGCATTTTAAAAGGAACTCTCATTATGAAGGGGAAGCCAATTAAGAAATGTTGGTTCCCAAAAGGTAGCTTTCAGGGCAGGCCCATTCACACCAATAGGCTTGCTCCAGAGGATCAGACCTCTTGAGAGTTTTCGTGCAGACCAGTTGTGACTCTCTAAATTAGCCTTCCCTAACCTGGTGCTCTCCACATGTTTTGGACTTCCATCAGACCCAACCAGCATGGCCAATGGTCAGGGATGTTGGGAGTTGTAGTCCAACACATCTGGAGGGCACCAGGCAGATGTAGGCTACTCTAAACTCCTGCTTCTCATGAGGACATTTCTATGTCTGTACAAGTCCTTATTAGTTTGAGCCCAAGTTTGCCTTCTACACCTTCTAGTTTGCACATTCTCCAGTACATTGCTACAATTCAGATTTATTAGGCTTGTTTAACTTACAAGAGTAGATGGACTCTTGTTAAACAAAAATAATCTGAAACGTTTGCAGAAATAGATACTGAGATTATTGTAAATGGTCACATACAAAGCTTAACGTGGGCCACTAACATTTTGCATATAAATACATGTCCCAATCCAACCTGTTCTTTCCACATTACATAGAAAGCAGGGCAAGAACAAAGCAGTGTCTCCGATCTGAACTATCACTGTTGATGTCATCAGCTGCTATGGAAGGAGACAGATGCCCAATGGCTGGTCCTTTGGGGGGGGGGGGGGATGACCAAATGGCAGTTTAAAACTGAATACTGGTTTTAAAAAACTGCATGCATTCGCAGTGCTCTCAGGAAAGCAGCCTGCGTGTTATACAAAGCAGTTTTTGCTGTTGATGTACAAGGGGTACGTTACACTATCCTAGCCCCATTTTCTCTGTAATGGGAAAATATAACAGAAATCATCATTTTATGCTGCACACTGCTGAAGAGTCAGCTACTGCCCTCCCCATCATGCCTCGACCATGGTGCTCTGCTGCTCGAAAGAGGCAGGTGACAGGAATAATCCCTTTGGGCAAGCAATCTGTCTTCCAAAGCCTTCATGACAGATTTGAATACATAGTACTAGGAAGATACAGCACAGGAAGATACCAATGTGTACACATAGTATCTTACTGCACAACGATTTCCCTCATTTTGTAACCCAACGTGCATATTTTCCTGCAGATGTTACACAGAAGTCTGCCATTTTCATGAAGAGAGACCCAAGGATGCAGGCAAAACAAAGGTATTTGTTAGACCAGGGCTCTCCAACCTTGGGTCCCCAGATGTTTTTGGCCTACAGCTCCTGGCATGCCCCAGCCAGCATAGCTAGCTGGGGCATGCTGGGAGTTGTAGGCCAAAAACATCTGGGGAACCCAAGGTTGGACAACACGGTGTTAGACACACCATCTCAGTGAAGAACTACCGGGCCTCAAGCTACCAAAACCATTTAATAGGTCGAGACTCCATTTTGCCCAAACTCCTCTGTTCTCTCCAAGGTTAAGTATTTGAGCTCATGTGTTATGCGTTCTTCAGGATAGGATCTCATTTAGCACATCCCAGGTCACTGAAACTTTTCTCCCAATTTGATACTCTGCATTCAGACCAGCAAGGGAAACGGAGGAGCTGTCAAATGCGCACAGTATTTCCTCCAGTAGTATGAATTCCTTGCAGGTGATCAAGGCAGATGGCAAATGTATTGTTCCCCATACAGTTGCAATGCATGAAACACATTGAATACATCAGACTCAGGTGGCATTCATGCCTTCTGGAGCAAATTTCTGATGTACTTGGCTGGAGTAACTGCATTCGGCTCTTCTTTTGGTGAATAATGGGAAGTGGATGGGGGGGGGGGAAAAGACAATGCCCTCGAACCAACTTCAGACACCTTTCTCCCCTGTGCACACTGAACAAATTTTGGAAGCATCTCCTATTGAAAATCAACACATATTTTAAAATGTGTAAGGCAACATTCTATTGAACACAAAGTGACAAGTGGTGACTGGAATTCTAGTAACTGGTTCACTTTGAGTATCCGATGTCCATTTGTCAACAGTTTTGATGGCCCAAGGTAGGAGTTTATTTAGCTATCCTCCATCACCAGCATTCTTCAGATAGCGTAGGCACGCCCCTTAGTGGGCACTGACAAGAGCAGCAGGACAAAATAAAACAGACATCAGTAGTGCTCAGAAGAACAAGAAAGACATGGGTGGCATTCAGCACATTCCTTGGCTCTGGCCGTGGGCACACCTGTCTTTTCTTCACAAAACACACTATAAATATAGATAAATTAGAGGACAACGTGGGGACAAGCCAACTACTGTGAAAGACTTCCGCAAGAATACCAAAAGCCACCTTCATTCAGTTTTGCAGTCTTTGCTGATTCTGTATTCACTACGGTGTAAAGGTGAGGATCATCCAGCTGATGACAAAATAGAAAAGGAAGATGGGATAGACAACAAGGGCTTTGCGATTTGGAGGTTGGCTGTCCGCTAGGAAGGCCTGTTGATGCTGGAAATAAAACAGAATGCATGCTTGAAAAACACTTGCTGTGAATATAAATTGGAGAACAGAAGCAAAACACTTAAATCTAAAGTCAGCCCCAAATTGGTTATTCTTACTCATTGGGAACAGTTTCCTCTGCCAAACAGGAAGAGAACACATTCATTGGGTAGTATCCAACTGCAGCATGCTGTTAGTGCTAATGACGTTTCACTAGCGGAAACCAATGCTTGCGCAAAGGAAATCTAGCGCCTGCTAGCACAACAGGAAACTGGCTTGCACGACGAGACTTCCTCATCTTCTCCTTCCCGCTGAAGCCCCTGAGCACACCTCAGATCTGCTCATCTAATGCCTTTAATGAACTGAACCAAGCTAAAACTCCAGAGAGGGCAAGCCAACAAATGCCCCCTCACAGACTGCATTATCTCTACAGCATTCATCTCATTTATACGGAAAAGCAGTTCCCACAGACAAGCAATTCAGCTTCTGAAAACAAACATAATCTCTCAAATTGGATGGAAATGTGCCAGTTAAGCCCTAAACAGCATAACTTAAGCTGTGGTCCTCAGGGCTTTTACAAGGAACTAAGTTCCACTGAAACAAGTGGAACATAATTGGGGGTGCTCCTGGAGCTATCTTTGTCACTGGTGGCCTCAGTGGCAAGGAGTGCCTTCTACCAGCTCCAGCTGGTAGCCCAGCTATACCCCTATCTGGACAGGGATAGCCTGGTTTCAGTGATTTATGTGCTGGTAATCTCTAGACTAGACTACTGCAATGCACTGTACGTGGGGCTGCTCTTGAAGACTGTTGTGCAAAATGCGGCAGCCAGACTAATAACTGGGACCAGAAGGTCTGAACACATAACACCCGTTCTGGCCCGCTTGCATTGGCTGCCAATATGCTTCTGAGCCCAATTCAAGGTGCTGGTTTTAACCTATAAAGCCTACACGGCAATCTGCCTGGACACTGCACTCAGCATCTGGGGCCTTCCTCCGAGGGTGGCAGGTTACTATCCTTTCGGAGCCAGGTTAAGACTGCACTCTGTGCCAAGGCATTTAACTTTTAACAGATCAAAACAGCACATTGGGGGGGGGGGGTATGTCAGCTGCAAGCTTAGTTTATTAACTTGTTTCAGTTATTTGCCATTTTAAATCTGGCTTTAAATTTGGTTTTTAAACTTTTGTAATGAAATCTTTATGATTTTATTGTTATCTGTATTTCATAATGTATTTTATTGTTTTTATGAATTGTTGTAAACCGCCCAGAGAGCTTTGGCTATGGGGCGGTATAGAAATAAAATAAATAATAACAACAACAACATGATTCCAAGTAAAGGAACAGAATGTAAATCCCAGCTTACTTGGGATTTTATTCAGTTAACATCAACATCTTTATCCATACCAGGAAACCTAACAAAAGCCAATTGTCCATAGAATGCTGGTCAAACATGATTCCATCAGACAAACTCAATGTGAGTGATTTGATCACACCAGCATTTTTCTTCCCTTTCAGCAAAAAGTTAAAGGTATTCCAGGCAGGACAATGAAGCAAACAAGTAAGTAAATCAGTTCCCCATCTTCTGCGATTGCTGTTTTAGAACAAACTTCCAAGGTGTCAAGACCTTGCAGCATAACTTCTAGGCCAGCAGCTAGACTCCCACTTAGTGAAAGCACTGGCCACAATGAAGAACAGTTCTGATGACGGAGCCCTGCTGAACTCAGCGAGGCCTCCACTGTGTGCACTCGTCAGCAGAACTGAGGCAGTTCTCGGCTGCATTCCATCTCAAACTTACCTAATGTTGACCAGACAAACATGGCCATCACTACTAAGAGACGCACAATGAAGGTGCCAGTCCCATCGTGCGCCATCAGCACAAGTCTACAGACCAGCAGAGCCACTGTCAAGGGCAGGATGCAATAACCGAGGACACAAAGGCTCTGAAAGAAAGATCTCGGGGGAGAGGGAGGGAGAGAGAGAGATGACATGTATTAAATTCTAACGGGGCGAGGGGGGCAAGGATAGCCAACGCCTGGAGGCCACCACTCTTCTCAGAAGAACATTTTGCCTCCAAAGTTGCCCCCCTCATGAATGGTCAGGCTCCATAATGAAGCGAACACCACCGGGCATTAAGGACTTCACAGTTATGGAATTCAGGCAGAGCACACTACTAAAGGGAAGGATGTAAATATTTTTTAAAAATGATATGCAGATCATTTATCATAGTGGATAAAGTGGCAGTTTCGGGAACTCTGGGGGAAAGTGACCATGTTATACTTGAGTTCTTGATTCTAAAAGAAGCAAAAGCTGAGTGTAGCCAAACGCGTACCCTGGATTTTAGGAAAGCCAATTTTAACAAACTCAGAACAATGATAAGTAAGGTCCCATGGCAAGCGACTCTATTGAGAAAAGGAGCCCAGGATGGGTGGGAGTTTTTAAAAAAGGAAATTTTAAAGGCACAATTGCAAACAATTCCCACAAGGAAAAAAGGCAGAGGGCAACAGAAGAAGCCAATGTGGCTTCACAATAAACTCAAAGATGACCTGAAAACAAAAAAGGACACATATAGGAAGTGGAAGGAAGGACAGGCTACAAGGGCAGGTAGCACAGAACTGCAGGAATAGTGTCAGGAAGGCTAAAGCTGAGAATGAGCTAAGGTTAGCGAGGGATGCTAAAAACAACAAAAAAGCTTTCTTCAGATACATGCATAGTAAAAGACAGAGGAAAGAAATGGTGGTTCAACTATGCAATGAGGATGGCAAATTGGTAACAGAAGACAAAGAAAAGGCAGAAATGTTCAATTCCTACTTCGGCTCGGTCTTCTCCCAAAAGAGGGTCTATGACCCCCCTGGCAAACCTGAAGTGCAGACTGAAGGGGCAGGATTGCAGCTTGAGATTGATAGGCAAATGGTCAAGGAGCACCTGATTACTCTGAACGAGTTTAAATCTCCAGGGCCTGACAAACTGCATCCTACAGTAATAAAGGAACTGGCAGAAGAACTCTCAGAACCACTGTCTATTATCTTTGAGAAATCATGGAGGACAGGTGAAGTGCCAGATGACTGGAGGAGGGCAAATGTTGTTCCCATCTTCAAAAAGGGCAAGAAGGAGGAACCTGGGAACCAGTCAGTCTGACATCAATCCCTGGGAAAATTCTTGAGCAGATTATAAAGAAGTCAGTCTGCAAGCACCTTGAAAACAATGCAGTCAGTGATCTTGAGTACTGCGTCCAGTTCTGGGCACCACACTTTTAAGAAGGACGTAGACAAACTGGAGAGGGTTCAGAGGAGGGCAACAAGGATGATAAAGGGACTGGAACAAGGCCCTTTGACAGTGCTTCATTCAAATAGTGGGGCGGGCCCCAGCGGGGGCGCGAGCTCCGTAAAGGGGGGTCGTTTGACCCAGTTAAAGTTTTTTAATATATTGTTTTCCTTTAATCCCTGTGCTCCTTTAAATCTTTTCTGTACAGTTAATAAAGCTATTCTTTGTTGTAAATTGATCACATTTCTTTCATTTTTTTATTCTCTTATAAGTTAAATAAGGATCAGTGTAGCCAGAGGTGTACTTATAACAATTTTATAGACAAATGAACTATACGTTCGCGGGGGGCGTGAAATGTTTTCTTCTTCCTAGGGGGGGCATGACAGAAAATAATTGAGAAGCACTGCCCTATGAGGAGAGACTGAAAGAACTGGGCATGTTTAGCCTTCAGAAGAGGAGACTGAGGGGAGATATGATCGCACTCTTCCAGTACTTAAAGGGTTGTCACACAGACGAGGGCCAGGATCTCTTCTCAGTCATCCCAGTTTGCAGGACACGGAATAATGGGCTCAAGTTACAGGAACCCAGATTCCACCTAAACATCAGGAAAAGTTTTCTGACTGTCAGAGCAATAAGACAATGGAACCAACTACCTAGGGAGGTGGTGGGCTCTCCCAATTTGGAGGCATTCAAGGTCCAGCTGGACAGCCATCTGTCAGGGATACTTTGACCTGGATTCCTGCATTGAGCAGGGGGTTGGACTCAATGGCCTGGTAGGCCCCTTCCAACTCTACTTTTCTAGGATTCTATTATATGTGGATTTACATTCTGCACACAAAATCCAAAAAGAGTTATGTCACACTGAAGTGTAGAATGCCTCTATTTCTTACAACTGGAAATACGTTTCTTTTCCAGTAGGAATGAAGCTGCACAAGAGCCTTTTTCTAACATAGATAAGATGTTGTGGAGATTCAGAGGCCAGGTGAAAGTGCATTACACACGATGCATCTTGCAGCTTAGTAATTGGCCATTCCTGTTCTAGAGGATTTGGCAGACCCACATGTAAGCTTTGCCCCCGATCTGCAAGCTTACAAATAGGAAGGGAGATTTTTTACTGCAGGTCATTTTCAGACAAAGCACCCCCATCCCCGTAGTCCAGTGTTCTCCAACCTTGGGTCCCCAGATGTTTTTGGCCTACAACTCCCAGCATGCCCCAGCCAGCATCTGGGGACCCAAGGTTGGAGAACACTGCCGTAGTCTGAGATTGCTTCACTGCACAAAAGGACTATACCATACCAGTCTACATTTATAGATACACATTTTTAAAGGGAGCGTCTGGAGAACAACCCTGGAGCCCCAGCTCTACCCCCTGACCCAGGAGAACATGTTTATAACAAAATTCCACCACACACTCACATGGTTCCTCCAAGTAGCTTGGAATTTAGTGTTATGACAACAGCTCCAAACCAAATGATAACAAATACTTCTGCAAACTGAGGCCCTCGGTCGTCTGTCTTATCTGCTGCACCTCCCTGAAGCATTCTAGGGAAAAGAAAAGAGAAACTGATCAACGCAAAGCAGAAAGTACATTTTTATATTTTATGTTACTTCTCATTTTCCAGAGCTCTTCCCTCCACTAAAATCAATGGAGAGGCCCTTGTGACCCAAGGAACTCCATGTGCACACTGGAACTTCTGAGCCTGCAGAATGTTGTTAGGACAACGGTCTATAATTGGATTGCACTGGACTAGGCCTACAAGAATCTTGACATCTGGATAAAAGAATGATGTTTTAGTGTCCCAATAGCATTATGACCTTTGAAGTATTTAATTTTTGTTTTATTAGTGTGACATTGTTTTATTCATGTTCTACACTGGTCTGAATGCCACTCTGCTGGCAGAGAACAAAAGTCCGTCAAATAGAACACTGGGCCAGTTCACACAATCAAAACAAGCCCACGGTGGCTTGTTGTGAGCCACAGTGGTCACGATTTGCATAATCAGCGCCTGGTCAAGGGTTATCGTGTCGTCTGAACCTGGGCAGCATGGCTTATCGGAGGGTTAAACAACCCTCAAATAACCCTACAACAGCCCATGGGTGAGTATCATAGGTTAATTAACCATGGATTAATATCATAATGTCAAAAAGGAGTTAGTATCTCCCCTTTCTGGAGTAGCTGGAGACTTGGGCAAGTGTTGAAAAGGTGGGGGACACTGAGAAGTGCCAGTTCAGTACTTAAAAGTGAGATGATCACATTGCCAAGGGGGAGATATTGCACCCCCCTTTTTGTGCACTTACTCTGTTCACCTCCCCCCCCCCCCCACTTTTGGTCCTTCTGAATTGCGCTACTGGGTCCCACCTTTCTCCCACTGTTATTTCTCCCCTGGTCCTTTAAAACTGTGTGCAAATTAGCCTATACTCGTCAGTTTCCTTATCTGTTACCTACTCCACCCCTCCCTTTGACAGCTGAAACATACAATGAAATTGACCAGGTAAGACTACTCATATCGGACTCTTGCACACTTGCAAAAGACGGAATTTTTTTTTTAAAAAAAATGACAACCCCATCTGTGCAATTTTGAAGCACTGAAAAAAAACAAGGTGGCGAATGAGTGATGGTCCTTCCAAATGCTCTTTTGGCATCAGTGGAAGGGTAGTCACTGGTGAGGGAAGTTAGAGGCGGCACTGGTGAGATCGCAAAGAATAGCATGGGGTTTTGCTGCTCTTGCTAAGCAACTCTGTAAGCTGCTCCTCATAACCCATGATAAAATTCCTCTCCCGGGTTTGGACCACAGGACATGGGTACAAACAACCCTGCAACAAGCCATGGGTTCTCAGGGTGGCTTGTTTGCAAAAATGAAGCCACCCTATAGAAAATGCACCAGTTCGGCTGACATAACAACCCACCATGACTGGCTGCCTATGGTGGGTTGTTGTGTCATGCTAACCCTGTCACAATCTCAAGGGAGATTAAAATGCAATATCTTTTCTGCATTAGAAAGCTGAATAACCACAAGCATGTATGTTAAACAGTTGCTCCCCAGAGAGTTTAGAGTTTATATTTATTGCAGCAGGTGCTACACCAATTCTGGCCATTTCCCCCAATAAGAAAAGAAGCAGCAAAGATGGGGGAGCACACGACACACAGGTACTTACAATGCAAGTAATACACACAAGACTAATGGTCCCCATAAATCCCCTGTAAGGAAAGAAAGAAAGAAAACAATACATATGGATGACTCTTCTGTGACGGAAGCTAAAGCAGAAACATGTCCTTCTTTCTCCCAGGCACAGCATCTCCCACACACATTTATTTGCTACCAAATGCCACAGACAATTATTTTATTACCACATGCCACTCCAAATCCTGAACTTAGCCCACCAAACATTCCACTCAGAAGTTCACCCTCCATCATCTGTTGGGCCATCCTCTATCTTGAAAAAATGCTTTGAGACGATTTAATGAGAGCAAAGGCCTTCAGATTTACTTCTATAGCTTTCAAGGTTTTGAACTACTTTGGTACATACAGTCTCTCAGGAGGGCGCTGCTCTTTTTAGGATACATGACATGGATAAATTTCTTCCCAACGGCTTTTAGATCTCGCATCTGAAAAGTTCAAGCAATTACCTACATTATTCTATAGCAGAGGCTTTTTAGTCAAAAGGACACTTAGAGAAGATCCAAGCCACATTTACATTAATAAGTTGCAGGACACTAAACACAAAGTAAGATTTATGATGCATATTTCTTTTCATTGATTCCTCCAGCAGGGTCAAAAATTATTTCATATTCCTAGGTAGCAGTCCTGTGCAAGGATGGAAAACAGCAACAAGCCTCTTAAACACTACCATCTCTCCAACCTTGCACATTAAGACACAGTCTGCTACACACCCATTGAAACTGGATAACGTGCCAGAGATCCTTACACTTCACAAGAATTAATAATATGGAAATATATCTTCACCTGAAGGGGCCATTTATTCAGCATAGAGGCTGATGTCTGGAAACTTACGGAGAGTTATTTTAAGATATTCATCTTAAGTAAACAATTTCTATCCTTCTTCCCCACCCTTGACAAGATACTTACAATTGTATCCTTAACTGGCTCATCCAGGGTGGAGAAGTCTTCATCAGGGGAATGAGCTCCCACAGGAACTGTAATTTCTCCTTCCACAGGAATATCTTCTGATATGGACACATCCGCAAGACCTGCAAACTAAAAGTTTTCAACAACCATTTAAACATGTGCCCAACAGCTAAGCAATTAGTCAGCTATGCCTAATAAGAAATATGGCTGGAGTAAGATCAGCTGTTTTTCTTCAGATATTTACTCTTCACAAAATTTTTCAATCTGTGAAGAAAGGCAACTCATAATGCACCACAATCCACTCCAGCTTTCCCCAACTAGCCGCCTTCCAGATGTGTTGGGACTACAACTGCCAATGTGAAGTGAACACTTTGTGCATCTGATGAAGTGGACAGTGTCCATGAAAAGTTACACCAGAATAAATCTGTTAACACTTTAATGTGCCACAAAACTCTTTGTTGGGAATTACTGGTAGATCTCTGGATGAGTTGCATGAGATCAGCAAGGATTTTTGACTCCCAAATTGTTTTAGCGATATCAATGAAAAGGTCCCTACCACCACACACCACCAGCTAAGCTGATGAAATGAGAAGGCTTGGGGAAAGTCAGGAGTGGGTTTTTTTGTATGAAAGGACTGAGAGTCAAGAGATAACACATTCTTGGGCTGAGCATTTGCTCAGAGGCACTACTTCCATCCATCTCCCCGCACCTTACAACTATTTTTCTCATGGCTCCAGTTGATGAACTTGAGGGTTCTAGCAAAAAACAAAGTTCCCAGAATCCTGAAGTTAACAGTACAGTGTATTGTGGGGTGGGCTAAGTGTTACACTATAGCATTAAGAGCACAAACATATAAAGGCTGGACTACAGTGCACTTACAACAATCATGTTAAAACTAAAGTTGTTTGTAAAGTTACACAGTGTATTTCATTTCTAGAGATGAAAATCCGTTATACCCTCAACACTGAGACCATCAAAAAGGGATTTTAATAAGTGCAATAAAGTGATTCCAAGGAAAAAACAGCAGTCTGTAGGCCAGGAAAGACAATGGAACCTCAACTCCCCATTTGCAAAATAGGTGTTTACAATACAGCAGGCTGCTTCGCTGGGACTGAACAATATTTTAAAACACTGAGAACATTAAGAGTACTATAAAATTATAATTCCTACTAAATATAATTAATGCAGTTGGGGGTTGCAATTATTTCTGGAGCTCTGCAGTAGCTTTAATGTTCAAAGAGACATTTGAGGTTCAAGCTGCGCTTAATTGCAGCACATTTGTGTTTAAACATAGATTTGCCCCAATCAAGTAAAAAGCAGGTGGTGGGGGGAGAAGGGGTACACAGGCAGGGGGTGCTAAATCCTTCTCTCACCTATGGTGTAGCTCCCTGCAGTCCACCCTCCAACATCACTCCCCCCCCCCATACAGAGCTCCAATATCAAAAGTGAGCCCAGATGGGAGGAAAGCAGAGACAGATGTAGACTGTGGCCAAGGGGAGAGCTCCAAGGACCAAGCAAGGTGAGTCCATTTAGTTCGGTACTCTGCTTCTGCCACCAGCCAGTCACAGGAATCCCACAAGCAGGTGACGTCGTCCCTTTCTGTGGCTTATCGTGAGCACCTGCTTTTCAGAGGTGTACTCCCTCGGCACACAGTGGGGCGGGGCCAGTAATATATTTCAAAGGCAAAGTAAATTTACCCTAAATAAATAAATAACCAATAACACTTAACTGCTCCCATAAGAGCAGCCCTGCTGGATCAGACCAAGGGTCCATCCATTCCAGCATTCTGTTCACACAGTGGCCAGCCCACGGGAAACCCACAAGCAGGACATGAGTGCAACAGCACCTTCCTACCCATGTTCCCCAGCAAATGGGGTACATAGGCATACTGCCTCTGATACGTGACTCGAGTGCTCTTTTGAGCCATGTTGATGGTATACAAGTTGAAAAATAAACAGAAAGACACTCTGGACTTCACCCACTTAAAAAAAATAACAACGTTAAGAGCCACGCTGGACGGGACCAAAGGCCGCTCTGCCTGTCCAGGCACGCTGCTGTTTCCAACACGGGCCGGCCAATGCTTCCCCGAAGGAAGCGAACAGGCCACTGCCTGCCTGCCTCAGGAGACATTGGGGGGTGGGGGGGCATGCAGCCACCCTGGCAAATCGCTCCTGGCCTTGCCTTTCCCCCCTCGCCTTTCTAAGCCCCATGCGTCAGCCTTCCCCAAATGTGCTGGACTGCAACTCCCAGCATCCCCCAGCCCAACACAAACGCCGGAGGGGGCTGGGGTGCCTGCTGTGTCCGCCTCTGAACCTGCGGGATGTTGTCAGAGCAGTTCCGTCGGCGACCTCCGCGCCGGCGGGGGAGACGCGCCTGGAGGCCCGGGGGCCGCGACCGCGGGAGGAGGAGGCCCGGCCCACCCTCCTGGCCCAGGCCCGAGCCCCTCCCAGCGGGGCAGGTGCCGGCAGCCGCCGCCGCCGCCCCCTGCGCCCCCCCCTGCGCCCCCAACCCACCAGCGGCTTCGTGGCTCCGTCGGCCCCCGCCGCAGCCTCCTCGGCCGCCGCCATCTCGGCCCCGCCGCCGCCGCCGCCGCTGCCGTGGAGCACCGACGTGGAGTGACAGCGCACAGCCCCCTCGTCATCAGCGCGCGCCGGAGGGGAAGGGGGGGCGGGCGGAGATGACGTCGCCCCGCCAGGGTCCCCGTCGCCACAGCAACGGGAGAGGCCCGGCCCGGCCGCCTCATCCTCCGCGGTGGAGCCGCAGGGGCTGCTGCCCGGCGGTGCGGTGCGGTGCGGCAGGGCCCTTCCCCCGGGCCCCCCGCGGGCGGCCCCTTGTTCGTCCGGCCTTCACAGGAGCACCGCGATTACAGTTACATCATTGTAGGAAATCAGCTGCACAAATAAACTACCGGGGGGGGGGGCAAAATAGGCATCAACCGTGCGGTACGAAGCATGCTTACTGGGAATGAAATGGCAGCGAGTTCAGCGCGGCTGCGAGTGTAAGCGCCATGCCATGCAGCACGCAGTTAACCTGCGCCATCTTCTTCCATTCGGTGTCTGAGCTCCCCCCGTCCAGCCGCCTCCCGGCTCTCCTCCCGCAACCGGCGCGTGGCGCGCTGGGCTCGGGGCGTCTGGCAACGACCGTGCCCGCTTCGAGGCTCCTGAGCCCCCTTGCATGTTATGCGTGCCCTGCAAACTCTGCTGTGCTTCTTGAATGTGCTGGGGGGGGGGGGGCTGGGGCTGGTGGTGACTCCGATTTCGGCGGGGCTCCTTTCCCATTGCAGGTTTTATTTGGATTTTTATAGGAGCTATCCATGGTGCTGAACTCCACCCACCCCACCCCGCAATAGGTTCACCACCATGGAGCACCATGGACAGCTCCTATGAAGCTCCAAGTAATAGCTGCAAAACCTGCCATGGAAAAGGAGCCCCACGGAAAGAGGAGTCACCAGCCTCCTCTGAAAGTATGCCATGCTCATTTACTCTGTGGCGGTCTCCGCTGATTTAAAAGCCAAGAAGTTGGTGATTCTTTGGGGTAAAGATATTTTAGGGGTGGGGGCAGGGACCCATAGTTCTCTGCTTAAAACGCTGTCTTGAGTTCAAAATGTACCTCAGCATCTGCAATGTGAAATGGCAGCTACCTGGTCACCTGCATGGTGCCTTTGTCTTTATTTATTATATTTATACCCCCTCTTTTTTCCTGCAAGGAACCCAAGGTGGCTTACATAATCCTCCTCCTCTCCATTTTATCCTCACAACAACCCTGTCAGGTAGGTGAGGCTGAGAGTCAGTGACTGGCCCAAAGTCACCCAGTGAGTTTCATGGCCGAGCGGGGACTAGAACCTGGATCTCAGTCCAACACTCTCACCACTGTGCCACCAAAGACATGGGAACATGATCAGAAGAGCCTTGCAGGATCAGACCAAAAGCCCATCTAATCCAGCATTCTGTGCTCACAGTGGTCCACCAGATGCCCCCCTGGAAACCCACAAGTAGGACACAAGTGCAATAGTACCCTCCCTCCCATGTTCCCCAGCAACAGGTATTCAGAGACCAGAGGCAACATGAATAATAGCCTTTGATAGCCTTATCCTCTGTGAATTTGTCAATCCCTGTTTAAAGCCATCCAGATTGATAGCCATCACTATATGTAATTGAGGTAGTGACTTCCATAGTTTAACTATGTGCTGTGTGAAAGAGTCCTTCCTTTTATTTATTTATATTTATTTATTTAATACATTTTTATACCGCCCACTAGCCGAAGCTCTCTGGGCAGTTTACAACAGTTAAAACCATAAAATACAAGATAAAATAAATATAAAACTTAAAACCACAGATTAAAAACAAACAGCAGAGCTAGCAGCAGAGTTAAAAACAGCTACAAGATTAAAATAATTAAGATGATTAAAATGTCTGGGAGAATAGAAAGGTCTTCACCTGGGGCTGGAAAGAGTACAAAGTAGGCACCAGGAGAGCCTCTTTGGGGAGCTCGTTCCACAACTGGGATGCCACAGCAGAAACTCCTGGTAGCCACCTGCCTCACTTCCTTTGGCAGGGGCTCTCGGAGAAGGACCGCTAATGTAGATCTTAGTGTCCGGGCAGGTACATATAGGAGGAGACGATCCTTCACAGGGGCGGTGCTACCATTAGGCGAACTAGGCGGCTGCCTAGGGCGCCAGGCTAAACGGGGCTCCAGAAACGCCTTGGGGAAAAAATACAGCGGCCCGCTGGCTGGCGGCCGAAAGGATGCACCTGCAAACACCTCCTTCGCCTTCCCTCCCTCCGGCGTGCGCGCCTCAGGTTCCTCAGCTCAATGTCCCCTGAAAGCAGTTATTTCCAGCAACCAGGGAGGGAGGGAAAGGTATTTTAAGCTAGCTGGGGCTCCAGTGTTTTAATTATTTACCATGCTGTTTCTGTGTTTTGGTTTTAAATGCTTTTAGGATGCAATCCTACTCGTGTTTGGAGGGGGGGGGGGGGAGTCCTACAACTCCCAGCATTCCCCAGCCAGCCATGCGCACATTGAGGCAGAAAAAAGCCCCGCAACTCCCAGCATTCCAACAGCCAGCCATGCTGGCTGGGGAATGCTGGGAGTTGCGGGGCTTTTTTCTGCCTCAACGTGTTTAGGATTGTTGTCTGCCTTGAGCACTAGGCTGGTAAAGGGAAAGACAGGATGATATACATTATTCTGATAAAGAAATATTGCAACAAAGTGATAGAGAGAGGAGGGGAAGCAGCAAGTTTCGTAAAGCCCCTCCTAAATTTGAACCAGATGATCCACGGGCTCTCTCTTTGCTATGTTTCTACTACATGCATTCCCCCCCCCCGCAACCCAGAAGGTATATGAGTCAAACCGGTGTCTCTGCACCTCCACCCTGCGAGGTAGGACAGGCTGCAAGACGCCCTTTTGTCTCTATTCCTCACAGGTAGCGCCACCACACCTCTCTCACATCCTTTTTTCATATCCCTTGTGCTGCCCGCAGGAGGAGACAGGCTTTTACATATATATGGAGTAGGAGAAGGCCCTTGGGAGTTCCTGGCATAGCTGGGCTGATGTTGCCTCTTTGCTTGAAATTTATTTCATAATGGGCATAGGGCTGGAGGGAGGGAGGGCTCAAGTGGGGGGGGGGCGCTTGTGAAGGATCAACAACCGGATCCTTTGCGTGAGTTCGGCAACTATAGGGTTAACCGGCAAAGCAATACGGCTCGTATCGACTTTCGAGTACAAGAGGAAAAACCACAGCCCTTTGAATGCCCAAATAAGGCTTTTATTTGTTTATACAATCGTGTAGGTCGGAACTAGCAGTCTTCTAGGAATACGTTTACAGTCAACACAACCTTAGCTGACCCCCGTCTTACCCAATCAGCAGGCTCCCAGGCTAGCAGAGCGAACCGTGCCTCTGTCCTCAGATCAAAGACAATACTCTAGTCAGTTTCAGCCTAGCTTTCGATCCGCGCGGCGTGGCTGAGACTGGTGTACCCGGACGGCTTGCTTAAGGTGGATCTGGCCCTGGCGTACCCGTGGTTCCCAACAACCGACTACCGGAAGGGAGAGGGGTTTTCTACCCCGGATTTCCCGCTCTCCCCGCCCTCTGGGTCAGGTGGGGGCTTATGCCTGCCCCTCTGTTTCAGGTGGGCTTATTCCTGCCCAGGCAAGAAGGTGACGTAGGGGTACTTTGCAGCTCTTTGAGACTGCCCTGCTCGTTGATGGTCCTTGATGGTCCTTCCTGGACTTTTGTGGATCTCCGCCGAGGCCCTCCTTTGTTGGGGCTGATGACTTGTCTGGTTGCTTCCCCCGGTGATCTCATCCCTCCTCCCTCGCCCCCTCCCTTGGGGAATTGTGTGTGTGTGTGTGTGTGTGTGCAACTGGTGTTTGGGCTTTCTCCACACCCTCCCATTTGGAGAAAGATGGCATTGGGGTCCACCACCCCAATCCCTATCTAACTGTTTTCTACTGAGAAAGCCCGGGACAACCCATCTGCCACGATGTTCTCCTTACCCTTGATGTGCTCTACGGAAAAATCAAAATCCTGTAGGGCCAGACTCCACCGCAACAACTTCTGGTTGGACCCCTTCACCCTATCCAGCCAGCATAAGGGGGAATGGTCGGTCTGCAGCCGGAACCGGCGGCCCCACAGGTAGGGGCGAAGCTTGGTCACTGCCCACACTATCGCTAGGCACTCTTTCTCGACAGTGGCCAAGTTCCGCTCCCGAGGCAACAGTTTCTTACTCAAAAAGGCGACCGGGCACAGCCCCTGCTCTGGCCGTTCCTGCAGCAGGACGGCTCCCATCCCCGCTTCCGAGGCATCCGTCTGCAGAACAAAAGGGGCTTCAAAGTCTGGGGCTTGCAGCACCGGGGCTGCCATCAGGCAGGCTTTCAGTCCTTCAAACGCTGCCTGGCAAGCGGCTGACCATTGGACCTTAACGGGTTGCCGCTTTTTGCACAAGTCAGTCAGGGGGGCGGCTAGCTGGCTAAAATGGGGTACGAACTTACGATAATAGCCAGCCAGCCCTAAAAAAGCTTGGACCTGCTTTTTCGTCTGGGGTTGGGGCCAGGTGCGCACCGACTCTATCTTGGCTTCTAGGGGCTTGACACTACCTCCCCCTACCTTGTGTCCCAGATACTCCACCTCCCCCCTTCCAACCTGGCATTTCTTCACCTTCACCGTCAGCCCTGCATCCTGAATCCTCTGAAATACCTGGCGGACATGTTGCAAATGCTGCTCCCAGGTGGAACTGAAAATGGCGATGTCATCTAAATACGCGCAGGCAAACTCCCCCAGCCCATTTAACATTCCGTTTACCAACCTCTGGAAGGTAGCCGGACCATTGCGGACCCCAAAAGGGAGGGTGGTGAATTGGAATAACCCCAGGTGGGTCACAAAAGCAGACTTCAGGGCAGCATCCGAATCGAGCGGGACCTGCCAATAACCCTTCGTCAGATCCAGGGTAGTGATGTACTTGGCCCCCCCAAGCCTCTCCAACAGCACATCCATGTTGGGAATGGGGTAGGGGTCAGGGACGGTTACTTTGTTTATTTTCCGGTAGTCTACGCAGAACCGGACACCCCCATCTTTCTTAGCTACTAACACAATCGGGGAGGACCAGGGGCTCGAGCTAGGGACAATGACCCCCAAGTCCAGCATGGCTTGGACCTCCTCGGCAACGACTTGGGCATGGGGCCCCACCGCTCGGTAGGGTAGGGACTGTATGGGGGGGCTATTCCCTGTGTCGATGGTGTGCTGTATGAGTGTGGTGCATCCCGGACGGTCCGAGAACATGGGCTGGAAATCTTCTAAAACCTGGGTGATCTGTTGCCGCTGCTGTTCGGACAGGGAGGGGGACAGTTTGATCTCCTCCATTCCTCCCCCTTCCCCCCACTCGGCCAACAACCCTCCGTCCGGGTCTCCCTGTTCCGCACATTCCTGCACTCCCCCCACCTTCGTTCCCCGTTCCACATACAATTTCAGCATATTTACATGGAATACCTTTTGCCTCCCCGGCTGTCCCGGGAAAGCCACTTGATAATTCACCTCCCCCGACCTTCCAATCACGGTCCCTGGGCCCTCCCACTTCAAGCACAATTTGTCCGTTTTTTGGGGGCGCAGTACCAACACCTGGTCCCCCACTTCAAAAGTCCGTGGCACAGCCGTCCTGTTGTACCACGCGCTCTGCCGCTGCTGTGCTGCTTCGAGATGCTGCTGCGCCGTCTCCCTCACCTCTCGAAGGACAGTCTGGAGGTGTTGCATGAAAGTATGCACAGGCATGGAGGCTTCTGCGGCGACCCCCTCCCATTCCGCCCGCAACAGAGCCAAAGGTCCCCGGAGCTCCCTCCCAAACATCAGTTCGTTGGGGGAGAATCCCAGGCTTTCTTGGGGGGAGTCCCGGTAGGCAAACAACAAGTAGGGGAGGGCTTGGTCCCAAGTCCCAGGGTGCTTAGCCGCATAAGCCCTGATCATTTTTTCAAGAGTCTGATTGAAACGTTCCACCAGCCCATTTGTCTCGTGATGATATGGCACCGAAGTCAGGTGCTCCACACCCCCCAGTTCCCACATTTTTTTAAACAGTTTGGACACGAATCCCGTGCCGCAGTCCGAAACCACCGTGTGGGGCATTCCTAGGCGGGCGAAAAGAGAGAGGAGAGTCTTAGCCAGGCTGGTGGCGGAGATGGAGGCTAAAGGAAAAGCCTCTGCATAACGGGTGGCAAAGTCAACAACAGTCAATATAAACTTCTTGGTGGGGGGATTCAAGGGTCCCACGATATCCATCCCTATCCTTTCAAAGGGGATGCCCACAATGGGTAGGGGTTGCAGGGGGGCTTTCGGATGGTCCCGGTTATGCCCCACCCGCTGGCAGACATCGCAGGACCGGCAATATTCCCGCACTTCATTTGCCACCATGGGCCAGTAAAACCCCTCTGTCACCCTGGCCAATGTCCGTTTCTGTCCCAAGTGACCTCCCCACGCCACATCGTGGGCCAGCTGTAGCACAGCCTGGCAGTACCTCGCAGGCACAACTAATTGTCTTTTCCTTGGTTGGGGACCCGGTTCAGTCCTTGGGCAGAATTCTCGGTAGAGGGCTCCTGCCTCCCACAAAAACTGCTCTGACTGGTCCCCTACCCCGGACCCTTGACTGGCCCGATCCCGACATCTACGAAGGTGGAGCCGACGTGAGGGATTTGGATTCTGGGACCACGGGCTACACTTCCTGGAAGATGGACTGCTGGCAAAGGATGGGTTGCACCTCACAAGGACTGGGAAGAATGTGTTTGGACACAGCATGAGGAACTTAATCAGGAGGGCTTTAAACTGAATCCAACAGGGGAGGGAGACATAAACTCGGGGGTATCAATGGAAGAAGGCCTCTATGCCACAATGGAGAGAACAGCTCCAGCGGTGCCCATTGATAGTCTACCACAAAATGTAGGGGGAAAGTCGGACTATAAAGCACATAGTCTTCAATGTCTCTATACTAATGCCCGGAGTATGGCCAATAAACAAGACGAACTTGAACTCTTGATACATGAGGGCAGGTACGACTTGATAGGGATAACTGAAACCTGGTGGGATGACTCCCATGACTGGAATACAGCAATTGAAGGGTATAACTTGTTCAAAAGGAACAGAAGCAACAGAAAGGGAGGTGGAGTTGCACTGTATGTTAAAAATACGTATCTCTGCACGGAGATACAGGAAGAGGAGCTTGGCAGCCCCATTGAGAGCATCTGGGTTAAAATAAAGGGGGCAAAGAATAAAACGAACATGGCGGTTGGAGTCTACTACCGACCACCCAATCAAGGAGAAGATGAGGATGGAACTTTTGAAAAACAAATTGCCATTGTTTCAAGGAGGCACAATGTGGTAGTAATGGGAGACTTCAATTTCCCTGATATCTGTTGGGAGACTTATTCAGCCAAACATGGCCCCTCCAAGAAATTCCTGACCTGTGTTGCTGATAACTTCCTCCTACAGAAAGTGGAGGAAGGAACTAGAGGATCGGCTATCCTTGACCTGATTCTAACCAACAGAGACGAGTTAGTGGATAAAGTGGCAGTTTCGGGAACTCTGGGGGAAAGTGACCATGTTATACTAGAGTTCTTGATTCTAACAGAAGCAAAAGCTGAGTGTAGCCAAACACGTACCCTGGATTTTAGGAAAGCCAATTTTAACAAACTCAGAACAATGATTAGTAAGATCCCATGGCAAGTGACTCTCACGAGAAAGGGAGCCCAGGAGGGGTGGGAGTTTTTAAAGAAGGAAATTTTAAAGGCACAATTGCAAACAATTCCCACAAGGAAAAAAGGCAGAGGGCAACAGAAAAAGCCAATGTGGCTTCACAATAAACTCAAAGATGACCTGAAAACAAAAAAGGACACGTATAGGAAGTGGAAGGAAGGACAGGCTACAGGGGAAGAGTACAGGCAGGTAGCACAGAACTGCAGGAATAGTGTCAGGAAGGCTAAAGCTGAGAATGAGCTAAGGTTAGCGAGGAATGCTAAAAGCAACAAAAAAGCTTTCTTCAGATACATGCACAGTAAAAGACAGAAGAAAGAACTGGTGGTTCAACTACGCGATGAGGATGGCAAATTGATAACAGAAGACAAAGAAAAGGCAGAAGTGTTCAATTCCTACTTCGGCTCGGTCTTCTCCCAAAAGAGGGTCTATGACCCCCCTGGCAAACCTGAAGTGCAGACTGAAGGGGCAGGATTGCAGCTTGAGATTGATAGGCAAATGGTCAAGGAGCACCTGATTACTCTGAACGAGTTTAAATCTCCAGGGCCTGATGAGCTGCATCCTAGAGTAATAAAGGAACTGGCAGAAGAACTCTCAGAACCACTGTCTATTATCTTTGAGAAATCATGGAGGACAGGTGAAGTGCCAGACGACTGGAGGAGGGCAAATGTTGTTCCCATCTTCAAAAAGGGCAAGAAGGAGGAACCTGGGAACTATAGGCCAGTCAGTCTGACATCAATCCCTGGGAAGATTTTTGAGCAGATTATAAAGAAGTCAGTCTGCAAGCACCTTGAAAACAATGCAGTGATTACTAGAAGCCAGCATGGATTTGTCAAGAACAAATCCTGTCAGACTAATCTGATCTCATTTTTTGATCGGGTAACCTCCCTTGTGGACTGTGGGAATGCTGTGGACATTATATATCTGGACTTCAGCAAAGCTTTCGACAAAGTGCCTCATGATATCCTGATTAGTAAGCTAGCTAAGAGTGGGCTAGATGGAACAACTATCAGGTGGATCCACAATTGGCTAAAGAATCGGACTCAAAGAGTGCTTATCAATGGTTCCTTCTCAAACTGGGGAGAGGTAACGAGCGGGGTACCACAGGGCTCGGTCCTGGGCCCGGTGCTCTTCAACATTTTTATTAATGACTTGGATGAGGAGGTACAGGGAATGCTTATCAAATTTGCAGATGACACAAAGTTGGGTGGAACAGCTAATACTCTGGAAGACAGAAACAAAATTCAAAGTGACCTCGATAGGCTGGAGCGCTGGGCCGAAAACAACAGAATGAAATTTAATAGGGATAAATGCCAAGTGCTGCACCTAGGGAGAGGAAACCAAATGCAGAGTTACAGAATGGGGGACACTTGGCTCAACAATACTACAAGTGAGAAGGATCTTGGAATTGTGGTAGATCACAAACTGAATATGAGCCAGCAATGCGATGTGGCTGCAAAGAAGGCAAATGCAATTTTGGGCTGTATTAATAGAAGTATAGCTTCCAAATCGCGGGAAGTGATAATTCCCCTTTACTCGGCACTGGTTAGGCCTCATCTTGAGTACTGCGTCCAGTTCTGGGCACCTCACTTTAAGAAGGACATAGACAAACTGGAGAGGGTTCAGAGGAGGGCAACAAGGATGATAAAGGGACTGGAAACAAGGCCCTATGAGGAGAGACTGAAAGAACTGGGCATGTTTAGCCTTCAGAAGAGGAGACTGAGGGGAGATATGATCGCACTCTTCCAGTAGTTGAAGGGATGTCACACAGAGGAGGGCAAAGATCTCTTCTCGTTCATCCCAGTTTGCAGGACACGGAATAATGGGCTCAAGTTACAGGAACCTAGATTCCACCTAAACATCAGGAAAAATTTCCTGACTGTCAGAGCAATAAGACAATGGAATCAACTACCTAGGGAGGTGGTGGGCTCTCCCAGTCTGGAGGCATTCAAGGTGCAGCTGGACAGACATCTGTCAGAGATGCTTTGACCTGGATTCCTGCATTGAGCAGGGGGTTGGACTCGATGGCCTTGTAGGCCCCTTCCAACTCTACTTTTCTATGATTCTATGATTCTATGATCCCTGGAGGGATGGGTCGCTTTGCTGCTCCTCTTGAAACGCCTTCTGAGTCCCAAAATCTCGGGCCATTGGCGCGAACCCCCCGGGGTCTTCTTTCCTCCCCACAACCGCGGGGAGCGGCGGGGGATGGCTGGCTGCCTCTGCCGGGGTCACTTTACCGCGACCGGGAGGGGGGACCGGGGACCTGGGAGGCTGCGGGGCAGGGGCTTGCTTGGCCCGACGCCGGGTCACCACCCCCACCTTGACCTGGGCAGCCCGGAACGCAATGTCGTTCCCAATGATGATTCCCCATTCTTGTTGTCCATGCACTATAACATCCATCTCCCCTTCCCACCCCTTGTACTTGACCCAGACCCGGGCGAGGGGAACGGCTATGTTGGGAGAGTTATAGGGCTTTATGGCACAGGTGCGCCCTTTTAGCAACTGTCTCTTCTTTACCTTACTCCGAGGTAATGCAGTTATGTCCGCCCCAGTGTCCCTATACCCCACATGGGAAACATTGTTTACAGAGATGGACTCACAGAATTTGTCCTGACTCCACCGCAGCTGCTCCGGTGAGGCAATGCGCATCAATGATGCCTGTGAGATGGCCCCCAGCGAATGCTGTCCTCCGCTCCTCAGGGACCGCGCCGCATCTTCCCCGTCTTCCTCGATGGACGAGCTGGACTGCTGATCCTCCTCGTGCTCCTCCGGTTCGCGGGACTCTGGAGCAAGCATCCTCCCCACATTGCCCGGCGATGTCTTGGCGTGGCGGTTCTTCGCGATGAGCTTGGGGCAGCTCCTCTTGAGGTGCCCCGGTTCTTTGCAATAAAAACAGCCACTGGCGCTGGGGCTTTCCTTGGGCTTGCCTAGGGCTCCCTCCCGAGGTTTGGGGTTGCCCTTTTCTACGCTCCCCTTAGCCCCGCCACGATTGAGGTTGCCCCCCTTGGTTCCTTTGGGCTGCCGATACAGTCCCATTTGGTCGGCCAACTTGCCCATTTCCCTACAGTTTGGGGGGTCCCGATCCCTCACCGCCGTAGCTAAGTCCTCTGGGATAGTGGCACAAAATTGCTCTTGAACCATGAGCTCCCGCACCTCCGCCAAAGTGGTCTTCCCTGTGGCCCCGATCCATGCGTCCCACACCTGCCCCAGGTGCGCCATCCAGGAGGCATACGTGTCCCCTGGGGTAGGCTGTCCGTAACGAAATTTACGGCGACAATGTTCGGCGGTGAGGGCAAACCGCTCTCTCACCGCCTCCTTGAACGCCCCATAGTCCAAGGGGGCAGTTTGGGTGTGAATACCCAGGAGATCAGCCAGTTCCCCGCTGACCTGAGTCCTCAGGGCAGACATCCTTAAGTTGTCCGGCACCCTCTGCTCCAGGCAGGCAGCCTCGAACAGGGTGAAAAAGATCAGCACATCCTGTCCCGACTGGTAGGTGGAGAATTGCTTCCTGTCCCATTTAGGGGTCGTGGTGCCCCCACCCTGGGGTGCAGGGGATCCCCCTTGTCCGGTGCCCATGGTCAGCCTGGCCAACTCCAGCTGCATCTGTAGCGCTACTGGTTGCTGCTGGCACATTTCTTGTTGATGCTGCATCAACTCCCTGGCTTGCTGCCAATTGAGTTGGGGAAAGAGGGCATCCAACCCTCCTCCCCCCATGGCTCCGCCAGCAACCCTTCTGTCGAGGTCTTCCTCTACCTCAGGGTCCCTCATCTCGCTTCTCCTGCCGCTACTGGTAAGGCTGGGGCTACCCCACTGCTTGGGTTCCTGCCCTACTAACAACGATGAGGGGGCTCCCCCCCTCCTTGCCTTGCAGTCTTCGGCCGCACCACCCACTCCATTGTGGAGGTCTGGGTTGGGGTCTCTGGACTGCTCACTAGCTCCGCTTGCTCTTGGCTCAGGCTATTCATTCTCTTTGATCTGAGCGCTTCCCAGCAATCTACTAGCCTGCCCGAAGCCCTGTTAGTTCCGACTGTCAAATGTGGTTTCCAATTGTCCCGTCGTCTGCCACCATGTGAAGGATCAACAACCGGATCCTTTGCGTGAGTTCGGCAACTATAGGGTTAACCGGCAAAGCAATACGGCTCTTATCGGCTTTCGAGTACAAGAGGAAAAACCACAGCCCTTTGAATGCCCAAATAAGGCTTTTATTTGTTTATACAATCGTGTAGGTCGGAACTAGCAGTCTTCTAGGAATACGTTTACAGTCAACACAACCTTAGCTGACCCCCGTCTTACCCAATCAGCAGGCTCCCAGGCTAGCAGAGCGAACCGTGCCTCTGTCCTCAGATCAAAGACAATACTCTAGTCAGTTTCAGCCTAGCTTTCGATCCGCGCGGCGTGGCTGAGACTGGTGTACCCGGACGGCTTGCTTAAGGTGGATCTGGCCCTGGCGTACCCGTGGTTCCCAACAACCGACTACCGGAAGGGAGAGGGGTTTTCTACCCCGGATTTCCCGCTCTCCCCGCCCTCTGGGTCAGGTGGGGGCTTATGCCTGCCCCTCTGTTTCAGGTGGGCTTATTCCTGCCCAGGCAAGAAGGTGACGTAGGGGTACTTTGCAGCTCTTTGAGACTGCCCTGCTCGTTGATGGTCCTTGATGGTCCTTCCTGGACTTTTGTGGATCTCCGCCGAGGCCCTCCTTTGTTGGGGCTGATGACTTGTCTGGTTGCTTCCCCCGGTGATCTCATCCCTCCTCCCTCGCCCCCTCCCTTGGGGAATTGTGTGTGTGTGTGTGTGTGCAACTGGTGTTTGGGCTTTCTTCACAGCGCTAAATATCTGATCTTGCCTAGGGCACCAAACTGCCTTGCACCGGCCCTGATCCTTCAGATACCCTGGCCCCAAGCCGTTTAGGGCTTTGAATGTAAGTACCAGCACTTTGAATCGGGCCCGGAAACAGACTGGCAGCCAGTGCAGATGAGAAAGCACTGGCATAATATGTTCATGTTGGCCAGTCCACATTAACAATCTCGCTGCCCTATTTTGGACCAGCTGAAGTTTCCAGACCATTTTCAAAGGCAGCCCCACATATAACACATTGCAGTAATCCAAATGAGAGGTTACCAGAGCATGGATAACTGTAGCTAGGCTATCTCTGTCCAGATAAGGACATAGTTGGTATATCAGCCTAAGCTGATAAAAGGTGCTCCGTGCCACCGAGTTGACCTGTGCCTCGAGTGACAGCTGTGGATCCAAGAGCACCCCCAAACTATGAACCTGATCCTTCAGGGGGAGTGCAACCCCATCACAGAATCATAGAAAAGTAGAGTTGGAAGGGGCCTACAAGGCCATCGAGTCCAACCCCCTGCTCAGTGCAGGAATCCAGGTCAAAGCATCCCTGACAGATGGCTGTCCAGCTGCACCTTGAATGCCTCCAGAGTGGGAGAGCCCACCACCTCCCTAGGTCGTTGGTTCCATTGTCTTATTGCTCTGACAGTCAGGAAATTTTTCCTGATGTTTAGGTGGAATCTGGGTTCCTGTAACTTGAGCCCATTATTCCGTGTCCTGCAAACTGGGATGATCGAGAAGAGATCCTGGCCCTCCTCTGTGTGACATCCCTTCAAGTACTGGAAGAGTGTGATCATATCTCCCCTCAGTCTCCTCTTCTGAAGGCTAAACATGCCCAGTTCTTTCACTCTCTCCTCATAGGGCCTTGTTTCCAGTCCCTTGTTGCCCATCCACTTTATCCACACTGTACAAGATGCGTTACTCACCAGCCCACCACTCAGAGACTTAACTTCTAGAGACTCCAGGGAAGGGGGCTGAACCCTAAAGGACGACAATGCAAACGTAGCAACTTATACTAACAAAATTTGAATAAGGCATCTCCAAGAGGTTAAAAAAAAGTTATGAAATAAGGATGGTGATTTCCAAGTGACAAAGTGGCCCAGAGCATAGGGACTCTGCTTGACAAATAGAGTCAGCTGAGCCTTCTTCAGTTCTCCACCTGGACCCTAAACCAGGGGTGGGCACATTTCAGGTCTGCAGCATACGGTATGTTGTTTCTTACTAGAATCCGCCAACTGGAGTCTGGTACAAAAGACATACACAAATGGTTTTCTTTTTTGCTCTAATGTAAGTGCAGGGGCCCCAATCTGTATCAGGACCATAGCATGGGGGATGGGGGGGAGCTTTAACCCATCCCCCCATTATGGTCCCAATCTGGATCAGGAGCCCCACACCTGCCATTTACAGTGCCAAATAGTGACCTACTTGGTTTAATGGATCTCTGTTTTGCAATAGAAATTGCAGGCACAGGAACCCCTATCTGGGTTGGGCCCATAGCAGGGAGAAAGGTTTAAGCCCCCATACCCCCACAGTAGGTCTTGATCCAGTCTGGGGTGCCCTGTACTTACACTAGAGTAAAAAAAAGTAATGCTAACTAAGTCTTTCAAGTAATGTCTTCGAATTAAAGCATTTTGAGTCCAGGAATTTGTTCTGATTACCTTGCAACTGAACAAAGCTCACAGTCCTTCCATGCAAAAATCCACTCCTTGTTACGCCAAGTTTTCTTTATTTTCAACAATATAATTTGGCAGGCGTGGGGGCTATTGCTAAACAACTGTGAATTAGAAATCTTTGCTGAGACCATTGCCGTGGAAATGAATATAATATTAAACAGGTGAAGCAGAGCCTTCAGCAATGTGCAGTAATGTGTGGAAGCATCATTGTATTGTACGCCCCACTGTGGAAGTTTTTACTGAAGGGTGGCATAGAAATGTTCTTACTAACTAACTAACTAACTAACTAACAATCTCACGCCCCCAACTGCTAGAAATTGGGTGGTTCATTGCCTTGCTGCACACTCTTTCCCTCCTTCCACGCACAGAACTGCCATCTTTTCACTGTCCAAAGGCAGGGTGCGAAGAAGAATGAGGTGCAGCAGAACTCTTGAATTTGCATCTCCTATCAGTGTCTCATCAAGAAATGGAACTGATGCATGTGTGTGAGGATGGGATGTACAAACACTAAGGGGGCAATCCTAGACAGGAAAAAAGGTCTAGAACTCCCAGCATGCTCCAGGCGGCTGTGTTGGCTAGGGCATGCTGGGAATTGTAGGCTTTTTTCTGTCTAAACATCCATAGGGTTGCACCTTAAATAGCAGAGCATGCAGAAGGTGCAAGGATCAATTCTTGCTGGGGCCTCCACATGAAAGGATCTCACTCTCAGTCAATAGGAAAGCCCTCTCTCATAGGAAATTGGAAGCTGCCTAATACCGAGTCAGACCATCTAGCACAGTATTGTCGACACTGACGGGCAGCAGTGGCTCCCTAGGGTTTCAGGCAGGAATTTTTCCAGCCACAGCTGGAGATGCCAGGGATTGAACCTGGGACCTTCTGCATGCAAGGCATGTGCTCTGCCACTGAACTATGGCCCCCTCCCTGCTAGAGACCCAGGAGAACCACTGCTAGATGCTCCATTGATCAGTATTATTTTTTATAGATTCATAGATTTAATAGAGTTGGAAGGGGCCTACAAGGCCATCACGTCCAACCCCCTGCTCATTGCAGGAAACTAGAGGAGGGGTCTCCCATCCAAGTAATAACCAGGCCAGACCCTGGTGTCTATAATATCCTGTTCCAGGTAGAGACCCCTATAGGGGTATGGCAAGACTCAGCCGGATGGCAGGCAAGGCAGTTTGGTGCCCTAGGCAAGATCAGATATTTAGCGCCCCCCTTCCCACTTGAGCCCTCCCTCCCTCCAGCCCTATGCTCCTGGCGCCCCCTTTAGCCCAGCGCCCTAGGCAGCCGCCTAGTTGGCCTAATGGTAGCACCGGCCCTGATGGCAGGCTAGTAGTTCCAGGAGGTCAGGAAGACCTCAAACAGCTCCCCATGGAATGAATATCAGAGGCTGGATACAAAACAACTTGGAGGAGCAATTGTCTGGAGCAAACTATGAGGTTTAATAGATCTGCAGGCAGGATATTGTTTCTAGCTCCCTCTTCTGAGAGAAGCTGCTGTGACAAACGGGGACCATGCCCTATCCCTTTGGCACAGGCTTCAGCAGGTCCAAGAAGGCTCCTGCTGCCCCGATGTATAGAGTGGTAGCAAGGGATTGCCCTCCTGCACCATAATTAACTCAGAGACTCCCTTGGGTGGAACAGATGCCAACAATGTTGGCTCCCCTCCCGTGTTGCAAGCCTGCTGTACTGTTGCACATGTTCCTGTGAGATCCTTGCATCAGATTCAGCTTCATTATTTCAGACCATGGAATTCTGGCCAAAAAAAAAGTTACGGTACTTCATTATAACAGTCAGTCAGTCAGGCAATCACTTGTGACCGAGTAAGATTGTCTTCCAGGATAAAAAAAAAGAAGAAAATTTACAAAAAGGAGATTTTAAAAGGAGGAAAAAAATTCTAAAGAAAATTGTGTAGACTCTAGCGATCGTAAGTGACTGTGGAGGCCAATTCTAGATCCACACAGCTTCCCACAGTGAGGACACAGGTTACCAGATGGAAGATGGTCTTGTAAAGGATTCATTTGACGTGCTTTTCGCTTAGCACGTTTCTCCCTTTCACCTTGCACTCGAGCTTCTTCAAAGTCCATAGAACCTTTGTGAAAGGCCAACCTCCAGTTAGATCATTCATGGGCCAGAGCTTCCCAGTTTTTGATGTTTATATTGCATTTTTTTAGATTAGCCCCCTTGTCGATGGGTCTGTCAGACCTTTACTCTACAAATGGGATGCTATACTTAGAT
The DNA here is from genome assembly GCA_021292165.1 of Shinisaurus crocodilurus. Taxonomy (NCBI): domain Eukaryota; kingdom Metazoa; phylum Chordata; class Lepidosauria; order Squamata; family Shinisauridae; genus Shinisaurus; species Shinisaurus crocodilurus. Next base: position 3,449,954 of record JAHFWL010000004.1, on the reverse strand, counting down.
TGGTTATCTATTCCAAAATATAGGAGAGCGTTTTCCTTGGCTCGATGTAATGTTCTACCCTCCAAACTTTTGGATGGTAGATTCAATAAAATCCCAATGGAAAACAGGTGTTGCCCCTGCAATAATGAGGAGGTGGAAACTGTTGCACATGTCCTTTAATTGCAGCTTCTATCGAGGGGCTAGAGAAACTAATACATCCAATCACCCAGACTTTCCCTGGACGATCCTCAGAGTTTCTTTTGTCCACTCTGCTTGACGGCTCAGATAGCTCAATTACCAAGAAAGTTGCAAAATTTTTGAATATTGCTATTGTGACTAGGCCTTTTATGCTTGTCTGATTCTGTTTTATTTTCTAAGTTTTATTTGAGTGTATAAATAGAGCTGGTGTATCTTGTTTGTATTGTATTGTTTTACGTATTGGTGTGGTCGGTAGACCGTAAATAAAATATTCATTCATTTTTAGATTAGCCTTAAGAACATCTTTAAACCTCTTAGGAGGCCAAATGTGAAGACTGCTGGGAAAGGGATTTGGGCATAGTTTTAGCAGAACAAAGTTGGGTAAAAATATTTACTTGTATCAAGAAGTAAAGTGTTCCCGGACTTCTGTCAAGAAGTATCCAGTGTATCTTGGACTGTTAAGTCTTTCGCTACAGGAAACACAATATAAGTCAGTATCTGACTAACCTGATATTTGCAGACTTAAGATTCAAATACTGGAAACGTGGGGTTCAAAGGGCAGACTTGCTCCATATGTAGTGGAGTTGTCAATCAGCTCAGAATTACTGTGGACAAATCATAAATGTATCCTCTCAAATTGTTAAAAGTATTTTAGTTCCAGATCTCTTATTACTGCTTTGTAACAAATTCCAGATAATATTCCTAACAATCAATAATTACTGATAATGAATTTATTAATTGTGGCCAAAAATGTTTGGGCAAGGCATTGGGAAAATCCTCAGGTCCCATTGGTTGAACAGTAGCGACCAAAATGTCTGGATATAGATTAAATGGACCAGTTAAGATCATATTCATAGAAGAAACAGAATACACCAAGTTTTCAGCACAACAGATAAATAGGATGTCCTTCTCCCTGTCCCATCAGCCAAGAAACCAGGCTGGTGGGGACTAGGAGGAGGGCCTTTTCTGTGGCAGCCCCCAATTTATGGAACTCTCTCCCCAGTGACCTCCGCCATTCCCCTTCCTTGATTAGCTTCCGCCGGGCATTAAAAACGTGGCTTTTCAGGCAGGAATATGGGGTGGGTTAGGATTTTTAATTGTGTTTTATACTGTGTGTGTGTGTGTGTGTGTGTGTGTGTGTGTCCCCTGTATTTTATTGCATTGTACATCGCTCAGAGTGGCTGGATGTCTGGCCAGATGGGCGATTCATAAATATAATAAATAAATAAATAAATAAATAAATAAATAAATAAATAAATTACTGTGAAGGACTGCAACCGGTCCTTTATCTCAAGACGAGAGATCAAAGGTGCAAAACTGCCAGCCTTGGCTCTGCTGTCTTGACACTGAGTTGGGTTTGAGATGCAGGTGCATAAAAGGTATCTTCTGTTATCAACTTTTTCAGACCATGCAGGACATTTACACCATACATTTAAGCCAGTTTGAAACTGGTTTAATTGTTGTGATTCCCCAGGAAAGCACCTGGGAAAAGGTTGAATGTGGATACTGAGAATTCTTTGTTAGGAGATTCCTGGTCTCCTGGCCTATATTGAACTGCAACGTTGAAATATAATAAACTAGCTTTTTTTACCCGGCGTTGCACAGGTCGTCATTTTCCTATAGGCACTATTTGTTCGAAATTCCTTAAGGTAGCTGGCCTCTGTGATACACAATGGAATCCCAGCTCCCCAGGACTCCCAGCTCCCCCAGGACTGCACAATGAAACCCCAGCTCCCCCGGAACTACCTGCTCCTGCAGAACTACATAATGAAATCCCTGCTCCCCCCCCCAGAACTACACAGTGAAACCCCTGCTCCCCCGCCTCCCGGGACTACACAATGAAATCCCTGCTCCTCCCCTCCTGGGACTACACAATGAAATCCCTGTTCCCTTTCCCCTGGGGCCAACACAATGAAATCCCTGCTCCCCCCCCCCCGGGACTACACAATGAAATCCCTGTTCCCTTTCCCCTGGGGCCAACACAATGAAATCTCTGCTCCCCCCCCCCAGGACTACACAATGAAATCCCTGCTCCCCCCCTCCCTGGCCTACACAATGAAATCCCTGTTCCCTTTCCCCCGGGACTACACAACATTGAATTCCCTGCTCCCCGCCCCCGGGACTACACAATGAAATCCCTGCTTCCACACACACCCAGTAATTCACAATGAAATCAATGCTCCCCCCCCCCCGGGACCACACAACGAAATCGCTGCCCCCCCAGGACTACACAACAATGAAATCCCTGATTTGCATAACCGCTCCTGATTGGCCCCTGCAAACATTCCAAGTGACGCCATTGGCTCTCATCTATTTTGGGCCGTACAGGCGCAATGAGGGTTTTTCGGAGATTTGAACCTGCCAGTCTTTGTCCTTGGGTGATGGAGAGTATGCATGCCAAGTTTGGGGCAGATCCGTCCAGCTGTGTAGGAGCCAATGCAACGCACGCAAACACCCGTACACACACACCCGGCTGGCCGCAGGCGCAGACAAACTTTCACATTTAGATAGGTACAGTTCAGCATACTTACCCAAGAGGAAGCCACACTGAACATAGTGGGGATTACTTTTGAATAAACCTGCATAGGATTGGGCTACAAGTCACCTCCTAAGGACAGGCAACCCTCCCTGACAAATGGCCATCTAGATTTATCTCCAAGGAAGGAGATTTCATAACCTCTCTACACCAAGGGCAGGCAGACATACTTTGTTTTTTTTTACTAAAATCTCAAGACCCACCAACCGGGGCCTGGTACAAAAGGCATGTATGTAGAACTAGCTTTTGCCCGTGGCTTCGCTCGCATGATGAAGAGTGACCGTGCCAAGTTTGCACGGGTCATTTTCCTATAGGCACTATTTGTTCAAAATTCCTTAAGGTTGCTGACCGCTGTTTTGAATCACTCCATAGGAAAGGTCCCCGGGACTACATAATGGAATCCTAGATCCCCCGGGACTTCCAGCTCCCCCGGGACTGCACAATAAAATCCCAGCTCCCCCGGGACTACCTGCTCCCCCAGGACTACCTGCTCCCCCGGGACTACCCAATTAAATCCCTGCTTCCCTCCCTGGATTACACAATGAAATCCCTGGCCCCCCGGGACTACACAATGAAATTCCAGCTCCCCCAGGACTACACAATTTAATCCCTGTTCCTCCCCCGGGACTGCACAATGAAATCTCTGCTTCTCCCCCTGGACTGCACAATGAAATCCCTGTTCCCTTTCCCCCGGGACTGCACAATGAAATCCCTGCTCCCCCAGGACTACACAGTGAAATTCCTGTTCTCCCCCCCAGGACTGCACAATGATATCCCTGCGCCCCCCCCCCCGGGACTGCACAATGAAATCCCAGCTCTGCCCCGGCTGTGGTTCATATGAACATTCTGTTTTGACGCAGGAGATATTTGCATATTCGCTCCTGATTGGACCCTGTGGCAGTTCATACGAACATTCTATATGTCATTGGAGCGATTTGCATAACCGCTCCTGAGTGGCCCCTGCGAACATTCCAATGACGCCATTGGCTCTCATCTATTTTGGGCTGTACAGGCGCAGCGAGGGTTTTTCGGAGATTTGAACCCACCAGTCTTTGTCCTTGGGTGATGGAGTATGCGTGCCAAGTTTGGGGCAGATCCGTCTAAACGTGATGGAGCCTATGCAACGACGCTCCGCACACAGCAGTCAGTCAGGCAGTTATTTAAAAAGTTTCCCTCCCTTTTCACCCCCTCAGAGAACATTCTAAATGGCCTAGGGGAGATTTGCATACCCAGCCCTATTGGCCTCTGCAGGAATTCATACGAACATTCTAAGTGTCATATGGGCTATTTGCATAACTGCTCCTATTGGCTCCTGCAGCAAGTATGAGGTGAGGCAGATTTGCATAACTGCTGCCCTGTTGTTTTGCCCATAGGAGATATGAGAGTGGGGCAATTTTGCCCCCTTTTTTCACCCCCTTAGGGGCAGAATTTCCAAAAATCCTTCCTTAGTGGGTGTCTACATCATAAAAACAATGCTCCTTCAAAATTTCACGTTCCTAGATTAAACGGTTTGAGCTGGGCGTTGATGAGTCAGTCAGTCAGCCAGGACACTTTCTTTAGATTAAAGAATTCTGAGCCCAGGCATTTGTATTTTGAGTACCAGAACTGAATGGTAATGGTACTCCTGGTTTCCCCATGTTTTCTTCATTTCATCAGTATACTATAAAATAGCAGAAACAACTGGGAATCAGAAACCTTTGGCAATGTACGAAAAATCTCTCCAAGATCTACCAGTGGATCCAGAGCTACCTTCTGCTCATCTCTGCTCTAAACAACTCATTCATTGTTGATGTTATCTTACAATGAGGAAATTACTAATGTTTAACCTAAAGGTATTTTTAACCTACTGATCTTTCTTCTAGCCTCAGTGGCTGTGGACCAGTCTGTGCTCTTCTCTTGGCATGTTTACCTAACAATTGCAAACTGCCACCCTCCCACTGCAAGCCCTTTGGATTTATGTACCTTCATGACACTGTAGAACATTCAGGCCTTATTATACAGGGAAAGAAAATCTTATAGAAAACAAATAATATTTTTTTATTTCTTAACTGCAAATACAAAACATTAAACATGAAAAGTTTAGGGGATTCACAAATTAAGCCCTGAATTTCCCCCAACAAAATAAAACAAGGATCCCAGAATCTGAACAATTAAATCAGTTACATATTAAATTAGGTACTTTGTATGCAATGCAGAACTTACAAAAAAATATAAATGCACACCATTATTATTATTAATATTTTCTCAAAAAAATAACTTACAATGAAGAAATTCAAACTCTTCTGAAGGAAATCCCTGGCTTCGATATAACAAAACATGTAAAATTAAAAAAACAAAACAAAAACAAAATCCAAAACTTGTAGAAAAAACAGAAGCGTTTCTGCTGTGGAATTCAACAGATCCCTTTTAACAATCAAAACTTTCCATCACAGGCTGATGATTATTAAGAATTGTAACAAACTATAAGCAAGACATTGATTCAAATATTTTGAAACGTGTGTATTTCAGGTCTGTGGAGAATATTGCTGGTAAGACTGTACGTCATCTGTTGTGTTAGGATGGGCAGCGAGCAATCCTACTGCCCAGCGCGGAGCCTCCGCAGCATCCAAAAACCCCTGCCGGCCTCATGCCGTTCTTCTTTCCTTTTCCAGGTTTCTTTTAACCTATTCCCCTCCCTTTGCAAGCAACGGGAGGGAAATTATTTATGCCAGCTTCACAGCTGGCATAAATTCTCCCCCCCCACATGTTGGGGGCATGTATGGGGACTGGGAGGGCTTTGCATCCTGCAGATCCAAAACCTCCCCTGATCTTCCCATATCAAATCCCCCTCCCCATCTGCCCCCTTTTTACCTCTCCCAACATTGGAGTTCCAACATGGGGGAGTAAAGTGATGCAAAAGTTTCTGTGGAAGCTGTGAGGGGGATTAAGAGACTGGATACTCCCGCTCCAAGGGCAGAGGCAGAGCTCTCTCTCCGCCCTCAGAAGGGGAGATCCCAATAATCCTATGGCCCCCAGAACACCCTCTCAGGGGCCATATGATTGCAGACTAAATTAATTAAAAACGCTCGATTAAAAAGTGGCCTCTTTCAGCATCCTTCAATCCACCAACACCTCGAAAGTGTTTCTCGTGAGGGGCATCCTGCATCATCCACAGATTTGCCTGCTGTGTAGTGATTGAGTGGTTTGAGGTCAGTAGAGCTTTGAACATTCCATGAACAATGAAGAATTCATTCAGTGGCATTATGAAAATAAATCCAATTTCAGGGGGTTTCATTAAACATCTACATTAAAGATTATACTTAAGCATGCATTTAATGATCAGGACATGCACTTAAGTTTCACTGAAATCAGTAGTCCTGAACCTGTCAGTCACTCCCTTGCTGTAGATTGATCCTGCAATTGTCTGCTGGCCTGGCAGACAAACAGAACGCTGAGTTGGGAGAACAGACAGACACCAGACACGCCAGCCATCAGATTCCCAGTGACTGCATGAACTGCAAGCCTTTGAGGCTGAGGTAGCTGTTAAAAGTAACATTAGGAAACAGACAGTGTGTGCCACTCAGCAAGAGCTAATCTTACTTTTGGTCCCATCAAAGTTAATGGGACCAATGTGCTCAACTCCCACTGATCTTAATGGGATATAAGCAAGCTTAACACTCTCTTCACTGTGCATGATGTGTCTGAGCCATTCACAACACACACACACACACACCTTTCCGTGTTATCTCTTTATGCAAGAATCATCCAGCAACAGAATTTGCAGAGCAAAGGAGGTCATGTACAGTTTTGAAATCAGTTTCCTTTTCTCCCTGAATTGGGGCATAAAAAGAACTTTCCAAGAAATACCATCATGCTTCAGAATATTTCCATGTTCCTTAAAATTGGCTACTCCCAGCTGACTACTGGGTGTATAGCATTTCAGCCTTGTTGCTGCTTGGCATCAGTGTTACTATACTCGCTCACACAACCACACAAGGTTTTGTTCACAGTGCATTCAAATAAAAAGTATAGCTGTAAGATTACAACCCAATCCTATGAAAGATGAATGAGATTTAATCTGCAATAAAGTCTTCAGGAGCACAGTGTAATGTTGGAGACACATTCACATAACTACTTCCTTCTTATCTGGAGTGTTTGTAGATCTCTGTGGTGGAGAGATCATGCGACTAACTTATGGGAACATTCCAACACGCACTGAAATGGAAGATCAGCAAGAGTCCACCAGGCCTCAGACATCATCTGATTGAAACTCAATATTGCTGCTTTGTTTCTTTGCAGATCAGAACTTTGATCGTATGTATGCTTATCTTGTGGTAAGCCCTGTTGAAATCAGTGGAAGTATTTCCAAGTAAAAATGTGCAGAATCAAGTGGCTCACATGACAGAAGAAGGCAGTTCCACTGCACAGAGATCCTTGTTTCACAAGACACTTATAAAAGGATCTGGTTTCAACCTGTCAAGCTTAAATAAAAGGACATTCCTATTTGAACCTGTATTCACAATCAAACTATATTCTATATACCCAGGCACTGAAACATGAACAAACTGAAAGAAAAGCCCGATATTTGAAATAGTCCCTATTTTTCACTGGGTGAAATCTCAGCACTCAGATATGGCAGTTTGTAGGCATGGCTTAAAAGGCAATATGCTGGCGGTCCAGATTTCACTGTGAAAGGGAGGCGAGTGTTAGAGCAAGCAGGCTACCATAAGGTGCTGCCTGGGAACTGGTGACGGTGGAAGGGACAGCAGCCAGGCCTGCCTCGTCTTGTGCCACCCTGGGTCTGGGTGGTTTGCTGCAGTGCAGGTGCGAATGAACTAGGGGCAATCAGCTGCAGCACTTGCTCCAGGATCAGGAGCCTGATGATCCTCATCTTACACTGTGTTCTATGTTTTCAGACCTAAGGAGAAATGTGGTGGGGCCAGGTGGTGGGAGAAACACCCATAGGAGGCAGGGCTTTCAAACTGTCTCGAATGGCAAACTTTTGTAAGCCAAGGCTGGGGGACTGAAACAGAGTCTCCCCAATATATAGGAAAATACAATACATAGCTGGGGAGCATTCAGTGTACTCCCAAAAGGAGGGCAGGCAAAGGAGGAGGAGCGGGGGGGGGAGCCATATAGATCCACTGCAGGCTTTGAGGAACTCCAAGAAATAAGGTTTGACAATGGGCCAACTGGTGAGAAACCCAACTGCCTCAATAGGATACCTCAAAGAGGTAGGACGGACATGCAGCCCCCAAACGGGTTTTTATTTTTATCGTCGTCGTCATCATCACCACCACCATCATCATCATCATGAATAATAAGTGGGGGCCCTAATCTCTTGGCCAGATAAAGAGACACACTGGGGCAGTGACCATAATCCACGCTCTTTCTAAGAGAGGGCACTTCACACTCTGAGGACCACGGGTTGAAGATTTTGTGCAAACACACTTACAACCTGTGGCTATATAATGCTATTGACCTGATAGTGGCCCCTAAAAATGACTCTAGTGGCCCCTAAAAATGAATGGCATCTTATCAACTTACTAAATTTATGAGATGGTTGCCATTTCGAATTCCAAGATGTGATACAGTTTTCATCTTATATCAATGAATACAATAATTAGGGAGTCTAATTAACATAGGCAGAGGATTTCTTTTCCCTTTATGGGTTGGTTGGTTTGTGTGTGTGTTTTTTGGTGGTGGTGGTGGGGCGGGGCAGTAACATTGCACCCAGAATCATCACAAAAGTAGCTCCACCAGACAATTATGGCGTATATCCTAGGAAGAGTGAGCGAAACAATAAGCAGACTCTAAACTTTACCCTAAGGTATTTTGCAAATCCCTACTTTAAAAGGCAAAACAAAACCTCAGAGCTATGTAATTGAACATATGCAATTAGGGTTGGTGAAAGAAAACAGCAACTGCGAAGACCATGCCATGTAATCTCAGCAACTGTGGCCAGGTAACTTTTCATTTTCACTAAAATGAATTAACTTTATACATAATATGACAGGCAAACACCAAAATGCTTGCCAATCAAAATCTAGTTGAGCTGAAATGTGTAATTTAATTTCAACAAGGTAATACATCCTCTTAATGGTTGAAGTGAAACATCATCATTTTCAGTAACCACCTGAACCCTAACTTATCAACCAAATTAAAATTTCTACCCTGCTCGCATTTCCAGGCAACTTTACATCCCTGTTGGTGGTGTAACAAGGAGCATCTGCAACCAAAGTGCTGAAACCAGCCGTTTCCTAGCAAATGGGAATGCATACAGTCAGATTACCAGCTCCAATACTGAATGAAAATCAAAACTCCTTTCAGTCTGTTGGCTGAGATCAGTACTGAAGTCATGTAACTGCACCAGGATTGATGCAGTCCATACCAGATTCTCTGCCATCGTCCAATGCTTTCCAACAAAACAAATGCAAGCAACAGATAAATTTCATGTCTGCCACAGCTGCCACTACTGGGCTAAAAAGAGATCCAATTTTTGGCTTAGCACTTAGAGCTGTACTAAGAAGGTGACATCAGAAAAGGCAAGAAGATGGCTCCTGCCTCCCTCCCAGAAGACAGCATATACAAGAAATGCCAAAAAGAGAACCTGGTTCTAGGAAAAAAGCCTTTTGCCTATGTACTAGGTGGGCAGGAAAGGGGGGAATGCCTTGCAAATGAAGGCACAACAGCGTAGGAATCCCACCACACCTCACCTGACATCTCCAAGGAGAGTCAGAAATGACAGGGTAAGATGCTAACAGGTCTTCTCGGTGTCTCTTATTTTGGTCCTGCTTTGAGGGATGCTTCAGTTCTTGTGGCACAGTTGATTTTTCAGAAGGGCTGAGCAATCAGACTGAGCATGGAACTACACCTTATAAAAACTGCACTGCTGCTGCCAAAAATGGCAGTCCCACATGGAGTTTCCCCTTCCCCCTCCATAAAGTGTAGTAGTACAACTTGCCCGGTGTCCTGGTGGCCTCACACAGTGTGTTTCTCTACTGCCACACTAGCAGCAACCAATGACATGAAGGAGCAGTGAGGAAATACTATAACGGTGCCAGGACACAGGGTAAAGTATACTGGACCAGAGGTGGGCAACTGTGGGAGATATGGGGATCATTTCTGCCCCCTGGACACCCACACCCACACACACAGGCTGCACTCTGTGGGGTGAAGCACTGTCTGTGGGGCACCCTCCAAGCTCTTTTTAAACAACTGTAAAATTATATAATTGTTGTAAACCACCCAGAGAGCTTCGGCTATTGGGTGGTATAGAAATGAAATAAATAATAATAAGAGAAAACCACTCTGTAGTGCTACAGAACACTACAAAGCTTAAAATTAGCTTGTTTTGAAGCTAAACTTAACCTGTTTGGCACCTATTTGTTTGCTGCTCCCTAGCCCTTTGGATGCCAAATTTGGCCCTTTGGATGCCATTTCTTTTTGTAAATTAAAAAAATGGGGGGGGGGCTGTATGTCGTCTGCAGGCCACGTATTACCCATCCCTGTGCTAGACATTACAGAGGAGACCCGGGGCCTGGGGGAATACAATGCAGGGGGTCTCTTTTGGCAGAAGCTCCATATTTGCCACGCGTAAATGAAAGTCCAGCAGCCCAGCTACACTCTCCAGTTCCTTCACCAACAGCTCTCAAGACTGTTGGGCGTGCACACTGCAAGCATGAGCTGAACCAGCGCAGCCGGGATGTTTGCGTGTGAACCCTACCCCAGCCTCTCCTCCAAAGCAGGCGCAAGTTGTTGTAATGCACTTTCTGTCTCTGATAAAGAAGCCAAGCTCAATGGCTGGCATTAACATTGTTCTTGTCACTCGCTGCGGGATTCCACACATTCACTTCCAGAATTCAATTGTTCAAACTAGGCAATTCAAAGCCAGGCCTAATCCTTCCTGCCATGACACATAAGAGACACACAGAACCTGGCATCAGGCCGAGGAGACTTGGAAACGACCACAGCTAAATCCTTACGCTTCCGGCAGCAAGCCTGAACAGATCATCCCAGAGAAAGGGATTCCTTTCCAAGGGTTTCCACCCTTGCAAACCAGAAAATGAAGTCATTGCTTTGACTTGAGCAATGGGAGAGTGTCAGACAAGCTGCATCCTGTGCCCGATGGCACAGTTAAGCAAACCAGCACATTAGGACAATGGTATGCTTATCGGCTGCTGTCGTTAAATAAATGAAAACATAATACAGAAATAACATTTCCACACCAAACCAGAGCTTCATTAAACGTAACTGCTACCTCCTCTATCACTTTCCTGTACATTACTAGAGCTGAAATCATTCTGGGATACCAAATTCAGGAGTTTGTAACTAGAATACAGGCCAACAGACATATTTGCCTAAGATGACCAGAGCAAAGTCATGTAACAGGTGTAATAGGAGGCAATTTTGTCATGCAGAGGTGAGGAAAGATACACCTGGTGAAATTTCCCCCTTCTATACCCTAAGATACAGCTGGCCCAAATTCCTTCTTCCATACAACTATGAAAGGTGGTACATAAGCCTTCTTCTCCTTGGCAGCTGCAGTGACCTTATTCTCAGAGGTATTTTGAGATATGAAGCTTCACTGACACGAGGCCCTTCTATGTGATTGACCCAGGGGCTCTGCTGGGCTCAGACACTCTTAGGAGTTTGTAAGGAAGTCAGAAAGTTAAAAAAATTGTACCACTTAGTCGTCATTAGTCGTCGAGAAACCTGCTGTAAGGCATCACTTGTGAGGTGAGTAAAATGAAGAGAGAGAAAATCTGGATTGTGAAGCATAGGAAAAGGTATATCCACTGAAAGAAAGCCCCCTCCCAAAAGAAAACACTCCACCTGAACCTTTCCTCTGCTACCCTTTTGCCAGTTGCCCCCAACTATTCAATGGTCCGCAGGAGAGTCCATAAAGCTTGTCTCCTAGAACACAGCTCAAAGGAGAAACAAACTAAGCAGAGCCAGAGCCCATCCTGATATTGCAAAATGCAATACCTCCTTCCTGCTGAAGATGTCGAAGCTCAGAACCATAAAGGCATAAGAAAGGGTATGTCCGACCCATACAAAAGAGTTATAAATGACAGGGGTAAAAAAGAACACCCCTCAATACACAGCAGCACTAAAAGTCCCTTTAGGGGGATTACAGGGATATCTTTCACCCTCTCAAACACTGGAAACAAATCACAGCAACCTAAAGAATCCATAAAGGAATCCATTTGTCTTCCAGGGTTTTGCAGGACTGAACAAAAATCTATTCAGGTTCACAAGGATGTCCCACAAAGCAGCCAGCCAGATGGTTGCTTGCTCAAAAAAAGAAACGATGGAGCTGATACCGAATCCCCCGGTGCCAACAGCCTGGGACCTGAGCCCTGACTCTGCCACGGTCACTAGGCCACCAGTCGCCGGATTCTGAGACCATGGAGAGGTGGCGCAGGAGCGACCTCCTTCACACCTTTTCCAAGGTAAAATCAAGATGATCCAGGAAGTGAACTGCATGAAGCAGATCTCAAGCAGAGGTATGATGTTTGAAATATTCCTGGGTTTCCTCTTCGCCCTCGACAAATAAACCTGTTCTTGCGTAACCTAGGATTTTATTCCAAGATGCAAAGGTTATCGCTACATAAACCAAACCTCATTTCGGTGTGCGGTTTAACTATCTTGACGCCTCTGACTGCAGGATGGCCTGGTACTCTCTCTCAGCTGACACAAAGCTTCAGATGGACGAGGTAGGCCACTGCCTAGGTTCGGAAGTTCTGGCTCTGGCTCCCAGCAAAGTGATCATAAAGCAAAAGCAAGGCATCAAAGCGCTGGAGCTTCTGCAGAGCTCGGGCCAAGATGAGAACAGGGAGAGGGTTTCCAGAATCGGCAAGGTATGCAACAAGCTCCTTGAACCCGGACATCTGGCACAGCTGGTGGGACAGGACTCCCAGTTCCATCCCCAAGTGGCTGAAATTCTTGAGCCCAGGCAAGGGTGGGTCCAATTGGAGGGCGAGAGACAGCACCAAGGAATCCGGGAGGCCAGCTATTGGGAGATCTAGTGATGCGGAGGAGAGAATGAGGAGAAAGCCTAACTGTCCATTCTTAAATGCTAATAGTAAACTCAATTCTCCGAGTGCCAGTCCTTATGTAGGCAAAATGGCACCATCCCCACACAAGAGGAGATATGAACAGGGTTGGGGGAATGCTAAGGTTTGCAGAAGTACAAGAAATCCTTAGAAAAGCACCCTCGGAGGGGACCCCCTCCCCCAAAACGGTCCAACTAGGACTGAACATGCTTAGCAGCCAGAACCCTGAACTGGAGCACTCCGTACTGCAACATTTTGTTACAGTTCCTGCTTGTTCCCCTTATTGGAGATGTCAAATTGAACCCCAACTAGGCTCTGGCATCTGCCCCAGTCAGCTAACAGTAGCCACTCTTTCACTCACCTTGCAGGATATCACCAATCTCAGTCACGAGGCTCCGAGCATCATTGTCCTAACAAGAAAACAAAATTGTGGGCGAATGGGCAACAGTTACAGAGTAATCCTGTCCACATCCACTATTAATGCCTTGGAACCACTGGCCACGACAACATGGTCAGAGGCCAGCAAGGATGCATGGGTTGTGCAGCAGTGGCAGGAAGATGCCAAGAGAGCCCAGCAAACATGGATGCAAAAGGTGCTGAGCTCACTGGAAGAAGGAAGGGTGTGTCAATCAGGAGGAACAGCCCATGATCTGCCCCAATTTCTGGTGCATCCTTCCGCTTCTGCATATAATGCTTCAACTCCCTTTTTCCAGCTTGTCTTAATGCCCTGGCTTGCACATCACTTGGGATGGTCCTGTCCTGCTCCTTCTCTTGGTCTAGATCAGTGTTCTCCAACCTTGGGTCGCCAGATGTTTTTGGCCTACAACTACGCTGGCTGGGGCATGCTGGGAGTTGTAGGCCAAAAACATCTGGGGACCCAAGGTTGCAGAACACTGATCTAGATCTTCTCTTCTCTTTTTAAGGATCCATTAAGAGGGAACTTTTTAAAAGGGTGTGCTGTTGAGTTTTATCATTTTGCCGGTCAGGGCAGGCTGATAGCAAATGGATGCTCATATGAGAAGCTTTGTACTTTGTTTCAGACCAGAGAGTGTACCTTCCTTGCAAGGTTCTGAGCCCCCAAACATGTTTGTTTGTTTGTTTTTAAAGAACAGACACATATTTAAGAATTGAGGATCAATTTTGAAGCATAGCTGGTCCATTTGTCATACTTGCCCTGGAATCTGTTCCTCTCCGTGTTCTGTGGCCCCTTCCTCAATGCCCCCCCACCCCCCAGGGTGACATTATGATGGAGCTCAAGATTAGGATGAGGGTTCAGGAAGAGGAATACTTACTACTTATATAAAGTATCTGCGATTGTTCAGAGTCCTTTATATATAGTGCCTTACCTAATTAGTAAAACAACAGCCAGTAAGACCTTTTACTAAGTGGCCAGTGACACAAACTAACACTGCAATATTATGGAGATCTACTCTGCCCTAATCTCAGTCCTTATATATGGCTAACATTTGACTAAGTTTGCATACAGTTATATGATGCAGTTCAGTAACTTATGAATTCCAAAATTTGAATCCTTCCTGTGCCATAAACTCAAAAAGTACTTAAAATAAGACATTATTTCTCGCTCGCTCTCAGTTCTTTTGCTCATTCTGTTCCTACTATACTGGATTTTTGTTTCAGGATCACAAAACTATCCAGAAAGCTTGTGAGAGATGTACAGGAGTAGGCAGGAATGCTGTACCTGTGGCTTATCCTGCACTGAGCAAGGGGTTGGTCTAGATTACCTCTAAGGAACCTTCCAACTCTATCATGCTATGTGGATGGTATTAATTGCCAATTGAGTACTAGTAATGTGAAATGGTAGCTTCAGCTGCACAGACGCCATGTGTCTATTCCAGCGAACAGACAAATCTGGGGACAGACAAATCAGCGAACAGACAAACCCCTCTGCCACTGACAGCCACCTAGCTCCAAGGTAGTGGTGAAGCTGGAACTAGCCACATCATAAGACAACATACCACATACGTATTGCCTAAATAACACATCTGTTAAGGGCACATTAACAGCTGTAATTTCCCAGCATTTTGGAGCTTTGAGTGAACACGGAAACACAACATGTTAAACCAAAAGATTTTTTGTTAACTGAATATTACCATTTCTGTCATTTTTATGGTCTTAGGGTTTTGATGCCTTGTTATTGCTGTGAGCTCAACTGTACTGTTGGATAAGTGGCCTACACATTTCAACCAAATCAGATCGAAGTGCTGTCCCTTATGCGGTCATTGCTCTGGTTCAGAGAAAGAGAGCTGGGGGGGAATCTTACCAACTGCTCCCCGCTTTCAGCAGTAGGATTCCGGAAGGATGAAAACGAAGCTTGGCCAGATTCCAACGTGAGCTGGGCTTGTGCTACTGGGTATTCAGAACAAGCCAGAGCCTTGGGTGTCAGCTGTGGCCTGCCCTTGAGCCCTGTCTGCTCGGCGGCACCCCCTTTGCTGTTGGTGACCATGAATGCAGCCTGGGTGGAGAATTTCTGCAGGTCCAGCTCAGTGCATTCCACAGGGGCATGAGGCCAGCGATGCTGTGTCGCCGTGGCGCATGAGGAAAGCTGAGTTGGGCAGTCGGGGTCTCCACCAGAGTCCTGCCTGAGCTCTGTGAAGGAAAGAGCCTCCAGTTGAGCAGTCGCTGCTGCACCCAGAATTCCTGATCAGGGGCTGGGTCTCCAAGCGGCTCCTGGCCAGGGGAGCTTTGGGGCTGATGGTGATCAACTTGGACAAGTCCAGCTCGGGCTGTGGGCAGGGGAGATGAAACCCAGAAACTTCGGTTTCTGAGACAAATTGGACAGCTTCAACAGGACCTAAAATCAGAAACAAGACAGTTTTAAGAATCTGCGAATCTCTCCACAGGGCAACACAGGCATTTCCTACAGCCACCTGACCCTTGTCTCACAGGAAAGGTCAACCATCAGCAGAGCTGGACAAACCCCAGCATGAAAACCTCACCTCATAAGAACCGCCATGCTGCGCCAGACCAAAGGCCCAGCTAGCTCAGCAGCTTGTTTGCCAGAGGGGCAAGCCATTTGCCTCTGAGGAGAACTTAAGCTGGGCACGAGGGGATGGCGGGCCTTCTGCTGCGGCAGTTCCCAGCCACTGGCACTCAAAGGCGTACTGCCCCGAACCTAGAGGGGGTACATCGCTATCCTCTAGATCATTCTCCAAGGGTGGATCCTTACATAGCCAAAATGGCACCACCCATGCACAAGCGGGGGGTATCAGCAGCTTTGCAGAAATACTCCCCCAAAAAAGTTTGGGAAAACATCTAAGGGTGTGTGTGGCGTAGCCCCACAATTCAGTTCCCTGGTGTATGTCTGCATTAGTATGTTTAGTGAGTATAGAATATTGAACTGAGTGGGTGTGGTTTGTGATGTCTTGGAAAGGGTGGGGGGGAGGAGTATATAAGGAGTGTTGGCCCAACACCCCTTAGGGATGTCAGAGTTGGTTGAGTGTGCTATGGGAGAATGTTTGGAGTGTGTTAGAGAGTTTGGGAGTTAGGTTAGTTGGATTATTCATGTCTTGTCTGAGGAGTGAAAGTATTTTGGAGTTATAGGGACTTAGGTTAATTATAAAGTGTTTGGTGTAGGCAGGTTTAAATTTATTTATTTATTATTATATTTATACCCCGCCTTTTTTCCTGCAAGGAACCCAAGGCGGCTTACATACTCCTTCTCCTCTCCATTTTATCCTCACAACGACCCTGTGAGGTAGGTTAGGCTGAGAGTCAGTGACTGGCCCAAAGTCACCCAGTGAGTTTCATGGCCGAGCGGGGACTAGAACCCCGATCTGCCGAGTCCCAGTCCAACACTCTCACCACTCTCACCACATTGGCTCTCAGAAAAAGTTATTTTCTTAGTTCTCTGAAAAAGTTATTTTCTGGAACTAAGGTTTTGAGAATTAAAATAAACTTATTTTTATTTTGTTTGCTAACCAAATCCTACGTGTCAGCTTGGCGTTATTAACCTGCATTACTGTTAAATCTACACACACACACCTTTGCACCCACATTATCATCAATTTAAAATAGATCCTAATAACCTGTGTTAATCTTTTCCCTCATTAGTAGGGGAAAGGTTTCATTTGACCCTCCCCTCAGGTTTTTAAGTGTTGGTGCTTAGCCTGAGAAGGGTTTATGCGCCTGGTCCTAAAGTGTAAGGGACCGTGTTGTCGCAGGGGGGGAAATCCCAAAACAGCCCAATGAGGACTAAACATGCTCACTGGCCACAGAAGGCTGATTGGTGTGTGTGTGTGGGGGGGGGGGGGGGCAAGAATGGAGAATCCTGGATTGCCACCCTGACCAGGAGCACTCCACACCGCAACATTTTGTTGCAGGCTCCCTTGTTGCACTAATAGACTTTTCCTCCATGAATCATCTAACCCCGCTTTAAAGCCATCTAAGCCATCACCACATAGTCAATATATTAATTATGTGTTGAATGAAGTACTTTTAGTCTTTTGTCTGTCCTGAATGTCTTGACAGTTAGTTTCATTGGATGGCTCCAGGTCCTAGTATTAAGAGAAAGGAAGAAAAACCTCTATCTGCTTTTTTCTGTACCATGCATAATTTTATAAACCTGGCTTATGTCCCCACCCCTCCACTTGGTGACTAAGTGATTTTTCCCTACCCTAAAGAGCCCCTTTACTCACAGAAAATTGGGATTGTTCCCCACCCACCCCTCCAGGATCCTGTCACTCTTTCAATCAAAAATCATAGAATCATAGAAGACGTAGAGTTGGAAGGGGCCTACCAAGGCCATCGGAGTCCAACCCCCTGCTCAATGCAGGAATCCAGGTCAAAGCATCCCTGACAGATGGCTGTCCAGCTGCAGCCTTGAATGCCTCCAGAGTGGGAGAGCCCATGACCTCCCTAGGTAGTTGGTTCCATTGTCTTATTGCTCTGACAGTCAGGAAATTTTTCCTGATGTTTAGGTGGAATCTAGGGTTCCTGTAACTTGAGCCCATTATTCCGTGTCCTGCAAACTGGGATGACTGAGAAGAGATCCTGGCCCTCCTCTGTGTGACAACCCTTCAAGTCCTGGAAGAGTGCGATCATATCTCCCCTCAGTCTCCTCTTCTGAAGGCTAAACATGCCCAGCTTATTAACAGTAATAACAGCATTAGCTGTTATTACTGCTAATACTGTTATTAATGCAGTAATAGCAGTGCATTAATAACAGTATTAGCTGTTCCACCCAACTTGTGTCATCTGCAAATTTGATAAGCATTCCCTCTCCATCAGGGGCTCAGTTACCCAAGGTGAGGCATGCAGCAAGCTTGGGGTTTACAATCTCCCCCCTCCCCTCCCCCCGCCCCACCCACACCTGTGGAAAATATCATGTATTAACCTCCTTCATATATGTTTGTACACAAGCAACCACCCGCAGTGCACACGCAATAATCTACCACCAAAGAAAGGAGGTGGAGAGAAAGCAGCACTCTTTTACATAGAAAGGGACATGCACAGACCTGTTAAAAGAAAATAACCTACACACACGGTGAGTGACTGAGAGAGGGAGGGGGGAGTCCTCCTGAGCATGCTCCGACATCCCAGTGTGTGCAGAGCAGCCAGGCATGCCACGTTCATGTGCATGAACCAGACCCTACACACACACACACACACACACACACACACACACACACACACACACACGGAACCAATATTGCTTAACTGAGAAAGAAGGGTTCTTTCACCATCCAACCCCTCCCACCCCCCCAGCCCAAGAATCAGGGAGTCACCTTCCAGTGGCCTGTGGTCAGGGCTTAAGCCTCTTGATGCCTAAGCAGCAGGGGCTCGACAGAGGCTCATGGGAAGGGAAGCCAGCTGGGGCAGCAGCAGAAGCCTGAAAGATCACCCGTTGGCCAGAGAAATTCTGACTCCTCAGGAACACTTGAGAAAATACAGAGGAAAACCACTGTCAGCAAATGCATCTAGACATCCGATATGCAAGGAAATAATGTTTGTATCAGCCTGGCAAGTAAGTTCACGTAACGTTTTACTCATCCACCTGACCACAGAGATGGAGCACTCTGAGCACTCTGACAACTTGTAAGCAAGGAAAAGAACCAACCCTCCAGCATGAACCCCAGCATGAAAACCTCACCTCATAAGAACCGCCATGCTGCGCCAGACCAAAGGCCCAGCTAGCTCAGCAGCTTGTTTGCCAGAGGGGCAAGCCAACCTCCAGCTTATTATTAGTAGAAACTAGTGATGAACAAATCTGCCAGGTCTGTTTCTGCGGACTTCCTCCATTTCCCAATTTCATTCAGTGCCAGTTCTGTGCAGATTTTTTGGGATTTTTTAAATGCACAATTTTCAAACTGTACATATTTTTGTATGCGTCCACCCATTGACTAAAGTATGTTTGTACACATTTTTCTTTGTGTACATTTCAAATATGTGCATTTTATCAGAAATACGTTTCCTGTTACACAGGATGCACAACAAGTTTGGAAATGTATGGATTTCCAAGCACAAAATGCATCTGGTCTGCATCCATGTCTGGGTGATGCCAATTGGAGAAATCTGCAAAATAATAAATAAATAAAAATCAAACAGAGTGGATTTCTCACAAATCCCTCACTGAATTATGTCTCTAAAGTTGTAGAAAGTGCTTTATATTTTCTTTTTACAATAGCCCTTTAAGGGATGTCCCTATTTTTCCCATTTTGCAGATGCAGAAACATAGGCCAAGTAGGAATGACCTGCCCAAAGCAATCGACTCATTCCGCGTCTGAGATCTCCTTGATCCTAGCCCAATTCACTGCCTGGATTCCCTGCTCATATCACACTTGGGGTGCCAGAGGGTCCTGGGACAAGGGGGGCAAGAAGGGAGTGGGGAGAGCCGCTGAGAAGGGGGCAGTCAAGAGCAAGAAGAGGGCCCACGGCAGCCAAGAAGCACAGAGCAGGGGTGCACAACCTGCGTCCCCCGCCCCAGGTCTTTACTGCAACCTGGCCAAGGGTGCCCTGGACCTCCCCGCCCCCATCACTGAAGCTCCTCCTCCCCCACCTGTAGTTTCTACTCCCTTCCCCAGAGATCTTCATACAAAGGACTCGTTCCCTGCTGCTGCTAACAGTGATGAAAGAGCAATCGATATCAGGAACACTGGCGAGCGCGTGTGCAAGCATATGTGTGCGTGCACCTGTATGCGTGCACCCGTGTGTGTGTGGTGTGTGTGTGTGCATATGTCCGTATGGCCACTAACCCCCAAGCCAGCTTCAAATGCAGCCCATGGGCCGTGCACCCCTGCTGCAGAGGCACAGAAAATACCCGGGGAGGGAGGGAGGGACCCAGCCCTCTCAACAAGGCCAGGGAAAGGAGGGTGAGGAGTTGCCGTATCTGACTAACTCACCCCGCTGGCGCTGTCTCCTCCAGAACCGTTGGCAGTAGAGGAAGGAGACGGTCAGTAGCACCAACACGACGATGACCAGGGCGCTGCTGGTTAGCACCACAATAGCCAGGTCTTGACCAGGTGCTATGGGACTGTCCACCTTCACCAGGCTAACTCTAGAATGGCCTGCAAGTGTAACCAAAGGATCAGCAGAACTGAAGTAAGGAGTGAACACAAGTTGTTCTATTTGGAGAAGATGGGCAATGGACCCCAGCTGGTAGCAAATCAACCAAGCAATCTTTAGGCTGGGCAGGCAGGCTGCGACAGAATGCAGAGTGGGACATTTCCATCTTCCACATTCCAAAATGGAATTTGTTGGTGGCCTCAGTCCCTGAAGGTTTGAGGAAATAAATTGGGCATTCCTGCTTCAAAGTAATAGGCAGTGCCCGATTACCAGAGATGATCCCCTTTACTGCACACAGCATCAGGCTGCAGGCCCGACAGGGAGATGGCAAAAGCTACTGCAGTGACGACAGGTTTTGCTCCTGCCGCTTAATCGCTGTTGAAAGCCTTTAGCCCCCTCTGTGCAACTCCCAAGCTGAAGGAAGGAGGGAAGCGAGAGTTAGTGCCCACTACTCTTCATCAGCGATGTATTTGTCACTAAAAGAAAAAAAAGATATGGATTCCGAGAAGGGCTATTAGGATTCCATGCTATCAGAAAATGTGGTCTTGGATGCAGAACTGAGCATTGTAAAAATGATTGCTAAACAAGCATTTATGGTTCAAGTCCTCACAACTGCACAAATAGCTTGAAGTGGCTGGTGAGGAAGTCTCGGAAGCTTGGTAGGAAGCGTGCAATAGTCTGAGTTGGATTTCAGTTAGCGATGAGGATTTACGGGCTCCCAGAATGCCTGACCGCTTCCCATGATGAGGAAGAGCAGAATCAGTTATGCAGCAGGAGAGGACGCTTACCCACAACCGTGGTTCTTAGGGTGGCCACCTGTGCGTTCAGCACCTGCAGAGCTTCGTTTGGGAACATTCTAAAACCGAGAAGCTTTGGGTGGGGGAAACCCACCCGCCCCACCCTAGTGCACAAAGTGGTGGTCCCACTCTTCCCACTCAGTTTTCCCCCCGACAGTATCATCATCATCATCATCATCATCATCATCATCATCATCATCATCATCATCGGAAATGTTCTCCACCACTCTTCCTTTTTGTGGAGAATGCAGCTGAGTCACAATCTAACTTTGAGTTTTATTCCTTCTTTCTTGTTCCCTTTGTCTTTCTGCCTTTTTGCTTTGCATTTTTATACGACTCGTGTCACTTGGGTGTTCCTCCTTCACATTAGGGCTTATGGCCCTAGAGGCCCCATTAAGGAAGCGCTCTCATTGAGGGAGCAACTTGCCCCCTACAGACGGGCCCTTCCTTTGCCTACTCTGTTTGCGGGAAGGCCCTAAGATCGATTCCTGCAACTTTTGTCCAGCGTTCAGGCGTGATGAAACCGTTCCGCCAGACTCTGCTGGAAGTAAACTCTCAAAGCCGCAGACTCTGTGGCAAGGTTGCAGGTTTTGGCACAGACAAAGATCCACACCAGCAGACTACCCTATAGGTTGTTGTTGGCCCCCAAATCCAATGGGTTGCCTCAAATACATCTTCAGATGGGATCTGCTGTTCCTGCACCTCTGACAACAACTCTGCAGATCTCTCCAGTGCCTTCGGTATCAACAGCTGCTCAGATACCAACAGTGACACCAACTGCGGGTCTAACAGCTTCAGTGCCGAGTCCAGACCATACTGCATAAGCTGCCCACTCTGGGTAGGACTTTTGGGACAGGGAAACCTAAAAAGAACAAAGCTGAGCATCCTCTCCCATCAGAGCCTAAGAAGAAGAAAGAGGCTCAGGCATCAGTCTCGTTACAGCTGCAGAACACACGCGGGTGATGCACAGAGACCACACAGAAGAACAAGACACTGCATGCAATTTGAACAACACACATAATTTGATGCAGACTGCAGAATTCAGCTTTTCCAGGGGCAGAATTTGTATATGCACAGTACTGTTTCTCATTCTTGCTGCAATGGCAGGACTATTCTGGAATTAGGCAGCTTGAAAAACAGCAATCAGAACCAGGACAAACAGCGGGCGGAAGAGGCAGTCCGTACGTACACTGTAACTCAGAGGACGGGGTCTGCTTCGTGCACGGAACACATTCCAGATCCTGGAATCCTCCAATCTGGGTTTTACTGTAGAAACTGTCAAGAGGAAGAAAAATGGAGCAGACGCTTAATGAGGAGGAACTAAAGAGAGCTGCCTACCAAATGAGCCTGGGTAGCATACGATGACACACCACAAAGGGCTCATTGGCTTCAAGATCCTGCTGCTGTAGCTGAAATATTTCCATACACTGACTCCTTGCTCCCCTTAACGTGGCAGCACTAAGGATCAATTCATACACCCACATTGTTGACAATTTCTGACGGCAGTGTGCAACACATGCTGAAGTGATTGAGTTCACAACCCAAGTCATAGCAGTCCAAAGTGCGTTGAGCCAACAGGGCGTTGTGTGCGTGCCACAGTCCAGCTCCTCCGTGCGCTGCACCCCTGGCCTAGGTGGACAGAAAGCGGATGAGCAAGGGGGAGGAGGGGGAAGGAAAGGGGGTGCATGCTTATTGCCCCCCCCTCACATTTGCTCTCCTCTCTCTTGCTGCTCTGCAATTGTACCTGACCAAATACTCCTTCTCCTTGCTCATCAGGCCCAGGCGTGGAGCTACTCCTGCTCTTCGTGCAAGAAGCCTGAGTAGGAGAAGGAGCTGGATTATGCCCATGGTTTAAGTTATGAGCTGGGTACTCATAGAATCATAGAAAAGTAGAGTTGGAAGGGGCCTACCAGGCCATCGAGTCCAACCCCCCGCTCAATGCAGGAATCCAGGTCAAAGCATCCCTGACAGATGTCTGTCCAGCCGCACCTTGAATGCCTCCAGATTGGGAGAGCCCACCACCTCCCTAGGTAGTTGGTTCCATTGTCTTATTGCTCTGACAGTCAGGAAAATTTTCCTGATGTTTAGGTGGGATCTGGGTTCCTGTAACTTGAGCCCATTATTCCGTGTCCCTACTCAATGAAGCAATTGCATTCTGAACATAATACAGATCCTCTCGTCCATCATTTTCAGCACACCATTGGGTCATGTGAATTGGCTTTCGGGGATACCAGTGAGCCAAGAAGATGGAGCTCCAACTCTGGAGTGTGTGACACTGATGAGAAGCAAAAGAATCCGTGTCCACGCCTCACAGTGTGGAGATCGTATGCCAATGTACATGTCTCACAGCCACAGCAAACACTTTCTTTGGATTGATCAGCCAAGTGGAGTTCAACCCTTCTACCTGCAGGAAGGCCTGTCCATAGTGACTTGTTCTTTAGCTTGGCATGTTGCCGAGGATTCTGGGGCATATCCTAGGGCACACAAAGTTCATGCAACACCATGGCCAACCCCACTGGTTCTCATCTTGGCTCATTATGAACTGAGAGCACCCCCTGGAACACACTCGCCACTCTCCTGTGGTTGCGCATTTGTCAGTGCTGGGACACAGGCAGCAGCACAGCGAGCGCCGAGGACCAGGGGGCACACGCCAGAAGCCAGTCAGGGGGGGCCACGGGCCAGCTGCATGGGTGGAGCCTGAGGCTTGCTAGGGGTCCTGGAAGGCAGCTTGAAATTAGGCTACCAAGTGCCTTAGAAGCCCATCTCTGACTTTTGTCCTTCACCTTCCCTCAAAATAGTGTCCTTTCCAGTGAAATCTTTGTACTGAACAGCAGCCTTTGATCATAGCAAGACCTCCCCCACCCACACCCCAAAAGGTTTTTAGGATCCTCAACATCTAAGTAGTTAATTTGGGCCCTGCTCTTGAGTGGTTCTTCTGCACTCCCCTCTCCACTACTATGCCTGAGCGCCTCATCATACATGTTATGTATTTGAACAGGTCGATGCCATGCGGCGCTCGCTGAGCACATTGTACTTACCCAGGGAGGCACTCTCCACAGACTGCATCAGAGGCGGTGGTGCAGTTGGATTTTTGCATCCGGTTGATAAGACTGCAAGAAAGGCAGGGCTTGCAGCCATGATGACCCCAAGTGTCCTTGAACCTCCTGGGATGGCATGGTGTGCATCGCACATTGCCCCCTTCACCATAACCACACTCCTGTGGGAGACACAACATGCCCAGGGCCATTATTTACTGATGCAGAATATTTTTAGGATCGCCCCTCCACTCAGTGAGTGCTCGAGACAATGTACAAAAAAAACATAAAGATGAAAATATATAAATATACAAAAACCTAAAAAATGTTAAAACTGGGGATGAATGATAAAGACAGAGATTGGCATTAAGTATTAAAAGCTCAGTGGAACAATATTGTCTTCACCAGGCATCAAAAGGTCACTGAGGAGGCCATCCCACAACTGGGGTGTTGCTACAGAAAAGACCCTGTTATGAGTGCCCACCAACAACAGGGCCTCAGGTGACGAGCTCAAATTTTGGGCAGGCTCATATGGGAGGAGGCAGTCTTTCAGATACCCTGGCCCCAAGCCAGACTATTCACAATGCAGATCCTCCACTGGATAACTGCAACATGAAACACTCATTGGCTTGTATGGAAGAACCATCACACATGAATCACTCCAGAGAGAAGATTCATATCACCTTAACAGAAGCCTTTTCAGTGAAGACAGTTCACCACATATTCAGCTGGAGATGTATGAGGACTTAGTACTTTACAAGTGTTGCACATGCATGCGTGGATCAGCCTTTGGACCACGAGAGCCCCAGCAGAAGCCCAAGGAGTGTCTCCGGAGTGCACCGGTTTCCCCTTTTTACTTCCCTTCTCCCAACCAGACTGGGGCTGAGAAAGACAGACAGACAAACCCAGAAACAGCCCTGGGCCCAGTTAGTGAAATACGCGTCAGAGAGAAACAGAGGTCAGAGAATACTGCTGGTGCAGAAGGATGAAGATCACCTCAAAGCTGTGGATCGCCTTAGCCAAGGGGACTTTCCCAGTTAAACCAGCAGCATTGTGAATTGTGTTCTGCATTGACTTGACTTATGAAAGGGCTGTAGCGCTGGGGTAAAGCCCATGCAGTGGCAGGGCTGCGAAAGACTTCTGCCTGAGGTCCTAGAAATGCTGCTAGCCAGAACAGTGCTGAACGAGGTGGACCAACGCTGAGGGCCAGGCAGGCACCTTCAGATATCCATAGGTCACTGCAGATGTTCATGACTATTATTTGCAAGAAAAGCTGTAGTTTTTCCCGGCATGTCCTCATCTCTTGTGTGCACACCCCACTGATACATGCCATTCTTTGGACCACCTTGTCAGATCTTCTACAGCAGTGTTCTCCAACCTTAGGTTCCCAGATGTTTTTGGCCTACAACTCCCGGCATGCCCCAGCCAGTGTAGCTGGCTGGGGCATGCCGGGAGTTGCAGGCCAAAAACATCTTGGGAACCCAAGGTTGGAGAACACTGTTCTACAGAAATACTACTTTATTGAAATACCTACACCTTGACTTGAGAAGGGGAGCATCGTTCAGCTGGAGACCTCGTGCATTGAGCAAAGATGGGCCCATGTCCAACCCCCCACACCTCCAACTAAAAGGCCAGAAAGGCTGCTCTCTGCCTCAGATCCTAAAAAGCCACTGCCAGTAGAGGAGATATTACTGAGCCAGGTGGGCCAAAGGTCTAACTTGGAATAAAACTGCTTCCTTTGTTTGTTTACTAAAAATATTATACATCTCTTAAATTTCTCTGGGCCTGTTCAAGGCTGCACACATGGAGGGCCAGGAAAATCGACTGTGGAGGACTCAGAGGAGCGGTCATTGCACTCCACAGCATTGCATTTCCAGCAGAGGGCAAAAACAGGATGGAGGCTTGACAGGGGAACAGCTGACATATCCCACTGCTCACACCAGCATAATATCGCGCCAACTTCAGAGGTGGTCTAAATTAAAAGCCGAACAAACTGGAGAGCATAAAGCCACATTGTACGTGCTGGGCCCAGAACATAAAGACCTGGTCGGTAGCCCTGCATATCTTCAGATTACCTTGGAAAGTTCCAGTCCAGGACCACATTCCTTGCAAGGGTTGCATTTCCCACGATCATCCAGGTACTCACTCTCTCTGCATTCCATTGTGCTGGCAGGTGCTTGTGGCAGCCTGGTGAAGCAAAAGAGAGAAGAACAGCATGCTGATAGCCTCCGTGAAACAGCACCAGTTCTCATCTTAACAGGCAGAGGTGGGTGTTGCCGTTGCCGCCACCTCTCAACTGCAGCCCATCCTGAGCGCCCTGGGGTATTAGAGAGCAAGCTGAGCTACCGAGACCACCAACATCAAACCCAGCACAACAATTCTTGCTCCTAGGACTTCGCTTTCTAACTGAAATGTGCCCCTGCTTGTGTCCAGTACACATGGAAAATTCCAAATGACTTTAACAGACACCTGTGGTGCAAAACGGAACCTCTGTGCTCAGTATACCTTCGAATATTGGTTACTGGAGACAAACCAGAGGGGAAGAATGTTATTGTCATGCCCTGCCTGTGAACGCCCAAGAGCATCGTTGTCTGACAACACTTGGAAACAGAGAACTCATCTGGACTAGATGGATCTTTGGTCTGATCCAGCAGCAGGGCAGTTCTTGTGTTGGGGCACAAAGAAAACCACCTGCAGCAAAAGGGGCTTCTCCACTAGGCATTTACCATGGAACTGTCATGTGTTGTTCCCTTACTTTTTTTATGGGACATCATGACATTGATGTCAATTTGTTGTTTTCATAGAGCTTCTCCCATCTCTTTGCAAGCATTTGCAAAAAAAGAACTGAACAGTAGTGCAATCTCTACAGCCTTAGCTCTACTTCTCTTCCTTGTTTAAAGGTTGTGTCCCTATCACAAATACCTTCACAAATACCTTTCCAGTTGGGGCAACTTTTTCACTGTGTATATATCTTCAATTAATATTTTAATTAGCACCAACATTCTTTCCCAGCTATCAGAAGGACTTTAAAAAAAAAAAATCAAATATTTACACAACAGTGCTTGCACCATTATAGCTCTAATTTTAAAAATGATTAAAACCCTGAAACCCCTCTGCCTTTTGAGTTCATGCCATGTTAGTATCATGCTTATGGTTTTTTTTTAAAAAAAAAATATCTTAAAACATTTTTTGCAAGTCATGACAGGGCAATAGCACTTAAACCACGGGGCCACGAGACACACATACATGCAAGCATATATGTGGCCCCAATACGGATTAGAAGTGCAGGGCTCTGGGAGGGGGAGAGGTTAAACCTCTCTGTCTCTGTCATAATACTAGAACCCAATGGGGTCATCCCATAAAGCTGAATGGTGGGAAATTCAGGACAGATAAAGGGAAGTACTTCTTCACATAACATTTACTAAAACTATGGAATTAATTCTTCATTAAAGTATAGAATTCAATACCACAAGAGGTAGTGATGGTCACCAACTCTGATGGTTTTAAAAGGGGATTATTCAAACTCATGGAGGAGAAGGCTATCAAAGTCATGATGGCTACCTCTCACTTCCAGGATCAGAGGCACATTCCCCCGCAGCACAACAACCCCCAACCGCTCAGCATGTGAGGCTGTCTATTTTATGCGAGGAAGGGCATGTCTGCAGAGCGGATTCCAATCCTACCTCAGTAACAAGCAACAGTGTAAGCAAAAGCACTGAGTTCATCTTCCTGTTAATTCATTCCTTAATTTGGCAGTTCCTTAATCAGGAAAGGGCTGGGAAAGCTGTGGCTAGCAGCTGCCTTGTGGATTTTGTTCCCTGGAATCTAATCTATGCAAAAACAACAAATTAAAAACAACAACATTAGAGTAACATTTTTCAGAGACCAATTTTGGTTTTTTGCAGGAAAAATCATAGGAAGTGACTTTGTCCTACTGAATGACAAGCCTCCTACTTTAAAAAACCAACCAATATTTAGCCACCAGGAGCCATAAGGAGGAGGAGATCAACTAACAGCTGGCAAGTGATAAAGAATCAAACTCACAGCCAGGGGAGGGTTTTCTTCAATTATCCCTGTGGCTAAGGAGAGCAAAACACTGTTTTCTTTTAGCAAATTTAAAGATCATACTTTAACCCCGCTCTGCCTTTTTTGAAAGTATAAATCTGCTCTTGAGGACTGAAGGATCCCTTTAAAGTCAAGCTGGAAATAAAGATAAGGAATAAAATCCAGTGTAAGTCCTACTTAGAGTAGGCCCATTGAAAATAATTGAATTTACCTTAAATCCAATTCATTTCAATGGGTCTTCTCTAAGTAGGCCTTACACTGGATTTTACCCATGATTTTTTAAAAAACTTTTTAAATTGAATTTTCCAAAACAAAAACAAAACATATTTGGCTTCCGCCTCTTTGTCTGACAAACATTACCAATCCATACATAGACAAACTGGAGAGGGTTCATAGACAAACTGGAGAGGGTTCAGAGGAGGGCAACAAGGATGATAAAGGGACTGGAAACAAGGCCCTATGAGGAGAGACTGAAAGAACTGGGCATGTTTAGCCTTCAGAAGAGGAGACTGAGGGGAGATATGATCACACTCTTCCAGTACTTGAAGGGATGTCACACAGAGGAGGGCAAAGATCTCTTCTCCTTCATCCCAGTTTGCAGGACACGGAATAATGGGCTCAAGTTACAGGAACCTAGATTCCACCTAAACATCTGGAAAAATTTCCTGACTGTCAGAGCAATAAGACAATGGAATCAACTACCTAGGGAGGTCGTGGGCTCTCCCAGTCTGGAGGCATTCAAGGTGCGGCTGGACAGACATCTGTCAGAGATGCTTTGACCTGGATTCCTGCATTGAGCAGGGGGTTGGACTCGATGGCCTTGTAGGCCCCTTCCAACTCTACTTTTCTATGATTCTATGATTCTATGATATCCAATCTAAGTTTTCTCTATTTTCACAGAAAGAATTTCTATCACCTTTACTAATATTCAAAAATCAAAACCCGAAGTTATTAAGTCACTTTCCCTCTTCCCCAAGAAGTCCACCAGAGGTTTCCAGTCTTTCATAAGTGAAGATAATTTTTTTTCTCTAATTAAACAAGTCAATTTTGCCATCTCTGCTAAGTCCAAAATTTTCAACAGCCAGTCTTCTATAGTTGGTATTGCTGCTTCTTTCCATTTTTGAGCATAGATTATTCTTGCTGTGTTATCATATATTGTAATAATGTTCCATAGTCTTTCTCAAGTTGTAAATCCATTATGTCCAATAAGAACATTTCTGGTTTAAGTTGAATATTCACTTTTAAAATATTTTGTATCCATGTGTGTATTTGTATCCAATATTCACTTTTTTACATGTCCACTAAACACATTTCCATGATTTTTTAAACAGGAAAAAAAAATAAAAATGGAATTTAGGACACTGGCAGGCAAAATGCTAAGGTTTTTCCAACCCTGTTTTGAGAAATTGTTGGGGTTATAAGAGAAACCAGCTGGCTTAGGGATTTGGTAGTTTCACTTTGTTATTAATCTCAACAGGAGCAAATCAGACTTCTGGTAGTTTTCTGAATTAAGTGTGAATGAAAACGAGGGAGAAGGTAACTGACAGGGCAACTGACCCAGTAATTCTTGAGGGGTACAATATGGAGCATGAAGAGGTCCGTTCAGGTTTGATAAGAACAGTATGTAAATGTAGGCTGATGCAAAGGACTGCTCGGAACTGGACTGCCTCTGCCCTAGGCGGAGGTCATGTAGGTGGCGGGGTGTATGGGTGTGTGTGTGTGGGGGGGGTGCTTGGTCTGGCTTTCTCTCCACAAGAAATATTTCAGAAGAAGATTAATCTTAACATTTATTCATTGCTCCTCTTTAAAAAAACAACAACACAACAAGTCAAAATGCCCAACTAGAGCTAGAATAGTTGAGCCATCAATGACATGTATTGATCAGTCAATTAAGGGTACAATCCAGTATTGCAGATGTTTCCACTGGGGGCTTTGGGGAAATCCCGCTATGCAGACATAGACATACATGCCTTCACCAGCAGAGATTTACCAGGGCAACGTTGTGAATATGCTAGAACAGGGCTCTCCAATCTTGGGTCCCCAGATGTTGCTGGCCTACAGCTCCCAGCATACGCTGGGAGCTGTAGGCCAGCAACATCTGGGGACCCAAGATTGGAGAGCCCTGTGCTAGAACTCCACACCAGTGTATTTGCATTTCCAGCAGAGGGCAAAAACAGGATGGAGGCTTGACAGGGGAACAGCTGACATATACGAGATCCCACTGCTCACACCAGCATAATATCGCGCCAACTTCAGAGGTGGTCTAAATTAAAAGCTGAACAAACTGGAGAGCATAAAGCCACTTCCTCCCACCTGAGGATTCAGACCAACTCTTCAGCCAATCACCGCAGACCACTCAGAGTATATCAGTCTCAGACAGGAAGACCATGACTCACATGACAGGGCTCATGGCATGTGGCTCTGTCCCTCTGACGCCATGTGGTGCTCATTTAGAACACGCAAGGGGAGACTTTTGTGATAGGAACTATGGAGGAAGGGCGCACTCCCCTTTTTCTCTGACAAAAGATGGAATACCTCTAAGATGATAGCTGTGACAACACATGTGTGCATCATCTTTTTAAAAAAGTTCACCTTTTCTTGTTTTACTAATGCAAATTTAATTGACTGATCAGCTAAAACTGATATTTATTTATTTATTTATTATATTTATACCCCGCCTTTTTTCCTGCAAGGAACCCAAGGCGGCTTACAAAATCCTCCTCCTTTTCCTCTCCATTTTATCCTCACAGCAACCCTGTGAGGTAGGTTAGGCTGAGAGTGTCAGTGACTGGCCCAAAGTCACCCAGTGAGTTTCATGGCCGAGCGGGGACTAGAACCTGGATCTCCCGACTCCAAGTCCAACACAATTTATTACTAAGGTTTATTTTATTGGGAGACAGTTCTTACCAAAACACTATTCTCAGCAGTGAATAGACTAGATAATTCTACACGTGGAAACAATCTCTAACTTTTTCTAAGAAGAGCTATGTCATATATCTTCTTTCTTGTATAAAATGTTTAAATAATTCTAACTGATATACGCAAAGTAGAATATGTGAGAGCGCACACCTGCACTCAGTCATAGCTACACCAAGGATTGCAATATCTTAAGGAAGTCAATTTCACTTCTAGTGTCTTAAGATCAACAAAAGTAAATACCATAGCAACATTACTATTTTTATTTAATTAATTATATCCCACATTTCCACCAAAAATGGCATTCAATTACACACACACACACAAAATAATTCACTGCATAAGGTTGATATTATATATTTTCTTAACTATGGTTTAATATGGCAGTAAAGTATCCATCACTGTGGGAAGTTGTGTGGATCTAGAATTGGCCTCCACAGTCACTTACGGACCCATCGCTAGAGTCTACACAATTTTTTAGAATTCCCTCCTTTTATAATTTTCTTTTTGTAATTTTATCCTGGAAGACAATCTTACTTGGTCACGAGTGATCACCTACTTTACTTTAGGCTGTGCTGAGGAAGGGTTTGTACATTGCAAGGAGGCAGGCAGGCAATGCACCTCTGCATCTTTGGGTGAGAGACACATTGCACCCCCCTGCAGGATCCCTGTCAGCGAGGACTGGGTTACTAAGGTTCTGCCTTCATGTTCCCAAGTGCCATGCTTTACTTTGCCATGCACCCCTATCAGCAAATAATTGAGATGGAAGAAAGGGAACACAAAGGGACAAAGTGTGTGTGTGTGTGTGTGTGTTTCTAAATCTGTTTCCGGGTGTGCCATTGGTTCTACTTCTTTGTCATGTTAGAGGGTGAGGGATCAGTGGGACATGGAACGAAGTGGGATGAAGATGGCAACATAGGACGCTGCCTTATACGGAGTCAGGCCGTGGGTCCATGATATTGTCTACAGCAGTGTTCTCCAACCTTGGGTCCCCAGATGTTTTTGGCCTACAACTCCCAGCATGCCCCAGCCAGCTGGCTGGGGCATCCTGGGAGTTGTAGGCCAAAAACATCTGGGGACCCAAGGTTGGAGAACACTGGTCTACAGCGACTGGCAGCAGCTCTTCATGGTCTCAGACTGGAGTTTTTCTCAGTCTTACCTGGAGATACTGGGGATTGAGCTGGGACCTTCTGCCTGCAAGGTTAAGGACCTGCGTGCTGCTGTTGTTTTTGTCACATCATCACTCTGTAGAGCACCAGTGTTCGCTGATGGTGCAGTAGGAAGAAGTGCTGTGCATATATGCTTAACACCCAAAGCCCTCCCTAAATTGCGCAGCAATCCTAAGCAAGTTTACTCAGAAGTCCCACTAAGATCAACGGGATCTAGACTACTACTGCCCTGTATTAGGGCTGCAGCCTTATGCACTTACGTGGGAGTAAGTGTCACTGGCCACAGTGGCACAAACTTCTGAGTAAACATGTCCGGACTGCGCTGTTGGAGTAACGGCGAGTTTTACAAGGTGTAACGGGTCGGGGCGTGAAGCCGCGCGTGCCTCGTTCTGGGCTTCCGCCCACGGGCTCGGAACTCGAGGCGGCCGGCCGGCCGACCCCCGCCCGCCCACGCCTTCCACGGTCAAAGCGCCGAGCGCGGCCGCAGTCAGCGGAGGCGGGTCCCCTGTCCGAAATGCCTCTTCTCGGATGACCTGCCCGAGCCGCCGGGGCGCTGCCTGCAAGCCCGGACTTGCCCGCGCCGTCCCGGCTCGCCTCCCCTCCGCCCCCGGCCGGTCTGGCTGGCTGCCCTCCAGCCCAGCAGCGCCCGCTCCGTCCGCCGCAGCCCCGACCTGGGCAGGGGACGGCCCGAGCTGCGCCCCACCGCCGCCCGAGAAGGTGCTTCGGGAATCGCAGCCACGTCTCATCTCCCGCCCCCGCCCCCAGGCAACAACCTCGACGCCGCTTGCGGGGGGAGGGGGAAGCGGGACGAAGCCCCCCCCAGGCCCGCTCCCCCTCGGGGGGGGGAAAGCGGGACGAAGCCCCCCCCCCAGGCCCGCTCCCCCTCGGCCTGAGGAGGCAGATCCGGTCCGCCCGCCACCACGAATAGCTTTCCTGTCCAGGAGACCTGGAAAGGCAGAGCCGCCTCCCCCCCCCCCGCACACACGCCCCCGCCCGCTTCCCCTCCCACAAAGAGTGGATGCCTGGATGTGCCCGGACATGTCCCCAGCCAGCCCTGCGGGTCGCCGTTCCCAGCGAGGCGGCGGCAAAGGCAAACTGGCACGCCACAGCCGGGGGGGGGAGGAGCAGAGGGGGGGGTCCAACACGCTTCTTTGGGGGCAGGCCGCCGCCTTCACTTCCAGCGGCCCCTCCGCATCTTCACACGTTCAGCAGACACGCGTGCTCCCTTGCAGGGCGCGTTCCGAGCCAACCTGCCGCCGCCGCCGCCGCCTCGCACGGGAATGAGGCGTGGAGCCAGCTGGACCACCGGAGGCGGCTCCAGGGAACGCGCCCGCGGATGAGACCCGCGGGAAAGGAGCGCCGCACAAGCCCCGCGCGGAAAGAAAGGCAATGCGGGGGGCAGGTGCAGAAGAGGCGCGCACCTGCCGGGCCCGGGCCCCGTTACCTGGCTCGCGGCGGCCCTCGGGCTCCTGCTGCGGCGCGCGAGCTGAAGCGCCGCTCTCCGGCTCCGGCCCTCCGCGGGGGACATCCCAGTCGGCGGACCAGCGAGGCGACCCCTCCCACGGCGGAGACACGCGGAGGAGCGGGGGGGGGCGCTGCGCCGAGTCCGGCTCTCCCATTGGGCGCAAGCCGAGCCGCTATGCAGATTAAGCTCCCCGGTGGGCGTGGCTGTGGGGCTGTCAAAAGGAAAGGGGCGCTCGGCTCTTTTTTATGAATGGAGCTCCGGAGCCCGGCCCGGCGAGGCGGGGAAGGAGCGAGCGAGCGAGCGAGCGGCGAAAGGGCCGGAGAGAGGGCGGGGCTAGGAATAAGCAGGGCTCCCCCCGGGCCATTGGCGGCGACGGACGGGCAGACATTAATTCGACAGGTGTTGCATTAATTCGACAGGTGTTGCATTTCTGTCTGCCGTTGTACTTGTCAGAACATAGAAGAGTCCTGCTGCCGGATGGATCAGGCCTTGGCTCTGGTGCCTCGTGCACTTTTGCACTTCAAAGATCCAGTCCGGCAGGCGCCGCCGGCCCCGGAGGCATCCTGGTGATACCTGTTGGCGCGCAGCAGCGGCGGGAGAGGGCTCTCGCGCAGACACTGCCGGGCCTGCTTCCCGGAGGCGTCGGTTCAGCCCCCGTCCTTGTCCCCAGCTACCCCACCCCCCCACCTCGGCTGGGCTCCTAATCCACGTAGTAATGTTTCGCTTGATCCTGAGAAGGCATATTCCATAACTAAAGGAAGAGGCGTTGCACTGAGGGGGTTTCCAGATGAGGCTATTGCACCTTTGCCTGGCCTGATTCAAGGAATTTATTTATTTATTTATTACATTTATACCCCGCCTTTTTTCCTGCAAGGAACTCAAGGCGGCTTACATAATCCTCCTCCTCCTCTCCATTTTATCCTCACAACAACCCTGTGAGGTAGGTTAGGCTGAGAGGCAGTGACTGGCCCAAAGTCACCCAGTCAGTTTCATGGCCGAGCGAGGACTAGAACCCGGATCTCCTGAGTCCCAGTCCAACACTCTCACCACTACGCCACACTGGCCAGATCAGGTCATCGTAAACCTTCCACGTTTCCCCATTGCCTTTTTTCTTACTGCAGAAAAGCCATTAAGGAGAAAAAGATGGAATTGCTCCCCAAGGCTGACAGACTGGTGATGCCAGGAGCCAGAGCTCTCCTTTGGAAGCGCCCCCACCCCCACAGAAGCCACGAGGTTCCCTCTGCCACACACAGAATCCCTTTTCAAGCACTGGAGTGCTGACTTCAATCCACCTTCAAAAATGACACTGAGCACGCGCTGCATAACTTTGCCAGCAGTTGCTGCAGCTATAGACTTTAATGGGGCAGGGAAACCTTAATAACTTTTGAACCACTGCTCACCAAACCTATGAAGGATTGACTTCACGAACTGGATAAAGTACATTATTTTTATAAAGTACAGTTTGTTTTCAATGTATTGTTTTTGTTTCTTTTATCTGTTTTTGTCTTTTTTATTGTTCACGGCTCTGGAATCTGCTTGATGTGGAGCGGTATACAAATGCTGTAATAATGATGATGATGATGATGATGTATTAGTTGTAGTAGTTTCACTAAAATTGACAGAAATATATAATATGTCTGTTTAAAAATTGGAGGTAAAAGGTTAAATGTCTTAATTTTCAGCACTTCTTATTTTGCTGTACCTGTGGCAATTTTTACCAGATCAGTTTGAAATTTGCCAAATTATAGAACACATTGATGCCAGGTTTCATGTTATTACCTCAATAGGTGTCATTTTTATAAGCAATAGAATTTTGAGGTTTATAATGGTGAAACTTTTTCTCTTTTTTTGGCTACTTGCCTTAACTTGCTTTTAATGTTATATTGGAGCTTATAGTTATATTGTTATATGAGCATAATTTGGAAGAGCCTGTGATTACATTGGTAGCAGCAAGAGGAAATGCGACATACATTTGAGGAAAAATTAGAAAGCATGCAGTTGACAAAGTTGTCACCATAAAAGTAAGGAGCAAAACGAGCTGGACTACAAGTAGAACTGGTTACATCAGATGGCTTCCACAACTCCCTCCTGCACAGGAACTTAGGAAGCTGCCTTATATATACTGAGTTAGACCCTTGGTCCATCTAGCCCAGTCATGTCTGGCAGTGGCAGCAGCTCTCCTGGGTTGCCGGGAAGAGTTTTCCCTGTCTGGAGAGCTGCTGGGGATCGAACCTGGGACCTTCCGCATGCAACGCTATGGGCTATGGCCCACCTGCTGCATAGGTAGCTGAAGGAAAAAACTTGCTAAATATTACCTGTTCCACTTACCTGTATGTTACTTAAATTTCAAAAGCTAAGCTAAAACATTTCTACTAGGTTCCTCTAGAAATTTAACAGGTTAGATATGGCACTTAAGGGTGCAATCCTACTCATGGTTAGACAGAAAAGAAGTCCTACAACTCCACACATGCCCCGGCCAGCCATGTCTAAACATGCAAAGGATTGTGCCCTAAATAACTCATAGCACATCCTATACATGCCTACTGAGAACTATGTCCCATTATAAAGGATTGCACAGCTAAATGTATAAGGGATAGGATACTTAATATATTTAAAATGCTGAAAAATAATGAGAAGAAAGGACAAACACTTGAACTGAGTTGAACTGGATTTGTCCAAGCCTAAGTCCACAGATGAGACTGTGTCAGATGTCCACTCTGGACAACTGAACAAGGATACACACATTCAGGGATAATACCCATTAAGGGACCTTCTAACTGTGGCAATAGCATGATGCACACACAGGTTTCTTGGAAAACAAGGGGAATTTTATTAGGCAAACAAGAATTAGAAATGTACAATGATTACAAATGGAAGACGAAAACATCTATACCGCCATAAAATTCCATGAATGAAGCAGGGTGATTCAATGCCTTGTCTAGAAGCACCCTTAGAAAGCACAAGCTTTTGAAATGTTTTACTACTAAATTACAATATTTACATGTAAATTATAAGATGGGATTCCCATTGACGTTGGTGAGTTTATATAAAATGTATTAACATTACAAAATGCTGCTGCTGAAGCAGGATGTGTGATTATAGAAACATTGAAAGAAACTGAGTTATGTTAAGCCTCAAGTCTGGAAATTTTACATTGGGTCTTTTAATTGCTGCAGATCTAAAATTAAGGATCTGTTTGAAATGTTTAACATTACTATGCTGCTGCTTTATTTACTTTTAACTATGCTTTTAAATAATGTTTGTGCTGCTGTCAGAGATAATGTTGTTACTTCTTGTATAAAAATTGTATTTTACATTTTGTAAGTTGCCTTGTGAGGGCTATGCCCTAAAAGGTGCCATATAAATAAGAGCATAGAAGTAAATTAAATAAATAAATAAATAAACAAATAACAGCCCCATCCTATAATCTGGCTGCCCATAACCCTCCAAACCCTGAGGATTATGGGCATCCAATTGAGTGTGGGAGGAGCACATCAGATAGAATTGCTGCTGTGCTCTCCTCGCCCTCAAAAGCATTTAGGCGGCCACTTTCAGCTGTCCAGATGGTTTACACCCAGGACCGGTGCAAGGCAGTTTGGTGCCCTAGGCAAGATCAGATATTTAGCGCCCCCCCTTCCCACTTGAGCCCTCCCTCCTTCCAGCCCTATGCTCCTGGCGCCCCCTTTCGCCCGGCGCCCTAGGCAGCCGCCTAGTTGGCCTAATGGTAGCACCGGCCCTGTTTACACCTCCTCGTGAGGAGGAGAGGCTGAGGCACTACCTGGATTCTATGGAAGCTGGCGGTGCCTTGCCCCTCTCCTCTCTGCCCCCATGGGAAAGTGAAGGTGGTCTTCCATGTGCAGTTCCCAGCCAGTGCGGAAAGAACCACGCTGGCTATGAGGCGGGGGTAGGCGGGTGGGCACTCCATGGCACTGCGACCTCAGAAGGGATTTCCGAGGTTGCAGCGGTGACTATGCCCCATCCTGTGGCGCCCTCAGACAAAGTTGGAAGGCCATAGGATGGGCCCCAAGTAACGGAAATGGCAGAGGACGATTCCCCGGCTCCTGAGGTTAATGATATGTCCATTAGTACAGGTAGAAACAGAAGTGGATTATTAGATACGGGGCTGACTGGACAGTGTATAATATTTTGTTTTTGTTTCTTTGTTATTGTAAGAATTGTGTATATCTGTTCTGTGAGTCAGCTGAATCCTCACTGAAAACTTGACATATTCTTCATCACCCATAGCAGGGGCAAGCTGACTTTTGGCTAGAGAGATCTACTCTTTTCTCTTTTTTTGCCAGAGCCTTGAGATCCTGCAGGGCACTCGAAAGAGTAGCTTGCTGCATATGCAGGCAGATGGATGACATGTCAGGCAACCAGGGCTTTTTTTCTGGTGGAACTCACTGGAACTGAGTTCCAGCACCTTTTCTTCTATTAATTGCATTACAATTTAATCGCCATCTACTCCTGAGGAAATGTAATCCAAGAGTTCCGGTACCTTTTTCTCCAGAAAAAAAGCACTGCAGGCAACAGACCTCACTGCTGTCTACATGTAGCTCAGTGCAGTAAGCAGAGATTTGCTCGTGGGCCATGGCGGGGGGGGTGAACATACAAAGCTGCACAATAGCATAGAGAGTTCTTCCACCTGCTCATTTTTCCAGAGCCAGACATTTCTGTACAGGTCAGGGATCAATGATGAAGAGTGACTTCATCTCTTATGACATCTTGTCTCTTGGAAATCCAAATGCTGATGTTCATCCCTCTCCGGTTGTTGCTGCTCTTGCATCATTTGAGTGACAGTTTGCAAACAGTTGTCTGACAAAGGAGCTGCTCGGCAGGATGGGTAGGTCACCGCTTTACAGTGCAGCATCAAGAAGGGTTGCGCCGCCCCACTCCCTTAGCATTGGCACGGCTGTTTAAGGTGACTCTGTTCAAACATTGAACAGAATGTTTCTGTTCAAGGCAAGGGTTGCTCATTTGTCAGCATCTATCTGGTCTGGAAATAAAGCATCATACGCATACTCAGGGATCGTATTTCTAATTGAGGTGGTGATGATAAATGAAACTTTCTAGAACAGTGTTCTCCAACCTTGGGTCCCCAGATGTTTTTGGCCTACAACTCCCAGCATGCCCTAGCCAGCTGTTCTACTAGGAGCTCTTGGTGCTTTAGGCAGTCAGCAGAACCAGAGGTCCCCAACGTGGCGCCCACAAAGCTCTCCATTCCCAGCTCCCTTAATTATTTTTTTAAATAAAGACTTTGGAAAATGCTACAGTAGGCTTCTTTCTCTCCCTTTCTTGCCTCCAGCCTTGCTCTTTCTCTCTCCCCACCTCTCCACCTTGCTGGGTCTCCCCGCTCCCCGCCTCCAGCCTTGCTCTCCCCGCCACCCCTTTGTCTCGCAGCCCCCCCCCGCTCCCACAGCCTCTAGCCTCAGAATTGCTCTTTCCCACCCCTCGCACCTCTTTAGCTCACCTGTGACTAGCCAGGCTCCCACAGCAGCAATTTAGCACAGGCAAGATTCCAGGGAGGTCACTACATAGAATCATAGAGAAATAGAGTTGGAAGGGGCCCACAAAGCCATCGAGTCCAACCCCCTGCTCAATGCAGGAATATCATTCACAAAACTTCATGAAAGTTTGCAATTTTCAGTTTCACAGGGCACATTTTCAAAAAGGAGAGCCCACCATTATGCAATCCTTTTGCTGAGAACTCTGAAAGAAACTAGTCTGGCACAAGACCCCCCTCGGAGATACGAGGTTCTAAACAACACTAAATGGCTGCCTCGGAAGGAAGGCATGTCCACAGATTTAATTTTGTCTACTATTGTTTATTGGAGCAGTTGTGCAGAGGGAGAGCAAACGTAATCCTTTCCTCCTGTGTGAAGATGTCAACCTCGACCCCCAGCTCCACCCCAGTGCTCCTGGTAGGCCTGCAGGGAAAAATTACAGGCCCATAAGAGCAGCCTTGGCGGTAAGGTCGGTCACCTTCAAAGCCTGGCCCATGGAGGGGACGTCAGCCGGGGTGGGGCACCTGTGGCCAGAGGACTCTTGGTGTACGTTACCCAGCCCTCAGCATCATCCAGCTCTCCAGGTGCTGCGGCGGGCCTATTCTTGATCTTGGACCACCCCTGGCAATTGCTTCCGCTTCCGCTTTTTGTGCGTTTGTATATGTGTGCGAGTGAGAGAGAGAGGGTGGGTTCGCACAACACTTTAAGCTCAGGATGGCTACGTAGCCACCCTGAGCCCTAAGTTTGCCTTGTGCCCCCCCCCCCCTGTGCCCAACAAACAATCCGGCACAGTGGGGGTCCTGAGGAACCTCTTCCCCCCTTAGTCCTCCCGCTGGTATCCCAGGGGACACCATAGGAGTACTAGAGCGGAGTGGGGATGACAGCTGCTGAAAAGTGACCAAACGGCACTTTTGGGCAGCTGTCGGAGACTCCCCTGGCAGCGGCAAGTACGAGCTCAAGGAGGAAGCCTTCAGAAGAGGAGACTGAGGGGAGATATGATCGCACTCTTCCAGTACTTGAAGGGATGTCACACAGAGGAGGGCCAGGATCTCTTCTCGATCATCCCAGTTTGCAGGACACGGAATAATGGGCTCAAGTTACAGGAACCCAGTGTCAAGGTTCCTCTACTGCAGGGACCCCTTGATCTGCCTTTGGGAGATATCTGCCTCTCCCCAAAGACCCAGTCCTTTGCCTGCTTCCTCCAGTAACGTGGGTGTAGGCTGTAGGCGTGTGAATAAGTCACTCCAAACTCCAGGGTACACAACAAACTTTACTTATAGTAGTAGGGAAATTACTTAATAGAGTGGTTTTAAATCAAAAGCAGGTATGATAAAATAAAACAAACAAACAAACAGTCCAATGATCTCTAGTTTAACTTCAGTCTACCTAATTCCTATGCAGTCAGCTAGCCAAGTTCTCTCTCTCTCTCTCTCTCTCTCTCTCTCTCTCTCTCTCTCTCTGCTGCTCAGCACACACTCTCCCACTGCTAGCTGACCACACCCCACATATATAGTCCTCCCAGGAATGGAAGGTTATAACCATGTGACCCTGCAGTGGAGAACTGATTCTAAACTTCTATTGGGTAACTTAAAACTCTCAAACTCCCCCTCCCATCGTGGAGTGTTTGGGCCTTCAGGCTTCAACAAACTGAAGCCTGTGTAGGCCTCAACAAACCCAATCCAGTGTAGGCCTCAAACCCTCACACCCAGATTCCACCTGAACATCAGGAACATGGGAACCAGGTCTACGTGTGTGAAGAGCACTCAGAGTTTGAAGCAGGAGCAGGGCTGTGCTCCTGCCGCCCCGACATTGCATCCCCATGCTAGCCCCCGTCTCCCACATCTACGTGTTGAGGTGGGGCTAGTGCAAGGATGTGACGTTGGGTGCGGGGCAAGAAGCACAGGCCCGGCCATGCACTTCTTTATCCACAAAACTGCTCTGATGGGTAATGTGTGGATTGGGCTTTTCTTTCTGAATGGGACATTGCTGTGTAGCAAGTTTCCCCAAACTGGTACCTTCCAGATGTTTGGGGCTTCAGCTCCCAGCATTCCTGACCATTGCGCCTGCTGGCGGGGGCTGATGGGAGTTTGAGTGCTCCAGGTTGGGAAACGCTGCTGAGTAGGCTTTGCCTTCCTGACCAAGGTTGCTATCTTGTGGTTTGGTGCCAAGACCCTTTACAGTGCAGTGGAAGTCAAAGCAGCACCCCCACCTCGCCCCAGCGCTCTTCTCTGGAGACCTCCTTGCTTCAGCATTTGAGCCGGGGCGGTGGAGCTGGAGACAGGACTGGAGAGGGAACAGCTGTGGCCGCACTGGGAAATCCGAAGGTAGACATTTGGTGTCAGCTGGCAAGGTGGGAACGCTATCCGGGATCTGGCAGGAGGTGGGGCTGCCACTTCTTGGTCCCAGCGGCTGATGTCATTATTGCTGGTTGGTGGCAAGTGCCCCAGTTTCTGGATTCCAAAAGTGAGGTGTTCTTC
The DNA here is from genome assembly GCA_021292165.1 of Shinisaurus crocodilurus. Lineage (NCBI taxonomy): Eukaryota > Metazoa > Chordata > Lepidosauria > Squamata > Shinisauridae > Shinisaurus > Shinisaurus crocodilurus. The sequence goes on along the minus strand of JAHFWL010000004.1, from coordinate 3,408,255 downwards.
CCAGAGGACCAGCACACCGTGTGCGTGCATGTGTGTGTGTGTGGCGTGTGTACATGTGCTATATGTATTTTTCTTCTCTCTCTCTCTCTCTCTCTCGGATGAGGATATGCTGGTCTAACATACAGAGTGATCTAACAAAACATCACTGGAATGATGTGCATGCAAATTGTGCTTTCCAAGCTCCAAAAATCCCCTCCGCCCCGCATTTAATCTATATCCAGATATATTGCGGGTGGGGAGCTGGCTGTTGCTGGGCCACTATCAAGGGTAGGCACAGTCGGCGTGCCCAGACCAGGCCAAGGGCCCACCCACATACTACAAGTGAGAAGGATCTTGGAATTGTGGTAGATCATCACAAACTGAATATGAGCCAGCAATGCGATGTGGCTGCAAAGAAGGCAAATGCTATTTTGGGCTGCATTAATAGAAGTATAGCTTCCAAATCGCGGGAAGTGATAATTCCCCTTTACTCGGCACTGGTTAGGCCTCATCTTGAGTACTGCGTCCAGTTCTGGGCACCTCACTTTAAGAAGGACGTAGACAAACTGGAGAGGGTTCAGAGGAGGGCAACAAGGATGATAAAGGGACTGGAAACAAGGCCCTATGAGGAGAGACTGAAAGAACTGGGCATGTTTAGCCTTCAGAAGAGGAGACTGAGGGGGGATATGATCGCACTCTTCCAGTATTTGAAGGGATGTCACACAGAGGAGGGCCAGGATCTCTTCTCGATCATCCAGTTTGCAGGACACGGAATAATGGGCTAAAGTTACAGGAACCCAGATTCCACCTAAACATCAGGAAAAATTTCCTGACTGTCAGAGCAATAAGACAATGGAATCAATTGCCTAGGGAGGTGGTGGGCTCTCCCACTCTGGAGGCATTCAAGGTGCAGTTGGACAGACATCTGTCAGAGATGCTTTGACCTGGATTCCTGCATTGAGCAGGGGGTTGGACTCGATGGCCTTGTAGGCCCCTTCTGACTCTACTTTTCTATGATTCTATGATTCTATGAACACCAACTCCTTTCTGCATTGCTCTGCACTGCCTGGAGCAAACCTCCCGGGCCAGAAAACACTTGAGAAGGTCAGCCGAGAGAAAAGTCTGGAAGAGAACCTGCGAAGTCCACATCTCGATGCCTGCCTGCCTGCCTGCCCTCTGCATTGCGAGGCAACCTACAGGCTATGTGCAGAGGCCGAAACGGCACACTGGGGGCAATCCCAGCATGCCTATGAGTAAGCATGGCAGCCTCAGCGGAAACAAGTGACTTGGGTGGACTGCAGTCAGGTTCCAGTGGGCCATCTTGGGAAGCTGAAGGGGGCTGGTGTGGTGTGGGGGGTTAGGGTACGGCCAAATCTTCACTCAGTCATGAAGCTCACTGGGAGACCTCGAGGCTGAGCTAGTCGGTATCTCTCGGCCCAGCCTACCTCACAGGGTCGTGGTGAGGATAAAATGTGGGGTGGGGTGGGGTGGGGTGGGGTGGGAGAGAAAGAGAGAACCATGCTGAGCTTCTAGGAGGGAAGGCAAGGTAAAAATGAGATGAAGTAGCAGAATGTGTGCACCGGCCAACTTCCTATAGGGGCTGAGCAGGGGCTTCACTCAAGGGGGCTTCACTCTGCGGGTGCTCAGTAGCTTGCCAATGGGTCTATTGGCCCCCAAAGCACTGCAGGGATGGGGAAGGGAGCAGAGTGTCCTGGGCGTTGAACATGTGATGCCACTAAGGCAGTGTTCTCCAACCTTGGGTCCCCAGACGTTTTCGCCCTACAACTCCCAGCATGCCCCAGCCAGCTACGCTGGCTGGGGCATGCTGGGAGTTGTAGGCCGAAAACATCTGGGGACCCAAGGTTGGAGAACACTGCACTAAGGAGTCAGACCTCTGGCTGAACTAGCCTGTCTCCTCTGAACCGCTAGGCAGTGATGCTCCAGGATCTCAGGCAGCGTCTTTCCAGATCCCGCTGTCTGATCCTGTTTGACTGGACACAGCAGGGATTGAATGCTGCCGCTGCTTGGCTATGAGCTGCTGGGATGCCTTGGAGAGCTCATGTAGCTACCCTGCATTTGGGTCTAACATGTGCAGAGAAGCTGCTACCCCAACCGGGTGGAGAGTGTGGTGCAGTGGTGAGAGTGTTGGGCTGGGACTCGGGAGATCTGGGCTCGGCCATGGAGCTCACTGGGTGACTTTGGACCTGCCACTGACTCTCAGCCTTACCTACCTCACAGGGTTGTTGTGAGGATAAAAGGGAGTGGGAAAGCCCATGTGAGGTGCCTTTGGTTCCTTGCAAGAGGAAAAAAGTGAGTGTTGTTGCTGTTGTTGTTATTCCTTACACCTAGAAATCTACAGTCTTCCCCCTCTTTAAATGTAGTTTCCCTGCCTCGTGCTATGTACAAGCTGCCTGTTGCTGCTTTGTTTGTTTAGCTCCTTGTCTGAGAGGCAGCTCAGCCACTGGGATAGGGGCCCTACGGATGCCTGCAAGGGAGGCGGCACTTTCCAAATCTCACAAAGAATAATCATACATAATAATATATGTTGCTAATCATGTATTATTATGTATGATTATTCTTTGTGAGATTTGGAATGTAAAGTGTATATGTTGGGTCATATGACTGTAATAATCAGATATTTATTTATTTATTTATTTATTTATTATATTTATACCCCGGCTTTTTTCCTGCAGGGAACCCAAGGCGGCTTACATAACCCTCCTCCTCCTCCTCTCCATTTTATCAACTACCTAGGGAGGTGGTGGGCTCTCCCACTCTGGAGGCATTCAAGGTGCGGCTGGACAGCCATCTGTCAGGGATGCTTTGACTTGGATTCCTGCATTGAGCAGGGGGTTGGACTTGATGGCCTTGTAGGCCCCTTCCAACTCTACTTTTCTATGATTCTATGATTCTATGGCTGAGCAGGGACTAGAACCTGGATCTCCTGAGTCCCAGTCCAACACTCTCACCACCACGCCACACTGGCTCTCGATGATGATGATGATGATGATGATGATGATGATGATGATGATGATCTCTATGTGACTGAAGAGGAAGAACGGCGGCGGTGATTTTTTTTAAAACAACCAAACAAATATTGAAAGAAATTATCTCCTGGTGCTGCCAGTCATTACATGTTTCCCTTTTATTTTACCAGCAGAGGGTGACTTAAGACTGCTCTAAAGTATCCCCTTAGTTTGGTTTTGACCAAATATAATTTGCAGTTGGACTAGAAAAGGAAGATAGGGAGTCTAGCCCTCTCCCGCCCCCCAGGAGAGACTCACCAGGCACATTCCAGGCAACCATGCCCAAGGGCCCTGCCTAAAGGAAATGGACCAGATCTGCCTCACTCGCAAGCATAGACTGAAGAGGCAGAGGGGCATCGGGGCAGAACCTGATCCCCATGCCCCTATTGCTGCTCCCACTCCCCAGGCCCCATATCTCCTTCTCCCAGGGCCTTAAGTCCTTCAGACACCAAAGAAGGGGATACGCCCAGAGAGAAGCCCTCACGGGGCCGCCTCTTCCACCTGAAGGCTTTCCCCAAGATGATCTCTAGCTGACTCAACATTCTCAAGCTGGCAGACCAAGGGGAGGACCCATCATCCACCCAGGTCCAGGCTAGGAGGGTTGGGGCAGTGGTGGCCTTCCCAGCAGCCCCTCCATCACACCCAGCAGTACCCCTGTGTTGTGTTATCCGCACAGCGGAAGCGTGCTGGGCCCATAACCCTGTTGCTGTTGAAAGAGATTTGTAGTCCCTGTGCTGGCCTTGCCAGGCATTCCGCACACAGCAGCAGAGTATCTCCCACGCAGCAGCGACCTGGCAGCGACCCGGCAGCTCAGCCACTCCAATTGCAGATTAATCCAGGACACAGGAACCACTCTGTCACAGCAACAGGTCTATTCTACCCATTTATTTACTTATTCGAAGTAAGCACTACAGAGTATACATTCCATGGATACAGTGTCCATGTGCAGAGTATAAATGCATAGCAAGCATGAGTCCAGTGGAGAGAAGGAGAACTTCACCACAACCAACGCAAAGAGCTAGCAAAACTGATGGGAATGGTGGTCTTGTGCCAGGACTCTGTCCAGTGGGCAAGGTCCTACTCAAGACCGCGGCTGCAGTCCTACCGGCTGGCCCCCACCCAAACGGAGATAGCGAACAACCTCAACCCAGTGCTGGAACCCCGGGCGGAGGTCATCCGCTCCTTGAACTAGTGGCCCAGCCAGCCAGCCAGCCTCTCAGGGAGCATCCCATCCAGAGTCCAGCATGCATTTCACTAACCACAGATGCCTGCCTAACCGTGTGGGGTGCCATCTGCAGGGACCAGCACACACCAACGCCTCTGGTCCAAGGAGGAGACCCAGCACAGCACCAGCCTCCTGGAACTGAGGGCTATCCGCCTAGCCCTACACCACTTCGCTTCACATCTGGCGGCCCAGGACATCCTGGTCAGAACAGACTGCATCGTGGCCAAAGCATACATCAGCAAGCAGGGTGAGCGACGAGGTCCAGGGCCCTGAAGAAAGAGGCCAGGAAGCTGTTCAGGTCGCACAGTCACGCATCTGCTCTATCAGGCAGAACACCTAAAAAGCATTTTAGATGTCCAAGCTGACTGGCTCAGCAGGACCTCACTGGACCCAGGGGAGTGGTCACTCCACCCAGAGTCCTTCAGGGTGCTGATGGCCCAGAATGCCAAGCTCCCCAGATTTGTCACCCGCTACCAAGCAATGGCAAGCCTGGGCGAGGCCCTGGCTCCTCTGGGAAAACCAAGATGGAGACTGCCTTCCTGGCCCCGGAGGTGGGGCCTTCCCCAAGCTAGCTGGCCTCCTTCACTGGATGAGAACAGAAATTCACCAGTGAATAAAGAATCTCCATTTCTACATGAGACTTTTATTGTACGCTCATGATTCCTCACTCATGGTAGTTAGCGGGTGCCCTACATGCCATCCTCCTCCTCCAGGGTCTCTCCTGTTCTTTGCAACCATTTTAGTGTGTGTGTGGGGGTTCCTAACAGGGAAAGTCTGGTATATCTGTGAGTGGTGGCATGAAACCCTAGTGTATTTGTGCAATTCCACTATACTGCACCACCACCTAGTAGTTGTGTAACATAAAATCTAGAAAGTCAGAGAAAGAAAACCCCTGGAAAAAAACTTGTGTAAAGGAGCCAATCTTAATCCCACAAAGAATCCAGAAGCAGAAGCCTGAGTAAAGTGTGGGTTAAAAGTCATGTAGAAAAGCCCTTAGAGTCAGAGATGGTGGTAACATTTCCCCTCCATTGCAGCCTTGGCCCAAGCACATCAGGGAAAGAATAACAGCCATTCACATACAGTCATGCCTTGGATTGAGAGCATAATTCGTTCCGGAAACGTGCTTGTAATCCAAAACACTCTTATATCAAAACGAAATTCCCCCAAAAAATTTGTACAGAGATTTTTAATTTAAACTGTACTACAGTACTTGTATTGCAGGACGTCGCTTGTATATCAAGTAAAAAAAATATAAATAAATATTTAAAAATTTGCTTGTCTTGCAAAATGCTCTCAAACCAAGTTACTTGCAATCCAAGGTATTCCTGTATAGAGGAAAGAGTCAGGGGCCCACTTGGGCACACCACTGGAGTGGGGATGAAACCTATCTCTGCCCTTGTCGATCCCTCCATTTTTAATTTTATTTCATAATCTGCTTTTCAACAAGTGTTCTCAAAGTGGGTAACAATAATAATAAAAAGAACATGACAGTAATAACAATGAAACACAACAAGAGCAATGGACTAAAAACAAGAGCTGGCATTAAAACCTCATCTTATCTATAAAAAGCTTGCCTGAAGAAAGAGGTACAGTAATACCTTGGATTGCAAGTAACTTGTTCTGAGAGCGTTTTGCAAGACAAGCACATTTTTTAAAAAATTTTTTTGACTTGATAAACGAGCAAGGTCTTGCAAGACAAGTAGTGTAGGGATGTAACCGCTTGCCTCGAGCGGGCATAGAGGGCTGAAATCGGCCCCGCTCACGCCCGCCAGAGACTCGCTTTGATATATAAGAGTGTTTTGGATTACAAGCACGGTTCCGGAACGAATTATGCTCTCAATCCAAGGTATTACTGTATCGGTAGCTCATTTAGAAGGGCCCAGCTCCCAGATGTGTCCTGCCAAATTTGGTGGCCACTGCCCAAAAAATGCTGGCCGTGGCCATCAGACTGAGAATGTCAAGAGTTTTTTGTCCCTAGATCCCAAAGAATATGAAGGAACATTAAAGAAGAAGGGAGTCCCTCGAGTACCCTGGGTCCAATTCATAACGGACCAATAATAAGGACCTCGTGTTTCCCTACAAGCACGTGTAGTCTGGAATTGCGCAGTCCAGTTCTAGCCCTGACTGTTGTCAAGCTGGGGTCTGACAGAATTTTGGGACCTGGCTTTTGGACAGATGGATTTTTCAAAGGTTCTGCATTTCCCACATTTAGAATCATAGAAAAGTAGAGTTGGAAGGGGCCTACAAGCAGGGCCGGCGCTACCGCTAGGCAGACCCAGGCGGCTGCCTAGGGCGCGTGGCAGAAGAGGGTGCAGAGTTTCTGCGCCCCTTCCTCGCCTCCGGCGCGCTCCTGCCCTGCCTGCCGCCTCCGCCGCGCCTCCCCGCCCGCTTGCCGGCCGCTGCTGCCGCCACTGCACCTCTCCCCCCGTGCGCGCGCGCCCGCCAACCACCTACCTACCTTCCCGTCGTAAAGCGCGGGGGTCCCATCGCGTCGGAGGAGGCGGCGGCGGCAGCAGCAGCCAGCAGCCAACAGTGGGGGCGGGGGGAAGGTAGGTGGTGGTGGCAGCGGCGGCGGCGCGGGGGGGTTTGCAGAGCAGGGCTGCTTTGCTCAGGAGCCCCCCCACGGCACGAGGGGGGGCGCTAAATATAATTTGGTCTAGGGCGCCAAACAGCCCTGCACTGTTCCTGCCTACAAGGCCATCGAGTCCAACCCCCTGCTCAACGCAGGAATCCAGGTCAAAGCATCCCTGACAGATGGCCGCCCAGCTGCACCTTGAATGCCTCCAGAGTGGGAGAGCCCACCAGCTCCCTAGGTAGTTGGTTCCATTGTCTTATTGCTCTGACAGTCAGGAAATTTTTCCTGATGTTTAGGTGGAATCTAAGTTCCTGTAACTTGAGCCCATTATTCCGTGTCCTGCAAAGTGGGATGATCGAGAAGAGATCCTGGCCCTCCTCTGTGTGACATCCCTTCAAGTACTGGAAGAGTGCGATCCTATCTCCCCTCAGTCTCCTCTTCTGAAGGCTAAACATGCCCAGTTCTTCCACTCTCTCCTCATAGGGCCTTGTTTCCAGTCGATTTACATCAGCTTCCCTCCCCAATCTCCTCCTTTCCCTCCTCCTTTGCAAGGAGGCAAAGTATTGCAGAAGTAAGACAATTAAATGGTGACCGTCCAGATGGGCGATTAATAAATATAAGAAATAAATAAATAAATAAACAAGATCCAAAGTAACAGTGGAGAGGAGAATTCTGTTGCAATAGCAGAGTCCCTGCTTGGGATGCAGAAGGTCCCAGGTTCGATCTCTGGCATCTCTAGGTAGGACTGGGAAAGACCCTGCCTGACACCCTGGAGAGAGCTTTTGCTGCCAGTAAGGGTTGTAGACCATAATGAGCTAAATAAGCAAGGGCCTCGCTCCACAGAAGGCAGCTTCCTATACAGTAATACCTTGGATTGCAAGTAACTTGGTTTGAGGGTGTTTTGCAAGACAAGCAAATTTTTAAATATTTATTTATTTATTTATTACTTGATATACAAGTGACGTCTTGCAATACAAGTACTGTAGTACGGCTTAAATTAAAAATCTCTGTACAAATTTTTTTGGGGGAATTTCGTTTTGATATAAGAGTGTTTTGGATTACAAGCACGTTTCCGGAACGAATAACACTCTCAAACCAAGTTACTTGCAATCCAAGGTATTACTGTATATGGTAAAAATTAAAAAGGTCTCATGTTGCTGGTTAGGATTCAGCTTGGATCCTGAAGGTTGAGGGGATAGATAATTCCCCTGTTGCTTCTTGTTGTGAACAAACTCTGCCCTCTCCCAAGTCCCCTTGAGATGCAGGTTTAAAATGTATCTTAGTCTAGTTTTATAAAACGTTTACTCTTTATTGAGATTACCCAGAATAACAGTTGGTAAGACTTGTTAGTAATCATGTAATATTATTAACTTTAGCTTAAGCTTATTTGTTTTAACCATTTGCACTAATTAGCGGAAAAAAAGATTAACTGAACATATTAGCCCAGACACTCCACAAAACAGGAAAAAAGTCATAAAGTAAAACAGTTATTCTGCATACAGTCAAAACAATGCGCTGTAAAATAATTTTGCCAACACTGTGCAGCAGCCAGAGCGAAAGTAGCCCCTGGCTTGGTAATTTCCTTATTATTATCCGCGAGCAAATATTTTACTTGCTGTTTAAGTATCTGCAACAGTTCTATACCAGTTTCCAGTAATTATTTTCACTGAGGATAAAGTCAGCAATGAGGGACGTAACAATATAAACCAAAACAACAGACCCCCCCACAAGCCTTATCTTTCAAAGTCACTACCCAACAAGAGCATCTGTACTTGTTTATGAAATGGTAGCTGGGAGGGGGCTAGACTGGTGAAAAGGCCTCCCAGAGTTCCAGGGCTGTTGCTGAAAAAGCCGTGCTCCTGATGGAAACAAACCTGGCATCCACCTGCAAGGAGGCGGAATGGCTTGGCTCATACAGTGGGAGGAGAGTCCCTGAGAGGGAAACTTCCAGAGGGGTAGCCATGATTGTCTGTTGCAGCATAAACAACGTCGCCGACATATGCAGGTCTCTAAACTTGTTAGGGCTTGAATGGTCAAAATCAACAGTGTTTTTGGAAATGAGCTGTTGATGTGACCAGTAACTCTGATCCTTGAATCTAGTTCTCCAGGACTGGTTCTAATTGAGAATATTTTCCATTTCATCCTTCCCTCAAATACAAAGGAATATTTTCATATGTGCCTCGAATAGCAGAAAGAAGCTTTTCTTGGTGCAAACTTAGGCAGATCTCTTAAATAATTTTCAAGTCCTTGAAACTTTTTCATTGTATACCAACAATTAATTTTTACACTGGCCATTAAAGATTGGATCACATTGCAAAAAGATATATCTCAGACTGTCTTTAGATTCCAGTGTAACAGCTGTCATAATAACCTTTGCAAAGTAATGGAGGAATGATGTGCCTGAAACAAATAGTTATTTTTCTGGAACCAAATAGTTTGAGTAAATCTGATTGGAATGCCTCTTGAAAGCATATCTTTGGAAGACTATCATCTGGCATATACATTAATCTAAGCCAGTGGTTAAAGAGATACAGATACAACCTCTTTTCTACTGGGAGTATTCTAGTTTCTGTTCTCAGTCATAATGAGAGATGTTCACCTAGAATAGTTCTTAAATTTTGCTTCTGAAAATAGTCCAAATTGGATGACCCATAGAAACGGCAAACTTCAGAATTTCTGAATAAAATTTGGATTCAAGAATATTTAGAATGAGCACAACATGCTGGCTTCCATAGGTTCAACAAAATGTAATTATCCCAGAAATAGTGTTCTATTTTCAATCAGGCTAAATTCCAATAGTTTTTCCAACTATGTGAATCTGAGCACAAAATCCCCAGATACCAATTATGCTGAGTTTTGTTTTATTTTCTGAAAGTTAGTAGCCATCTATGGAGATAGACTCTGTGCCCAAACACAACTAGAATCATAGAGGTGTTTGTTTGCTACAGGGCCATGTACAAAGTACATGTGCTTCAACAAAGAACCTCTGCTTTAGCCCAGTATTCCAGTATGGATAACAAATGTCTGACCTGGATATTTCAACAAAATAAATCAGGTTGATAGGACTACAGTCAGAGGGCACATTTCTTGTGTGTGTGTGTGTGTGTGTGTGTATGTGTACAACAATATCCAAGTTCCACCCAAGAGATTAAATCCTGTGGAACTGATATAATCAAAGCATTTGGCAATAACAGGAATTGCCTAGTCAAGACATTTGACTGGTGGCCTCAGAACTAGCAAGCTACGTGACGTGCTCTTTCACTTTCTTAAAGGACCCTGGAGGCCAAAGGTCAACAGATGATAAATCAGTAGTTCAACTCTGGGATTTGTAGGTGCTTCGTTTAAAATTACAGAGAATATTGCTTCCATTAATTTGCTTCCATTACTTTGAAACACTTGAGATTAAGATGGCAATGTACTTGATAGCCACTGTTTCCAGAAAGCTATAGGACCCTTTGATGTAACAGTATATTCCAGACAGCAACACAGATGTTCTTGATGGATATATTTTTGTAACTTTCTTTTTTTCCATATTACTGAGTTCTTTGATTGCTAATTCAATACTCCTGCCCTTTTGACCTTTCTTTCTTTCTTTCCTAAATTCATGCTCAAATCAAGCTGCAACTTTTAAACTTAACTTACAAGGTTTAGAACCTTAACCTTTCAATGGAACAAGAATAGATGTGTTAAAATGTTCAATTATCTATTGCAATAATGCTAAATGCTAAAATATTTGAAATCCCAAGTTCAGGAAGGAGTCTTGCAGCTGCCATAATCCATCAGACACGGGTTTGTCTTTAATAGCTCCCGCTTCCACTAGCAGCGCACTGAAGTTGTTTGGTGCCCATGACTGCCGTTTCAGCCACAGTTAGAGAACTTGTAATCAATATTTCCTTTTCAGCTGAAGATTTAAAATCGCCCTTGATGGCTTTTGCTAAATGGCAAAGCCTCCGCATTTAAAAAAGGACTACCTACCAAATGTGAGGAGGTCAGATGTATAATCCACTGCACTGGACACAAACGGGGAGATAAAGGTAAAACCGCCATCGCTGTCGTTTACGGCCTTGCCATGTAATGATTCGGAATTGAATTTAAAAAGAGTCTTTTAACAGCTGCAATCCAGCTGGATTGATTTATCAACCCTTGAAGGGGTGGTGGTGAGAAAAACAGATCATCCTTCTCCAGCCCTCCTCTGCCAACTATCCACTTATCGTCTCTTCCCACTTGAGTGCTGAAGTGGCCAAGCCAAAACTATAACAGAATCTTTGTATCTCTTCTCCAGCAGCCCAGCAACATATGCACAGTCCAGGCCGTGGCGATTCCATGCAGTATTTTACATGTCTCAGTGGAACATAGTACTACAGACTGATGGAGCACTGGGACTAGAAAAGGCAAGCCTATTAATCTTTTTCTTTTTCTTTCTTTTTTTGCAGTTGATGGAAATGTAACAAGAAAGAGGGGTCTGTTTGTGTGGATGAGCCTTCCAGCATTCTCGAAGCAGGGATACATTTTCTCTATGCTTTCCTGGCCCACAAGGGAGTAAGGAAAACAGAGATATTTGTACATGTCTTGCCCGTGCCGCCTGCTCCGTTTGCACCGCATGAAGCTTTTCTTCTCCTTGCCCAGCAGAGGGCACCAGCTCACTTTGAAAGCCAGCCTCTACCTGATAGCAGTGAGTGAGGGCTGTGGCTGGCCTGCCACAAGCAGAAAATTCTTGTGGGGAATTTTGTTCCCAGGCCAGAGAATAGCCACAACTGAGGTTACAAATCAATATCAGAAGCACAGAACTTGCTTTCTGCTGGAACAGCTCATGGCCTACATTTTCACCTTCAATGCCACAAATCACTATGAATGTTTATCTACCTAGTTCCACTACTGCGTGGCACTCGCCCACACCCACAAAGACACTTGTCTTTGCAGATTCAAACCTTGCAAGTAGGTTGCCCAGGTTCAAAGAATTGTGGAGATACGGGGTGGAAGGAAGCTCCCTGTCACCCTCTGTCTGGCCCAGCCATCCACTGGAGTTAATTTTATTTTTATTTGTTTGTTTGTTTGTTACATTTATATCCTGCCTTTTCTTCCAAGGAGCCCAAGGCAGCATACATGAGCCTCGTCTTCTCCATTTTATCCTCACAACAACCCTGTGAAGTAGGTTAGGCTGAGAGCCAGTGACTGACCCAAAGTCACCCAGTGAGCTTCATTGCCAAGTGGGGACTAGAACCAGGGTCTCCAGAGTCCCAGTCCAGCACTCTAATCGCAACACCACACTGGCTCTCCAATTTCTGGCCCAAGTGAAATTGACAAAGGGTCTTCGCTCTGAGATCAGTCAATTTGACAGCAGAACTCTTGCATCATCCAGCTTAGAGGTGGGGAAACAGCTCTGCTGTTATTTCCCTCCTGCAGCAAGGCAGACTCCTCCTTTACATGCAGACTGGCTATTGTTTGTGAATCACAAGTTGCAGGATTACTCCTAAACCCTAAAATGTGCCTGAGGTACACCTTGGCCTGATGCTCTGGCCATCTCCACATGTGCATCCCTCTGTGTTTTTGCCATCCAACTCCTTGCAAAGAAGTTGAAGAAGAGAAAAAGCCCATCCTTCAATCTGGAAACAGAATGATTTTTGCAAAGAAGGAAATAAACTCGAATGTTCTTAATTTATGTGATTCATTCTGGGCAGAGAATTTCCTTGGCAGAATAATAATTATTCCCCCCCCCCCCCATTGGCTCACTAACTTAGAGTGTAGACCAAGAGTGGCCAAAGTTCAAGAGCCTTAGAAGCTGTAGCCAAGAATCTCTATATGACCCAGAGCCACATGATGTGCGTTACCGGACTGTTGGCACTTCCCCCTCCTTAACGACTGACTGGGTACTTTGCTCAGTGCTTCCCCGCCATTATGTGCTGGCACACCAGCAGCGATGACAGGAGAGTCACCGAGCTTACCTCAATGCTGAAGACAAAAGTAAACAAAGAAGTTTAATGTCAGATCTCAGAGCAAACACAGCCACACTAATCAAAGCTCCTTCTGGAGTGATTCCAATTCTTCGTTCCAATGAAAAAGCAAACAAAAACAAACTAGGACAGGCAAACCTCATTACTCTAGCTAGTCAGATCCCAACTTTTGAGGCTCCCCCCCCAATTATAAAAACTGTATACAAAAATTATACAGTCTGGGTGTACAGTAAGTCTCACTGAGCGTGCATGAGTTGGATCCACACATTTGGAAGAGGGGGACAAAATTGTGCAATACAGATGAATCCGGGTGTGATTTTTCTGTGGTCGTTGGGGAGGAATTTCTGTCCATCTGCAAAATGGAAGCAATGGCTCACAAAAAAGTCTTTACAAACACATGAGGTTGCCTCATTCTGAATCGAATTATTGGTCCACCCAGCCCAGGACTGATTAGTCTGGTGGCTGGCAGCAGCTCCCAGAGGCCTTAGGCAGAGTGTTGCATGGCTGGCTGGAGGGAGGTGAGGAGCTGCAGGACTTTTTTTCTGTCTCAAAGTGCATAGGACGGCACCCTTTTGTATTAGCCATATGTTCCAATAAAGTTTGTCATGCTTTGTCTTACTAGGGAAAAAATCCCTCAGAAATTGTTCAAAAATCTTCTGTGTACCAAGGTCCATATATATATATATATATATATATATATATACATATACACACTAGCTGTTGCCCGCGGCTTTGCTCGCGTGGATTTTAGGATTTGGTACAATTGTTTTTAAAAGAAACATGATGGAATCCCGGCTCCCCCGGGAATCTCAGCTCCCCCGGGATTACACAATGAAATCCCAGCTCCCCCGGGACTACCAGCTCCCCTGGGACTGCACAATGAAATCCCAGCTCCCCCCCAGGACTACCTGCTCCCCACCCCCCGGGACTACACAATGAAATCCCTGTTCCCTTTCCCCTGGGACTGCACAATGAAATCCTTGTTCCTCCGGGACTACACAGTGAAATCCCTGCTCCCCCCCCCCCGGGACTGCACAACAATGAAATCCCTGCACACACACACACACACACCCCGTGACCACAACAGTGAAATCCCAGCTCCCCCGCCCTGGGACTACACAATGAAATCCCTGCTTCCACCCCCACCCCCGGGACTACACAACAATGAAATCCCTGCTTCCCGCCTCCCGGGACTACACAACAGTGAAATCCCAGCTCCCTCAGGTCCACACAACAATTAAATCCCAGCTCCCCCACTCCCCAGGATTACACAACAATGAATTCTCTGCTTCCCCCTCTGGGACTGTACAATGAAATCCCTGCTTTCCTCCCCCCGGGACTACACAGCAATGAAATCCCTGTTCCCCCTCCCCCTCGGGACTACCCAACAATGTAATCCCAGCTTGCCCCCCCCCGGCCTACCCAACAATGAAATCCCAGCTCCCCCCCCCCATGTAGGCCCCAGCTGCAGTGCATATGAACATTCTGTTTTGACATAGGAGAGATTTGCATATCCGCTCCTGATTGGGCCCCTGTGGCGGCAGTTCATACGAACATTCTAAATGTCATTGGGTTGATTTGCATAACCGCTCCTGAATGGCCCCTGCGAACATTCCAAGTGATGCCATTGGCTATCATCTATTTTGGGCCGTACAGGCGCAGTGATGGCTTTTTCGGAGATTTGAACCCCCAGTCTTTGTCCTTGGGTGATGGAGAGTATGCATGCCAGGTTTGGGGCAGATCCGTCCAACCGTGTAGGAGCCTATGCAACGCACGCAAACGCCCATACACACAGACACACAGGATTTGGGACGCCACACACACAACAGTCATTCTCTGACTGAAAGTGTAACGTTTAGGTGTAACGTTTAGGCAGCAGAAATCTTTTCTGACAGAAATATCTGATCTTAAAGAAAAATCAGGTTAATCCTGAGAATCTACAGGTGATGAAGAGTGACCATGCCAAGTTTGGGGTAGATCCATCAAAATGTGATGGAGCCTATGCGAGCCCCCCCCCCACACACAACAGTCATTCAGTCATTTAAAAACTTTCCCTCCCTCTTCACCCCCTCAGAGAACATTCTAAATGGCCGAGGGGAGATTTGCATACCCACCCCTATTGGTCCCTGCAGGAATTCATACGAACATTCTAAGTGTCGTATAGGCTATTTGCATAACTGCTCCTATTGGCTCCTGCAGCAAGTATGAGGTGAGGCCGACTTGCATAACTGTTCCCCTGTTGTTTTGCCCATAGGAGGTATGAGAGTGGGGCAATTTTACCCCCTTTTTTCACCCCCTTAGGGACAGAATTTCCAAAAATCCTTCCTTAGTGGGTGTCTACGTCATAAAAGCAATGCTCCTTCAAAATTTCACATTCCTATATTAAACAGTTTGAGCTGGGTGTTGATGAGTCAGTCAATCAGTCAGTCAGTCAGGACTTCTTCATATATATATATATATATATATATATGGACCTTGGCACATAGAAGATCTTTTATATATATATATATATATATATATATATATGTTAGGCTTTTCAATAAAATGAAGGCTAATCTGATTCATTTGCATTCCCTGAAGATTTTATTTTTATTTTGCTACAGTGAGAGGGGTTTTCGTTTTCACAGAAATCTCTCATTCCATAAAACCCTTTTTGTTTCCATTCTGCATATTGCTCTTGATCAAAATTTGAATGCAACAAGAATGGCACACCTTATACATGACACTATACATGTTCCATCAGCATTGGTTTGATTAACAGCAGAGGAAGAACAAAAAGTGACATCTAAGAACTTAACCCGTGTTCTCCCAGGGTACTAGATAAATGCTGGGAAACTAAAGAAATTCTAACACTGAAGTCTTGGTACATGGAACTGTGGCAAATAACCATGGCAGAAAAAACTGATGTACCGACTGAAATTAGCTTAAGGCTAATCAATTTTATTTCATACACAAGTCAGGGACATATGCAGCAACATTTGTCAAGGCCTTTCCTCAGAGTTTAGGAAAAGAGACTAAGTATACTTTGCTGTTACTGTATGACAAACCATACGGGAAATCTCCAGGCAGCCAATGGATTCCACACAGACTTTTGCCTGTAAAATAAAGGGAACATACGTTAAGGGCTCAATCCTATTGCTACTAGACAGAGTCTAGATGGCCATAGGAAAAGTTGGAGTCCCAGCTCCGACCTCAGAAACACGCTCGAAGGTCAGAGCTGGGACTGTGAATTCAGAGTGCCCTTCCTCTGCCCTTGCAGCCAGTGAGGTCGCAAGACTGACCTTGGAGCTGGCATTTAGTGGGGAGGGCAGGAGAGAGGCTCTGCTGGGACATGATGTATCCCGGCAGCGTCTCAGCCTCGCCTCCTCCTCGCGCTCTGGGCAAAAGACTTAGACAGCTGAAATCGCTCGTCTGAGCCTTTTGCAGGGCGAGAGAACTGTGGAGGCAACCCCCGCCTCCGTGCTCCTCCCGCCCTCGACAGGATGCCCGTAATCCTTCGAGTTTGGAGGGTTATGAGTAGCCACATTGGATTGCGCTGCCCATGTACTACCCTCTGTCATTACCCAGACTTGAACTAGATGTAATTTTCATTTTTGTTTGTTTGTCTTTGTACTTGGAAAATTAATAACATTTGGGATGTGTGTTTTTTTTACCTGAATGCCATGAATGCATCCCCTTGCATCCTTGGAGCTGGCCCTTCCTTCCATGGTAAGGCCTTTGCAGAATGGGACCTCTGTGTGCGTGCGTGCGCATGTGCGTATGCATGTAAAGGAACCTGCATGCTGTAAGCATTTACAGACCATGGGCTTCGGAGTTGGAATTACTCCACCTGAGCCACATGGCATGCTGAATGGCCGTCCTCTGCTGCTGGTGTAGATTCTCTGATTCCCTAGATCAGGGCTCTCCAACTTTGGGTCCCCAGATGTTTTTCACCTACAACTCCCAAAAACATCTGGGGACCCAAGGTTGGAGAACCCTGCCCTAGATGGTTAAAAAAACCCACTTAGCTGCGAGATGAAATTTGTTCTCTTTGTTTGTCCTCAAGCTGGTGGTGCCTCAAATTCTGGGATTGTTTTTATTGCTGCTCTTGGCAGGACCGGTGCAGGGCAGTTTGGCGCCCTAGGCTAAATTATATTTAGCGCCCCCCCTCGTGCCGTGGGGGGGGGCTCCGGAAAGCAGCCCTGCTCTGCAACCTCCCCCCCCGCCGCCACCAGACCCCCCCCCGCACGCTGCCGCTGCCGCTGCCGCCCCCCCACCTACCTTCCCAGTCCGACGCCTCCTCCGAAAAGGGACCCCCGCGCTCTGTTTTTGGCCGGGGGAAACCAGAGCAACAGGGCTGTTTAAGCCCTGTTGCCCTGGTACTTCCCGCCAAAACAGAGCGCGGGCGGGGCTCCGGAAACAGCACGGAGAAGGTAGGTGTCGGGGGGGGAGGCGGCGCGGAGGAGAGTTGAAGCGAAGCGAGGCGAGGTGGGGGGGAGGCGGCGCGAGGGGGGAGGCGGCGCAGAGGCGAAGCGAGGCGAGGCGAGGTGGGGGGAGGCGGCGCGGGGGGAGGCGGCGCAGAGGCAAAGCGAGGCAAGGTGGGAGGCGGCGCGGAGGCGAGGCAAGGTAGGGGGGAGGCGCCCAGGCTCGGCCCCACCACTTCTCCGGGCGCACTTACCTGGCTTTCTCGGAGAGGAGGGCGGGCGGGCAGGGCAGGAGCGCGCCGGCAGCGAAGAGGAGCGCAGCGTTCTGCGCCCTCTTCCGCTACGCGCCCTAGGCAACCGCCTAGTTGGCCTAGCGGTAGCGCCGGCCCTGGCTCTTGGCAGTCTCTCTGGTCCTGCCAATCTCTCTGGCATTGAGGCATCCAGAAGACGTGAGTTGAGAACGCGAGGAGCAGTTTCACCCTGGCTTTCCTTTCTCACTCTGACAGGCCCAGACCTCACAACCGTGCTGCATTCCAGCCCGTGACTCTGCCAGCAGCACACGTCGGTCATCACTGCTGTCCAAGTCCACCCGCACCCCTTGGCCCAAGAGAGTCCCTGATTTAAAGCACCGGAGAGCTGCTTGAAGCATAAAAAGCACTCATTACCTTGTAAAAGACTGCGCTGAACTCTTTATCACCCAGACATGAAGAAGCACTAAAGGATATGGAAGGTAAACTTTGATATTTGTTGATATATCAAATTTGAGGACCAGGAGAGACAACAAGAGAAGCAAACAAGCTCACCCCGTCATCATCACCCCCTCCCCGCCTCTCTAAGCCTGAGAGAAGTCTCTTTGGGATTCAGCTGGGTGGGGTGTACCCACACAGTTGATATTATTTTACTCACTTTTATAGGGAGTTTTTGTTACCTTTTAGCTGTGTATCTTCTTTTTTTTTTTTTACTAACAGAATGATGCTCAAGGCACAGGAGCCCTGGAAATAGGTGGTCACGCACGAGAGGAAATTATATGTAAAGAAATTATACTTCACAAATAGCACAATAGCTCATATTTATTTATTTATGAATATAATGCTAAAGAAGAATATGCAAAGATACAGACCAAACAGTCATACATGTAGTATCTCAAATTATAACCATAAATAAACAAAATCAAACCATAACAATTGACCCATAGCACATTACTCACAAAGTATACCATAAGAACCAATATATTCATAAATATATTTCCTCTCATGTGTGACCGCCTATTTCCAAGGCTCCTGGAGAATCAAAGAAAGGTGTGAGAAAACAAATGAGAATTGCTCGCCACTCTTCTGATAGTGGAGTGCATGCACTTATGCTCAAACTTAGGAGAAATTATAAGAAATTAATCACAGATTAGAAAGCTAACTATTATGCAAAAAGCTGGGCAGAACTGGATCAGGCGGCTAGAAACAGAAACTCAGCAAGTTTTTGGTGTATGGTTTCAGCCAGACTTAGAATAGCTAATCACTGCGCGGATATTCCTGTCTCTGCCAAAGCATAGGAAGATTTCTATTTTGAATTATTTAAGGATAAGGCAAATGGGGAAAGAACAAACTACTCAGAAAATAACCTTGGGAATATTCCCTCCCTAAATGGCCTCCAATCTTAAAGCAGGAAATAAAGCCCCTTATTCAATCACTAAGGGACAATAAAGCCCCAGGAGAAGATCTTTTGCCTCCCGAACTCTTCAAAGACAATGTTGACTAGTGGGCTATTGTTCTTGCAGGCCTCTTCACCCATATAAGCAATACTGGTTGTATACCTAACGGATGGAAACTCAGCATAATAATTCCTTTATTTAAAAAAGGTGATCATGGAGACCCCAGAAACGATAGACCCATCAGCTTAATCAATATCCCTGCAAAAATTTATGCTAGATTTCTATACCAAAAATTAGAGGAGTGGGCCAAACAAAATGCTGTTTTAGCAGAAGAGCAGGCTGGCTTTAGACAAGGAAGGTGTCATCGATAACTGTTTCACCTTATCTCATTTGATATCTAAATACACTACGAAGGGTGGGCAGCTTTTTACCACATTTATTGATTTAAGTGCCACCTTTGATTCAATAAATAGAAATCTTCTCTGGGAAAAACTGACTAAAACAAACATTGATCAGAGACTCCTTTTTCTTATAAAGATCCTCTACACAGACACTAGTTTAAAGGTTAGAACTGGGGTAAAGCAAGCTTTAACAAATAAGATCCCCACAAGCAAAGGGTCTTCTGGAAAGGACTTCCTGAGCAGCACCGACAAATACATGGAGTAGGCTTTGCCATCAAAAATGAGCTAGTGAACTCTTTGTCAGAAGTTCCTACTGGCATTAATGAACGCCTGATAACTCTTCGATTAAAGCTCGCCAATAACCAGCAGGTAACTATCTTGAGCGCTTATGCGCCAACATTAGATGCTGATGAAGACATCAAGGAAAATTTTTATACCCAGTTGGACACTCTCCTGTCAGAGATACCTAAGGAGGATAAAATTATCCTCCTGGGCGATTTTAATGCAAGAGTCGGGCGTGAATTTGATTTATGGCCAGAAACTATTGGAAAAGACGGAGTTGGTAATAGCAACCCGAACGGAATCTTACTTTTGTCTATATGTGCAGAGCATAATCTCACTATTACAAACACGCTCTTTCGACAAAAGAATAAGTTTAAAACATCATGGCAGCACCCACGGTCAAAGCACTGGCATCTTCTGGATTATGTAATTGTCCGTGTTAGAGATCGCCGCGATGTACTTCTTACTAGGGCCATGGTGAGTGCCGACGACTGCTGGACAGACCACCGACTAATCCGGTCCACTATGGTTATCAACATTGCTCCCCAACGTAGGCTTCAAGGAAGGAAACCAAGGCGTAAAATGAACATCCACGTCCTTCAAGATCCTATTAAGCAAACTCGTCTTCAATCACTTCTTAAGGAACACCTACCTACAGAACCTCCTGACAACATTGAGGACCATTGGTCTAAGCTGAAAACCTCCATTACTGCAGCTTGTGAACAAACTATTGGATATGAAACTAAGAAACATCAGGATTGGTTTGATGAAAATGATAATGAGATTAAATATATAATTGACCAAAAAAGGAAAGCCTTCCAAATATGGCAAAATGATATTAACTGCACTGCCAAGAAAAAAATCTACGCTAGTGCAAAGGCTGAGGTCCAAAGAAGAACAAGAGAACTTAAGAATGCCTGGTGGAAAAAGAAAGCTGAAGAAATTCAACAACTTGCAGAATCTCATGATGCACGGGGCTTTTTTAAGGCCACAAGGGCCATTTATGGACCAAAAACCTATGGTACAAACCCTTTACAATCAAAAGATGGCACCAAACTCTTAAAAGACAAAAAGTCTATTGCACGGCATTGGAAAGAGCATTATTATGACCTTTTAAATCGTAAATCTGAGGTGGATAATGAGATTTTTTCGCAAATCCCGCAAAAACAAATTAGAGAGGAACTTGCAATACTCCCCACTTTGAATGAAGTAAAAAAGCCATTAATCAAATGAAGAATAACAAAGCTAGTGGACCAGATGGGATTCCTGCTGAAATCTTTAAAGAAGGGGCCCACCGAACTTGTACAACATCTTCATAAACTCATCAAAAAATCTGGATAAGAGAAGAGATCCCAGAAGACTTCAGGGATGCCATAATTATCTCCCTCTTTAAGAAAGGTGATAGAACAGACTGTGGAAACTATCGGGGCATTTCTCTCTTAGCTACTGCAGGTAAAATATTTGCCAGGATTCTCGCAAACTGTCTTCTATCTATTTCAGAAGAGATCCTCCCTGAAACTCAATATGGTTTCTGCCCCTCTAGAGGGACAGTAGACATGATTTTTACTGCACGTCAGCTCCAAGAAAAACGCCGGGAGCAAAATCAACCCCTTTATATGGCATTTATTGATCTTGCTAAGGCCTTTGATACTGTAGACCGAACAGCTCTCTGGACTATCCTCATGAAAATTGGATGCCCCAATAAATTTGTTAATATCTTGCGACTTCTCCATGACAACATGACGGCTACGGTCTTGGACAACAACGGCTCTCATGGTGCTCCATTTAAAGTGGGATCAGGTGTTAAACAGGGATGTGTTATCGCCCCAACATTATTTATTTATTTATTTATTACATTTATCAATCGCCCATCTGGCCGGTCACCCGGCCACCCTGGGCGATGTACAATTAAAATACAATAAAACACAATAAAATATAATAATTAAAACAATATTAAAAAATTCTCATTAAAAACCTAACCCACCCCATATTCCCGCCTGAACAGCCATGTTTTTAATGCACGGCGGAAGCTCATCACGGAGGGGGCATGGCGAAGGTCACTAGGGAGGGAGTTCCATAATGTGGGGGCCGCCACAGAGAAGGCCCTCTTCCTAGTCCCCACCAGCCTGGCTGCTCTGGCTGATGGGATAAGGAGAAGGCCGTCCGTGGCAGACCTTGTTGAGCGGACAATTGTTGAACATTATTTGCTGTTTTCATCGCCATGGTTTTACATCTTGTTCAGGGGAAACTTCCCACTGGTGTGGGAATTATATATCAAACAGATGGAAAGCTTTTTAATCTCAGCAGGCTGAAAGCAAAAAGTAAGATAATTACAACCTCCGTTGTGGAACTTCAGTATGCTGATGATAATGTGGTCTCCGCACATTCAGAGGATGATCTCCAAACTATCCTATGCTTTTGCAGAAGCATACGGAAAACTTGGTCTCTCACTTAACATCAAAAAAACCAAAGTGCTTCATCAGCAAGTGCAAGCTAACCCTTTGGTGATGCCATCTATCCAGCTTGGCGGGACAATACTGGAAAATGTCGATCATTTTCTCTATCTTGGCAGCTATCTTTCTGTTACAGCTAACATCGACAGTGAAATCCAGCATCGTCTGAGCTCCGCAAGTGCCGCATTTTCTCGAATGAAACATAGAGTGTTCGAGGATCGGGATATTTGTAAGAAGACCAAAACACTGGTTTATGAAGCCATTGTATTACCAACTTTATTGTATGCCTGCGAAACATGGACTATCTATAAACGTCACTTCCACCTCCTTGAAAGGTTTCATCAACGTTGCCTCCGGAAAATCCTGCGAATTACTTGGGAAGATAGACGAACAAATGTCAGTGTACTGGAAGAAGCAAAGACTACTAGCATTGAAAAAATGATCCTTCAACGCCAACTTCAGTGGACCGGTCATGTTGTTCGAATGCCTGACTGCCGTCTCCCAAAGCAGTTACTTTATTCCCAACTCAAGGATGGAAAGCGGAATATCGGTGGCCAATATAAGAGGTTTAAATATGTTCTTAAGGCTAATCTAAAAAAATGCAATATAAACATCAAAAACTGGGAAGCTCTGGCCCATGAACGATCTAACTGGAGGTTGGCCTTTCACAAAGGTTCTATGGACTTTGAAGAAGCCCGAGTGCAAGGTGAAAGGGAGAAACGCGCTAAGCGAAAAGCACGTCAAATGAATCCTTTACAGGACCATCTTCCATCTGGTAACCTGTGTCCTCACTGTGGGAAGCTGTGTGGATATAGAATTGGCCTCCACAGTCACTTACGGACCCATCGCTAGAGTCTACACAATCTTCCTTTAGAATTTTGCTCCTTTTAAAATCTCCTTTTTGTAATTTTTTTTTTAAAAAAAAATATATCCTGGAAGACAATCTTACTCGGTCACGAGTGATCGCGTGAGTGACTGATTCTTGCGCCATTCCTTTTTAATTTTTATATCAACGATGTAAAGTATGATCACACTTCATAGCCAAAGAGCTTCATATGCCAAAGGTTATGCATAAACCACTGAATATCCTCTTATATGCGTATGCGGATGACATTGTTTTGTTATCCACCACACAGGTTGGTTTGTGGAGGTTACTGAGAAAATTTAGCTCTTATCTTAGGGAGAATGACTTAGTGATTTCTTAGCAAGAAATCAAAAGTGCTAATTTCTGGTAAGAAAAAGAAGCGATATAAGTGGTTTTTGGACTCAAATGAAATTGAACAGGTGGAATCATATATTTACCTAGGCTTAATTTTTACTTCCACAGTAGCCTGGGCATTGCAGCTAAAGAGAAACGAGCTAAAGGCAACTGCTTGCGCTTAATCTTTGAACAGGCTCCTGAATTATAGACAACCTGGCTCTCTCTTGCCCATCATTAATGTGTACAAGGCAAAAGTGTTGTCAGTACAAATTTATGGTGCAGCAATCTGGGAATTTTCCTATGGCAAAGAAATAGAAAGGGTCCAGAATAGCTTTTTATGCTTGATCCTAGGGGTGGGACCAGTCTGTCCAGCATATGTACTCAGAACTGAATTTGGAATCATGGCAGTTTCAGATCAAATACATCTTAGGTTATTTAATTACTGTTTCAAGCTAGTTCTGATGAGTGAGGCCAGGCTTCCAAAGAAGTGTCTTCTCGAGCAGACAGCTACTTCCTGGCTCCATAAATTCACAAAGATATTACCAAGGTATGGTTTTCATTTGGAGGCTATAAGCATTTCCAGTACCAAGTAATGGTACCAAGTACCAGTACCGAGCCAGTGTAGCGTAGTGGTGAGAGTGTTGAACTGGGACTCGGGAGATCGGGGTTCTAGTCCCCGCTTGGCCATGAAACTCACTGGGTGACTTTGGGCCAGTCACTGACTCTCAGCCTAACCTACCTCACAGGGTTGTTGTTGTGAGGATAAAACGGGGAGGAGGAGGAGGAGGAGGAGGATTATGTAAGCCGCCTTGGGTTCCTTGCAGGAAAAAAGGCAGGGTATAAATATAATAAATAAATAAATAAATAAATACCAATATAAGAAATGCTGTTAAATTAAGGACCTCAGATATTAGAAGCCAGACTGATATAGCTGGTCTGTTGAATTTAAGGGCCATGAAATGGCTTGCCAGAACTAAATCTCAATTCAAGGAAGAAAAATATTTGTTATTTGATATGAAATGGGACCAACGCATAGCCTTTACTTGTCTTCGATTTGAGATGATGGATACAATGATGCTACAAGGTAGATTCTGAGGTATTCCAATGAAAGATAGGTTATGTGTATGTGGCAACTCTGTAATAGAAGATTTGGCACAATATTTACTTTATTTATTTTATTTATTTATTATATTTATGAATCGCCCATCTGGCCAGACATCCGGCCACTCTGAGCGATGTACAATGCAATAAAATACAGGGGGGGGGACGACGACGACGACACACACAGAGTATAAAACACAATTAAAAACAGTACAAAACTTAAAAATACTTGAATGCCGTTTATATTTAAAATGTAGAGATCATTATCTTTATTTCTGATACGCATGAGAAATTGGACAGTGATTGAAGGATAAATTGTTATTTCTCTTATGAGGTTCCAATTACTTTGTATCCCAGAGGGTTGCCCTCTTTGCTCTTAGAGCATAATGAATAAGGAAAAAAGAATTGGAAAAATGGATCGGCTAGTGGATTCAGTTAAATGTTTTTAAATGCAAGGGGTTTTATTTATGCTGGTTTTATCAACCATTAGTTACAAATTATATTGTGTATACAGTATAGCATTGTATACTATTTGACAATTTTAAATGCAATGTTTAAAATTTTAATATGATACCCCTAATTATAATATAGCTTTTAATTTTAATGTAAAGCTTTCTTTCTAATGTTTATTTTCTTCTTTGTTTGAAATTGTCGGAAGACTTATTCAATAAAGTTATTCATTCATTCTATTGCTTCTTAACTTTAAATAACATTTCCTCTTTACAATGTTCCTAAGATATTGGACCTTGCTCTGCACTTTATTATTCCAAAACGTGACAAAAATATTTATTTATTTATTATATTTATACCCCACCTTTTTTCCTTCAAGAAACCCAAGGCGGCTTACATAATCCTCATCCTCCTCTCCATTTTTATCCTCACAACAACCCTGTGAGGTAGGTTAGACCACTTTTCAATACAACTTTTGTTTCCCTGTGTACTCTCTCTAATTCTAATAATATTTGTGAGTTTCAGCATAAATAGCATTTCCCAGACTCATCATCCACTCCCTTATTGGCAGGATATCTTTTTGCTTCCTTGTTTAACTGATTGCAATTCTAGTAATTAGTAAATTAGTAAATTAATGATAATTTCCCAATCTTTTTGAGATACCGTACCTCATTCTTCAAATATCCAAAAAGAACAATAAATCAGATTATATCCCATCATTTCATTGATGTTTTTTAATATCCTTGCCTAAAAGAATCTTATTATTTGGACAATACATAAAGATATGCAATATATTTGCTCTCACACCTCCAGCATGTATCATCTGTACTTGAATATACACAACTCAATCTTTTAGGTGTTAGATACCACCTAAAGATGAATTTATAGAAACTCTTCTTTAGATTTAAATATATAGTTTCTGAGGAAATATTCCCCCAGGTCCATTTCCACGACTCTTGACCTAAATGCCTCCCATTTTTGTTGATATAAGTTACCTTGTTGGTTTTATTCCATTAATAATACATAAACTCTCCCTAATAAACTCTTCATTTGTTTAGCTGATATTAGCTTCTCAAATTCAGAATAATTTCCTGGAGGTCCATATTCAGTTGTTAATTATCTAAGAACATGCCTGACCTGGAAATATTGAAAATAAAGTGATTTCTACTCTCCCATCAGTACACAAATATCACTGGACATCTTTATTATTCCATTTTGTACCATCTCCCCAATTCTGCTAAAACCTGCTTTTCCCCATACCTGAATGTTATCCGTAAATTATCTCTCCTGTATCTTTTTGTTATAAAATATTGCTGTCATTGGTGATAATAAACCTGGAGATAATTTCCTTTTAAAGCCGTACCATATTATATATAGACTCCCTGTAATTGGATTAGACTTTAATCTTTTTCTATTCTCTTTTTTACAATACCAAACCATATTTTGTAATGGGATATTTATTTCCTGTTGCTCTAATATTAGCTCTTCATCCTGCATAAACCAAACATTCAAATGAGTTAATGTGGCTGCATTATAATATATTTGTTAATATGAGGATATCTCAAGAAATGGCTCCCCACTTTCGGGGAACCCCCTTTTGTGTGGGCACATGGGCAGAGGATGGGAGGTGTGTATCATGAGTAATAGAACTAGGTGGAGAGACTCAGGATCTAGTAAGGAAATGGGAAGTGCTGGGACAAGAAGTCTGTGAGAGGGGCTCCCACCTACCGGAGCTGGCCTAAGATGACCCGCTGAGCACAATTAAAACAGAATAAAGGCCTTTCCTCAAATCTAAAGCCTGCCTGTGATTTATGCTAATGAAACAGTAGTCATTGTGTTTGGCTATATATTAAGTCTTGAGCCATGGGCCTTATGCAGAATAAGTTCATTGGTGGCTCCAGGCCCTACAGAGGTCTGGTTAGCTGAAAGGAGTGGCTCCAAGGAGGAGCCAGCACTCTCTACATACGAGGACAATATGAGCCCCCCGGCATCCACCTCCTAAGGAGAGGGAGCACATCCTAGAGAGATGTATCTCAGTGTGGCGTAGTGGTGAAAGTGTTGGACTGGCCCCCGGGAGATCGGGGTTCTAGTCCCCGCTCAGCCATGAAACTCACTGGGTGACTTTGGGCCAGTCACTGACTCTAAGCCTCACCTACCTCACAGGGTTGTTGTGAGGATAAAACGGAGAGGAGGAGGATTATGTAAGCCGCCTTGGGTTCCTTGCCGGAAAAAAGGCGGGGTATAAATATAATAAATAAATAAATAAATAAATGATACATTGATATGTTCTTTGTTAAAATGGGAGATTCAAGAGGGAGGTGAAGAAGAGAAAGAGGGGATCAAAGGCCAACAAAAAGGATGAGTTAGACAGGTCATTCTCTAACTGACTGGTCAGCTATGGGGTGTATATGGGGGCTGTCCAGTCCTAATATTATTATTATTAGGTATAAATTTAATTAGGTATTTTAATTCTGAGATTACATTTCCTGCATTTCTGAAACTACACCAAAGTCCATGCTGGGGCCTTTCTACCACCCAACCCCTCCCCCATTTTTGCTATTTTTGTTTAACATAGCACCCAGTCTGAAGAAGTGTTTGAGAAAGCTTATTGATTATGTTTACATACCCTCCAACATTTCACAGATAAAAATAGAGAGACACATGTGAATTTGTAAGAGGTACTGTTAAGCAACATGAATGCGTGTGATCAAGAGGTTGTGGCCAGGCAACATGAGGGCGTGGACAAGGGTATGACCAGGCAACCAAAGGGCATGGTCAAGTGCAAAAGTTATTGGAGGAAACACACAAAACTGCAGTATTTTCTCCCTCTCATTCTAGAACCTGGGGTTATCCAGCTAAATGGTGGCACATCTGGGACAAACAAAATGAAGTATTTCTTTGCATAGTTAAACTGTGGAATTCACTTCTACAAGATGTAGCGATGGTTGCCAACTTGGAGTAGACAAATTCATGGAGGTTAGTATCTAGTTTCCCTTCTCAATGGATTAGTCATCATGGCTACATACATAGCACCTCCAGGACTGAAGGCCAGTTGCTGGGGAACATGAGTGGGAGCGTACTGTTACCCTCATGTCCTGCTTGAGAGCTTTCCAGAGCATCTGGTTGGTCACTGTGGGAAACAGGATGCTGGACCACTGACCAGATAGGCCTTTCCAGTAGGGCTCTTTTTATGATCTTATGGTCTTAACCTAGCACAGAGAGGAAGGCACACGGACACCTTCTCTTACAAGAAGATGCAAGCCCAGTCCCTATATACAAACCCAGGTTGCTTAAGTGTATTCAGGGACTTGGCTTGCATGAAGATGTCCTTCACTGGTTTGCCACCTTTCCCCCCCACCCCAAACTTGCACAAATGTATTATTATTATTATTATTATTATTATTGATGATGATGATGAAGAAGAAGAAGAAGAACTCTATGAACTCTATGATGGTCTTTTGCAAGTGTGCTCATATGGCTGTCCAATAAGTGTAGTCTTGGCTGATTGATTTCCATGTATTTCCAAGTTGTCAATTGAAAAGCAATAAAAAGGGGACAAAAGCGGCAAAAGAAGACAAGGCCTGTGGCTCACGCTGGCTCAGCTTGTCTGAGCGTGGAAAGCTAAGCAGGGTCAGGCCTGGTTATTACTTGGATGGGAGACCCCTCCTCTAGTTTCCTGCATTGAGCAGGGGGTTGTAGTAGGCCCCTTCCAACTCTTGTAGGCCCCTTCCAACTCTTTGATCTATGAAATCTATGAAAGAAGGTGCATCAAAAGTGGGGGGATAATGTCTCCCACACTGAGCAATGTGAAGTGAACCTTTTTGATGCTAAGTGCTGAACTGACAGTCCTCAGCGTCCTCCACCTTCTCAACACTTCCCTGAGTCTCCAGCCAGTCCAGAAAGGGGAGATATTGGCTCCCCCATTTTTTGTGGCTCCTTTTTGGAGCACTTACTGCTGTGGTTACTACAATACAACCCCAATTGCACATTTTAAAGGCTAAAACACACACACACACACACACACACACAAAACAAAAAACCACACACGCACAAAACAACAACAACAACAACACAGCGGCATGATCAGCAGCTGATCATGTTGACATTCATATAGTGTGGTTTAACTCTGCCTCTCTTGGGGCCTCCTATTTCAGCATTCTCCAGCCCTCTCTGGGACAACATAAAGTGTCTGCACTTATTGGCCTATAACAAACAGCATTGGATTTGAAGATGCTGACTTAAAATCAGGGGAGGATCCAAATCCCCAAATGCAGGCCTCAGCTGCTTCTAGCATCTTGGTGAACCCCCCCCCCCCCCCGTATAAAATGCAATGCATTCAATTTCTGGTTTTGTATTCAGCTTGCTGCAGTTTTGCTAGAGTGCTTAACTGCTCGAGCACGGAGGGTGGTGGTATGTATGTAGCTCTGGGAAAAGGTAGGAGGAAAAGGACCCTTTCGCCTGGACAAACTCAGGCATTCCTGAGGCTGCTATTTACATAACAAAATGTGCATTCATGCAAAGAGCATCACATCTAGTTTGGCTCTTAAAGTTCAATTTATTTATTGTGGGAGTGACCTGGGGTTGCTGGCTCCCATTCAGAAGGGGGCTCTGTCTGGTGCTGTTCTTGGCTATGGTGTGACACTGGGGCCAAATGTTCCTCTTCATAAAATGCAGATTATGCACTGTGTAATGTGAAGCAAGCGGGGAGTGGATGGATTTTTGGTCTTCTACAGAGGAATCAGTGAGGAGAAAGAATTTGCTGAATTTATATAGGGATGTATTAACTATAGGGATGTTTTAACTAATTAATTAATTAATTAAGGCCACATTTATCTTGCCATTCTTCTTCAGAAGAGCGCCCAAGGCTCCTAACAGTCAAAACAGGAAGATTTGGAAACCATCAGATCACACACACACACCCCACCTCTCCTCTCTCTCAGAGTGACAAACAAAACAACCCAAACTCCAGCTAGGTTTAATGCCTGCAAAAATAAAACTGCTCCAAGGCAGTGGCGAAATAACATTAGGGACTGGTCCCTTGCCAAGCAGCTGTTCTCAGACAGAGACCCCATCCAGGACAGGATATGTTGCTGGCAACTATGGAGCAAGAAGATACATTTCAGGGTACCCAGGGGGATTCTTTCTAATTACAAAACCATCCTCCAGGAAACTAAGAGACCTGGACATTCACTGTGGCTGCAGCTGGTCCAATGGTGGTAGAGTTGCCACGTTACAAACTGTCTTGCACCTTGTACTGACGGCCCTTGAACATGTGCAGATTTCCTTTCCCTCACAGGGATTTTGTTTAAAAAAACACACACCTCATATGCATTCAGGTTTATGTGCTATTGAACATGTGCTTTCCTTGCATTTTTGGACTCAAAGATTGTGCTCTTCTGTTGTGATGTGCCATCCTAGGGATGGGGAGCAGACTACAGGTAACTGCCCCAAAGGCATCGCACTGCTCAAGAAGCAGCCTGGGATGAGACAGGA
Organism: Shinisaurus crocodilurus; assembly: GCA_021292165.1. NCBI lineage: Eukaryota > Metazoa > Chordata > Lepidosauria > Squamata > Shinisauridae > Shinisaurus > Shinisaurus crocodilurus. Next base: position 3,378,070 of record JAHFWL010000004.1, on the reverse strand, counting down.
GGCACTCGAAGATGGATTGAGCCACCTGTTGGGCAGGCCGGCTGGCTTGCCTCTGTGGGAGCAGAGAGGCCACGGCATCTGCGTGCCATCTTGCCAGGGCATCCTCCTATTCCAGGCCAGAGCTCCATGTGGCATCGCGGCATGCAGGCATTTGCACTTTCACAGCATAGGCAACACTCCAAATGCAAATACCGCTGCCAGGCAACACCTTAGTATGCAAGCGTTACTACAGGCCACATGTGTGCCATCAGGAGAAAATGCCTTGCCTTTTTTCTAGCTGACCAGCCAGCCGAGGAGCCAATTTTGTTCACGCCAAAACAATTCTGACAAGGAGCCAACCTTACTTGGAAAACTGCTTCCACTGTACATGATGGCTCGCCCTTTCTTTCTTGCTCTCCTCCCCTGGTAGTCCTGGCATAATAGCCGCATATTGCACAGATGTCTGTCTGGATGGCGTTGCCCAAGGATGCAAATCATCAGACCCCACCTTTGGTGGACTTCTTTTCCTTCTACAGACTCGAGGCTTGATGACTGTAGCATAAATTACTGCTGTTTACGCTGGACTTGATGAGCTGTGTGAGGTTATGCCGGCATAGCTTTGATTTGAGTTGCTGATATTTTATCTTGCTTTTTTCATCAGGCACTACATTTAATGTGTTCTTACTTGTCCTGAGCAGTTTGGATGGTGTAGGCTGAACATTAAAACCAAAGAAATTGTGTTATCTGAGCTAAGGATGCTGGCCTACCCTTCCAGGGAGGCTGCAGTGATGCAACGAACTGAGGAGGAACTAGAAGGAGAGGCTACTACAACGTTGTGTTTGTGTATTTATTTACTGAAAGCATTTTTACCCTGCCCTTTAGCCCAAAGTGGCACAGAAAGATAAGTTACATGCCCTGCTTACAATCTAAATGTAAGACATGACACACAAGGAATAAGGGATGGGGAGTGAGGAGGAAAAGAGCAAGTTCAAGAACCAGTTCTTAAAGTTATACGGTACTTATAATGGCCAGTTGAGGTGGAAACAGTTCAGGTAGCCTAGTGCAGTGAATGGCTGCTGCTAAGTTTTCTAAAAAGTTACAGAACCAAAAGCATTTTTCTACTTTTTGCCTGGTGTGACATGTCAATGGAACTTGTAGATTAGTACATGTTTAGAGGCAATTTCACCCCCACATTTTTCTTGTCCAGTTCCTCTGTGTTTAACAGCAGCTTGGCACACAGAAATCAATCAGATAAAAATGTAGTCACCTGTTTAATCCCGGGGAAAGCTTTTAGTGACACAAATAAATGCCTTTAAACAAAAGCAACACAAAAGCTCAACTGAGCCACAGGAATCCATGAATGTTGCAGATCTAAATGGAAAAGAAAAGGCGGAGCTGCAAACCCTTCCAGCGGCACCCCAAGCAAATTATATCATGGACACCAGTGCAAGGCTCGCTGAGCTTTTTCGCACGGATCTTCTTCACCAGGGCAAAGGATCTTAGTAACCCTTGATCTAGTAAAATTACCAGAACAGATTGCTCGTGATGCTTTCTCTGGGGGATATTTTCCCTGAACGTTATCAAAACATGGCAAGCAATTCACGCGTGCAGACGTTTTTCCAGCCGGCAGTTTGAGGCTTTCCCTCTCTGCGCTCGGGTGCTGCTGCTTCTCCTTTCTTTTGCAAATTTGAGCAGCCCAACTGTTGATAAGCATCGCTGAGCAACCTTTTCCCAATCGTGTTTACTAAACAAACTGGTTATATGAGTAAATGAGGTCACAGGATAAACAAATGGGATGAGGAATTGACCGGCCACAATTCCCAATGGCCAGATGCTGTTACTCAGCCCGGGCACAACTCACCAAGATGCCAAGAAATCAGTTAAGATGAGGGAGCCAAAGCACGTCAAATTAAGGGAGGGAGCGAGCGAGCGAGCGAGCGAGGGGGCAACCGCCAATTAACAACCAAGCTACAATTCAGTAGTACCGTATATTTCAGCTTTCACTCAAGGCTCAGTCGACAGAGGCATAGAAATGGCCTTGAAGATCCTCAGAGGCCATGCTAAAGAAATAATAGACTCACACAGCTGAAAGGGGGGGGGGAGGATTGTAGGCCCCTCGGGGTGGCCCACGCAGCCCTCCTCAAAGCACCGCCCTGAGGACAGAAACAAAATTCAAAGCGATCTCCATAGGCTGGAGCACTGGGCCGAAAACAACAGAATGAAATTTCATGGGGATAAATGCCAAGTGCTGCACCTAGGGGAGAGGAAACCAAATGCAGAGTTACAGAATGGGGGACACTTGGCTCAACAATACCGCAAGTGAGAAGGATCTTGGAATTGTGGTAGATCACAAACTGAATATGAGCCAGCAATGCGATGTGGCTGCAAAGAAGGCAAATGCTATTTTGGGCTGCATGAATAGAAGTATAGCTTCCAAATCGCGGGAAGTGATAATTCCCCTTTACTCAGCACTGGTTAGGCCTCATCTTGAGTACTGCGTCCAGTTCTGGGCACCACACTTTAAGAAGGACGTAGACAAACTGGAGAGGGTTCAGAACTTCAGAGGAGGGCAACAAGGATGATAAAGGGACTGGAAACAAGGCCCTATGAGGAGAGACTGAAAGAACTGGGCATGTTTAGCCTTCAGAAGAGGAGACTGAGGGGAGATATGATCGCACTCTTCCAGTATTTGAAGGGATGTCACACGGAGGAGGGCCAGGATCTCTTCTCGATCATCCCAGTTTGCAGGACCCGGAATAATGGGCTCAAGTTACAGGAACCCAGATTCCACCTAAACATCAGGAAAAATTTCCTGACTATCAGAGCAATAAGACAATGGAACCAACTACCTAGGGAGGTGGTGGGCTCTCCCACTCTGGAGGCATTCAAGGTGCAGCTGGACGGCCCTCTGTCGGGGATGCTTTGACCTGGATTCCTGCATTGAGCAGGGGGTTGGACTCGATGGCCCTGTAGGCCCCTTCCAACTCTACTTTTCGATGATTCTATGATTCTAAGGCTAGCGGGGAGAGGAATCCCCACTGGGGTCTTCCATCAGTGGTTGGAAATAAAAGCAGGGGTCCCCCTGTGCACCCCTCCCCCTCCCAAGTGATGCTTCACCCACTCTGCGTCCTCCCCAATGGAGGAAGGTGGGAAGCAGGCAAAGCCACCTTGACTGAGGTGCTGCCTGGAGGGGCCCCAGCTGGCAGCTCAGCTGGACCAGGTGACACCAGCAGATGTGGCCCCAGCCCGTGATGTCATCTGGCCCACGGAAGGCTCATCTAAGCGTGTGTGTGGGACCATCCAGTCAGATATGGCTCCCTGATTTAGTCCCACCCCTGTTAGATGCAGGAAATCCAGAGCAGGGCATTCCTAATTGGTGGCTGTCTAATGTCTGCTTGAAGATCAGACATTAGACAGCCAAGATCAGAGATTCCCCCCCCCCCCGCCCCCCAGGGAATCTATTTTTCCATTCATTCTGGAAATTTAGCATCAGTCAGGATTCAGCCCTGGAACATGTCAAACAATAAGGAACGTTAGAATGTCTCTGAACATGTGAAAAGTTCACTTCCTGCACCACTAGCAGTGGTCTGCTCCATCATATTTGGGTTTAGGAGACAAAATCTTTAGATCAGACGTGGCTTCCAGGAATGTCTGATTCCCGAAACATTTCCCCACAACATTTCTAATAAGCAGATATAAAGTCACTGAAGCTATGATTTCCCCACCCTAGTGATTCTTGCCCACAAGCAAAACGTGTGACAGCGCTATGATGGCAGAAGCCCCATCAAAATGTCAAGGGCTTCAACGTGGTTTCATGCATTCCACTTTCCCAAGCAGCGAAAAGCTCTTGGGGTCAATGCTACTTGGATTTGGTATCCTTTGGAACAAGAGCCCGGGAGACTTAAAATGTAATAAAATGTTTGTAATATTTGCTTTATTTTTAAATACACAAGTGGTGAAGGAGGTGCGCCTGGCGCCTACTCTTTATTCCTTCAGGCGCCAGGTGAAGACCTTTTTATTTACCCAATATTTTAATGGTTAGATTTTTATTCCCATTTTTATTATCACTGCTGTACCTTCGGTCTGATTCATCTGGCTGCTTTGTTTTATTGTTTTGTATTATATTGTATTTGTATGTCTATTTTTATGATATTTTTGGTTTTAAGATTGTTTTTATCCTGTTTTTCTTGTAAACTGCCCAGGGAGCCTTTGGGCTGATGGGCGGTAAATAAATATATTAAATAAATAAATATTCCTAAAAGGCTCTGCCACCTACATAAAATGCCCATAGAAAGACACCTTTCTTCCCCATGGTGTTTTAGCAAACTTCCAGGACCCTCCCCCCCTCTCTCTGCACACACACACACAAAGCTGCCTCCTTGGTTTGGGTATGTCCTTCTAAGGCAGACTGCCAACTTTCTCCCAACCATTATCTCCCATCAGCTGAGTATTCTGGGTTATTAACCAGCAATCTGTCTAATCCAATCCATAGCCAGTCACCACAACATTGATTTTACATCATCATCATCATCATCATGAGTGATAAGGGCAGCAGGCTTAAGATGATCAAGGTTATCTGGAGGACTGCCATCACACATCACAGGGATCTTATTTGACCGTGGGCCAGGAAGATTATTTGAACTTTAAAGAGCACACGCTTTGTATGCAGGAGCAGGAGGTCTCAGGTTCAATCTCCACTATCTCCAGGTAAGGCTGGGAAAGACCCTTGCCGGAAATCCTGAAGAGCTGCTGCCAGTCCGTGAACAATACTGAGCTAGATGGACCAAAGGCAGCTTCCTATGACTGTTTTCTTTGCCTTCCCATTCAGCCCAAGAGGCAGAAAAAGCTATAAATCTCATCCCCGCTCTCCAACAGGAACTGAAGGAAACAAGGAGACTGCTTAAATGTTTTTAAGATGTTTTAAAGATGTTTTAAGATGTTTTTAGGATGTTTTAAGATGTTTAATAGTATATATTGTGTTGTTTTAGTTTAGGTATTTTATATTTTCTGTTGTTCCCCGCCTCGATCTAGATGGAGAGGCGGGTAATAAATAAAATATTATTATTATTATTATTATTATTATTATTATTATTATTATTATTATTATTAAATAAGTGCAGCCATGGACAGTTTCACCAGGTCTGGGGATGGATTAAAGATTTGGGGGCCTACTCTGATCCTCACTGTACTTCCCCTATTGAGGGGTCCCCCAAGCCTTTTGGGGTTGGTGGCCATATTTGGAATTTTGAGAGAATGCTGAGGGTGCTTTCACAAATTGGCTGCAAAGGGGAGTGGGAGGTTTGCCCCTTATAAAACGGCTGCCGTGGTGTGCGTGGCTAGTCACAAGACACGCATTTCTCCAAACACAAACTGGTGAGACCAGAAGAAAAGAAACTGGCCCGAGAACCTCAGTACAAGGCAGAGGCGGCGGCTGAGCGCCAAAACACCAAACCATTCTTTTGGAACCAAATAAAGGCGGTGCTGGAGGGCAGAACTTCACTTTGTAGCGTGACAGCCTGCTGCTGGTGCCGCTGCTGCTGCTGCTGCTAATAATAATAATAATAATAATTGTGGAGAAAAGAGCCTCTGAGGGTTCCTACACACACTCACACGCCTGCACACACACACACGCACACACACACATGCGCCTCCTCATGTGTAAACCAAGTAAAACCGGTTGGGGGCTGGGAGGAGGCGAAATGTGCATAAAGTATCGAATGGGGCATGGCGCCTGAAAGTCCTGAAAAGCCAGCCTAGTCAGTGACCTGGCTTTCAAATGCAAATGTCATGAGTCCCCCTCCCCTGCCTGGCCAGGTGAAGTGCATCCTGATTGGCTAGAGGCAGCAGAGCTACAGAAAGGAGGAGGGGAGGGGGGAAGAGCTATATTCCCCAAGGTGTGGTTTTTGTGTCTTTGTCTTGGGTCGTCGCATGGTTGCCGTTGGATCAATGGCGGCAAGCCAAGCAGAGGTCCAAGCCTTCGGGCAGCCTCAGGATCCGACCCCAAGTAGCTCCTGGTGAAATTAGCTGAAGGAGGGCTTTGGTAAAGGCAAGCCTTGTGGAGGGCTACCCATCTCGGACCTTAGGGTAGGTGTGTAGTCTCCCCGGGCGGCAAGGCTGTGCTGGAACCTACCCTGAAGAGAACTGACCCCCAGGTAACTAGCTGTGTGCCTGGGAGATATAAGGAATCAGGTTTTGTTATTTTGCAGCTTTACTCTGGGTACCAAAGTGTCTCTCTCTATTTCGTGTCCTTCCCTCATTTCCCACCCTTTGTGTAATATGCTACCTGAATAAACCTTCTTGGTTTTTTACCCCACATGGTATTTGTGGATGTTCTGTGGTTTCAGCAACTAAATCCAGGTTACAGACAAAGGCAAGTCCCTGAACAGAGATTCAAGTAGGATTGCAGACAGCTGAGGCTGGCAGTCTGGTACCTTGAGATCTCTGGGGGTCTTGGGTCCTTTGGGGTAGGAAAGGGTGGGGTTGTGGCGGGTCAGCCAGCCCCCCTTCCTCCACATGGTGGCAAGCACTGGGATTCGAAACTGGACCACAGAGTGGGTGCACGTGGGCAAATAGGGAAGCTTGGGGAGACTTTGGTACATTGGTAGAGGTTTTATTATTTTTTAGAGATTGAAGTGTGAGATTGAGCCTTAGGGAAAATGTTCAGATTGCCTGGAAGGGGCTACCCCAGTCTGTGGAAGCCTAGCTGCCAGCGGGGAGCGTTGAAGGCAAGAAATCTCAACTGTGGAGTGAGTAAGCGGAGGCGGATCCTACCATCCCCATCGAGTGCAAGAAGTCTGTGCCTGGGGGAAGGCGGCTGTGTGATCCAAGAGAACCGGAGCTGGAGGAGCCCTTGGCAAGGAGAGGAGGGCTAGAAGCAAGAAATAGGTGTGCGCGCACGCGTGTGTTTCCAAGGGGAGCAGAAGACCAGCAAGCCTCTCTTAAGAGACTGGTGAGCAAAACGTTGAATTTTGGGACAGCGTTTGGTGAGTGATTTTGTTGTGCTATGTGCCCCAGAGAAATTGTCAAGACTTTGGGGAGGGAGAGCACGTCCTGCCCTACATCTCTCCCACGGGAGGAGGACTCAGATTTTGAACTTGGACTGTCCAGTTGCTCTTGGGGGCGGGGCATGGTGAATGGCCAGGCTAAGCAGCAGAAGGAAAAGGGAATTTCCCTGCTAACTGGCGAAAAGAAGCAGAAGGACAAAAGAATTTCCCTCCAGGTGTCTCCAGCGAGAAGAAAAGGGACTGAGATTGGGTGTTGATTAAAGCCAATAAAAACTGATAAATTGTTGCTGGAGGGGAGGGGGGTGATCCAAGTGTATTTGTGTTGTCTTGTCCCCAAATGCAAAAGTCAATCCCAACTGTATCAGGTCAATTTGAAATTTGAATGTAATGATAATGTGAAGCCAGAAACCTGTATGTGTTCAAAGTGCCTCAGGGCAGGGAAGAGTTGCCAGAGAAGAATCAGTCAGAGGCGAGAGCACAAAGCAGAAAGCTAAAAGGAATGTTAGAGGCGGGAAGCCCTCTAGCGGCTGAAAGATTGCCAGGCTGGTGTTCTAGCCGCCTGGGTGGAGGAGCCTCCATGGCTCAGCATTTAATTCTGAGGGAGACAGTCATCCCGTGCAAGCTTGGGTGGTGGGCTAAAGGAGCCAAGCCCAAGAGGCTGGAAGATTGCCAGGCTGTGTGTTCTAGCCGCCTGGGTGGAGCCTCCATAGCTCAGTATTTAATTCTGAGGGAAACAGTCATCCCATTCATGTCATTGGGTAGAAGGTGCCACAAGCAAGCCTTTGGAAAAAAGGGTGATGGGTTCATGTCGTTAGGTAGAGGGTGGCAGAAGCAAGCCTTTAGAAGCAAAATTAAAGGCGAATTGAAGAGTCACATTTCAGTAAGCAATCTGCCCCCTTAACAGGCTTGTGTGAGAAGCAGCAACCCTAGAAAGTTTTCAGACAGAGTGCCAGTCAGGCAACAGAAGGGTTGGGGTTCCCATTTGAATTGTATATGATGTCTCTTGTGTATGCAAACTGATGTAATGCAAACATGTAAACTTCTGATTGATGTTTATTGATTGTTGTTTTGCTGTTTTGCTGTTTTAAGGAGCTGTTTTAAGATTGTGGTTAATGTGTTTTGATGTTTTGATGTTTTTCGTTTTGTTTTGTTTTTGTGTGTGTGTGAATGAGAAGAAGTGTGCTAGTGGTAGAAGGCTAGCAAAGGCTTTTTCTTTTAAGTTAGTTTAAAATGAAATGAGAGGGTTGACCTCTCAGGTTTCATTTTTTTTAAAAGGGAACGTGTGGAGAAGGGAGCCTCTGAGGGTTCCTACACGCACTTACATGCCTGCACACACACACACACACACACACACACACACACGCCTCCTCATGTGTAAACCAAGTAAAACTGGTTGGGGGCTGGGAGGAGGCGAAATGTGCATAAAGTATCGGATGGGGCATGACGCCTGAAAGTCCTGAAAAGCTGGTCTAGGGCTTTCAGATGCAAATGTCATGAGTCATGAGTCCCCCTCCCCTGCCTGGCCAGGTGAAGTGCATCCTGATTGGCTAGAGGCAGCGGAGCTACAGGAAGGAGGAGGGGAGGAGAAAAAGGTATATTCCCAAAGAGTGGCCTTTGTCTCTTTGTCTTTGGGTCGTCGCGTGGTTGCTGGCCGTGGAGCAATGGCGGCAAGCCACGCTCAGGTCCAAGCCTTCGGGCGGCCTCAGGATCCGACCCCAGGTAGCTCCTGGTGAAATTAGCTGAAGGAGGGCTTTGGTAAAGGCAAGCCTTGTGGAGGGCTACCCATCTCGGACCTTAGGGTAGGTGAAGTAGTCCCCCCGGGTGGCAAGGCTGTGCTGGAACCTACCCTGAAGAGAACTGACCCCCAGGTAACTAGCTGTGTGCCTGGGAGATATAAGGAATCAGGTTTTGTTATTTTGCAGCTTTACTCTGGGTACCAAAGTGTCTCTCTCTATTTCGTGTCCTTCCCTCATTTCCCACCCTTTGTGTAATATGCTACCTGAATAAACCTTCTTGGTTTTTTACCCCACATGGTGTTTGTGGATGCTCTGTGGTTTCAGCAACTAAATCCAGGTTACAGACAAAGGCAAGTCCCTGAACAGAGATTCAAGTAGGATTGCAGACAGCTGAGGCTGGCAGTCTGGTACCTTGAGATCTCCGGGGGTCTTGGGTCCTTTGGAGTAGGAAAGGGTGGGCTGTGGTGGGTCAGCCAGCCCCCCTTCCTCCACAACAACAACAATAATAATAATAATAATAATAATAATAATAATAGTACTCTTGCATCTGGTGTTTGCAGGATCACATGGTCCAGGAAGGGCAGCAGCACAGGAGAGGGGACAGAAGCAGACCCCCCTCCAAAAAAACCCTTTTGCATTCTGTAAGTGTAAACGTACTTATTTTATTGAAATCCTAGTTGCTAAAGGCACAATTCTATGCACGTTTAGACAGAAAAACTCCTTCACTCACAGCATTCCCCAGCCAGCAAAGGGGAATGGATTGTGCCCTGAATGATGTAGTATTGTTTGTTTCCATTATTTTCACGGAAATAATGGCTTGTTAATGTTCTAGAAACATTGAAATTTAACAGTTGTGTTCTAATTTTAGTTATAATTCTTCTCCTTCATTTCTGTTATTATTTATTGCTACCATCCATTTTAGATACTGAAACATCTTTCCAAACTACTGCTTGAAAAAAATGTTATAAAAACAAAGATGGCACGATTCTTTGCTATCGAGTCCAACCCCCTGCTCAATGCAGGAAACTAGAGGAGGGGTCTCCCATCCAAGGAATAACCAGGCCTGACCCTGGTTAGCTTTCCACGCTCAGACAAGCTGAGCCAGCGTAAGCCACAGGCCTGTATCTTAATTGGTTAGAATTCATATGATTAATCAAGGATTTCTTTAATCAGGTCACTATCCTAATTTTTATTCAGTTTTATAGAACTGCCAGCAACATTGCTCTTTAAGCCCCATCCACCAGGTAACCCATCTAATCTCTTCCCATCAGCCCTCCTCCTCCTGAATGTTCTTGCCGCGTTCGTTCAGCATGGCGCAAGGAATGGGGTTGCATCTCCTGGCCCTATTCCCATCTTCGGCGTGTCCATCTGAAGCTGAGAACAGAGCCTACATGGATACCCAGCCCGTGGGTTCTATGAGCGGGTTCAGATAAACATATGGAGGGTGGAGGTGGGGCGGCCCCCCCTTCCATACATTCACGTCTACAGCAATGGAGATGTGAAAGACCCCCACTTTGACACAATGCGGCACCCTGCACAGCAGCTGTGAAGCTGGGGGCCATAGCCAGAATCCCTTCCGGCTGCAGATTAGGTCTGCAAGCCCTGACTTGGTTTCACTTGCCTCCGAGCAAGACTGTCATCATTTACTCCACCCATAAATTTCAGAGAAAAGGGGTGTGGGAGAGGTTTCATTTAAGCTTGTAGTGTGCTGAAAACTTCTCCCACATATTTTTCGACCATTCTTATTCAATGTGATAGAAAAGAAATTGCTTTCGGAAAAGAAATGCAAATGAGAAGAAATTTCAGAGCAATTCTCATGGGTTTAGTTCAGGATTCTTGTGCTGTCCTTACTTATCAGTTGGCTGAGGATTATGCGCGCGTGTCCTGTCTTTCATTGTACAAACATCTCTCCAGCAGCCTGTAGCCTCCTGGCTTCCTGCACTTCCACCGAGAGAAAGACATCATGAGGTTCTTCCTCCCATAGAGCTTTTTTCAGATCAGGAAGCACAGGCTGCAGCAGAGCCGCGAGTAGCAGAACGGAAAAAGACACGCACAGGACACTCGCTCAGCCATAGAATCATAGAATCATAGAAAAGTAGAGTTGGAAGGGGCCTACAAGGCCATTGAGTCCAACCCCCTGCTCAATGCAGGAATCCAGGTCAAAGCATCCCTGACAGATGGCTGTCCAGCTGCACCTTGAATGCCTCCAGAGTGGGAGAGCCCACCACCTCCCTAGGTAGTTGGTTCCATTGTCTTACTGCTCTGACAGTCAGGAAATTTTTCCTGATGTTTAGGTGGAATCTGGGTTCCTGTAACTTGAGCCCATTATTCCGGGTCCTGCAAACTGGGATGATCGAGAAGAGATCCTGGCCCTCCTCTGTGTGACAACCCTTCAAGTCCTGGAAGAGTGCGATCATATCTCCCCTCAGTCTCCTCTTCTGAAGGCTAAACATGCCCAGTTCTTTCAGTCTCTTCTCATAGGGCCTTGTTTCCTGTCCCTTAATCATCTTTGTTGCCCTCCTCTGAACCCTCTCCAGTTTGTCTACATCCTTCTTAAAGTGTGGTGCCCAGAACTGGACGCAGTACTCAAGATGAGGCCTAACCAGTGCCGAGTAAAGGGGAATGATCACTTCCCGCGATTTGGAAGCTATCCTTCTATTCATGCAGCCCAAAATAGCATTTGCCTTCTTTGCAGCCACATCGCATTCCTGGCTCATATTCAGTTTGTGTCTGTGATCTACCACAATTCCAAGATCCTTCTCACTTGTGGTATTGTTGAGCCAAGTGTCCCCCATTCTGTACAGGGCCGGTGCTACCATTAGGCCAACTAGGCGGCTGCCTAGGGCACCGGGCTAAAGGGGGCGCCAGGAGCATAGGGCTGGAGGGAGGGCTCAAGTGGGAAGGGGGGGTGCTAAATATCTGATCTTGCCTAGGGCACCAAACTGCCTTGCACCGGTCCTGATTCTGTAACTCTGCATTTGGTTTCCTCTCCCTAGGTGCAGCACTTGGCATTTATCCCTATTGAATTCCATTCTGTTGTTTTCGGCCCAGCGCTCCCCAGCCTATCGAGATCGCTTTGAATTTTGTCACAGTGTTTACAGTATGTGAGATCAAAAACACCACACACAAAAATTCAAAATAAAATATAAAATGCCCTGAGAATTAGGCAGAAAAATGCTTTCCGGAAATTGGAGGTCAGGTTTTGGCAGGACACTCGCTCCACCTCTTGCCTGGAGCTGGACACATCACGCCCCCCCTCACACCACTACAGTGCTTGCAGGGAAGGACTGGTATTATCAGCACTTGCACTAGAGACACTAGATGTATCCCCAGCCACCCCTCAGAAATGTAGCATTTGGAAGACCCTGGGAAAGGTGCTGAACCTGAAGAATGGCAACTAGGGCTAAGCCAACATTTCTCAGAAGATTTTTTCCTCAGAAAAGTCCTGAGATTTTTCTTTTCTTGCCCCCCAGCTCCCTGGAACACTGTGCAGAATTTTCTCCAAATTTTCTTCACCATTATTTTTTGGGGGGTTGCTGCATTCCCTCTGCCCTGCGATGCCCTGGCATGATGCCAGGTGTGGGGTATCGTGGAAGATGCAAAACGGGGGCCAGGCTGCCGACACAGTTGATGCTGTCGCCACTCGCAGTGGCAGTGCAAAACGACAAAACAAAAAATCCTTAGGAAAAGGAAAAGAGAGAAAGAAAGAAAGAAAGAAACTGTGCTACAACCCTTGCCCTACCTGTGAGGAATTCCTGGAGAATTTCTCCTCCCCCTGGAGGCCATTCATTTGCACACATTTAAACTGCTCTAAACCATGCTGTGTTTCTAACCAGGAAGATGCTGGGGTCCGAGCCTGCTAGAAATACAAACATCTTTGCTGCAATTCTGGCTCCTTAACCCTGAATGCATCGGGGCAGGCAGTAGTTACTCGGCACTGGCAGTAATGAAAAGGTACTCTGAACATGCACAGAGGCATTTCACATAGTCAGGGTGTGGAGAAAGCCCAACACAGGTCCACACACACACACGCGGCTTTCGCCCAAGGGAGGGGGCAAGGAAGGGGGGATGAAGTCATCGGAGAAGTAGCAGACGGACCATCATTCCCAACAAAGGAGGGTCTCGGTGGAGATCCACAAAACCAAGGAAGAGCCATCAAGGATCATCAAGCTATCAGGGCAGTCTCAAAGAGCTGCAGAGTACCAGTACGTCATCTTCTTCCCGGGCAGGAATAAGCCCACCTGAACGAAGGGGGCAGGCATAAGCCCCCACCTGACCTGGAGGGCGGGGGAGCGGGAACTCAGGGGTAGAAAACTCCTCTCCCTTCCGGGTTTGGGTTGTTGGGAACCACGGGTACGCCAGGGCCAGATCCACCTTAAAGCAAGCAGTCCGGGTACACCATTCTCATCCACGGAGCGCCGATCTGGAGCTAGGCTGAAACTGACTAGGAGTATTGTCTTTGATCTGAGGACATTGACGAGGTTCAGTCTGCTAGCCTGGGAGCCTGCTCATTGGGTAAGACGGGGGTCAGCTAAGGTTGTGTTGACAGTATAGTATTCCTGAAGAGCTGCTAGTTCCGTCCTGTGTTATTGTATAAACAAATAAAAGCCTTATTTGGTCATTTAAAGGGCTGTGGTTTTTCCTCTTGTGCGTGAAAGCCTCGGAGGTGATTGCCGGTGTTTATACAGGCTGTATCTTATTGCCGGTTAACCCTATAATTGCCGAACTCACGCAAAGGATCCTGTTGCTGATCCTTCACACAGGGACTTGAACCTTGGTTCTGGAAAGCAAGTTCCGGGGCTGAATTCGGGCATAAATTAAATGCCCTGCTTTAGGGCTGCTTTCCCCAACCCGGAGCCCTCCAAATCGTGGGACTACAAATCCCATAATCCCCAGCCAGCATGTGGGAGCGTTAGGGAGCTGAGAGAGAAAAATTGGGTTTGCAATACTTCCCTTCTAAGTATTCGCTCCCACATCCCTGTGGCCTGGTCTGCACAATCTGTGACCCCCGGAGCAAGACACGGGCCTCCCGGCCTGGCCCTGTGGCCCGCCAGCTGCAAAGCGGTCCCCCACAGATGGCGCAGTCCTGGGCAGGCATCAAGCAGGCGACGCTTATTGGGCTACCGAGGGCCATCACCGGTGGGCTGCCTTTGGCTTGGTGGCTCCCAAGCCGTGACTTATCTCTGCAATGTGCTGACTGGGCTGCGCTCAGAAGTCACTCTCTGCACTAACGAGAGCCAAAGGAAGCAGGACGCCGCCAGAAAGATGTTTTTAGCTCTTTGTGTTCCAAGAGCCCCGTCCCGTCCCAGCCAACACTCTGCGTTTCAAGCCTGGCTGGGTCACCCAGGCACTGGTGGGCAGCAGAACTGGCTTGGCTCCATCTCTGTTGCGATTCTGTCAGTATTTCAAAACGTTGAGTTGACTCTCACAGCCCGGCCTTTGGGGGGAGGCCGCCAAATTGAGCAGCTGGCCGGGGGCCATTTCCTTGCACATGCAATGGGAAGAAAAACCACCTTCTCTAGTTGTCGCTCTCTTGGGTTGCTCTCGGCTTGGTTGGTGAATGTGTCTTGGAGTAGCATCTGAGTGTTTAAATATAGCTATTTCTTCTTCACCCTTTCCTGACCATGGTAGGAAGCTCTCTCTCTCTCTCTCTCTCTCTCTGTGGTGGGGGCGGGAAGGGGAAGTCAGATGTCTGTTCTTTGTTTTGCCTCTGTTTGTGTGCAAGACAGGAGGAGGGCTATCTACAGGGGCAAAGAAGTGTTGTGGCTAAATGGCCAGGCCAGTGAAGTTGATCCTTGGTCTAAAGAACACGGAGATGGAGGCCAAGGAGGGAAGTGTGTGTGTGTGTGTGTGTGTGTGTTGCTTCTGCTGCTGCTGCTGTTTGTTTACAGCTGAGGAGCGGGCTGAACCTCCAGAATTGTTAATCCAGCATTTTCTGTTCGCATTAGATAGAAAATGGGAGCGAAGTGGTGCTTAATGAAACTCCCCTCTTAACGGATCGGGACCAATTCAGTTGCCTTCCTGCTTAAACCGATGACTGACCTTAGTGCCCTGCTGAGCTTTAGAAGGGAGTTTTGCTGAATGCTTCATGGTGGGGTGGGGGTGGGGGAAGAAGATCTCCGGAAGGCACCCATGAGAACCAGGCGGCCAATCTCAGGCACTCAGATGCAGCAGGGAAGATTCATATGTGTAAGCCGCCTTCTGTGCTCATCGGTGTGTAGATCCAGATGTGCCTTGCCTTCTGCAGTGTGGGACTCGTCTAGCCTGAGGGTCTCTTTGATCCAGATGGGGGTGCAAATCTCCAGCTGGGGCCACCAACACCAAGTGGCACATGGAACTGCTTGCCCCTGATGACAGCTGGATTGGGACCAGAAATCCTCAGACCCATTTTTGAGCTGGAAGAGTTCACCTGGAAAGGTGGTTTGGTGAAAGGATCCCTCCCCCCCCCCATGATGTAAAATCACTAGTTACTGCATTAAAAAATGCGCTAGAAAAACAAGTATTTTGCAGGGCTTTTCTACTAGAATGCAACTTTTCTACTAGGACAGCAGGAATGCACAAGCTTCTTGGCCCCGAGGGCCATGTCTGCTGGGGAACCAGGGGTCACACATGCACACATATACTCTTCCCCCCCCACACACACACATCTCCCCTCCCTGCTCACTGAGATCTCGGGATCACCGGCGGTGGGTGGGTGGGGTAAAAGCCCCTCCTGTCCCCTAGTGATTGCCACGGGGATGCTTGTTTCCCTGCCCCTTCGAGCAGTGGTCCCAGGAGCCAGGGAGCAGCCTTCCTCACTCTGCAACCCAGCAGCTGTGGGAAAAGTGTGTGTGTGGGGGGGGGGCTGCCGGCTTTGGGGGCCACCGGTTGTGCACCCCTGTATGAGGGGGAGCTTTCCTAAGACCATTGTATTCCATGGATGTTGGAAAGTAACCTAATGGAGACCTTTCTGCATCAAAAGTAGGGCAAATGTTATATTATTAGTATGGGACTAGAGTCATAAGCCAGGGCTTACATAAAGTCTCGTAAGTATCATTACCATAATGATAGGATTCCTTGCATCACATTTACAGTATTTTTCCATGTATAAGACTATACTTTTTCCTAAAATTGTTAGACTAAAAATTGAGGGTCGTCTTATACACGGAAGTAAGTCGAGGAGAGAGCCGCGGGGTTGCGAAACTGCCCAGTGGGGGGCGTCTTATACATGGGGGCGTCTTATACACAGAAAAATACGGTATATTCCACCCTTCTGAGAAGCAATAACATAGACAAGATTGCTGTCCCAGTTTATCCATACAAGAATCTTGTGAGGTTCATTAGGGCTGACAGATAGTGATTTGCTCAAGGCTCTGTCCAGCGAGTTTCTCAGCTGCCCTGTGGAAAACAAGGAGCGAGCGAGGGAGGCAGGAGCAGCCAAAGGGCGCCAGCAGGGCCTGCTCCAGTGGGGCCCCTCCCCGGAGATGAGGGGGAAGCGGGCCAATTCCACCAGCCCTGCTGACAGTCTGCTTAATTTTTTCCTCTTCCCTCCCCATCCCTTTTTTCCTTGTGTGTCTTTTCAGACTGTAACTCTGCTGGCAGGAGCCGTCTTTTTTTGCCGATTGATTGGAAACCACTCTGGGAGCCTTTTTGGTGGAGGAGAGGGAAAAATACTGCAGATAAATAAAAAATAAGGTTAGGCATGGCACACTTCCCTGCGCTTTGAAAGGTTCCAGCGCTTAGCTGGGGTTGGTTTTCTTTGGTAGGAGGGATCACTGGGGGCTTAAGCTATTTCTGCAATATTTGAGTTTATTTACAAATGCACAGCTTGAGCATGGGTGGATGCACATCTTAACATTCCAGCAAGGCCGGTCCACTGATAGCACATCAGATCTCCAGAAAGAGGCACCCCATCATCCATAGACGCTGTTAGCTTACAGGCCCCCCAAAAGTGAGCTTGGTCGTCTCTCCCT
This sequence comes from Shinisaurus crocodilurus, assembly GCA_021292165.1. Taxonomy (NCBI): domain Eukaryota; kingdom Metazoa; phylum Chordata; class Lepidosauria; order Squamata; family Shinisauridae; genus Shinisaurus; species Shinisaurus crocodilurus. Next base: position 3,361,399 of record JAHFWL010000004.1, on the reverse strand, counting down.
CTCCCACTTTGTCTATCTATTATGTCTCCCCCCCCCCCGCCGCCATGCTTCTGTTGTTTCCCAGTCATGCCCAGCTTGCTCCCTCCCTCCAGCTCGAAGTGCTGACCTCTCGTTGTGTTCCAGAGTGGCCTCTCAATGGGAGCAAAGTGTTAGATCCATCCAGACACTGACCTGGTTCGCACAACACGGCCGGCAACCCATCATGGGTAACTAGCCACGGTGGGCTATCATGTTGTCCAAACCGCTAGACAGCTCCCTACAGGGTGGCTTATTACTTTCCAGCAACTTGTCTGTTTTGGCCCGCTAGGTGTTCAGCTAACATGCTTAGAAGCCCCTTTCAGACCATTGCACTGAATGCATACATGTCTGAAGTGGGGCCAGCACACATGAGGACACGCCCCTCCCCTCACAGGGCCTCAAGCTTGCCCTCCTTTCGGAGCTATGGGTGCGCTTACGTAAGGTTGGGGGTTTCATAGATTTCATAGATTATTTCTCTTTCTCTAACCCAGTGTTCTCCAACCTTGGGTCCCCAGATGTTTTTGGCCTACAACTCCCAGCATGCCCCAGCCAGCTATGCTGGCTGGGGCATGCTGGGGGTTGTAGGCCAAAAACATCTGGGGACCCAAGGTTGGAGAACACTAACCCTTACCCTCACCCCTGTCACACTGACCTTGGGATGTCTATTATCCCTACCGTACACTTCTTTGACCAAATATAAAGCACAGCTTCCCACACAGGCTGCTTCAATAAACAAAGGAAAGATAATTTTTCAGAGATTTCATAGATCATCGAGTTGGAAGGGGCCTACAAGGCCATCGAGTCCAACCCCCTGCTCAATGCAGGAAACTAGAGGAGGGGTCTCCCATCCAAGTAATCGCCAGGCCTGACCCTGCTTAGCTTTCCACGCTCGGACAAGCTGAGCCAGCATGTACAACAGTTTCTTGAAATAAGTTTCATATGTAATTTTCAGTCCATAATAATTAATTTACTATCTTATTCTATTACCAATCCGCCCTCACCAGCCGTTCCCAAAATATCAATCCCTGCACTCACTAGCTGATCTCCTAACAATCCTAACACAACCTCTCAACTCTCTCCAGCCAGCTCCACAGACAGACTCCCAACCGGCACTCCTCAGAACTCCCCGCACACCCCTTCCTTCACTCTCCCGCACACTCCTGCCTAAACAGCCCCAGCCACGGTTTATATAACAGGCTCTACCCCCCCGGGATGTTGAAGAGTCCTTGGTCTCGAGTCACGAGTCGAGTCACGAGTCTTTGGACCCGAGTCTCGAGTCCGAGTCCTTGGTCCAAAATGGTGACTCACGAGTCACGAGACACTCCCAAAACTGACTCCACGAGTCCCTATTAAAATCAATGGGGTTTTTCCCCGAACAAAATAAGGCTACTTCAGATGTGTGGCTTAAATAAATTCTAGGCACAAGTGTGCCTTTTTATTTCAAAACTCTGCAACTGATCTTGGCAAGAACAGACCAGGCAGAAAAACCCAAAATAACCAGGCAGGCAGAGGAGGCAGGGAACCCCAAAGCAGGCAGGCAGAGGCCTTTGTCTTGGACAATTCAACTGTTGAACTGGTCAAGAAGAGACCAGGCAGGCAGAGGAGGCTGGGAACCCCAGACAGGCAGGCAGAGGCAGCCAAACCCAAAATGTCTGAAAGGTTGCATTTTAGAAAAATGATTTTGAAAAATAAACTTGCTGTACTTCCTAAAACTTATCCATGTTGCATTTGAGGAACATGATTTTTTCTAAATGTTTGGCCCCCATTCTGGAACGGTGAGATCTCATCACAATTCCACCCTCACTGAACACCCGCTCCACTGGTGATGAACTTGCTGGAACCGGAAACACACTCAGAGCAGCCACACAGAGTAATCTCAGGTCCTTCTTCTGCCTCTCCCAAGTACGCAACACATCAATCACAATAAATCTTGATACACTGTTGGGGCTGCACTCCTGGTAGCCGTCCATAGTGGCCGAGCAGCGGCACACCTCGCTTCCATGCGCTCTTCGCCGGCAATCACACTCCTCTCCACTCCTTCTGGCACAGCCCAGCCCAGGGATGTTGAAATTAAAACATCCCATTAAAAATATTGGGACCCGAGTCCGAGTCGAGTCAGAGGGGGGACTCAGTCCGACTCACGAGTTGAGTCCGAGTCCCCATCCCTGCCTGCCCCCCTTCTCACCCTCTCAGCCAATCATCTCACATAAGCAAATCCACCGTTCTTCCTCTCACTCACCCCAGACTTGCCTATCTTAACACACATAGATGTAACGATGGGAATACATACTTATAACCATAGACTCAGCACAAGAACACATTATTATACTTACCATATATACACTTTAAATCTACCCCATATAACGTAACATCACTCACTTCTTCCCCTTCCACCAGTTGATGTTCACATTCCTGTCTTCCTCCCCAGGCCAGTTTAAGCTTCCACATGTTCACTCAAATGCCTGAACAGGGCTACAGTTTTAGCCACTGCTGGCAGTCACTAGCATGCAGGAATGGCCTTGGAAAAATAGATGCACAATAACAAAAACAAGGTGCTGCACTGAAACTTGTACTAGCTTTTAATCAAACTGGAATATATGTACAAGTGCAAGTTTCAGTGCAGCATCTTGCTTTTGTTATTGTGCATCTATTTTTCCAAGGTCATTCCTGCATGTTGGTTATCATGCTGGGAGTTCATAGAATCATAGAAAAGTAGAGTTGGAAGGGGCCTACTACAAGGCCATCGAGTCCAACCCCCTGCTCAATGCAGGAATCCAGGTCAAAGCATCCCTGACAGATGGCCGTCCAGCTGCACCTTGAATGCCTCCAGAGTGGGAGAGCCCACCACCTCCCTAGGTAGTTGGTTCCATTGTTAGTTGTAGGCCAAAAACATGGAAGAACACTGTCTAGGTGTTGTTCAATCCATGATGGGTTGTCATGTCATCTGAACCCACCAGAGCATTTTCATCGTGGGCTGTGGGGACTGGTTAGCAAGCCTCTCGGCAAGAGCGGCAAACCCCGTCACCGGCGACAGCCTCTCCACAGAGGCCTTTCCTTTGCTTCCAGGACCTTTGGGCAGAAGGCAGTGCAGCACCTGGCAGAGTTGCCGGCTGGCAACTACCAACGTGTAGGACAAGACATTCTGAGCACAGAGAGAAAGGGAGCGCCCAGGAGGGTGCAGGAGGCCACAGAGGCCTGGCCATGCGGGGCTTCAGCAGAGGGTGCCCGGCCGCTCTTGAACCTGGGGGTGGAGACCCCTGAATCTGGCAGGGCGTGGAGTGGAGCCTAGGGGCTGCTCTGGGGCAGGTCCAGAGATGGGAGTCCAGTAAGTTTTCATGCCGGTCCAGGGATGGAACACAGTGCAAAACCTGCCTTTTCACCTAAGAGGTACAGCTTTTAAAAAGGCTGGAGGTGATGGGATGGCCCAGACCTCTGTTTTTCTGCAGAACTGGCCTGCAAGCAAAAGACAAAGCAAAACAAGCCTAACCAGTCCAGTTTTTTTCCTAGTGTGTTGGCAACTCTCTGCTTGCCATCTTCTGCTTCAGCCGATTAAGGGCATTTTGTTATGGAACTGGGGAGGGAGCTCATGTCATGTTAGGTGGCAACAGCAGAGTCGATGTCCGTGTCGCGCATCAGTTTTATGTGCAGTCGCTCCGGCCAGAGGGGCTTCACGCCTCACACAGAGCAGTTTTTGGCTGCTAACTTAGGATTGATCCAAACATTCGGGGGGAGAAGACCCCTCCCTCCATGGTACAGCCCTCTGGGGACTTTCATATCCTTGCAAGAGACCAGGAAGCAGGTGTAGCAGAGAGTCACTCCTGCTCCCGCTGTTGTGTCTTTTGAAGAACGTTGCCAAAGCAAAAGGCAAAAGATTTCCTGGGAACAGTGCCATTGTTACTGGCCATCTTGCCCGGAATGTGGCAGGGAATGGACCAGGGCAAACAAAACATACTTGTGGACCTATATGAGGGGGCTTCCTCTTAAAATTTCAAGTTCTCACTACACAGATAGAGTGCTACTACTCAAAGCTGTTATGTCCAAATAATTAAAAAAAAACAACAACTTGCTGTTCCGTTGCTGTCCAGTGTCTGCCGTTTTCCTCCCACAAGAGTGATATTCAGTGTCTCTGAAGACACTTTACACTAGCGTTGGGCTACAGGCCACAGGACCAATAGGAAGCTGCAAGGGTGCTGCTTTTCCTGGTCAGCTGCCCTCACTGAGCCTCTAGGTAAGCAGCTATCTGGCTTTTCCTCCCCCGTACTAAATGTGTTCCATTATTCCATACAGAAAAGAAAATAGGGTTACCCAGATCACAGAGTTTGACTTGAAGTTAAAGGGGTTGGACCTCCTTTCAGGCTCTTGTGCAGAAGGAGTAAAAGCTCAACGGGAGGGGCCAGAATCAAGGGGAGGGGCCAGAATCAAGGGGCTGGGTGGCGGGCGCTTTGCTGGAAACAGACTGGGAGCCAGTGAAGCTGTTGTAACAGAGGGGTCGTGTGCTCCCTGTAGCCAGCCCCAGTCAGCAGTCTGGCAGCAGCTCTTTGAACCAGCTGAAGTTTCCGAACACTCTTCAGAGGCAGCCCCACGTAGAGCGCATTACAGTAATCCAAATGGGATGTAACTAAAGTATGTGTCACTGTGGCCAAATCAGACATCTCCAGGAATGGGCGCAGCTGGTGCACTAGCTTTAACTGTGCAAATGCACTCCTGGCCACTGCCGAAACCTGGCCATCCAGGTTCAGGGCTGAATCCAGAAGTACACCCAAGCTGCGAACCTGTGTCTTCAGGGGGTGTAACCCCATCCAACACAAGCTGAATCCCTATTCCTTGATCTGCCTTCCGACTGACCAGGAGCACCTCTGTCTTGTCTGGATTAAGCTTCAATTTATTTTCCCTCATCCAGTCCATTGCTGCTGACAGATACCGGTTTAGCACAGCAACAGCTTCCTTGGAATTAGATGGAAAGGAGAAATAGAGCTGGGTGTCATCAGCATACTGGTGACACCGAACCCCCAAACTCTGGACAACCTCTCCCAACGGCCTCATGCATATGTTAGACAGCATGGGGGACAAGACAGAACCCTGAGGAACTTCACAGGCCAACGGCCAGGGAGTCGAACAGGAGTCCCCCAGCACCACCTTCTGTGTGTCCGCCCCTCCAGGAAGGAATGGAGCCACTGTAGAACAGTGCCTCCAAGACCCACCCCAGCCTGCATTGAGCAGGGGGTAGGACTCGATGGCCTTGTAGGCCCCTTCCAACTCTACTTTTCTATGATTCTATGATTCTATGGTCGATGGTATCGAAAGCCGCTGAGAGGTCCAGCAGAACCAACAGGGACACACTCCCCCGTCTAGTTCCCAGCATAGGTCATCTGCCAGGGTGACCAAAAGCTGTTTCTAGATGTGGCAAACTTAAAGGAAACATGACATAATTTAACATTTGTTTTAGTAACTGTCCATCTCTTGCATTATATTTGGGGACTAAGCATGCTCAATAGCCATGGATGTTGAGTGTCAGCTGGAAAAGAAAACTGGAAAACTGGGGGGATGGAATAGTGTCCTGTAGAAGGGCATGGCTGGCGCCTTGAACAGGAGCACTCCTCCTGGGGTGGGGTGGGGTGGGGTGTCCACCACAGCATATTGTTCCGGGTCTCACTTGTTCTCTCCTGTTCTCCCCCAGCTGGCAGGGGCAATTGGTGGATATTTCCCAACCAGAACTGTCTCAGTGTTCAGATCCCATTTTAAAGTGCTGGGTCCCCCGGAAGTGCCCAATCCAGGGTTGTCTCATGGCTGTAGGGGCCAAGGTCAAGGCATGTACACAGTCTCCAGCTTTGCTAAATGGGGAGAAGAAATGTCATCATTGCTGCCTGGTTCCAGAGTAGCTCTCAGCCAGAGAGAGAGAGAGAGAGAGAGAGAGAGAGAGAGAGTTTCATTTAAAAAATGGCACTGAACTTAAACCCCTCTCCGCACCAGCTGCTATTTGCAAAAGTTTAAATAAATGGAAATATATTCCCATGTCTCTGTTGTAATGTAGAGTAAGACCTCTACGCACATGCAGAGTTCATTTCTCTCAGTCTGCAAGCAAACATCTGGGATCAGTGGCAAAGGGTTCTGCTCTACCCTTACCCCAATCTTGGCATGAAAGAAGCCACTAGATGCAAGAAAAGGTCTCCTTTGGGTAAGGAGGGGGGAAACCTTTCTGAAACTTATTTTCTTGAACTTATTTTCAGATTTCCCCCTCCCTTTTCATTTCACCTTTAATAAGAAGAGTTTAGTGTTTGTTTTTGCTTCCAATATGAAAATTAATTTCAGTTCCCATGTAAATTTTAGATTGTGTTCCTGTTGGAGCAAAAAGGCAAACATAGTGAATCCTCTGTTCCTTTCACAAATGAGTGGGCACACACCACCTTGCTGCAGATCAAGGCAAATTACTTTCTTTGGGGTCAGAGAGTTTGCTTGGTTCATGTGAGGTTGAGACCTCTGATAAATAACTTCATCCCCTCTACCCCTCAAAGAAACCTGGGCCCAATTTACAAGGCCATTTCCTTCAAGGCACATCAAAACACACACACACACACACACACACACACACACACACACACGGCCAGGCTAGAAGCTGATTGAAAAAAATGGAGCCATGCCTATCTTTGGAAGGGAGAAAATATAATGATTTCAAGAAATCATTTTCCTTTTCTTGCAAAGAGGCCACCTGGCAGATAGGGAGTGTTACATACCAAGATGGATGGAAGTGCTGTTATTGGAACAGGGCAACATTTGCCCAATTTAGACCTCAGCTGGAATGTTGTGCTGAGTTTTGGTTGTCAGGGCAATGTGTGAAACTTGGAGAAAATTGATAGGAGAGCAATAAAGATGACAACGCACTCATCAAATCAGAAATATGGTGAGAGACAAAAAGGGTTGGGTACGGGGAGGGCTGTGTGGATTCCATGCTTCTCCAACCGTCCTGTGCACGCAGAGAACTTGAGCACAAGCACAGGAAGCAGCTGCCTAAGAATCTGAAGAATCTCAGCATTTATTAGTAAGCAAGCAAGCAAAAGCACCACCACATTTCTGATCCTTCTAGATTTGACAATAAACATGAAGGCCATGTGGATAATATCTGCTGAGACTGACTGAGCAGCTAAGCTGCCAAAACAGCCTACAATCTAAAAGGAAAACATGACACCAAAAGAAGAATTGGGGGGAGTGGTCAGTGGTGTGTCCCACCCCCAGTGTCAGGGCCCCACAGGGCATCTTCACGGGGCATGGACTTTCCCAGAAAGGTAATCAGGCTCCACCATCTGAATGAGGAGCAAGACAAAGTACTGGGTTGGGGAATCAGGCTGAGATCCATTCCAGAATAGGCAAGTGCAGGGAAAGAGAAAAAGGCCGAGAAGCTAGCAAGAACCAGGAGGTAGGGCAAGACTTGTAGAGTCAGGATTTGAAGCAAGAAGAGGCAGAGGCAAAGTGAGGAATGCAGGTGTGACACTCATCAAGTCGACCAATGGTTATCCCTTCCTGCTTAGCCATGTGGGAATGAACAATAGTGTCAAACACAGCTATGCCCACATCGTGTCAGAATATGAAGCTCAAGGACTCTCAAGTGGTGTTCTCATCCTTCCTTTCAGTCCATGTAAGAGAACTAGAAAGGGAAAGAAGAATCTTGTAGGTAAACAACTGGCTACGAAGGTGGTGTCTCCAGGAGGGATTTGGTTTCTGTAGAAAGAAACTGGGTTAAAATAAATGGGGGAAGGAATAAAGACAAAACTGTGGTTGGAGTCTACTACCGACCACCAACCAGTGCAAGGCAAGATCAGATATTTAGTGCCCCCCTTCCCACTTGAGCCCTCCCTCCCTCCAGCCCTATGCCCATTATGCATGATACACATACACACACACACACACACACACTGACACACACCCTTCCTCTCCAGTCCTAAACATGTTGTTTCCAGCTCCATCAAGATCAAGGGGGTTTACTTCTGTGTAAGTTCTTTCCACGGGCTTCATGCAGCGGCCCCCGTCGGCTGCTGCTGCCGCCACTCCTCCTCTCACCTGCATTACTTTGCTGCCGTCCCCCTGTCGCTTCTCTTCCAGCTCTTTGCCAGCTTCGCAGCCTGCCGCCTATCTCCACGCTGCCTGCACGCTCACATCAAACTTTGTTTCCCCGCCCAGCCGCCTCTCTTTTCTCCTCTCCTGCCACGTCACGGGGGGATGGGGGACGGGACATTATTAACTGCCTTCTCTTTCTCCTTTGTCTCGATCGATTTGCTTCAAAAGTGGGCTCAATTTCCAACTCTTTAGCGCTGTATTTTTTCCCCAAGGCATTTCTGGCGCCCCCTTTAGCCCGGCGTCCTAGGCAGCTGCCTAGTTGGCCTAATGGTAGCACCGGCCCTGCCACCAACCAAGGAGAAGATGTGGATGATGCTTTCCAAAGGCAAATTGCAGATATTTTAAGAAAACATGAAGTAGTAGTAATGGGGGACTTATATTGATGAATTAGTTGATGAGGTGAAAATAGCATGTAATGCTCAAGTTTTTTATTTTATGGAAACTAATCTGAATGCAGTCAAACATGTGTCTTGGACTTCAGGAAAGCTGATTTTAATAAACTCAGAGCAATGATAATTAGGATTCCATGGCAGGAAAACCTACCAGGAAGGAGAGTTCAAGAGGGATGGGCGTTCCTAAAGAAGGAGATACTAAAGGCACAATCAGAAACGATCCAGGTGTGTGTGGGGAAGATAACAGAAGCAGCCACTGTGGCTACAGAAAAAGCGTGGTGATGAACTGGAATTCAAAAAGGACACATATAGGAAATGGAAGCGGGGCAGGCCACTGAGGGAGCGCACAGGCAGGTAGCCCAGAATTGCAGAGATGGTGTCAGGAAGGCTAAAGCTCATAGTTAGCTGAGATTGGCGAGGGATGCTAAGAATAACAAAAAGGGCTTCTTCAGGTATGTTCAAAGTAGAAAGAGGGCAAAGGTAATGGTAGACCACCTGCTCAGCACAAATGGCAAAATGCTGACAGGTGACAAAGGAAAGGTGGAAAGGCTCAACTCCTATTTTGGCTAAGTCTTCTCCCAAAAGAGGATCTGTGTCTCATCTGGCATCTGTGACAAACAGGCTGAAGGGGTACAAGTGCAGCTTGAGCTTGACAGAGAGATGGTCAGGGAACATCCAAGCACCTTAAATGAGTCCAAGAGCACAGGCCCAGATGAATTGCATCCTAGGGTGTTGAAGGAGCTAGCAGATGGACTCTTGGAACCTCTGTCCATTATCTTTGAGAAATCCTGGGGAACGGGTGGAGGAGGGCAATTGTTGTCCCTATCTTCAAAAAGGGCAAAAAGGAAGATCTGGGGAATTATAGACCAGTCAGTCACTCTGATATCATTAACTGGGAAGATTCTAGGGCAGATTATAAAGCACTCAATCTGTAGACATCTTGACACTAATGCAATGATCACTGGAAGCCAGCATGGATTTGTCAAGAGCAAGTCCTGCCAGACTAATCTTATTTAATTTTTCAATCAACTAACTTCCTTAGTGGATCGTAGAAATGCTGTAGACATAATACTGTTTGACTTCAGCAAGGCATTTGACAAAGTGCCCAGTGATATTCTGACTAGAAAGCTAAAGTGGGATGGGGGTGGATTTGATGGCTTAAATCATAGAATCATAGAAAAGTAGAGTTGGAAGGGGCCTACAAGGCCATCGAGTCCAACCCCCTGCTCAATGCAGGAATCCAGGTAAAAGCATCCCTGACAGGTGGCCGTCCAGCTGCACCTTGAATGCCTCCAGATTCTCCCCCTTTTCTGCTGTCTCCCCCTGTCAAATTATTGATTGTAAGGCCTCTGGGCAGGAACTTGTCCTCTTGTATTCTGCAAAGCTTTGTGCATATTGATGTAGCAACAACAACAAAGATTCTGGTGGCACATTAAAGACTAACAAATTTATTATGGCATAAGACTGTCCACTTGATCAGATGCAACAGATTCTACCACTATGCCTTCTTTTCAAACATCCCTGGGACATCTGTTTGGCCACTATTAATAGACCTAGATGGCACACGGATAATAAAAATACAGCAATTTTGAACTAGATGGAACACTGAGCTATAAAATACAGCAATTGTTATATAGAATTGTCTACACATTTCTGGTTCATATAGTATATGAGTTTGAAATGGTACCAATTTCCGTTCAGAAATGAAATATATTTTTATTTGATGCATTTTTGCTCCATCTATATCACTGAAGACTGGTCATGGACAAGGAAGTGAAATCTCATCATACCTGTTCTAAAACAATTCCATTGCCTGCCAGTTTGCTTCACTTCCAGACTCAGTTCAAAGTACTGGTGTCTAACTTGGAAGCCTTTCATGGCTTAGGACCAAGGTATCTGCTGGATCATCTTCTCCCACATCACTCTGCTCATGCACTGAGATCTACCTTGGAGGAACTACTCCAGGGGCCTTTGGAAGTAAGATACATAGCAACTAGGGAGGGAGCCTTTTCAGTGATGGCACCCTGTCTGTCTGTGAAATGCCCTTCCCACGAGGCTCTCCTGAGAACTCTGTCGAGTCAGTGCACCATGGGTTGTTCTCGCAACAACCAACCCACCGTGGCTTTTTGCCAGGATAGGCTGACGTGATGTGCGAACCCAGCTTCCCATCTCCCATTTACTTTCCCTAGATCCTTTAACCTACCTGGATACAAATATGTGGGTAAAGGGCTGCCAGGCCAGCTACTATGAATGAGGTGCCCATGTGAAAGAACCAGTTATTCTCCTCCTGCCCTTGCATGTTAAATATTACTGCAGGAGTGGGACCAGTGCTCGAGCTTGTTGATGCAACTAGATCAGTCTCTGAGTTCATGAAAATGGGACTGCCCACTTTCCACTGCTGGCGTTCCATCATATATCAAGTAAGCCTGGATCACTTGCTGAATTCCGAGATGGGCTTCCATCAGAAGCCCTCATTTCCAAGAAAGATGCTGTTCCTTCTCCATCAGACTTTTCAAGCCATCTCTTCATCCAAAGGGCAAGAACTGAGACAGAGCTCCAGGTTTTGCAGAGGTTAATTCTCTGACAATCCTCCTTGCTTCCAGCAAAAGGCCGCTTAGAGCCACCTCCTGACTTAAATTCTTCCCAATTTGCAGTTCTGTCTCAGTTCCTTGCAGGCAAACCTCCTGCAGTTTCAAAAGGGAATCAGGCATCATCCAGAAGGGAAGGGATTTTGACAGGCATGCTGAGCGAACACAGTTCTGCAGCCCCGAAAGCTCCTTAAAGCATCGCATTTCTAAAGCATTGCCTTGGGAAGCATTTGTTCACTCTGACTTATTTAGGCAGGAGGGAGAAACAAATACAAATTACTGACCTGATGCTGGATGACTTAAGAACACTTGTGCTGTGGCAGCGTAGGGGCTGGCAGAGAAAATGCCCTCTTGATTATGATGGATGAGATGAGGGCGACAGTCAAAGAACAATCACAGGCTGGGCGCGGTTGTTCCAAATGGCTTTTGCTTGTGAAGGAATTATGCATGGAAAACACACTCCCTGCCTTTCTACCCTCCAAGAAAAGAAGAGAGAGAGAACTTAAGGCCTTGCCCAAATGTAGCTTGCTATTTCAAAGGAGCATGTGAACTGGGCCCTAGGAGACCACTGCTCCATCAGCCTCCCCAGTATCTCCTGACCATTTCCCTCCCCAGCATCTTCCCCCTTCTCACCCACAAAACACAATTCATTACCATAGTCTGCCCCTTAAGCCGTCCAGGCTTCTCACTTTGTCATGCAGAATCCCGAATTCCCCTGCCTCCGCAACTGCAAGCTACTTTAAACTTTTAAAACTTTTGTTAAAGGGGCCATGCCATGGGCAAAATTGCAGCTAAGCTAAGACTGCAAGCTGAACTGCAATTTTGCCCATGGCATGACCCCTTTAAGTGTAGCTCTTTTTAGGCTCGAACAGCTCAGGGGCATACACGTTCCGTTCTACCTGCTGAAAAGGAGGCTGCACCCGGTGGCCTGGACAGAGGGAGGGAGAGGTGAATGAGGGAATTTATCACATCTGGGGACCCAAGGTTGGAGAACACTGCTCTATGTGCATGTAACTAGATGTGCTGTCAGGTGCTCCGGCCTCAACAGGGTTCCCAGTCATGAGTTCCCACCTTCTGTTGAATGTCTGGAGATTGTGGGCAGGGCAGCAGCAGCCCTAGCTCCATTGCCCCCCCTTGGTTGACAGGATGTTAAGATGGGACACGAGGCGGAGGGCTGCCGTTAGCTGGGGCTGCCTGGAAGGGTGGGGAGCTAATTACAGCTGTGAAACAGCCCACCGTTTGCTGGTCGAATCCATTCTTTAGGCCAGTGTTTCTCAACCTTGGGTCCCCAGATGTTTTTGGCCTACAACTCCCAGCATGCCCCAGCCAGCTATGCTGGCTGGGGCATGCTGGGAGTTGTAGGCCAAAAACATCTGGGACCCAAGGTTGAGAAACACTGCTTTAGGCTATTGATTAACTTTATGAAACAATGCACTTTTGGAAATGGGACATTTTCTGCTGGAATTTTTCGATCTGCATCACTGTTCATAACATTACATGACTGACCCTTTCTCCTCAGCAACTCCGTAACGCCACAACAGCTCAGCCAATGATACTAAGGGTGCAGGATTACAAGAGACAAGCCATGCGCACAGTTCTTTATGTCATTATGCTGTGTTTTCTCTCTCTATCCAAATTCAGTCTATATTTAACATACCTCATGGCATCATAATGAATAAGGGTGAGAGGGTTCCCCCACCCACCCACCCAGTTTTGTCTCAAGATATGGTGCCTTATTTACCTAGAAAACTTTAAATTAACTGATGATGGAATTACAATGCTTTTACTTCAGCTTTCTGAATACAAACATAAAACTCTTCATGCCCTCATTGAACACATTTTCCCCTCTGAAAAAGTGATTTTAGAACAATGTCTGCTATGGAGGCAATGTGTGTGGCAAGCATTTTATCACCACTGGCCACCCTGCTACATTTTCCAGGAAAGATCCATGTGAGTCTACTGGGCAGGAGTCTACCATCCTGTTCACAGACCTTTCCAAGAGAATCCACCGTTTTGATGTTCAGTCATGCCTTGGATTGAGAGCATAATTCGTTCCGGAAACGTGCTTGTAATCCAAAACACTCTTATATCAAAACGAAATCCCCCCAAAAAAATGTGTACAGAGATTTTTAATTTAAGCCATACTACAGTACTTGTATTGCAAGACGTCGCTTGTATATCAAGTAAAAAAATAAATAAATAAATATTTAAAAATTTGCTTGTCTTGCAAAATGCTCTCAAACCAAGTTACTTGCAATCCAAGGTATTACTGAATTATTTTCCGCTGATGGGCCTGAATCACTTGAGGAGGAATAAAACTTACAAGAGATAAAATGTCCCCTAAAGCAGTAGCAGCGGGGCGTGGTGGTGGTGGTGAGGGAATCAGTGGCTGCAAACAGCCTGAAAAAGATAGGATGAATTCTTCAGGAGCAGCCAGCCTCCAAAATCATTACTTCTGAGGCAAAAACAAACAAACCTGGAGGATATTTAATTAGCCTCCAGCCATATGCAGCCATGGAGACCACTTATGCTTTGGGCCAGGGCCGGTGCTACCATTAGGCCAACTAGGCAGCCGCCTAGGGCGCAGGGCTAAAGGGGGCGTCAGAAACACCTTGAAAAAAAATACAGCGCTCTCAAGTGGGAAGGGGGGCGCTAAATATCTGATCTTGCCTAGGGCACCAAACTGCCTTGCACCGATCCTGCTTTGGGCCAACTCCAGCACAGGTGGATGTGATGGAGGGATGAACTCTGTGTTCTCAGGGTAGTTCCTCCCTGTTTGATATTTCTACAGCTGGGCTGATGGGAGGGGTCTTTGGCAGCAGGGCATGGAACAGCCTTCCCCAACATGGTGCCCTGCAGATGTGCTGGACTGCATCTCCCATCATTCCCAGCCAGCATTGGGGAAGAATGGCACAGGGACTTCCCAAACAGGTGGGCAACCTAGAGCAGTGTTCTCCAGCCTTGGGTCCCCAGATGTTTTTGGCCTACAACTCCCAGCATGCATGCCCCAGCCAGCGTAGCCTGCTGGGGCATGCTGGGAGTTGTAGGCCAAAAACATCTGGGGACCCAAGGTTGGGGAACACTGACCTAGAGTGTTCAGGCTAGGATTAGCCTGTGCTGGCAGCCTGTCAGGATTCAGGGTTGTTTTTTTTGTGGGGAGGGGGCTTACAAAAAGTGGATCCACCAGCAGGGAAAGTCTCCAAGTTATGAGATGATTACCTTGAACAGATGATTATTTTTTTCAAATTGTTTCCTGGGGGTTCCTGGGGTTCCTGAAAAGCTTGTCAGAGATTCCACAGTGAGAAGAGGAATCCCATTATGTGTTTTGTGTGTGTGTGTGTGTGTGTGTGTGTGTGTGTGTGTTGCTGTGCAGTCCAGCCTCAGCAACACACCTGACAGCTACGCTCCCAGTGGCAGTATATTTGAGAAGCAGTCCTTGTGTATAGCGCTCCTCCACACAAAGGAGAATCCTGGGATAAGCCAATCCCCGGGTGCATAGAGGAGCTCTGCGCACATCGGGCAGTGCGTGTGCGTGGTCCCTTGCCATGCTCACCAAATGTGTGGCTTGCAAGCATTCCGGTGGCAGGGGAGACGCAACGTGTGAGGGCTTTTCAAACACCCCCAGGATCACTCATGTTTGAGAAACTTACCTTAAAAGACGTTACTCACCTTCTTGAATGCGCAACTGATAAGGGAGTGTTCGGTGTGTTCTTAGGGGCATTCTCAATTCACGTAGGGTGACAGTGAGGCCAAGGGGCCTGTCTAGTGGCCTCGGCAAACTCACTGTGGATCACCACCAGTAGGTAAAGTCTCGCTGTCGTGATGAGATGATTACCTGTTATGAGAGCCAACCTGGATCCATTCCTAACATCACAAAATGTGCAAGATTTCTGGAGTTTCAATTAATTTACCGTATTCATTTCAAGAAAATCCAACTGAATAAAAACAGTCCTATTCCTCTTCTCAAAGAAAATCATTTATGAAAATCAATTAACATAATAGCTCCAATTAATATGAGACAGTGGGGGGACCTGGAACTCATCCTAACTACAGCAATTAAGTTAAGTGATCTCACAAAAAAGGATGTTCTAGTGACATTTTCAGGCTTGAGCACAAAATCATGAGTGTTGGTGTCTTTCTAAACACTACCAAGGTGTTGCATGAAATATAACTTTATATTAAGCTTAGCTGTGTCCATTGGTGAAGTCTAACATAGGTAGTCTTATATTTATTTATTTATTATATTTCTACCCCACCTTTTTCCTGCAAAGAACCCAAGGCGGCTTTCCTCCTCCTCCTCCTCCTCCTCCTCCTCCTCCTCCTCCTCCTCCTCCTCCTCCTCCTCCTCCTCACAACAACCCTGTGAGGTAGGTTAGGCTGAGAGTCAGTGACTGGCCCAAAGTCACCCAGTGAGTTTCATGGCTGAGCGGGGACTAGAACCCGGATCTCCCAAGTCTTAGGGAGTTAAGACAGAATTCACTCCCATAGAGATGCTATTGCTGATGAGAAGTACTCCTGAAAAAGGACTTACCACGTTTTAATTTTACGCATCTTCAGTGCCTTTGCTTTTGTAAAGAGGCTTAGCGTGGCTTTCAGAATTTAAGCGGCAATACATTTTCTCACCCACAAGGCAACATGGACACTTCTGATAGCAGGCAGCACGCCTTGATCCTATGTAGACGTAGCCGCCCTCCTTGCCTTTAGCGACTTCCTCAGGCAATGAGCTTAGTGTGGTGTGGTTGCTAGAGTATTGAGCTCAGAGACCAAGGATTCAAATCCGCATTTAGACATGGTGAAGTTTCTTGGGTTGCCTTGGGCCAGTCAGTATTACTAAATTGAACCTAATCCACCATCTTGTTGTAGACCCCATGAGCTCCTAGGAGGAATGGTGGGATACACAAATGGGATGTATTAAGTGCTGTGTGCCTCTTTGGAAACTCACCCCCAATTTCAGGTTCAGAATTCAGAGATTCCTATGGCGGAGGACACAGACATAGGGCAATTGGCCCTTGCTGCAAAAGTTCAAACCCCCAAAGTCACTGCCAGGCAAACACCTACAGCCTTTTCCAGTTTTGACAAGAATGGCAGGATCAGGCTGGGGCTGTGGGCCATTGCGCCCAAATTCAAACCTGCAGTATGTATCTTCTCCAGTACTTGGAGTCAATTGCCAGTCCCACACCCCACCCCGCTTCTCATATTAAATGAATCCACTGTGTTAATTGATTTTGATAAATGGTTTGCATTTAGGAGAGGAATAGGCCTGTTTTTATTCAGCTGGACTTTCAGCCAATGGCAGATCCAGGTGTGGGCTTCAGCCACTGCTCTGCTTATACTCGGTGAAGAAGAGGATGGGTCCTGGTATTTATACGAGTGTTTATCGAAGGGTCCGTGTCCTTTGGCTCTTAACCTGGAGAGGAGACCATCAGCAGGGAATGCTGCTAGCCGTGGGAGGGGCACGGGAGGTGGCAGCAGCTGCAAACCACAGGTCGGACTCCTTGTTTTACATCAGTCCCTTGTGCTTGGCCACTGTGGGCATTTACCGGCTAGTTACCAACGAGCACATCGGGACCACGAAGAGGTACATTTAGGACATCTAAGACTGAAGGGCTCTAGGGAGTTTATAAATTGTATATGAATACAGATTATATGCTGGGTGTTTGTGATTGAGTGGTTGTTTGACTGAGGGATTGGGGGAGAGAGGTTGGTTGGTTTTTGGACATGTGGTTTTTGGCCTTTGACCAATTAGTGGATTGAGACTATTATTGGGGTCTGGGCTAGTAATTTTTACTCCATCCAGTATGTGTGTAGGGGGAAGGGAAGTGTCTAGGGAGCCAAAGAGGGGGAGGATCCACCATAGATGTGATAATGGGCAGAGGGTACAATGGGGAAAGAGCACAACAACTGAGGGGGAGGCAATTTTAACATCTATGCCCTGTCTCCCCTCCCAGTTTGTTCTCCAGCCTGGATAGCACTGGTGGCCTTGCTGCAATTGCCTCAAATTTCAACATGCTGCTATTGACCTCCAGGTCACCTAGGGCCAAGGTAGAGGCCATTTCCAATCTGATTCAGAAAGAGGAGGCATCTGATGGGCTGGATGAAAAGGGTAGTGTATGAGCCTTTCCCAGTTATGTCCACCAGGGTGTAAAGTGCAGTCCCAACCAAGGCTTGAGGGGTGGCCATAGTCCCCTGCCTAGTCAAATACCCTCTCCGACAGCTGACCAGTTTTGATGTGCAATGAAGACAGGACTGGGATTCTGTTAGTGTACTGTCCTCCACACTGTTTAACAGTTTCCCTGCTTGAGGTGGTCTCAGAAGTGGTGTTGAGGAGCCCAGGGCTTTTGGTCTTGGAGCACGTCAACATTCGTACTGAGTCCACCTTGTCTCAGGATTTCATGGCTGTCATGGCAACTATGGGACTGACTCAAGTTATATCTGGCCCAACACATGTAGCAGGACACTAGTTGGATCTGGCTTTCTGTACTGGAGTAGGAGAAGGTGATCTGTGGGTTCGGGAGCTAAGTATGATGGTTGGCATGGAGCGATCACTATCTGATCAGGTGGAATCAGGAAAGGACTTGGGCTGTGGATACCATCACTCCCAAACATCCTTGACCAAGCCATGGAGTTACCTTGGCTCCTTGGTATTCCAGGGAGCTGAGAACAATGAAGTAGCAAGGCTGGTGTCTAGATCACAGATAGGAGAAGACTAAATATGAACAGGACTGAACACAGGTTAGAGCCCACCTTAAGGCCTATTCTCTGTGTGGCAGTGATGGAGATGAAAAGAGCTTATTTCTCCACCATCATTGCATCTGCACAGTGTCAGCCAATGGAGCTTTTTCAGGCAATAAAGGGCTTGCTTAATGAATGTCCAGTAGTCAATATGTTGAACTCTGAAGGGCCCAATTTGTGACCAAACTGCATTACAATTTGCAGACAAAAACAAAATTGCTCACATCTGTTCTAGCCTAGATGCCATAGTTCTAAAAGAATCATAGATGATGTTGTCAGTGCACCATCTGGTTCCGTTATGGATATTTTGCAGCTTGTATAGCTGGAGGATCTGGGCAAGCTGCATGGAGGTCTGAGGCCAACCACATGCTCTTTGGAACCTTGCCCGCCATGGCTTGTGAAATCTGCCAGGGTAGGTTGACTGAGAGGGAATCAGAAGTGTTGAATGCCTCACTAAGGGGTGGAGGTTGTCCCAATTGTTTTAAAAGAAACAGTAGTGCAACCACTTCCCAAAAAAAGCCAATTTTAGCTTTTAAAAAGTATTTCTCAGTCCCAGAATACCATTCTTAAGCAAGGTCCTAGAGTGGGTGGTGGCTCATTAAATCCAGGCAATCTTGGAGGACACTGATGCATTCCAATTGCCCTGGTCACCTTGGTAGATGACCTATTTATTTATCCATTTCCTATGTCAGTGAATGGATGGGGGGAAGCGTGATTCTGTTGGTTCTCCTGGATCTCCAAGTGGCTTTCAGTATGGACGACCATGGTATCCTTCTGGACTGTCTCTCCAGGTTGGGACTTGGGTGTGTGGTGTTACAGTGGTTTCAGTCCCATCTGGAGGGAAGGGTTCAGAAGGTCATGCTGGGGGACTTCTGTTCCATCCTACGGTCATCGGCTTTTGGGGCTCCATCTTGTCCCCTATGCTTAACATCTAAATGAAAGTGCTGGATGAAGTCATCCAGAGGTTTGGGCTAAAATATCACCAGTATCAGTATGCAAATGCAAACACAGGTCTACCTCTCATTTCCATCTTCCTTCCCAAGGAAGCAGTGGAAAACCTGAACAGCTGTCTGGTGGCTGTTTTGGGATGGATGATGGCAAAGAGGTTGAAGCTTAATCTAGACAAGACAGGAGTGTTGTATATGGGGAAATCTGCTGATCTAAACAGTTTGACCCTAAACTGTTTGAGGCCCTAAATGGTTAGAGGCCATGAGATCCAAAAGACTGCCTGCACCTGTACGAGCTTTAAGATCAGCATCTGAGGACTTGCTCTGTGAGATTTGTGAGTATCAGGGACAGGGCCTTTTCTGTGGTGGCCCCATATCTTTGGAATGCCCTTCCCTGGGAAGTGTGTATGGTCCTTTCTTTGCTGACCTTTAGGAGGATTTGAAAGACTTGTTTATTCCAGTCCGCATCCAATTCACTTCAGTGTACTGTGCTGAAGATCTGTTGCTATTTTAATTGTAGTAGCCTATTTGTTATTTTAATGGTTTATGTATTGAATATTGTTCTTAAGGTCTGATTATGTATTTTGCATTTGAAAAGGAAGAGGCAGTCACCAATCTTGGGTTACAACTTGGCCACAATTTTAATTTTATTACATGAATTTACAGGTTGAAGAAAGTGGGGCTGGGGTGAAGGACTTGAGGCCACTGAAACTAGTAATCTAGCTCATCTGGGGTGAGGGCTGCCCTGGCTGACTGTACCACATTATGTCCCATGGACATTTGGCTTATGCCTGGGCTTCCTCTCCTAGCTGAGGCTTCAGTAGCGTCAGTGTGGATCTTCCACAACAGTTGCCCAAAATTCGTTGAGTGGGCCCCCAGCCGACCCCCTGGTGCTCCTAATTATGAATTTTAGTTTCCTTATATATGGGTCTTGATTCCCATCCACCCCCCACACACTATTCTATACACACCAAAGTTGTGACAATCATTTGTAGCTGGCATGTATATTCCTAAGGAGATGGCCCATTGGCCCAGGGAAGGTGAAAAACATGGCAACCCCATCGCCAATCTGATTAGCTTGACAAAATTCTTTCGTGGCCCCCCGATTGGTTGACCAGCCAGTGCCTGGGGCATCTCTGTCTACCCAGGGAGGGTGGGGTGGGTTGTGCTGCCTGCCCAGCTGGGATGAGGCCAAGTCATGTGGGCAAGGTCCTCCCTCAAGTCTCATCTGGCAAAATACGATTTCCCACATCTTGCGAGATTTCCTCGTCAGACCTCGCAATGGCCGGGATTCCCAGCCATCACGATATTTCCCCTTGGTCATTTTGCACCGGGCTCGCACCTGTAGCCAGGCCTAGTGCAGCAGGGCCAGCGTGACCTCCTCCCTTGAGGAAACTTCCCCTCTCTGCAGATAACGTGGTGGGCTTTTAATGAAAAAGCAGGCAATCGATCTGTTAAATAATCATAATAAGTGCAATAATAATAATACCACCAGCCTTGCCAGTTCAGAAGCTTCTCACTGCCTGCTAATTGCAGGCCTTCTGGTCCTTTTTCTGCCTGGTCTTCTAAAGTGGAGCGCAGAGGGCAGAACTTGGGAGCGAAGGAGTTTTGCCGGGCAGACCAAGGGGTGGAGTCTAGGGGGCACAGGTGTGGTTTCAACGTATGTGGAACCAGGTAGGAAAATTGGGGTAGCAAACAGGAAGAATAACTCAGTAGAAAACAGGGAAGCCTTGAGAGAACAGCTACCAGGAAGTGACTCAGAGACAGAGCAGGAGGGGACACAGAGACCTGGTTCATATGACAACGGCACAGCTTGTTATGCGCTATTTAAACCCACAATGATCCATGGTGCTTGCAGGCACCACTTTGCATATCCAACCCCCTAGCTTGGGGTTGCCATGTCGTGTGAAGTCAGCGAGCGAGGGTTAAACAACCCTCACAGAACGCATGGTCGGGATCCTAACTGGTGCTTGCTGGGTTCTCATGACATGACAACCCCCAAGTGGGGGTTGGGTATGTAAAATGGCAGACACCCCCACCCACCCCGCACATGCCACAGCTTCACCGTGGGTAAATAACCCATGGTGGGCTGTCATGTCATGCAAACCAATCCAGAGAGTTAGGTGTCAGACGCATACTTTAAGGCGAGCTGCATCCTAGAGTAATAAAGGAACTGGCAGAAGAACTCTCAGAACCACTGTCTATTATCTTTGAGAAATCATGGAGGACAGGTGAAGTGCCAGACGACTTGGAGGAGGGCAAATGTTTTCCCATCTTCAAAAGGGCAAGGAGGAGGAAACCTGGGAACTATAGGCAGTCAGTCTGACATCAATCCCTGGGAAAAATTTGGAGCAGATGATACAGAGTCAGTCTGCAAGCACCTTGAAAACAATGCAGTGATTACTAGAAGCCAGCATGGATTTGTCAAGAACAAATCCTACCAGACTAATCTGATCTCATTTTCTGATCAGGTAACCTCCCTTGTGGACTATGGGAATGCTGTGGACATTATATATCTGGACTTCAGCAAAGCTTTCGACAAAGTGCCTCATGATATCCTGATTAGCAAGCTAGCAAAAAAGTGGGCTAGGTGGAACAACTATCAGGTGGATCCACAATTGGCTACAGAATCGGACTCAAAGAGTGCTTATCAATTGTACCTTCTCAAACTGGGGAGAGGTAATGAGTGGGGTACCACAAGGCTTGGTCCTGGGCCCAGTGCTCTTCAACATTTTTAATGACTTGGATGAGGAAGTGCAGGGGATGCTTATCAGATTTGCAGATGACACAAAGTTGGGGTGGAACAGCTAATACTCTGGAAGACAGAAACAAAATTCAAAGAGATCTCGATAGGCTGGAGCGCTGGGCCCGAAAACAACAGAATGAAATTTAATAGGGATAATGCCAAGTGCTGCACCTAGGGAAAGGAAACCAATGCAGAGATACAGAATGGGGGACACTTGGCTCAACAATACTGCAAGTGAGAAGGATCTTGGAATTGTGGTAGATCACAAACTGAATATGAGCCAGCAATGCGATGTGGCTGCAAAGAAGGCAAATGCTATTTTGGGCTGCATTAATAGAAGTATAGCTTCCAAATCGTGGGAAGTGATAATTCCCCTTTACTCAGCACTGGTTAGGCCTCATCTTGAGTACTGCGTCCAGTTCTGGGCACCACACTTTAAGAAGGACGTAGACAAACTGGAGAGGGTTCAGAGGAGGGCAACAAAGATGATAAAGGGACTGGAAACAAGGCCCTATGAGGAGAGACTGAAAGAACTGGCATGTTTAGCCTTCAGAAGAGGAGACTGAGGGGAGATATGATCGCACTCTTCCAGTATTTGAAGGGTTGTCACACAGAGGAGGACCAGGATCTCTTCTCAATCATCCCAGTTTGCAGGACACTGAGTAATGGGCTCAAGTTACAGGAACCCAGATTCCACTTAAACATCAGGAAAAATTTCCTGACTGTTCGAGCAATAAGACAATGGAACCAACTACCTAGGGAGGTGGTGGGCTCTCCCACTCTGGAGGCATTCAAGGTGCAACTGGACAATCATCTGTCAGGGATGCTTTGACCTGGATTCCTGCATTGAGTAGGGGGTTGGACTCGATGGCCTTGTAGGCCCCTTCCAACTCTACTTTTCTATGATTTCTATGATTGGTTAAATAAAGAACTTTATTTTTCATAACTTCTGCCTGAATCATGAAACATGGTGGAACCTATTGGCGCATGGTAGGGACAGAGATGGCATCTCAGGGTTGGATCGGATGGATGTGCTGTTGTCAAGTGAATGGCAAAACCTCCCAAGCTCAACAAAACATTGAATTCCCCATTGAGTCTGGCCCCTCTTCCCGAGATTTCACTCCTTCATCCAGAGCCTGGCAGAAGAAGACTAAAACCCCTGCCACATTCAGGACCGAGTCCGGAGACCTGTGGCCACCTGAGAATTTGGAGGGGCTCGGAAGGCTAAGGAACACAATCCAGGTTGTTCACGAGGTTAAGTCTCAGCTTCAGCGCATAAGCTTTCTGCTTCAAGCCTCACGTTTGAAAATACATGCACAGCATTGCACTCTATGCCAGCAAAGCAGCACAAAAATGGCTTCAACTGTGCAATATCTGAAGCACAAGGAAATGTAACAGGGACG